>CM045771.1:146006006-146606006 GCA_025200525.1 Camellia lanceoleosa | reverse complement strand
AATATACTTATATTAGATGTATCTAAAAATTAAAAAAATTATTTAAAATATTAAAAAAATTTAATATAAATAAAAAAAATTTAATTTTTAAAAAAATGAATCCTAAAAATGTAAACCAAACAAACTGTATATTTTCCTTTGCTTCCACCGTGCGCGTCAAACACATTGTGCAAGTTCCCACTTGCGCGTTTGTTTGCGCGATTATTGTTGTGAGGAAAATGATAGATTGGCTCTCCATTATTTGGTGATGATCGTAAAAATTAAAATAAATTTTGTATTTTTTTCGGTCGTCCATTTAAAGCCACAAAGAAATTTTTTTGATGTTTTTTAGAAAGGGGTTGATATATATATATTGATAATTTAGGGTGTTTGGACCTACTTGCGTATACTTCGGCTAATTTATTCCATTGTTCAGTAGTGGGGGTCCAATTAAAGTTAAAACAGAGTCTCGTATAAACTAATCTATCACAAGAAGTAATATCACCTAAGAAATTTCTAACCAAATATATAGGGTCCATATTAGTCATTTAAACTCAACTAATATAGACCCAACAGTCCCATTTATGGATATTAATCTAATGAACTCAACAGTCTTATTTATGTGAAAATGACAAAATAATCCTATATTTTACATTCAGAATGCTAGTTAAATATTCATAAATAACTAAAATATTCTTATTTTAAAATTACACATTTATCCAAAGTTTGCTAAAGGGATTTTATTCTAATTTTTTGAATATTTAGAGAATCCCATAAATCAAGTAATTCCAAAATAAGAAAATTTCCCTACCAACTTTCTCCGTTTGGAATACCCAAACCCCAACCCGATTTCTCCCAATATGGTAAGCGACTTCAACGGTGTAATGACTGGCATCACATTCAAATTTTAAAGGGTGAATTACACTAACAATCCTAATAGTTTGGGACTTGTGTCATTTTGATTTCTAACTTTTTAGTTCTGACATATTTGACTTTGAATTTTACATTTTGTTCCAAATAAGGACAATTGAAGATACCATTACTTAATTTCAAAGACAGAATCATCAATTTGCTAAAATATAAACTAATTTGACAAAAATAAAAGTCAATTTTTTTTTGAATTTTTTAAAATTATTTCTACTCACCAAAAATAAAATTATGTAAAATTAATAAATCTTTTAGACTTTATTATTATTATTTTTTTTTCACCAAATTAATTTTTTATCCCGTTTGATTGGACTTAAGGCTTTGTTTGGTTTGGTTTGATTTATGTGTTTGGTTGATGATTTGTTAGGATTTTAATGTGTAATCGATATATTTAATATATGAAATGTTTTTAGTTTTGGATTTTTTGATTTAATGGATTGGTTTAATAATAATATTAAAGTTGTCACCATATTTGACTTTTGAAAAAATAGAAACTAATTTAATGAAAATAAAAACAACTACCCATTACATGATTTTCATCCAAATACATAATAAAAATTAATTTGGTAAAATAAGTAAAGAAATAAATATCTAAAAGATTTATCAATTTTATATAATTTTATCTTTAATGGGTAGAAATACTTTTTAAAATTCAAAAATATTTTTTTGACACTTATTTGTCAAATTAGTTTATATTTTATCAAATTGACTATTTTTCCATGAAATTAAGTAATGGTACCTTCAAATGTCCTTATTTGGAACAAGATTCAAAATTCAGAGTCAAATGTGTCACAATTGAAAAGTCATACACCAAAGTGACATAAATCTCAAACTATTTGGACCATTAGTGTGATTCACCTAATTTTAAAACCCAATACTCCATTGTTGTGGTTCCTTATTGTGATTACCACATTTGGACAGGCACACATAAAGCTCTATTTGGGAATAGGTTTCTTTTTTAACTTTTTGACTATTTGGCTAGTTTAGAAAGTTATTTTAGTTTTTGTGTTTAGAAAAATGAGTTACATTTTTTTTTTTATTGAAAAATGTATTTGAAATGATTTTGGGATGTTAAATGACTAAAATACCCCTATAACAAGGATATTCCCAAGAATGGTATGGGGTGACGTGACAATACTATTTCATAGAAATGCAAGCAACAACTATTGAATCATTTGACAACCCTTCCTTATAGTCTTGCAAAGCCACGTGATGGATTTTTGTTTGTATGTGCTTATTGGCTATTTCCACCATGTTGGTTATTTTCACCCTAATCTTTGCTTCCCAAACAACACCATTCTTTACCCTGAATGGAATATCTTATGCCAAGTGTTGAGAAGTCGCATTTGATCTAACCTAAGTTGCTAGTTACATGTTGTATGTCTTTTGGCAAGGACTTGGAATTGTCGGGCATTAATGTGCCATAACGTAATTGATTATTTGTGTTTTATTTTGCATTCTCGTTCTACGTGTAACAACCCTCGTACTGATTACCGTATAACCACTGAGTTATATACTGATTAATGCTAAACTGAACCGCTAATGACTGATAATTGAACTGATTAAAATCGATGAATCGATTGGAATCGAAACTGAAACTGAATAAGACTGCCTATTGAATTGCATATTCTATCTGTTAATTGTATGATTGTATCTGTTTGTAGTTTATGTTTAAACTGCTAATTGAAGGCCTTATCGGCGGCCGATTTAGGAACCGTTTAGTGTTTTGTAATCAGGAGAATATTTGTGATTTTATGGTATTTTTATCTGAAAATTGATTAGGAATGATTAAATTAGATTAAATTGAGTTAATTACGAGCTTAGGCTTATTTACCAAATTGCCATGGTGAGTGGAGCTTTGTTTATTCAATGATATTGAGCTTTATACACCTTATACACTTAGAGAAAACTCTTCCTCAGCTATTTTGCTTGCTTCCACCGAAATTAGAAGAGAGTTAGGGAGAGAGAGTTGATTTTTCATCACATTTTGCTTGTTGAGCTTGAAACTTAAGAGGATTGAAGTGTTGACCCCATTGTTGATTTCCTAGGCTCTCAATTGAAGACTTAAGGTAGGAATCCATCTCTTTGATTGTGTATTTAAGGTTGATCTTGCATGTTCATACATCATTGTAGAACTAAGACATGAATTTGCTCATAAATGGTGAATTGAAGCTCAAATGTTACATGCATGCTTGAATTGTTATATTTTGAAGTTAAACTCTTGAAGAATCATACATGCATGTCCATGTTTATATTATAGTCCATGTTTCCACTTCATTTTCCAACTATTGAGCTCATTAGAGCAAGATTTGAAGGTTAATTTTGGATTAAAACTCATGCATTGCATGTTTGAAAGTGTTCTTGGAAATGGGTTTGAATTTTGGATTTAATTGAAACACCCTTGGGCCTTGATTTCTTAAATTGAGCTTTAAAACTTGTTATTCTATGTGTTTGAAAGAGTTTTCCAGAAAATGGGTCCAAGAGGATCGAATTTGGAGCATCAAAACTTGGTTTGAAACTCAGAGGTTGAATCTGGATTTTCCAGAATTTGGCCGTCCGCTCGAGCGGGGAATTCATGCTCCCAGTATTTTCTTTGCATTGTTTTACAGTCCGCTCGAGCGGGGCTTTTAACGCTCGAGCGGGAAAATCGCGCATCCAGCATTTTTGCACCTTTCATCAGTCCGCTCGAGCGGCGGAATGTACGCTCGAGCGTGGGCCTTTGTGTGCTTGTCCGCTCGAGCGGGGAAACCTGCGCTCGAGCGGAGGCTCTGTTTTCTGAAAATTCTGGAATTGCTTTCTAAGTGCATTTTCGCATCCTCATTCCATCCTAGGCATTCTTAGGCCTAGTTTAAAGCATCTTAATGAGGATTTAGGCATAGAACCACACCGAGGGAATTTAGGGATTTAATTATCATCCTTTCCAACTGTAAACTTAGTGTGTGTTCTATTGATTGACTGTTTAGGGTTGGCTCACGGGGACGCGCTCTAGCTACTGATAGCCCAATCACTGTGAGTAACAGATTGTGTAAAGATATGTTCAAAATGGTTATATTTTGATTACTGAACCGAACTGTTTATTGAACTGATATTGTTTATTGAATGAATGTATGTCTGTATTAATCAGATTGTGGCATCCCTAGCACCTTGTTATTGGTATTCTGAGCTCTGTCGGTTTCCTTGTGGAACCATACTGATTGATGGCCATCATTATTGTTGGGTCTGTTAAGGCCCGGTCCTTTTGGACCTACTGTTTATAGGCTAATGGATGTACCACATATGACTGATTGACTGAAATACTGAAAGATTGAAATACTGTATAATGAATTGATTTCATTACTGTAAGGACATTCATTCATAACCTCTTTACACTGTATGTTATTCACTGGGCTTTAGCTCACTGTTTATATATATATGTAGGTGCTCAGCCGCCAGACCGAAGCTAGGAGCGTGGGATTTGTCCCCAGTTTTGTCAAGCCAGCCAATGTGCCACACTGCGAGGTTCCGAGACGCCATGCCATGGCTTGGGGTGTTTTTATTGTCCCCACTTGTCTCCCTACCGTTTTGTACTGTTTTGTATAGACTGTCCACTGTCTTACCGTACTGTTATCGAGGGGTTAGTCCCCGTAGTGAATGTTTGTAAATGATTGTACAGACTGTACTGTTTTGGAACTGTATGAATGCATAAAAATGTTTTTGGCATACAGATTTTCACAGCTCAGTGGACACTAGTTATTTCTTGTATCAGATTTTCCGCCAGCCCTCTACTGTTTGATCAGATATCGCTTTACAGAGGCCTTGGTAATCTCGGATTCTTGGCGATTCTGATGCTAAACCCATAGGGCCGGGTTTGGGTCGTGACACTACGAGAGTTGACCAAAAGCCTTGTATGCGAGTGCTTTCTTTTTCCCCTATGTTGGAGCGTTAAGCACTCAATGGTGATTTGAGTATTGTAAGTAGTCGAGTCGTTATGAATGTCTTGAAGCGCAGTTGTTATTGAAGTTGTTGTTACTGTTATCATTATTATCAGGGGTATGTGTTCTTGTCTTATAAACCGTCGCTAGTTTTGCCGGTTGGGGAGGTATTCATGTTCGTTCCTTGTGGTTGAGTCGAATCTTGTGAAACAAGACGTTTCTATTGGTTAAGGTATCATAGACACTTCTCGAGGTTTAGGAAGCAACCTGGGAGCGTGAATTGGTAGTCCATGAGAAATATTAGGACTTATTCGTTGGCGTTTGAGCATAAGTTGAGATTCTGACTATGTTAATGAAATGTTAAAGCAATGTATATGTTCTGGGAATATAGAATATTGTATGTGTTGTATCAAATTTGGAAACATTGTATATGTTTTGAGTTATGAGAACGTTGTATATGTTGAATGTGTTTTGGACACAGGTTAATATAAACATTGTGTGTTACAGATGTCTTAGGAACTTAGATTCAATTAAGTATTGCATATGTCTTGAAAATATGGAAACATTGTATATGTTGTATAAATTCTGGGAACTTGAGTTAATCACAAACATTATAAATGTTTTGGGAATATTTGAATTGTAATTCACTGTTGAAACTTGTGTATCGAATTAATGATAATGGATGGCCGGAGAATGAGTCATGATAATTGAAATTGATAGACTACCATAGTTGGGACTAATATAAATGGTTTGGGCACTTGTATTGAAATTTCGGGGACAAAATTTTTTAAGGAGGGGATGTTATAGCGATTCTAGTTTTGACTCGACCTTTATTACATTCTGGACTCGGGTTTTGTGGTTTAATATGGTTATCCATGTCTTGTTTTCCCTCATTTGTCTTTGAGTTTGAGTATTGGAATGTCTTAGGCATGTTCGGAATGTCTTGGGCATGTTCGGAGTAGGTTGGTTGTTAGTTATTCAAATTGTTGTTGTCTAGATTTAGGCTTCTTCGCTTGAGCGAGCTTTGTGAAGTTTTCCTTTTCGCTCAAGCGAGGTTTCTTGCGCTCGAGCGAGATTGGAGAGTCCTTAGTATTTTTTCCAGATGCAGAATTTCTAGGAAAGTAACACACTTGAGCGACGGTGTGCAACTATAAAACTTCTAAAGGTATGTATTCTATGTTCGATCGACGCTTCTGGCGCTCGAGCGAGGTCACTTGTTGTATATGGTGGCTCAAGCAACAACTCTTTCGCTCGAGCGAGCCTCGCGCATATTAGTTCACAACAGAGGAGTTTTATATCACTTTTTGATTTCATATCATCTAAAAACCCTAATTCGGCACTCTCTCTCTCTCTCTCTCTCTCTCTCTCTCTAAAACACACACACTCTCTCTACAAATATCCCTTGATCTAAGCATCTCTCTACCCTAGTTCCTTTGTTAAAGAGTTGAGCATTTCAAGGGCTTCCCTTTGATCCGAGTCAAACTGAATTTGGGGCATTTTTGAAGTTCTTCTTCTTCTTCTTTGGGCTTCTACACTTGAGGTAGGGATATTCTACACATTAATATGGTTTTTAACCTAGATATTTGTTGTTATGTATAAATCATGAGATTTGGGAGTGATATGGGTAAACTAGGGTTGGGGCTCAAATTAAAACGAGGGGTTTTCTATGTTGGGTTCCATAAATGAATATGGGGTATTGAATATAAGGTTACCTTGGGTTAATATGGTGAAATTTGGCCTTGGGGTTAATATTTGGAAAAAGGGGAAATATGCCCTAATTTGTATTAAATAATTATTTTGTATAAATAATTAAATTGATATGGAAAAAGTGAAATTGGGAGGTTGGATGAATGAATAGTGTAGTTGGATTTGTTAAATCACTCATCTATGAAAATTTGATAAATTATCTGTTCTATAGATTGTATATCTGTTTAGAAATACCGGTTTTTGGGCTATTGGTGAAGGATAGCTATGATTGTTGTAGAAATTGCATGAGGATTAGGTGAATTGAAACTAATCATTTAAATTATGTCATTGAATATAACGGTATGATCTAGACATTGAATATGTGTTGTGGATAATCATTGTATATGACGATGCTTTTAAATACATTGTATATGTATCATTGTTTGGGAGAAGATAGGGGATGTACTCCATTATGTGATTATGTGTTTAAATACATTGTATATCTATCTTTATTTATGAGGAGATAGGGGATGGACTGCATTGTTTGGGAGGAGATAGGAGATGGACTCCATTTAAAATTAAGTTGGCCGGAGTGTCCATGGTGAAAGTCCCGAAATCTTATATATATATATATGGGTGCCGATTCCCTCGGATGAAAATTCCGTAAAATGGAAAAACTGAAGTGTTTGAATAATTGTTATACTGAATTGTGAATCACTGAGTTGTAGTCTCATTTGGATTGTTTAGATAATAAAGAACTTGACTCATTAATTGACTTGAAAGGAAATAAATTTACTTGAAATGACTTGATGGAAGTGGATTGAGATATGAGTGTCAATACTGAATGGTCATGGAAAGTATGTAAGTTGGTTATGAATGTTGAACATTTGTCTTATAGCGATCCCAGTTTTCCCCCATTATTTATTGTATTCCGGACTCGGTTTCGTGGGTGTTTGTTGTTGTCTGTATCTTGTTTCCATCCTTTAATTCCATGTATTTGAGTTGTGGGATGTGTTGGGTAAGTTTGGAAAATGTTGGTTGTGAGTTGTTTCAAATGGTTGTTGTCCAGAATTTTGCTTCTTCATTCGAGCGAAAGTTCTTGCACTCGAGCGAGCTTTCTGTGGTGTGTCTCTTCGCTCGAGCGAGCACTCTTGCACTCGAGCGTGCATCTGCGTCTCTGAGAAGACCTGAAGGTTGGTATTCTTTGCTCGAGCGAGCTTTCTTATGCTCGAGTCAGCCCAGTGTTTTGTATTCCTTTGCTTGAGCGAGAACTCTTGCGCTTGAGCGTGCTTCTGCGTTACAGACCTGAAGCTTTGCATTGTTCGCTCGAGCGAGGTCCTTTGTTATGTCTGGTCATTCGAGCGATAAGTCCTTCGCTTGAGCAAGCCTCGCATATATCAGATCGCAGCAGCGTGATTTTAGTCACTTTTTCACTCCAAACCCTAGATCTGACTCTCTCTCTCTCTCTACTCTCTCATTCTCTCTACAAAAACACCTTGTTCTAGAGGTTTTCTACCATTTTCCCTTTGTTAAAGAGGTAGAGCTTTGTGTGGGCTTCACTTTGATCCGAAAAAGCTTGAGTTTGAAGCATCTTGGGTCTCTCTCTCTCTCTCTCTCTCTCTCTCTCTCTCTCTCCTTTGAGCTCTTAACTTTGAGGTAGGGATAATCTCCTCCTTATTATGAGTTTTGACATAAATGTTGGTTATTTTGTATAGATAGTGGTGTTTGGGAGTTTTGGGTAAAGTTAGGGTTTGATTTGAAAATTTTAAAAGAGGGGTTTCTTGGTTTTGGGCTCCATTGTGAATGTGAGGTCTTGAAATGGGGTTATTTGTGTATAATTGATGAAATTGAGCCTTAGGGTTGTTATTTGAGAAAGGGGGAAAAATGCCCTAATAGGGATCAAATGAATTAATTGTCAAAATAATGGAATTAATTGTCAAAATATGTAATTGGGTTGAAAATGATGAAATTGGGAGAAAATGAAATTAAATGGTGTAGTTGGATTGATAAATCACTCACCTATGGAAAAGTTGATAATTTATCTGTTGGTAAATTTATTTATCTATTTAGAAATAACTGTTTTGGACTATCGGTGGAGGATAACCATGATTGTTGTAGAATTGCATTATGATTAGGTAAATTGAAACTAATCAATTGGAATATGTCATTGAATATGACGGTTGGATGAACACATTGAATATTTGCTTTAATTAATCATTGTATATGATAAAGTGTTTAAATACATTGCACATGTATCTTTATTTGGGAAGAGATAGGGGATGTACTCCATGGTTTGGGAGGAGATAGGGGATGTACTCTGTTGTTTGGGAGGAGATAGGGGATGGACTCCATTGATAAATAAGTTGGCTGGAGTGTCCAGGGTGAAAGTCCCGAAACTTTACATGCATTTGAATGACGTTGATAATATGAGTTATAGTCTCATTGTGAAATGTTTGGATAAATAATGAACAATGTTAATGAATTGATATGGATAAATAAATGGAAGTGGATTGAAATATGGATGAAATTGTTGTTGGATTATGAAAATGGTGTAAGTTGGTTTACAAGTGTTAACCATTTGTCGAATGCTAATGTTTTAGTTATTTCTCATATTTGGTTTAGCATATCTCTACTGGGCTTTGGCTCACGCTACTTGGGACACCATTTTCAGGTACAGGGGACATGCCGCCTCCAAGGTCTTAGCTTGGGAGGTTTAGGAGTTGAAGGCTCCGTTTTGTTATTTTAGTTTTTGTGATTACATGTAAATTCAAGCCGAGGGTTTTATATGTAAAGGGTTAGCACTCTTCTTTTATTGTAACCAAGTTATTACTTAGAAAGATGTAAGCCCGTAGGGCATTTTATTATGTTGTAAACAGTTGGAACTTATATGAAATACCTTTTTGTAATATTAACTCTGATGTATGTATGGAAATGTGATTTATCTATCATGAATATAGAACCTTTAAATGATGGGATTGTGTATTATTTTGAGGGGGTTACAACTTGGTATCAGAGGGTATCGGGTTTGAATACTTTGGGTACATGGGAAGTGGTTAGTAACACAATGGGTTTGTCTTGTTTGTTAGAGACTTAAGTGTAATGTTATGTGTTTATATGATAACATGCTTATGTGACTATATGGGTATGGAATTTAGTTTCTAGGATGTTGATCGGGTCTATGGGTTTCTGGGAGTCCTATTGGAAAGGCACTTGATCACTGTCGTTTCTAACTAGAACTCTAGTAACGCCATGGGACGGTCATTATCTGGAAATGAAATTCGTAAATGCTTATGTGATTATGTGCTTATGTGGAGTGAATTACAGTTGTGCATTGTGTTAGGACGCGAGTGAAATAGCTTCGGCACATTTGTGAACATGTGTAACAACGCCCGCGGAGGGCCTCGCTACAGTTCGGACTCGATTTTTGTTGCGGTTCTCAATCTTGAACCAAAGAGTCCAAATCTGGCAAATCGTTTTGAGAAAAACAGATTTGTAGAAAAGAAGTGCCAAACATGGATCGCCGCGGATAACGAGTCGCCACCTAAATATTTTTTAATTGGGAAATTTAGAAAACCCTGCCCCGGTGCCAAAAGGCCACGTGTCCGTCATCACCAAAGTTGGCTCGGGAACTTGGGTACGATTAGGGAAGGTCACATCGTGAGCACCCCCTCTCGCCCGGTCGAAGACCGGCCTCTACTAACCATGATATCTGTTTTTGAAAACTTTGTGCGTTCTTATTCCGATTATTGGCCTAGGTTACTATGTGATGCTCATGACAAACAAGTATAGACTGGGCCGTCTGAATTGGAACAAAACATTTCATGTTTGTTTGTTTGAAAATGGTGTGAAGGTGCTACCCGCAGGTAGGCTAAAATGCGGATTTGCCACCCTCGGGTGGGCTTAGAAAACATGATTTTGCCACTATCTAGTGGGCTTAAAACAAACAGTCAATGAATGGTCCCAATTCAGATAACTCAACCTCCACCCACAGGCATTCAAGGCAGTTATATCACATAAGCACATAGCCTCATGGTAAGCATGCTATCATGGCAACACTCACACACGTGCAAGGATGCTAAAGCATAAAACTCACCTAGTACTCCAAGCCAAAACAAAAGCTGATTAGAAATCATGCATGATCCTAAGTATACAGAATTGCCTAATGCAACACATGCAAAAATGCAACTATAGCAGGCTCGGCTATTCTAAAGATGGCATGTGAGATGCAACAGCTATCATATATTCAACTTGGAATTGAAATACGATGCAGTTTGTATGATGCGCCGAGCCCGGTGCATGCAAAACAGATGAATGATGCAAACATGCTGTCATACTGTATGCTAATTGAAATATGCCCTATATCTAACCATCGTAAGCGGGTAAATAAAAGGGAGAAAGAAATGGGGGTTGGAAGACATACATCGCACTCACACACCCTTATTACAATTATGCCCTCGCGCAGAGGGTCCGAATAAATATACAGTCCAAATAAATACAGTCCGGATAAATATACAAATTCCTAATTAATTTACAAATTAACTAAGAAAGTCAGAATGGCCAGTAGCCGTGGACCCGCTTTGCTTCGATAGATGATGTATCTTGGTCGCCTCGGAAATCCACTAGGATGCCCTGATTAGCCTCTGTTTGCAATTTTCTCGAAATACGTGCCAGCCTCCGAAAAGTTGTTGATTGTTGATTTTGCTGCAACAGAGAGCAGGAAAAGGGCATAGCAATGTATTTCACAAATATATGCATGCCTCGATCCTCGTGCCACCAATCACGCACATCGATGCATGATGGCCGAGGAATCGAATTGCACAACTCAATATGGGATGAATGCATATGAATGCTACAGCAAAAAACCTAACTCCATCATGGGTAATCCGGAGTGTCGGTGACTTGGGAATTGAGACACATTCCGGCACTCGGAGTGCGAAACGTACCTCGTTTCCCGTGCAATATGCATGACATGTATGAAATGCAACTAATATACAACCTAGCATGCTCAATGCTATGAAAATGAGATGAAAATGAGACGCCTCGAAAAGCGTGCACACGGGCACGCAAATCGAGGCGATGATATGAAATGCAAAGCGGATAAAACAGAATGCCTCGAAATGCGTGCACACGGGCACGCAAACTGAGGCGATGATGTGAAATGCAAAGCGGATAAAACAGAATGCCTCGAAATCCGTGCACACGGGCACGCAAATCGAGGCGATGATATGAAATGCAAATCGGATAAAACCGAAGTGCCTCGAAATGCGTGCACACAGGCACGCAAACTGAGGCGGTGATGTGAAATGCAAATCGGATAAAACCGAAGTGCCTCGAAATACGTGCACACAGGCACGCAAACCGAGGCGGTGATGTGAAATGCAAAATCGGATACAACCGAAGTGCCTCGAAACGCGCGCCCACAGGCACGCAAATCGAGGCGATGATGAAAGAATGAAAATCGGATAAAATCGAAGTGCCTCGAAACGCGTGCCCACAGGCGCGTAAATCGAGGTGATGATGAAATGAGACGAGATGGCATACGGAATGCAACGATGGGCTTACACCAATATGGGAGAGCCTCAGCTCACTCGCATAGGAGGCCGTCGGATAAAAACAAAGCTGCCTCGAAACGCGTGCCCGCGGACACGCAAATCGAGGCAATGATGTAGAAGCATGAAAATGCAAATTGGGCTTACGCCGACATGAGAGGGCCTCAACCACACTCACATAGGTCGGATAAAGCAGGGTGCCTCGAAAGGCGCAGATGGCACGCAAACCGAGGCAATGCAAAAATGATGCAAATGGCATAGGGAATGATATGTAGGCATGGAAATGGAATTTCAGCACCTAAATAAAGGGGAAAACAGCCCCAAACAATTGAAATAACACTCGAGCGTGCATTCATCCCAAAATGTGAAATTAACCCGAATGGCCTATAGCCATGCTATACATGCAAAATATGATCATGGCAGCAAGAACAGTAGCAAGGCAGTCCCAAATATGGTATTTTTTCAGTAACAAACTTGGCCAAAATGCAAGTAGGGATAGATCAACAATAGCATGCAAAATTAGTGGCCAAAAGAGGGGTATTGAGACAAGTGATATATGAAAACTCCAAATGGACAAACTTTCTTCTACAACATTGAAGATGAGATAAAAATAAGCACAATTGCAGAAGATGACATCCTAAAAATCAGAATACAAACATGCTATAAAATCCATGCAAAGTAGGCTTCCAAATAGGCTATATCATGAGACATGCAATGCACACACCAAATGACAAAACTTTCTTCATAAAATATGTAAAGGGGTGAAAATAAGACCAAAACCAGTAGGGGTCGAAGTCCCAAAACAAACACAAATAGGTCAAAAATTGCATGCAAAATGGCACACTTGATGAAATTTGAAGGAGGTGGTATATACAATGACAAATGAGGTTGAGCCCTTCTACAATGTTGTAGAGGGGCTCAAAATGAGAACAAAACCAGTAGGGTCGGACCCCTGAAAACAAAAAGGAAATAGGCCTAAACTAGCATGCAAGATAATGGCATAAAAGCTAGGTATTGAAAAAAGTATATCATAGGAGCATCAAATGAAGTTGAGCCCTTCTACAAAGTTGTAAAGGGGCTCAAAAAATCACAAAATCAGTAGGGGTCGGAGCCCCAATTCTCAACCAATTGGAGTATAGAAATGAATCAAGAAAAAGTCCTAAAAGTTGGTTTTGAAGACTTACCCTTGAAGACTTGTCTTTCTTTGATTCTTGGCTTTGATTTGTAGCTTCTCAACCTCTGAAATTCACTTCCTAGCTGCTGGAATGGTAGTAGGGATGGTGAGGCTAGGTGTTGATGAAGAGAAGACCTAGGGACTTAGAAGCTTTTTGAGGTTTTGAGCTATGAAAATGGAGGAATTTGAAGATGATCTCTTGAGACAATTTTTTCCAACCTTGAAGAAGGAGAGGGAGGGCCCTTCAAATAGACAAAAAAAATGGGGTGTAAAAGGGGAGGGAAAGCACCCAATCTTTTCCTCCCGAAATATCCCCCGGATGCCCCGGGATATGTTGGAAAATATCCGGACAAATTTGGAATCGTGAAATCGAGGCCGGCCAGGTAGTTTTTTGCAAGGTGGCCGCCCAGCCACCCCCCATGGCCGGCCAGCCACCCTACATGGCCGGCCAGCCAGTGAAAAAATGAAGTTTTGAATTAGTGGCCGACCACCAACTTTAGGGTCCTCCAAGGTGTATAACAAGGATCCAAGGTTGAATTTGGCAACACCAAGTAGAGCCACAACATAGAGCTTGAAGGAGAGGCTCAAAATGAAACTCAAATTTTCGCCGACCACCACTTTGTGTCCTCCCATGTGTGTAGAACAAGGTCCAAGGTCGGAAATTGGCAACATTGAAGCAGGATTCACAACATTGCATTTGAAGAAGAGGCTCAAAAATGAAAATAGGAATTGCTGGCCGACCATACATTTTTAGGGTCCTCCCATGTCCCCTGATCACAAATATGTAGCTTTGGTTGGAAGAAAATACCCCCAGGGGGTTCAACATTGGCCCCGAAGTGGGAAAAACGGGGTCCGGATGAGCGAAACCACTATCTGGGATAATTGCTAGCCTCCCACCCCCAAAGGATCTTCTGGTGTTGAAACAGAGGTACCGCCAAATTTGAACAAAACTAATGAGAAATGAACGTCGGCCAAACCGAGCAATTTAGGATCCCGAAATGGGTCGGGTGCCGGAAATGGTGTACGGCAAATAAGTGGGTATTCATGACCCAGTGTCCCTCGAACGACAAACAGAGGTTCTGCCAAAAACAGAGAAAACCGATGCAAGATGAATGCTCGGCCCAAACCGCGCGATTCGGTCTCAAAACCCCATAGCACGAAGTGGCCTACGGCCACGAAGTGGGCATCAGAGGCCCCAGTGTTTCTCGGAACTATGAAACAGAGGTGCAAGCCAAAAACCGGAGAAGTCGGAGATGGTTGGGCAGTCCCGAGCCGAGGCACACGGCCTGACGATCCAGAAAACCGGGAACCGGGCTCCGAAATGGGCAAAATGGCCTACGGCCACAAAAAGTAGCTCACGGCCACCCGGAGATAGTCTACAGGACCATTCCCTTCCCTCGGGAAAGAAAAGCAGAAAACCGAGTCTGTTCGCAAACCGAGACAAGGCACGAAAGAGAGTTCTAAGCCGGAGGCGAGGCGCGGCCGCGACTCGAGACTTCGAACGAGCACAAGATGCAACATCACCAAGCGCTCAATCGGTGACGCTCGAGTCTTGAGGACGGTCAAAATGGGGTGTCTCTGATTGCCCCTCTTTGGATGTAACTCGGAAGTCAAGAAGTGACGAGAGTGAATGTCAAAGCCCAGAGACGACCCATTTTTGACAAGGCCGAAGACTTAGACAATCATACAAGATGAACAGATATGTGCACCCGCAGGCGTGCCTGCAGGCAGGGGGCAAAAAGCAATATGCGGGAAGATTTGATAATTGGACTTACACGCTAAGCGAAGCTGGTTTGAAAATTGAGGATTCTTCATGAACATGTGCGACAGATACACAAAAATGAACGAAGTGTGATGGATACACTAAGTAGACAAACATGTGTGATAAATACACAAAAGTGAAGAGAGTGTGATGGATACACTATACGAATGTGTGTGGTGGATACATACAGAGGGCATGTGTGATTGATACACAAAGTAGGCAAAGCGAGTGTGTGATAGATACACTATTTGAGCAAAGTGTAATTGATATACAAAGGGTGAAGTGAGCAAAGTGTGATGGATACACTAAATGTGAACACAAAGTGTGATAGATGCACTGTGTGAACAGTATGATTGGTATACTAAAAGCGAACACAAAGTGTGATAGATGCACTTAGTGAACAAAGTATGATGGATATACTAAAAGTGAACACAAAGTGTGATAGATGCACTATGTGAACAGAGTGTGATTGATATACTAAATGTGAACACAAAGTGTGATAGATGCACTATGTGAACAGAGTATGATTGATATACTAAAAGCGAACACAAAGTGTGATAGATGCACTTAGTGAACAAAGTATGATGGATATACTGAATGTGAACACAAAGTGTGATAGATGCACTTAGTGAACAAAGTATGATGGATATACTAAAAGTGAACACGAAGTGTGATAGATGCACTTAGTGAACAAAGTATGATGGATATACTAAAAGTGAACACGAAGTGTGATAGATGCACTTAGTGAACAAAGTATGATGGATATACTGAATGTGAACACAAAGTGTGATAGATGCACTATGTGAACAGAGTATGATTGATATACTAAATGTGAACACAAAGTGTGATAGATGCACTATGTGAACAGAGTATGATTGATATACTAAAAGTGAACACGAAGTGTGATAGATGCACTTAGTGAACAGAGTATGATGGATATACTGAATGTGAACACAAAGTGTGATAGATGCACTTAGTGAACAAAGTATGATGGATATACTGAATGTGAACACAAAGTGTGATAGATGCACTATGTGAACAGAGTATGATTGATATACTGATGTGAACACAAAGTGTGATAGATGCACTATGTGAACAGAGTATGATTGATATACTGATGTGAACACAAAGTGTGATAGATGCACTTAGTGAACAAGTATGATAGATATACTAAAGGTGAACACGAAGTGTGATAGATGCACTTAATGGACAAAGTATGATTGATATACTGAATGTGAACACAAAGTGTGATAGATGCACTATGTGAACAGAGTATGATTGATATACTAAAAGCGAACACAAAGTGTGATAGATGCACTTAGTGAACAGAGTATGATGGATATACTGAATGTGAACACAAAGTGTGATAGATGCACTTAGTGAACAAAGTATGATGGACATACTAAAAGTGAACACGAAGTGTGATAGATGCACTTAGTGAACAGAGTATGATGGATATACTGAATGTGAACACAAAGTGTGATAGATGCACTTAGTGAACAAAGTATGATTGATACACTAAAGGTGTGTGATGGATACACAAAAAGTGAAAATGTGCGTGATAGATACACAAAATGGATGAAGTGTGATTGATACACTAAAGTGAAGAGAGTGTGAGTGACACACTAAGTGAAAATGTGTGTGATAGATACACGAAATGAATGAAGTGTGATTGATACACTAAAGTGAAGAGAGTGTGAGTGACACCTTTGAGTGAAGCAAATAAAGTGTGATTGATACACTAAATGAATGATCTTAAACTAACTTCTTTGAATGAACCGTACATACAATATCGTGCATGACCGAGAAAGAAACTTGTGGTACAATGCATTACAATGCATGATGCTTAGGAAAGCAATAAATGGACAAAGCGGCGCTTAGAAAGCACCTCATGAGGTGAGTGGCGGTGAACCGCTCTATTCTCGACGGGATCTCCTCGTGCTCTTCGAACACTTACCTTCAACTCACAAAGACAAAGGCTCTGGAATCTTGACAAGGGACATCATCTCAGATGTAAGAGCTACTACCGCTACTTGTCTTCTGATCATATTCACAACTTTCCCTATTGTCCAACCGTGGTGACTAGGTTGGTTCAAGATCCGAATTGAGGTGCATACCGCTATCTCAACCTATGGGGCTTCCATCTGATTTCAAGCCGAGGGCGCCTCAGGTATTTAAACCGGACTTTAGTCTCGAAATCCGAACCTTATGTTCTAGGCCACGGCCATTCGAACTCTAATTTCCACCGTCGCAGTTGGTCTCCTAGGAACTCATCACAAACACGGCCCGGATGCCTCTGGCAGGGAACGGTACTCGAGGAGAGCACGTCTGATCGCCATTCTGGCTTGAAGTAGACTTGATTTTGAGCTTGAGGTAGAGGCACACTCATACTTCGGAACATTGGCAAGACCTGAAGAGGTACACACGGAGTATAGTCTCGGAACTTACTGAAGTTGGAACAAACTCAGATGCTTGACAATTTCCTCTTTTGCTTTTGCTTTGCAGCCCGAAACTCATAGCTTCAGATAGGTCCTGGTTTCACTGTTCTCACATGACCTGGGTTGAACCCTGCAGTTTTATGAAAGAACAAATTCTATTTTGCACAAATGTGGAGAACGGCACGGCACTCGGAGCACAAAATGATTTCATTTTTGAAAATGAGAAAAGGATCCTCAACCGGGTATTGAGCCTACAAATGAACACAGCACACTACGACTCAACAAGAAAACAAAAGGCACATAACCTAGACACATCGAGTAACACTCGAGACGACTCAAAACAAGGATCGAGATAAAACAAAAAGACACGACACTCAAACGTGCACAGGGAGCCTGTTTCACCGGGTATGTTTCCCACCCTTTCTTATTTGTGATTCTCATATCACTCGGCCCTCAAGCTCTGTTTTTCTGAAAAAGCCCTTTTCTCACTTTTCCTCTCATCGCACATCTCTCTATTCTTCAATCTCTCATTTTTCAATCCCTCCCCTGGGTGGTTGATGGATAAACAGCAAGTTGTGGGCTCGTGCCTCTAGCATTCTGCTAGATCCTTCGTCTTCTGCGTGCAGCTAATGAATTCCTCCCACAGAGGGGTTGTGCTGCAGATGAATGTGTAGCGAATCTGTAGCTGACACCGGTTGATGATGCTCTGCCGGGGAGCTTGGACGTGATCAGATCTGTTAAGATGAGGAAGTGGAATATCTTGATCCATTCCCGTTCGTGCTTCGCACTTGGCTTGATACCTCGCTGCTTAGAGGGTGAGAGAGCTTTCAGCACTTTGTTGTTAGCTTCAATTGTGCCCTTTTCTTGGCATGCAGAGTGCCCTTCTTGGCAAATGCATTGATAACGGGGAAAAGACAGAACACCTGACTCAACTGTGCCCCTCGTTCATCGTTTTGACCATTTTTTGTTTTTGCTTTCTACTAAAACAATTTTGACCAACATGAGAATTAGATTAACATGCTTGTTCAATTTTTGATTTAAAATCATGCAAGTTAGGCTATGAGCACTGAAAATTTTCCTTTTTGGGTCCAAGAAATGGTCCAGTTTTTGGAAAAGATGAAATAATTTTCGAGAAAATAGTCAACCTCAGAAAAAAATTCTCAAAAACTATTTTTGCAAACGGCCATTGCTCAACGAGCATGAAACTTACTCCTGAGATGCACCACCTCGGATCCAAGGGAAAACTGCCCCGTACTTGAAGAGAGCTACATGGCAACGGAAAGTTGCCCCTTGTTTGAACGGCACTGCAACGCATTGAATGGCAACGGAAAGTTGCCCCTTGTTTGAATGGCACCGCGACGCGTTTGAATGGCAACGGAAAGTTGCCCCTTGTTTGAATGGCACCGCAGCGCATTGTAGTCAGTCCTCAGAGCGATGATTGCAATCGAACTCTCGGATATAGAGAAGGCAAGGATGGTCAAAACCATTACATGGACACAATTGAAATTGAATCGTTTTACGACTGGACTTCAGAATGAAGTTGCCTACGTATCCCAAAGATGGGAATCAAGCCTTACGTAGTTCGAGGTTAAGGTACACTCGGGTATTTAACCTCTCCTTTTTATGCTCTAACTTTTGCCAAAGCGCTTTATTAGTTTTCGACCTTCTTGAGCTTTGTTCTTCTTTCTTTTTCTTTTTTTTTTATTCTTTTCATTCCTTTTTCTTCTTCTTTTTTTGCATTTTCTTTTCTTTTCTTTTTTTTGTGTCTTTGCATTTTTTTCTTTTTGCATTTTTGTATATATATTTTTCTTGTCTCGCTCTAACTTTTGCCTGGGTCGCCCTTTCGGGTTTTCGGCCCAGCGAGCCACTCAAAGGGTAAAAATGTAACCAATCCATGCCAAATGGTTCTGAGATTGAAGCCCTTTATATCCAGGAGAGTGGCTGTTATATTGACTTGCAGAAAGATCTACCTTTGGTTCTTCGAGCACATCGGATATTTTTTGCCCCTAGTTCGAGGGGTGCTTCTGCTCTAGCCTTGCAAGCTTCTTCTGATGAGGTCTGACCTTCTTGATCTGACTTTGGTGCCTCTTGTTCGAGGGCTACTTCAAATCTGGCCACACAGGCCTTACATCGTGGTCGCAGATTGAACATTCTCAATGCAGTTCAAGGTTTGAAAGCCAAGGGGGTTGAGTCTCGAGGTGAGGCGATCCTAAGTCGCACAATCTCAAGAGTGATTCCACACATGTCTTTGCGGGACCGCAAAAACATTTTTGAAAGTTTTTAAGAAAGCGACAAATCGCTCATGCGAAGACAGTGTAAGATCAATCTGGATCAAAGCCGGGGTCCTTCTCAAGACTCACACTAACAAGCATGATTTCATTCATTAAGGGCTTATACGCCTCTCTTTCTCTCAATTTGATCAAAGTTTTGCAAATCCCGAGGAATTCCTCCCTCTTTGTTTTCACTGCAGTGTTCAAAAAGGTTTTGAAAAACTTAGGTCAATACAATGGCTTCAAGGCACAAGAGAGCAGGTGGAATGCACTGCCATTTCATTCAAATCCCGGCACAACTAGCACATGGCAGAAACAAATGCGAGAGTATGGAAATCACTGCTGTTTCATTCAAAATCTGTTGGCATAACTGGCTCCCTGGCAGAAACAGACTCAAAACAAAACAAAAAGACAAACGCGAAACAAAATGGTGACGCCCGAGGTAACACCGAATCACGACTTATACAACAGATCGACTCGATACAAGATGACCCAAGACAAAAGAGACTGACTCAAAACAAAAAGACAGACTCAAAAAAAAGTAACAAAAACTGACCCAATACCCAAGTCAGAAAGCACAAAACTGGTATTTGCATATTGCTCAGAACAGTGCGTGCCATTCCCACGTCTGGAGTTAAATCGAGTGCTGCCCGCAGGTGGTTCATCCCCCGATCATATCGCATTATCCCCCACATTCATCGATCCAGTGCCGATAGACCTTGTGAGACTGGTGCGGCGATGACGTTGTTGTCAAACAAATCTTGTACATCATGGCGCAGACGAAAGCAGCTATCGATCTCATGACCGGTTTGTTGATGGTAGGCACAGTACTTAGTCTGGTCATGCTTTGCAGGGATAGGATCGGGTAAGGGCTGTTGTTCCAACGGTTTCAGATGTCCCTTCCGGAGTAAGACCTCTAGAGCTTTTGACAAGGGCATATGAAGTGGGGTGAAAACCCTCTTAACTCGAGGTGGATATTTGGCCGTCTGTGAGCTACTCCCGGACGCACCGGTGAATGGGGTAGCCTTTTTTGATGTGGTGGTGGTAACCATGCCCACTTCGGAAGATCTTGCAGCCGCATCACCGCTTGTGCCTGTGTTGTTGCGGTTGAAGGTTCTCCGGGGCTGCTCCCTATCCTGGTCCGAAAAAAGGCCCTGTTTCATTGCGTCCTCGATTTGCATCCCCATCTCGTGTAGATCTGCAAAGGTGGGAAAGGGGACTACAATCATTTTCAGCATCAGCTTTGGTTGAAGATTGCGCACGATCATTCTGATCTGATCTTTGTCGGTGGGCCTCAAAGTCATCATTGCTGCCTTTGCCCTCCATCGAGTCACAAAATCAGAGAAAGTCTCTTTGGGTTCTTGCCTCGTCGTTTCGAGATCACGAGTTGTGATCTCAATCTGGGTATTGTACGAGTATTGCGCGACAAAGGCCTCAGCCATTTCATCCCAATTCCTTTTGACCTCATCTTCTAGTTTCGCATACCAATTGGAAGCTATCCCTGACAAGGTTCGGCCGAATAGTGAAAGTTTTTGTGATCTGGTTAGGCCCATTGGCCGCAATATGTCTGAAAATAGCCAGAGGTGGACCATGGGGTCTCCGGATCCATCGAAACGATCGATCTGGGGCATTTTGAATCTTTCCGGCAATGTTACGGCCTCATCGGTATATCCGTCCTCGATATCCGGAATAGCCTTGACTCCTTGGGATTTCTTAAACATTTTTTCCAACTTACTCCGGTATTGGGTCCTTGAACTCAAAGGAGAGTCCGGACATTGATAAGCGTGGCGCTTGGATAGTCGTGGTAGAATCGGGTGAGCGCCCCATTGGAAGGCTGTATCCTCTTGGACATTTTGGACATTTAGGCGTCTCTTGAATCGGAACCCTTGGTGGGGAGGAGCGTCTGAAGCAGATGCCGACTTCTTGTTTAAGCTTGGTTATTAGCTCTGCTGTTGGGCCATGATCCTGACTGTTGCTCGGCGAATTCGTTTGGCGGACAGATCTTCTTTGCATGAGTTTCATACTTTCTTGCATCTGGCGATCATTGCCTCCATCCACGATGTGTTCTGCGATCCATCTAATCGACCGGTATCTATCCTGCAGAGAAAGCGACCTCACCGACTGTTTCACCGTGGGGTGGATAAAGGCCACTAATCTGGTAACTGCTGAACTGGTGATTTGTGCCTGACTGGCCCTTTTACCTTGTCTCTGGCAAAGGAACACTGATTGCCCTTAAACTGAATCTCTGACCTGACAAAGTCTATCAGCACAAGTTCGATGAACCTCGGGGGATATCAGAGCCTTCTGAAGCTATGGTTCCAGGACTACCTAGCAAAAGAGAAAACATGCAGCATCTCAGTCCAATTTCATCTGCATAATTGAATAAGTGTGCCCTCTACTGAATTCTGTCCCAAATCTCTGCCTGTAAACTGATACCCTCAGGTAAAACTGATTCCACCAAATACTGATGCCCGCAGGCCTGATGCCCAAACTCATGAACTGATGCCCGCAGGCCTGATGCTCAAACTCATAAACTGATACATGCATTCCCTGTAGAGGCGCACTCTAACAAGCACATAACAGATAAGTGAGAGCCAAAACACCCCTATGTTGGGGGAGGGTTGCCCTGTCCTATTTTGTCAGGAGCTAGGGTTTCACTACGCACGCAGCGGTTTCAAACAACCTATAAACGGGTAAGCAACCTGTCCTAGTTTGGAATGGTCACTATGGATCCGAATATGCACTAGGTCGAATGGTCAAAAAGGGTGCCCCGGTAAAACCGGGGTTTGTGTTCCCATGCTGTCAGAGCCCAGAGCCGATCAGCCTTACGGACATGACTTGACAAGACAAGCCTCCGGCAAATCGTTCGGGAATGGCATATGGCAAACACGGTGTCCTAGGCGCACCAATGCAAATGCAATGCAAAGAAACACACAAGTGTAGTCAAACACAGATATCATGAGTTCGAGTCAAGTTCTCTAATTCCCCAGCAGAGTCGCCAGAAACTGTAACAACGCCCGCGGGGGGCCTCGCTACAGTTCGGACTCGATTTTTGTTGCGGTTCTCAATCTTGAACCAAAGAGTCCAAATCTGGCAAATCGTTTTGAGAAAAACAGATTTGTAGAAAAGAAGTGCCAAACATGGACTGCTTCGCCAGATAACAGAGTCGCCACCTAAATATTTTTTAATTGGGAAATTTAGGAAACCCTGACTCGGTGCCAAAAGGCCACGTGTCCGTCATCACCAAAGTTGGCTCGGGAACTTGGGTACGATTAGGGAAGGTCACATCGTGAGCACCCCCTCTCGCCCGGTCGAAGACCGGCCTCTACTAACCATGATATCTGTTTTTGAAAACTTTGTGCGTTCTTATTCCGATTATTGGCCTAGGTTACTATGTGATGCTCGCAGCAAACAAGTATAGACTGGGCCGTCTGAATTGGAACGAAACATTTCATGTTTGTTTGTTTGAAAATGGTGTGAAGGTGCTACCCGCAGGTAGGCTAAAATGCGGATTTGCCACCCTCGGGTGGGCTTAGAAAACATGATTTTGCCACTATCTAGTGGGCTTAAAACAAACAGTCAATGAATGGTCCCAATTCAGATAACTCAACCTCCACCCACAGGCATTCAAGGCAGTTATATCACATAAGCACATAGCCTCATGGTAAGCATGCTATCATGGCAACACTCACACACGTGCAAGGATGCTAAAGCATAAAACTCACCTAGTACTCCAAGCCAAAACAAAAGCTGATTAGAAATCATGCATGATCCTAAGTATACAGAATTGCCTAATGCAACACATGCAAAAATGCAACTATAGCAGGCTCGGCTATTCTAAAGATGGCATGTGAGATGCAACAGCTATCATATATTCAACTTGGAATTGAAATACAGATGCAGTTTGTATGATGCGCCGAGCCTGGTGCATGCAAAACAGATGAATGATGCAAACATGCCGTCATACTGTATGCTAATTGAAATATGCCCTATATCTAACCATCCAAAGCGGGTAAATAAAAGGGAGAAAGAAATGGGGGTTGGAAGACATACATCGCACTCACACACCCTTATTACAATTATGCCCTCGCGCAGAGGGTCCGAATAAATATACAGTCCAAATAAATACAGTCCGGATAAATATACAAATTCCTAATTAATTTACAAATTAACTAAGAAAGTCAGAATGGCTGAGCCGTGGACCCGCTTGCTTCGATAGATGATGTATCTTTGAGCCTCGCGAAATCCACTAGGATGCCCTGATTAGCCTCTGTTTGCAATTTTCTCGAAATACGCGCCGAATCTCCGAAAAGTTGTTGATTGTTGATTTTGCTGTAACAGAGAGCAGGAAAAGGGCATAGCAATGTATTTCACAAATATATGCATGCCTCGATCCTCGTGCCACCAATCACGCACATCGATGCATGATGGCCGAGGAATCGAATTGCACAATTCAATATGGGAATGAATGCATATGAATGCTATAACAAAAACCTAACTCCATCATGGGTAATCCGGAGTGTCGGTGACTTGGGAATTGAGACACATTCGACTTTCGAGTCGAACGCACCTCGTTTCCCGTGCAATATGCATGACATGTATGAAATGCAACTAATATACAACCTAGCATGGTCAATGCTATGAAAATGAGATGAAAATGAGACGCCTCGGCGTGCACGCAAATCGAGGCGATGATATGAAATGCAAAGCGGATAAATGAATGCCTCGAAATGCGCGGCACACGCACGCAAACCGAGGCGATGATGTGAAATGCAAAGCGGATAAAACAGAATGCCTCGAAATGCGTGCACACGGGCACGCAAACCGAGGCGATGATGTGAAATGCAAATCGGATAAAACCGAAGTGCCTCGAAATGCGTGCACACAGGCACGCAAACCGAGGCGGTGATGTGAAATACAAAATCGGATACAACCAAAGTGCCTCGAAATGCGCGCCCACAGGCACGCAAATCGAGGCGATGATGAAAGAATGAAAATCGGATAAAATCGAAGTGCCTCGAAACGCGTGCCCACAGGCGCGTAAATCGAGGCGATGATGAAATGAGACGAGATGGCATACGGAATGCAACGATGGGCTTACACCAATATGGGAGAGCCTCAGCTCACTCGCATAGGAGGCCGTCGGATAAAAACAAAGCTGCCTCGAAACGCGTGCCCGCGGACACGCAAATCGAGGCAATGATGTAGAAGCATGAAAATGCAAATTGGGCTTACGCCGACATGAGAGGGCCTCAACCACACTCACATAGGCTGCCGTCGGATAAAACAGGGGTGCCTCGAAAGGCGTGCGCACTGGCACGCAAACCGAGGCAATGCAAAAATGATGCAAATGGCATAGGGAATGATATGTAGGCATGGCAATGGAATTTCAGCACCTAAATAAAGGGGAAAACAGCCCCGAAACAATTCGAAATAACACTCGAAGCGTGCATTCATCCCGAAAATGTGAAATTAACCCCGAAATGGCCTATAGCCATGCTATACATGCAAAATATGATCATGGCAGCAAGAACAGTAGCAAGGCAGTCCCAAATATGGTATTTTTTCAGTAACAAACTTGGCCAAAATGCAAGTAGGGATAGATCAACAATAGCATGCAAAATTAGTGGCCAAAAGAGGGGTATTGAGACAAGTGATATATGAAAACTCCAAATGGACAAACTTTCTTCTACAACATTGAAGATGAGATAAAAATAAGCACAATTGCAGAAGATGACATCCTCAAAATCAGAATACAAACATGCTATAAAATCCATGCAAAGTAGGCTTCCAAATAGGCTATATCATGAGACATGCAATGCACACACCAAACGACAAAACTTTCTTCATAAAATATGTAAAGGGGGTGAAAATAAGACCAAAACCAGTAGGGGTCGAAGTCCCAAAAACAAACACAAATAGGTCAAAAATTGCATGCAAAAATGGCACACTTGATGAAATTTGAAGGAGGTGGTATATACAATGACCAAATGAGGTTGAGCCCTTCTACAATGTTGTAGAGGGGCTCAAAATGAGCACAAAACCAGTAGGGGTCGGACCCATGAAAACAAAAGGAAATAGGCCTAAACTAGCATGCAAGATAATGGCATAAAAGCTAGGTATTGAAACAAGTATATCATAGGAGCATCAAATGAAGTTGAGCCCTTCTAAAAAGTTGTAGAGGGGCTCAAAACAAGCACAAAATCAGTAGGGGTCGGAGCCCCAATTCTCAACCAATTGGAGTATAGAAATGAATCAAGAAAAAACCCTAAAAGTTGGTTTTGAAGACTTACCCTTGAAGACTTGTCTTTCTTTGATTCTTGGCTTTGATTTGTAGCTTCTCAACCTCTGAAATTCACTTCCTAGCTGCTGGAATGGTAGTAGGGATGGTGAGGCTAGGTGTTGATGAAGAGAAGACCTAGGGACTTAGAAGCTTTTTGAGGTTTTGAGCTATGAAAATGGAGGAATTTGAAGATGATCTCTTGAGACAATTTTTCCAACCTTGAAGAAGGAGAGGAGGGCCCTTCAAATAGACAAAAATGGGGTGTAAAAGGGAGGAAAGCACCCAATCTTTCCCTCGAAATATCCCGGATGCCCCGGATATGTTGGAAAATATCCCACAAATTGGACAGCCGAAATCGTGAAGTTGGCCGGCCAGAGTTTGCAAGGTGGCCGGCCAGCCACCCCCCAAGGCCGGCCAGCCACCCTACATGGCCAGCCAGGTGAAAAAAATGAAGTTTTGAATTAGTGGCCGACCACCAACTTTTAGGGTCCTCCAAGGTGTGTATAACAAGGATCCAAGGTTGGAATTTGGCAACACTGAAGCAGGAGCCACAACATAGAGCTTGAAGGAGAGGCTCAAAAATGAAACTCAAATTTTCTGGCCGACCACCACTTTTTTGTGTCCTCCCATGTGTGTAGAACAAGGTCCCAAGGTCGGAAATTGGCAACATTGAAGCAGGATTCACAACATTGCATTTGAAGAAGAGGCTCAAAAATGAAAATAGGAATTGCTGGCCGACCATACATTTTTAGGGTCCTCCCATGTCCCCTGATCACAAATATGTAGCTTTGGTTGGAAGAAAATACCCCCAGGGTGTTCAACATTGGCCCGGAAGTGAGAAAAACGGGCTCCGGAGGAGCGAAACTAGCTATCGGGGATAATTGCTGGCCGCCCACCCCCAAAGGATCTTCTGGTGTTGAAACAGAGGTACCGCCAAATTTGAACAAAAACTAATGAGAAATGAACGTTGTCGGCCAAAACCGAGCAATTCAGATCCCGAAAATGGGTCATGGAAATGGTGTCTGGCACGGCAAGTGGGTATCTGCGACCCTGTCCCTGAACGACAAAACAGAGGTTCTGCCAAAAACAGAGAAAACCGATGCAAGATGAATGCTCGACCCAAACCGCGATTCGGTCCCAAAACCGCACATAGCAAAGTGGCCTACGGCCACGAAGTGGGCATCAGAGGCCCCAATGTTCCTCGGAACTATGAAACAGAGGTGCAAGCCAAAAACCGGAGAAGTCGGAGATGGTTGGGCAGTCCCGAGCCGAGGCACACGGCCTGACGATCCCGAAAACCGGGAACCGGTCTCCGAAATGGGCAAAATGGCCTACGGCCACAAAAAGTAGCTCACGGCCACCGGAGATAGTCTCAGACCATTCCCTTCCTCGAAAGAAAAACAGAGAAAACCGAAGTGGTTCGCAAACCGAGACAAGGCACGAAAGAGAGTTCGGGCTTGGGAGGCGAGGCCGCGACTCTGAGACTTCTGAACGAGCACAGTATGCAACATCACCAAGCGCTCAATCGGTGACGTCTGAGTCTTGAGGACGGTCAAAAATGGGGTGTCTACAACATGCTAATCCTTTTGTTACTTTTATTAGGATGTCAGGACGAGATCATGGTGGTAGAGGTAGTAGGCCTAGGAGGCAGAAGATGCCTATACCAGATGAAATTCCAGCGCAGGAAGAGGGAGTTGGTCAGGCCAACATGGCCGAGCCAGTAGGTCAGTAGGCCATGGGCGCCTTAGCCCGCGAAATGGCAGGAGCTTTGATGGAATCTATGGACATTCTCAGGGTAGCTGAGGCAGGGCCGTCTTTTCTAAAGAGGGAGTTCTTCCGGTCGAATCCGGATGAGTTTTTAGGGGATCCTAAGGAACCACTGAAGGCTGATGAGTGGTTAGGACAGATGACGAAGACGTTTGAGATGCTTGGCATCGAAGACGGAGGTTTGCGAGTGACCTAGGCATTCTTCTAGCTGAAGGGAGACGCAGGTCAGTAGTGGAAGTATGCGCGGGGGCACATTGGAGGGACTTGTGAGGCATTTGTTGAAGCTTTCTAGGACAAATATTTGTCAGCTGCAGTGAGGGAAAAGTTGAGGGATCAGTTTTTTCAGCTTAAGTAGTTGAGTACACCAGTGGCGGAGTTCGAGGCCACTTTTACTAGCTTGTCTAGGTTTGCACCTAAGTTAGTGGCGACTGAGGAACGCTACTGTCTTGAGTTTGAGAAGAGGTTGCGGACTGGGCTCATGTTTAGAGTCACTGGTTCCATGATTAGAGATTATGGGCGCCTTGTGGAGCCTGCAGCCCATCTTGAGACCATCATGCATGCAGAGGAGAAGAGGATAAGGGGCTCAAGGAGGAGTCAGAATGGCTAGGGGGACGGCAAGAGGCAGAGGGGTTCTAACCCTCAGCAGTCCCAGGGAGTGCATTCTAGATCTACCTTTCCAGTACCGAGTTTAGGTTCTGGGAAAGGCAGTTAGGGAGACATCACCTGTTACAAATATGGTCAGCTGGGCCACAAGTCTCTAGCTTGCCCGCAGAGGGGAGGACGGCAGCATGCAGAATCATCTTCGGCTCGTTCTCAAGGCTAGAGTCAGGGCAGAGGCCAAGTGCTCACTTGTTAATAGTGTGGGCAGGCGAAGCACTTGAAGAGGTTTTGCCCGTAGTTGAGTGGCACATCTGGTGCGTCTGGTTCGAGGCAAACACAGAGTTATCAGCCAGCTCAGTCAGTTCAGGCCTCGAGGGCCAATCAGGGAGCCTTTTCAGATTAGTCTGTGTAACAGTCTTATGCTCCGAGAGGTGAGCAGGTAAATTAGAGACCTACAGGGCGCGTGTATGTTGTTACAGCACCTGATCTTGTACCGGCTCCATTGGTAATGAGAAGTACCTTTCTGTTTTGCAACTCGGTTGCTAATGTGTTAATTGATACGTGTGCATCCCATTCCTTTATATCTTCTGCATTTGCATCTGTTTTGGGGTTGGAGTTGGCGCAGTTAGCATCTCCTATTTGTATTGTGTCACCTATTAGGGGTGAGATAGTTCTAAAGCAGGGGTGTCGGGGCTGTGATATAGAGGTCGCTGATCGTCGGCTTCCATTTTCTTTTGTGTTGATGGATATGTCTGGATTTGATGTGATTTTGGGTATGGACTGGTTATCGTCATACCGGGCTGTTATAGATTACTACCATCAGAGGGTTACTGTATGTACCTTGAGCGGTGACTGTTTTCATTTCTTGGGGGATCGGGTTGGTAGAGTCGTACCACCAGTGTATGATCTGCGAGGGCGGAGTGAGCTTAGTTGCGTTCTCGCTAGCTTTTTGAGTAGTGAGTGTGATGAGACTTTGCCAGGAGTGGTCTGTGAGTACTCGAACGTCTTTCTCGAGGATCTTGTTAGTTTACCACCCCATCGAGAGATCGAGTTCTCTATTGACATAGTGCCTGGCACAACACCGATTTCTATGGCACCGTATCGTTTTACCCCAGTCGAGTTGAGTGAGTTGAAGATTCAACTCCAGGAGTTGCTAGATAAGGGTTTTATTTGCCCTAGTACTTCACCTTGGGGAGCACTAGCCCTCTTTGCTAAGAAGAAAGATGGGGCTTTGAGACTTTGCATTGATTACTGAAAATTGAATCGAGTTACGGTTAAGAACAAGTACCTTATGCCTCGTATAGATGATTTGTTTGATGAGTTGAAAGGATCCCGTTGTTTCTCTAAGATAGACTTGAGATCGGGTTACCATCAGTTAAGGGTCAGGGAGGAGGATATCCCGAAGACGGCATTCCATACGCGGTATGGCCACTATGAGTTTCTGGTGATGCCTTTTGGGCTTACCAATGCACCAGCTGTGTTCATAGACTTGATGAACCGGATTTTTTGAGAGTGCTTAGATCCTTTTGTGGTCATCTTTGTGGACGACATTCTAATTTATTCACCTTCTGAGGAGGAGCACGAAGAACACTTGCGAGTGGTGATAGAATTGCTTAGAGCCCATAAGCTGTATGCTAAGTTTGGAAAGTGTGAGTTCTGGCTAGGAGAGGTTAAGTTCTTAGGCCACGTGGTATCCGAGAAATGGGTGACTGTAGATTCATCCAAAATAGAGGCAGTGCATGATTGGGTACAACCTAAAAGTGTCTTTGAGATCCGTAGTTTTCTGGGATTGGCCGGGTATTACCGTTGGTTTGTAAAAGACTTCTCCAGGCTAGCTTCGCCGTTGACTAGATTGACACGGAATGGAGTCAAGCTTGTGTGGAGTGAGACTTGTGAAAAGTCGTTCCAAGAGCTTAAAGTTAGACTTACCACCGCTCCAGTCTTGATTATTTCGGAGAGGGGTTTGGGTTATGCAGTGTATTGTGACACCTCACGAGAGGGTTTTGGTTGTGTATTGATGCAAAAGGGAAAAGTAGTAGCCTATGGCTCACGTCAGTTGAAAACACACAAGAGGAACTACCCTACTCACGACTTGGAGTTAGCAGCTGTGATATTTGCCTTAAAGATTTGGAGGCACTATTTGTACGGTGAGAGCTTCGAGGTGTTCTCGGATCATAAGAGTCTGTAGTATCTGTTTACATAGAAGGACTTGAATTTAAGGCAGAGAAAGTGAATGGAGTTCATAGAGGATTATGACTTTGAGTTGCATTATCATCCGGGGAAGGCCAATGTTGTGGCCGATGCCCTAAGTAGAAAGTCCATTAGCGATGCAGCTTGTATTGTTATCCGAGAATGGGAGATGTTGGGTGTTCTTGGTGAGTTTGACTTGCATCTGGGTGAGTCTGTCGAATCTGCGACCTTGTTTTCTGTAGTTGCACAACCTACACTTGTGAACCGAGTGTTAGAAGTGCAGAAGGATGACTTTGACATAGAATCCCTCTGGGAGAAGATCTCTAGTGGGAAGGTAGAGAAGGGTTTGACTATGTATCTCGACCTGAATGTGAGGTATCGAGACCGCTTGTTTGTGCCGGAGTCTTGCCAAGAGGAAGTACTCTGAGAGTTTCACCATTCATGCCTTGCGTGCATCCATAAGGCACAAACATGTATCACGATCTGAGTCGCCAATTTTGGTGGAGGGGCAAGAAGAAGGATGTGGCAGTGTTTGTGTCAAAGTGTCTTACTTGTCAGCAAGTGAAGGCCGAGCATCAGAGGCCAGCGGGTTTGTTACAACCCTTGCCTATAGCCGAGTGGAAATGGGAGCATGTCATGATGGATTTTGTTGTGGGTCTTCCGAGGACTCAACGAGGTAGTGACGCCATTTGGGTGGTAGTGGACCAGTTGACTAAGTCGGCGCACTTTATTCCCATGCGCGTGAGAGATTCGGTAGATCATCTTGCCGACTTGTATATTCAGGACATAGTGAGGTTGCACGGGGTCATAGTGTCGATCGTCATAGATAGAGACCCGCGCTTTATTGCCAGGTTGTGGTAGAGTTTGCAGAGTGCCTTGGGCACTAGATTGACTTTTAGCACGGCTTAACATCCTTAGATCGACGAGCAGTCCGAGCGCACTATTTAGATACTTGAGATATGCTTCAAGGCTATGTCCTTGACTTTAAGGGCTCGTGAGAGAGACACCTACCCTTAGTGGAATTTGCCTACAATAACAGCTTCCAATCGAGTATTGGTATGGCACCATTTGAGGCCTTGTATGGTCGACCGTGTAGATCTCCAGTGTGTTGGGCCGAGGTGGGCGTTGCACCTTTGTTGGGCCCGGAGTTGGTACGAGAAACAATGAAGAAAGTAGCACTTATCCGTAAGAGGTTGGTTACGGCCCAGAGTTGCCAAAAGAGTTATGCCGACCGTAGGAGGAGACCTTTGTCATTTGAGGTGGGTGATCATGTCTTTCTGAAAATATCACTTAAGCAGGGTTTGGTGAGATTTGGGAAGAGTGGGAAGTTGTCTCCTCGGTTTATTGGCTCTTTTGAGATCCTTGAGCGGATTTGGGAGGTTGCATATCATTTGGCATTGCCTCCGCAGTTGTTCGGAGCGCATGACGTGTTTCATGTTAGTATGCTTTGGAAATTTGAGCCGGATCCGTCACATGTGCTAGATTGGACCGACTTAGAAGTAGACGAGGATGTTTCATATGAGGAGAGACCGGTGAGGGTCTTGGATAGACGGGACCAAGTCTTGCGAGGCAAGACCATTCCTTTGGTCAAGGTATTGTGGAAACATCACAGGGTTGAAGAAGGCACTTGGGAACTTGAATTAGAGGTCTGAGAGAAATGTCCAGACCTATTTGTTGAAGTTTGAGCACATGTTGAGAATTTTGTTTTATTGTTAAACTCTAAGAACATTGTATATGTTTTGGATTATGGAAGTATTGAAATTGTTGAATATGTGTCAGAAATGTGAGTTTAATTTAACATTGTATATGTTGAATGGGTTGTAGAAATGCAAATATGTTATTAACATTGAATATGTTTTGGAATTTTGGAATATGTGTATTGAAATTTGTTAAATTTCGAAAGAATGCATGATAATGTATATTGAGCTACATTTGTAAGTTGTTCTCTTGAGAAAATATGGAATGATCTGTAGTGGATCATGTTGGAAGTGTTGTATTGTAAGTATGTTGAGAATTAAAAAGATCACAATTTTGGAACCTATATATATATATATATAATTTCGAGGTATTCTTTAAGGGAGGGAGGTTATAGCAATCCCGGTTTTCCTCCATTATTTATTGTATTCCGGACTTGGTTCCGTGGGTGTTTATTGTTGTCTTTATCATGTTTCCATCCTTTTATTCCATGTATTTGAGTTGTGGGATGTGTTGGGTAAGTTTGGAACAGGTTGGTTGTGAGTTGGTTCAAATGGTTGCTGTCCAGAATTTTGCTTCTTCACTTGAGCGAAGGTTCTTACGCTCGAGCGAGCTTTCTGTGGTGTGTCTCTTTGCTCGAGCGAGCACTCTTGCGCTCGAGCGTGCGTCTGCATCTCTGAGAAGACCTGAAGGTTGGTATTCTTCGCTCGAGCGAGCTTTCTTACACTCGAGCGAGCCCTGTGTTTTGTATTCCTTTGCTCGAGCGAAAACTCTTGCGCTCGAGCGTGCTTCTACATTGCAGACCTGAAGCTTTGCATTGTTCTCTCAAGCGAGGCTTATTCCGCTCGAGTGAGGTCCTTTATTGTGTCTTGTCGCTCGAGCGAGCCTCGCATATATCAGATTGCAGTAGTGTGATTTTAGTCACTTTTTCATTCCCTTTTTCACTCTTAACCCTAGATCCGACTCTCTCTCTCTCTCTCTACTCTCTCACTCTCTCTACAAAAACACCTTGTTCTAGAGGTTTTCTACCATTTTCCCTTTGTTAAAGAGGTAGAGCTTTGTGTAGGCTTCACTTTGATCTGAAAAAGCTTGAGTTTGGAGCATCTTGGGTCTCTCTCTCTCTCTCTCTCTCTCCTTTGAGCTCCTAACTTTGAGGTAGGGATAATCTACTCTTTATTATGAGTTTTGACATAAATGTTGGTTATTTTTGTATAGATGGTGGTGTTTGGGAGTTTTGGGTAAAGTTAGGGTTTGATTTGAAAATTTTAAAAGAGGGGTTTCTTGGTTTTGGGCTCCATTGTGAATGTGAGGTCTTGAAATGGGGTTATTTGTGTATAATTGACGAAATTGAGCCTTAGGGTTGTTATTTAAGAAAGGGGGAAAAATGCCCTAATTGGGATCAAATGAATTAATTGTCAAATAATGGAATTAATTGTGGAAATATGTAATTGGGTTGAAAATGATGAAATTGGGAGAAAATGAAATTAAATGGTGTAGTTGGATTGATCAATCACTCACCTATGGAAAAGTTGATAATTTATCTGTTGGTAAATTTATTTATCTGTTTAGAAATAACGATTTTCGGCTATCGGTGGAGGATAGCCATGATTGTTGTAGAATTGCATGATGATTAGGTAAACTGAAACTAATCAATTGGAATATGTCATTGAATATGACAGTTGGATAAACACATTGAATATTTGCTTTAATTGATCATTGTATATGATAAAGTGTTTAAATACATTGCATATGTATCTTTATTTGGGAGGAGATAAGGGATGTACTCCATGGTTTGGGAGGAAATAGGGGATGTATTCCATTGTTTGGGAGGAGATAGGGGATGGATTCCATTGATAAATAAGTTGGCCAGAGTGTCCAAGGTGAAAGTCCCGAAACCTTATATGCATCTGAATGATGTTGATGATTGAAGTTTTGATAATATGAGTTATAGTCTCATTGTGAACTGTTTGGATAAATAATGAACAATGTTAATGAATTAATATGGATAAATAAATAGAAGTGGATTGAAATATGGATGAAATTGTTGTTAGATTATGAAAAGGGTGTAAGTTGGTTTACAAGTGTTAACTATTTGTCGAATGCTAATGTTTTAGTTATTTCTCATATTTGGTTTAGCATATCTCTACTGGGCTTTGGCTCACGCTACTTGGGACACCATTTTCAGGTACAGGGGACATGTCGCCTCCATGGCCTTAGCTTGAGAGGTTTAGGAGTTGAAGGCTTCGTTTTGTTATTTTAGTTTTTGTGCTTACATGTAAATTCAAGCCGAGGGCTTTATATGTAAAGAGTTGGCACTCTTCTTTTATTGTAACCAAGTTATTCCTGGGAAAGATGTAAGTCCGTAGGGCATTTTATTATGTTGTAAATAGTTGGAACTTATATGAAATACCTTTTTGTAATATTAACTCTGATGTATGTATGGAAATGTGATTTATCTATCATGAATATAGAACTGTTAAATGATGGGATTGTGTATTATTTTGAGGGTGTTACATGTCTGATACCTGTATCTTAGTTAAACCTCATATATTGTGTTAGTATACCTTTACTGGGCTTTGGCTCACCCTACTTGGGAAACCATTTTTAGGTATAGGTGATATGCTTCCTTCAAGGACATATCTTTTGAGGACTTAGAAGCTGAAGGCTCTGTTTTGTTTTATTTATTGTATTTAAATGCTTATTCAAGCCGAGGGCTTTACATGTATAGAGCTTATGACTCTCTTTTGTCGTAACTAAGTTATAACTTGGAAAGATATAAGTGTAGACGTCCCCGAACGTCCCAGGAGAGAATCTCATTTTGTTCAATGGGCTCACTACAGTTCGGACTCAAATGTCACGGTTCTGAATCTAATCCCGCAAAGTGCAATGCGAGACCGATAAATCACCAAAGAGTCCAAATCCGGCAAATCGTTTTGAAAAATAGATTTTTAGAAAGATGTGCCAAACATGGACTGCTTTGCCAGATACAGAGTCGCCACCTAAATATTTTGTTTTGGGAGAATTTAGGAAACCCTGACTCGTTGCCTAAGGCCACGTGTCCGTCATCACCAAAGTTGCCTCGGCTCGGGAACTTGGGTACGATTGGGAAGGTCACTTCGTGAGCACCCCCGCTCGCCCGATCAAAGATCGGCCTCTACTAACCATGACATCAAGTTTTGAAAACATTATGTGCTCTTATTCCGGTTATTAGCCTAGAATTACAATGTGATGCACACAGCATACAAGTATAGACTAGATTGCCTAAATTGGAACAAAGTATCGCATATCCGTTTGTTTTGAAAATGGATTGAAGTTTGCTACTCACAAGTAGGCTAAAACACGGGTTTTGACGAATTATTCCAATTTAAGCAACCTAACCTTCACCCATAGGCATTCAGGCAGTTATATCACATAAGCACATAGACTCATGGTAAGCATGCTATTATGGCAATCACTCACACACTTGCAAGGATGCTAAAGCATAAACACTCACCAAGTACTCCGAGCCAAAGAAAGAAGCTAATTAGAAAACATGCATGAATCCTAACTATACTGAGATGCCTAATGCAACACATGCAAAAATGCAACTACAATAGGCTCGGCTATTCTAAGATGGCATATGAAATGTAACAATCGATACATGTATTCAACTTGGAATTGAAATACAATGCAGTTAGTATGATGCGCCGAGCCCGGTGCATGCAATATAGATGAATGAATGCAAACATGCGAGCATAAGTATGCTAATTGAAACATGCCCTAATCTAACCATCATAAGCTCGTAAATAAAAGGGAGAAAGACGTGGGGTTGGAAGACATACATCACATGCACGCACACTTATTACAACATTATCCTCCTCGGAGGGTCCGAATAAATAATACAGACCGAATAAATAATTAACTACTCTAGCTAATTAAATATTACAAAACTCTAATTAATTAACAGATTAACTAAGAAACGAAATAAACTAGTATGTAGATCTATGGACCGCCTCAGCTCCGTTCCGAATGATGAAAGATGCATGCATGCTCGAGTCGCCTTGTCGGGAAATTCATCGCGATGCGGGTTGCCTCGCTACAATTGACCCCGAACACTGCATACACAACTCCATGGGAGCTTGTAGGATCTGCTGGCCGCTTTTCTTTGGCCGCTTCCTTTCGCAACAGAGAACAAGAAAGGGGCATGGCAAAGTATTTTCAACATATGTATGCACAACCACTCTCCCTGTCATTGCATGAGCTCTAGGGAGCGTAGTCCTCGATCCTCGTGCCACCAATCATGCATCTCGATGCATGATGGCCGAGGAGTCGAATTGCACGACTCGATGTGAAATAAATGCACAAATGGACACCTAAAGCCAACAACTCTATTACGGATAGTCAAGAGTGTCGGCGACCGGGAATTGAAGCACGTTTCGTCACTTTGAGTACAAAACGTCCCTCGTTTCCTGTGTTTGGACTAAACCCTACTCCAAACACTATGCAACAACTAGAATGGCATGGCATGCAAACACAATGCAACAACTAGCATGCAATCCTAAACGAAATGCAACTAAGACACGCAAACATGCAAGGAATGATATGCAAAGGTGCAACCAGCATGCACAATGCTATGAACTATCAATGGCATACTCAATGCACATGACATAATATGGCATACACAATGCAAGATGGACTTAAACTAATATGAGTGGACCTTAGCCACACTCAAATCAATGGCCAAACATGATGAAATGAAGCAACAACACTCATGCGAACATGCCCAAATGCAAGGGACCAAGCCTAAGGCACAAAGTGCAACTCTACTAAGGCATGGCAAGCATGTAATATAGCATACAACAACACATTTTCCAGCTCTGAAATGACATACGAAAGGGTCCCGAATCATGCAAACGCCTCACACAATGCATGCTAGAAGGCCCGAATACCGAAACTAGTGAAGCGCATTACACTAGAGGTATACAAAGCAATGCACAAATGGAAAAACCAGCCCCAAACAGTCCCTATGTAGGTCCAAGACAGTGGGAAAATGGCCTAAAATGATGCTCAAAATGCATGAAAATGAAGCTCATTCAATGGTCCAAAAACGAGGCATTTATGCACAACTTTCAAACGCATTTAAAGAGTGGAAAACATGGGAGTATGAAAAACATATAAGCTCTAAAATATGATGCATAACGGCCCCAAATCATAGAAACACCTCAACACAAGCATGCAATAGGCTCCAAAACTCAAAGCTAGGCAATGGTATTGCACTACAACCATGCATAGCAAGCATCATTCGACCATGAGGCATGAAAACAGAGCTAAGGCAGTCCAAAACATGCACAAAATCAGTTCAAGGCATGGCCAAAAAGTGCTAGAATGAAGGACCAAAATAACATGCAATACAAGCTAGTGAAGAGGGTTTAGACTACAAGTATATAAAGCAATCAAGAGATCATCAAACCAGCAAAATTCAGAAGTATGCCATGCCAAATAATGCCCAAAACTCATGGAAACATAGTCAATGCATGCAAGAATGATATGTTCCTTTGAAAGACCAAAAAGAGGGTTATTCTACACATGCAAGATGGACATACAATAAGACAAAACCACCTCTGGATAGAGGTTATGAAGGTCCTAAAACTCACTGAAAAGGTCCTGAAATGAGGCTAGGAAGCATGCAAGTAAAGGTTCCTTTGAAAGGCCATGAAGAGGGTTACTCTACACATGTAAGAGGGATACCTAATATGGCAAAACCACCTCTGGACAGAGGTCATGCAGGTCCTAAAACCCACCAAAAATGGTCTGGAACATGCTCAAGAAGTGTGTAAATATAGGCCCATTTGTTAGGCCAACAATGCTAGTAAACAAGACAAGAGGTGAGAGGGTCACCCCTCTCTGATTTTGGGGCTCAAAACAGTATGCTAGCCACTGAAAATCCACTAGATTTTAGTGGCTAGAAGGCCAAACAAAGCTCACTTCAAAGGCCTAGATGCATGGCTCAAAACAGGGTGAAAACAAGCATGCAAGGGGGTAGATGACCCCCAACAGAAAAATGACCTTAAACAAACTTCAAGAGGAGCTCAAAATAAGACTTTTTTCAGTTTATGACAAAGCCCAAATATGCTTGCAAATAGATCTAAGATATGAAGCAAAATAGGGACCAAAAGGGGAATAAGAGAGTTACCCTTGTAGCCAAGAAAGACAGCAGCTTCTGGACCAAGAAAGTGGCTCCTCAACCTCTGAAAATAAGCTCCAAGGTGCTTAGATGGATGATGGAGAAGTGTGGTTGTGAGGTGTAGTGCAATGGGGCCAAGAACCTAGCACTTTTGGGACCAAAATAGAGAGGTGTATAGAGATAGGTGTATGTATGCCTTGGCCAAAAATCTGAACGTTTGATAATGAGGGAGAGGCTCCCTTTTATAGAGGAACAAAGGTCCAAGCTTCTCCTAGAAGCTTGGAGCAAAGGGCCAAGCTTCTTAAGGAAGCTAAAGCAAAAAGGGTCAAGCTTCTTGAGGAAGCTAGAGCAAAGCGGTCAAGCTTCCTCAAGAAGCTAAGAAAGGTTCAAGCTTCTTTTAGAAGCTTGGAGCAAAGGGTCAAGATTCTTTAAAAGCCAAAACAAGAGTGCTAATCCTCTATACACATGTATGGAGGATCCAGTCTGTGCCCTCCAGCTTGCATAGCTGGAATCAACTCAGTGAGACAAAATTGCAGAAAGCTGGCCGACCAGTTCAAGTGGTCGGCCGACCACTTTCCCTGGTCGGGCGACCAGGGTCAAAAGGTTCAAATGGATTTTGGTGGTCGGCATCCCTAATTGGTGGTCTCCAAGGTGAAAGCAAGCTAGTGGTGGTATGGGAGACCAGTAAATGTGGCCCAAAAGTGAGGGAGACCACATACTTGTCAAGAAAATCGGCTGGAGGAGAGAGAAATGGTCTCCAAAAGAATTGCTAGTCTCTCACCCTTCTACCACCTTCGAAACAATGAAAATAGGGTCCATGCCAAAAATGAACTAAGACGGATGCAAAACGAGGGTTCGGGGGCCAAAATGCGCAGTCGGGTGCCCCGAAAACTGACTGTTAGGCATCGAAAGTAGTGTGCGACCACGAAGGTGGTCTCTCGGGCCATAGTGTCCCTCTAGAGAGAGGAAACAAGGTGTGTGCCAAAAACCGGAGCAAACGGAGAAAGTTAAGCGGTCCTGAACCGAGGTGCACGGCCGACGGCTCTGAAAACCGAAAACTGGTCTCCAAACGGGAAGAGAAAACAGAACCTGGTTCGCAAATCGAGGCAAAGCACAAAAGAGTCCCGAAGTCCAGGCAAGGCCCTCAGCTGAGACTCCATAACCTCAGAACGAGCCCAACATGCGCAATCACCGAGTGCTCAATCGATGACGTATGAGTCTTAAGGTTTGTCAAAAATGGGGTGTCTACAGTTGCCCCTCTTTGACAAAACTCGAAAGTCATAAGTGACGGGAGTGAATGTCAAAGCCCAGAGACGACCCATTTTTGACAAGGCCGAAGACTTAGACAAAATAGACAGGAGAAGCAAGAGATGTGCCCGCAAGCAGGGGCAAAATGCAAAACGACATGCAAAAACCAGACATAACTTATAATCATGTAAAAAAAGCTGTAATGAAGCAAGTCATACAACAGTTTTAAGCAAGCATATACAAATCTAACTACATTTCATGCAGAAAGGATGCAAGAGAATTATTCAATTCTCGCTACGATTCACTCGGAGAATACAATACCTGTCCGGTTCGTCTGGTCGCGCCAGCCTCAAATGAACCGTACATACAATATCGTGCCTCATGCTGCTGGAGACCTTCCTCTTCTTCTCGGTTGAACCGCAGGTACTACTTTTCTTCCTGACTATGGTCGCAGCTTTCCCTATTCTCCAACAGGGTGATAGACTAGGTTGGTTCAATATCCAGAATTGAGGCGCATACATATGCTATCTCAATCTATGGGGCTGCCATACAGATTTCAAGCCGAGGATATACCCCTGGGTATTTAAACCAGACTTTAGTCTCAGAAATCCCGAACCTTTGCATTCTAGGCATGAGCCATTCAAACTCTAGTTTCCACCGTCTTAGTTGGTCTCATAGGAACTCACCACAAACATAAGCAGGTGGCTATACCAGACCATCGGAAGTCATTCGGGTACGACAAACACCAAAGGAATTACACCTTTAGAGGATTTAAGGTCTCCTAGACTAGGTGAGTGCAGAAGATAGTGTGAATGAAGATGCAGGATTTAAGGTCTCCTAGACCAGAGAGTGCACAAGACAGTGCGAATGATACAAAAACAAAATGCACAAGACAGTGCGAGTGAAAGTGAATGCACTGTCTGTGAATGCACAAGACAGTGCGATGCAGATGTGCACAAGATAGTGCGATGCAATGCGCAAATGAGTACAAGTAAGGTGCGCAAAACAACGCGAGCAATGCACTAACAGGTGCAAGAAAGGTGCGCAAGATAGCGCGAACAATGCACTAACAAGTGCTACTAGTATTTTCTACGCAAGATGAGAGGGAGCAAATAATGAAATGCACAGGATAGTGCGATGCACGAGAAAGCGCGAGTATAAACTGCACAAAACAGTGCGATGCGCAAGAGAGCGCGACTGTAAACTGCACAAAATAGTGCGATGCGCAAGAAAGCGTGAGTGTAAACTGTACAAATCAGTGCGATACGCAAGAAAGCGCAATTGTAAACTGCACAAAACAGTGCGATGCGCAAGAAAGCGCGAGTGTAAATTGCACAAAACAGTGTGATTGAGGTACGCAAGATAGCGCAATGAGCAAAATAGCGCAAAATGAAATGTATGCAAAATGCATGAGATGCACAAAACAGTGAGAATGAGGTGCGCAAGATAGCGCGATAAAATGCATGCACAATGCAAGTCTTGGCACACGGCTTACGACATAGCATTCCATTCATTTGGCACACAGCTCACAACACAACACTTTGTTTGTTTGGCATGCTGCTCACAACACAATATTCTGTTTGTTTGGCACGTAGCTCGAAACACAGCACTCTGTTTATCTGGGCACACAACTCTTTGGGGCACATAGCTCATTCGGGCACACAGCTCGTTCTTCGGGCATACAGCTCGTTCTTCGGGCACACAGCTCGTTTTCGGGCACACAGCTCGTTCTCGGGCACATAGTTCGTTACACTGCTCAATCTGAATACTCAGTCCATAACACAGCATTTGGTTTGCATTTTGAACACACAGCTCAAGCACTTGAATTTCTGAACATGCAGCTCAAACTTTTGGCGTGAACACGCAGCCCACATTTTTGAAATATGAACACACAGCTCAAACTTTTGTCGTGAACACGTAACCCACATTTTCTTGAAATCTGAACACACAGCTCAAACTCTTGCGGTGAACACGTGGCCCACATTTTCTTGAAATCTGAACACACGGCTCAAACTTGTTGTCGTGAACACACAGCCCACAGTTTTTGAAAGTTGAACACGTAGCTCAAACTTTTGAATTTCTGAACACGCTGCCCATTTTTTGATTGTGAACATGTAGCACACACTTGTTGAAAGTTGAACACGCAGCCCAAACTTTTGAACTTCTGAACATGCAGCGCATTTTTGAATGTGAACACGCAGCACACATTTGTTTGAAAGTTGAACACATAGCCCAAACTTTTGAACTTCTGAACACGTAGCCCATTTTTGAATGTGAACACGCAGCACACATTTGTTTGAAAGTTGAACACTCAGCCCAAACTTTTGAACTTCTAAACACGCAGCCCATTTTTGATTGTGAACACGTAGCATGCACTTGTCGAAAGTTGAACACGCAGCCCAAACTTTTGAATTTCTGAACACGCAGCCCATTTTTTAGTGTGAACACGCAGCACACATTTGTTTGAAAGTTGAACACGCAACCCAAACTTTTGAATTTCTGAACACGCAGCCCATTTTTTATTGTGAACATGCAGCACACACTTGTTGAAAGTTGAACACGCAGCCCAAACTTTTGAATTTCTGAACACGCAGCCCATTTTTGAATGTGAACACGCAGCACACATTTGTTTGAAAGTTGAACATGCAGCCCAAACTTTTGAACTTCTGAACACGCAGCCCATTTTTGAATGTGAACACGCAGCACACATTTGTTTGAAAGTTGAACACGCAGCCCAAACTTTTGAACTTCTGAACACGCAGCCCATTTTTAAATGTGAACACGCAGCACACATTTGTTTGAAAGTTGAACATGCAGCCCATTTTTGAATGTGAACATGCAGCACACATTTGTTGAAAGTTGAACACGCAGCCCAAACTTTTGAATTTCTGAACATGCAGCCCAGTTTTTGTTTGTATCCAGCTCATACAAAACACACAGTTCATACACCTCACTTCTGAACACACAGCTCATTTATTTCATTTGCACGCAACTCATTCTTAAATCTGAACATGCAGCTCAAATTTTTCATTTCTGAACACATAGCTTATTCACTTCATTTTGAACACGCAGCTCACACATTTCAATTCTGAACACGCAGCTCATACATTTTCATTTGCACGCAGCTCATTCTAAATTCTGAACACGCAGCTAAACAGGAAGTTGCGGGCTCACGCCCCTAGCATTTTACTAGATTCTCTTTTTTTTCGGTGACGTCTAGTCGACGCCCCGGATGAAGGAGTGGAGTATCTTGATCCATTCCAATTCGTGCTTCACACTTGGCTTGATACCTCGTTGCTCGGAGGATGAGAGAGTTTTCAGCCCCTTTGTTGACAGCTTCAACCGTGCACTTTTCTGGCAGGTAGAGTTCCCTTCTTGGCAAGTGTGGTGCCCTTTCTAGCAAATGTATTGACAACGGGGAAAAGACAGGAAGCCTGACTCAACTGTGCCCCTAGTTTATCACTTTGACCAATTTTTGTTTTTTGCTTCTGTTAAAACAATTTTAACCAAAATGAGAGTTAAATTAACACGCTTGTTCGATTTTCTGATTTGAAATCATGCAAGTCAGGTTATGAGCACTGAAAATTTCCCTTTTTTGGGTCCAAGAAATGGTCCAGCTTTAGAAAAATGGAATACTTTTCGAGAAAATTAGTCAACCTCAGTAAAAATTCTCAAAAAAAACTATTTTTGCAAACGGCCCTTTGCTTTCGTTAGCACGGAACCTACTCTTGAGATACACAACCTCGGATCGGAAGCAATGGAAAATTGCCCCTTTGCCTAAATGGCACTGTATGGCAACGGAAAGTTGCCCCTTGTTTGGATAGCGCCGCAGCACTGCATAGCAACGGAAAGTTGCCCCTAGTTTGAATAGTGCCGCAGCACGTGGCAGCTAGTCCTTACAGTGACAATTACAACCAAATTCTCGGACACAGAGAAGACAAAGATGACCAGAACCAACACATGGACACAGTCGAATTTGAAGTGTTTTATGGCTGGACTTCAGAATGAAGTTGCCTACGTATCCCAAAGATGGGAATCAAGCCTTACGTAGTTCGGGTTATGGTACACTCGGGTATTAACCTCTCCTTTTGCACTCTAACTTTTGCCAAGGCCGCCCTTTCTGGGTTTTCAACCTTGCGAGCTATGTTTTTCTTTTTTTTTTTTTCATTTCTTTTCATTTCTTCTTTTCTTTGTTCATTCTTTTTCAGAATTTTTCATTCCTTTTTCTTCATTTCCTTTTTTGTTCTTTGTTCTTTTTCTTCTTTTTCTTGCTCTAACTTTTGCCTGGGTCGCCCTTTCGGGTTTTCGGCCCAGCGAGCCTCTCAAGGGTAAAAGTGTAGCTTTGTCCATGTCAAATGGTTTTGAGATCCGAAATCATCTGAATCTAAGAGAGTGGCTGTTGTTCGCTGATGATGTAGGAGTCCATCCAATGGCGGCCGAATTTGCCCCTAATGTTGTGGGTAGGAACTCAGTTGTCCTTCAGCAATACTTTTTTCTTTCCTCCCTTCTGGGATTTTGGCATTCTTGCCAATCTTCACTATCTTGAGAAATGTCCCAATTCTTGACTCTTTGAGCACATCTGACATTTTTGCCCCTAGTTTGAGAGGTGCTTCTGATCTAGCTTTGCAAGCTTCTTTTGATTACATCTGATCTTCTTGATCTAACTTTTCTTGCCCCTAGTTCGTGGGCTACTTCAAATATGGCCACACAGGCCTCCTTTGATGGTTGACCTTTGAAAATTCTGAATTTAAGTCCAAGGTTTGAAAATGAGGGGTCGAGTCTTGAGGCTGAGAGTGACCCTAAGCTACACAATCTCAAGAGCGATTCCACGCAGGTCTTCGCAGGACTGCGCAAAACATTTTTTTGAAATCTTTTAAGAAAGCGACTAGTCGCTCGCGCTGAAGACAATGTAGAACCAATCTGGATCAAGCCAGGATCCTTCTCAGTACTCACATTAACAAGCATGATCTCATTCATTAAGGGCTTAGCACGCCTCTCTTTCTCTTAGTTGATCAAATTTTTTGCAAATCTCAAGGAATTCCTTCCTCTTTGTTTTCAACACATCGTGTTAGAAAAAGTTTTGAAAAACTTAGGTCAATGCAATGATTTAAAGGTGTAGAAGTGCAGGTGAGATGCTCCGCCAATTCATCCTAGATTTTCTGGCACAACCGGCACAAGGCAAAAGCAAATGCAAGAGTGTGAAAATTACTGCTGTTCCATTCAAATTTGTTGGTGTAACTGGCTCCAGGCAGAAACAGACTCAAAACAGAACGAAAGACAAACGCAAAACAAAATGGTGATGCCCGAGGTAACACCCCCGGAATCACCCGACCTTTGTACAACAGGATTGACTCGATATAACAAGACAGACCCTTAATCAAAAAGACTGACTCAAGACAATGAGACAGACTCAAAACAAAACTACAAAACTGACTCATCACCTAAGTCGGAAACTACAAAACTAGCATTCGCAAATGCTCAAAATAGTGCGTGCCATACGCCACATCCGAGGTAAACCGTGCGCTGCCCGCAGGTGGTCCAACCCCTGATCACATACTTGCATTATCCTCAAAATCCACTAACCCGGTGGTGACAGACTTTGCCGAGCTTGGCGGGAGGATGACTTCATTGTCAATCAAATCTTGCACTTCGTGGCAAAGACGGAAGCAGTTATCGGTGCTGTGACCGGTTTGTTGATGGTATGCACAGTACTGGGTACCATCATGCTTAGCTGGAAGGGGACTCGGGAGAGGCCGAGGCTCGAGGGGTTTGAGATGCCCTTTTTCGACGAGGATTTGAAGGGCCTTAGACAAAGGCATGTAGAGGGCATGGAAGACCCTGTGACCCCGTGGCGGATACTTCGAGGTTTGCTAACTTTTGTTGGACGCACTCGAAAAAGGATTGGCAGGTGCTGCCTTGGCTCTCTGATCTTTTCCAGGTGCAGGGTTAGGATTGGAAGGAACTGTTCTGGTACGACGGTCCCCATCTCGATTTTCCCTCTGGCTTAAACTACTCTCAGCCTGAGTGGGGAAGATGTCATCCACAATCTTAGCCACAACTGTGAGTACTTGTTGCTTATCCAACCCCTCGGCTTTTAGAGCCTCAACAGCTTGCTGAAGTCGTTCATAGGGATTAGTGTCCACCTTCATCTTGTTCTTTCTGCTAGCCTCAGCTTGGTGGAAGGTTTGGGTTGCTTGACCAATGCGAAGTCTGACTGCTGTTGACATATCATTGCCAGAGCTTGAGATAGCTTCAGGTTGGCTGAGCTCAATTACAATTCACCCCAGTAGCGGGGGCTACTCTGGCATGAAGTTCCCGGTATACAATGTGATTGGTGGCGGGGCCGACATTCCGTAGGCCAGATCAGCCATAGACCTCTGAAGGTCGCCAATCATTTCCATCAACTCAAAGGTGGTAGGCTCACGAGCTTGAAATAATTGGGGTTCCCAGATCGGATGCGCGGCAGGTGACCTGGGTGGACGTTACATTGCAATAAAATAAAATAAAACCTCACAAAATAGTCAAAATAAAAATAAACAAAATAAAAGCTTCATGTTCCTTGGAATCGTTGGCCGAAATTGGTCAACATTGTGAGATTACGCCATCTTGTCCCAAAGAAGCTAACCGACCGGCCAAATAGGCCGAGAAAAATCTGTCTTGTTGCGAAACCAAGAAAAGGAACAAAAAAGAAATATGTAGGTGGCTCAACTAATCACTACCAGTTAGCTTATAACACAATTAATATGAAACAAGAGCAAGCCAATAAGCAATAATAATAATAATAATAAGCAAAAACATAAGAGAATATGAGCTACTATGAAATATGAGCTACCAGTTACTTATTATTATTATGAGCTAAACAAACCACTTGGATCACAACAACACCCTATGAAATATAAAGTATGAAAATTATAACAAAACACCATGAAATAAGAAGTAAGAAAATAAATATGAGATAGAAAATATAAGAAAATGAAAGATTAGAAATTCACCTTCCAAAGAAAGATTGAACTTTTTGATTTCCAAACTTACTCTTGATCACCCTCAAGTGTATGAATTATGTTCTCAATCCTCAATTTGAAAGCCTGGAATTCGTGCTAGAATGATGGCTTGGAGGTGTATGTGGTGAAAAAAGTGATTGTCTCTCTTGTTTTTGCTCACTTTTGCCAACACCCACTCTTCCTCTTGATCAAAGCTACTGAAATTCAAGTATTTCAAAATTTTTGGAGGAGTTTTGGATGTAAAAAAGATGGAATTTCAGTTAGTATGGAAGATATAAGGTGTATGTGGAAGATAGGAGTGTGTTTAGCTCAAAAACTCAAATTTTCTCTCTTTTCTTCCTCTTTTCTCTAGGTTCTCTCCTTAATCTATTTTTCTCCCTCCTCTCAACAATCAGATGTATACTTCTAGGCTAAGCAAGTGGAGAAATGGTGGAAGATATGGTGGAAGATAAGATAGAGCACAAATGAAGGTAATGGAGTTAATGGAACACTAATGGAGCTAATGAGAGCAAAAATGGAGCATTATCTTCAATGAAGCAAACACTAGGTAATGAGGGATGAGTATACATGCATTGGAACATATTTACGTCAGAAAAATGGGTCAATGGAGTGTCCCAACCGAACCAACAAAAAAATGGGCTGTTGTTGTTTTGAGCCGAGTCAACAAAATCTGCTTTTAAGCCCAACTTCAAATGGGCATATCTCCGCCATATGGACTTGGTTTTAGGTGGTTCTTGGGTCCAAATTGAAGCCCCCGAAGTCTAATTGCCAATGGTGGTGGCCTCACATTTAAATTCCAAGTGTACAAAGAGATATGCCTAATTTAGTGTAGGCTGTCTCGAGCTGGGTCAACAAAATCTGCTCTTAAGCCCAACTTCAAATGGGCATATCTCCCTTATCTGGACTTGGTCTAAGGTGGTTCTTGGGTCTAAATTGAAACCCCAGAAGTCTACGTTCCAGTGGTGGTGGCCTCACATTTAAATTCCAAATGTACAAAGAGAAATGCCTAATTTAGTGAAGGCTGCTCATTTATTTCTTAATGATTTAATACTCATCCTTTCCTAAACTAGTTTTTTTCCATCTCCTCTTATTTCCTTCAACTCCAAACCTATAAAGAAGATGTTTTTAAATATTTTTCAAAAATTTCGCCTCCCTTCCATTTATTTCCACTTTGTCCTTACTCGGTTTACTGAAAAGTGCAATATTTTAATCGAAATGGGAGCCTCGGGACATCGTAGAAACATTTAAAAAACATATTTTGAAAAGATGGTTTTAAGGTCTAAAATAGTTTGGTCAAAAAAATGTGTGAAGGTTGGGATTAAAACTTAAATTCCATCTTTCTTACTGAGAATTTTATGAGATAACATATTCTAATTGTCATTATTAGGTAATCAAAAGAAAGCCCCCAAGTCTTAGGGCCGGTCAAAATAGGGTGTCTACAGTTGCCCCTCTTTGACAGAGCTCGAAGTTATTTTATGACGTGGGTGAATGTCAAAGCCCGAAGACAACCCTTTTGACATGGCCGTAAGACTTGAGCAAACAAACAAGATGCAATGCAAGTGGTTGAATCCGAAGGTTGCCTACATATCCCTTTGCAAAGAATCAAACTAGCGTAGTTCAGGGGCAGAATGCAAGTGACATGCTCAAAATGCAGTTTGAAAGTTGGACTTACACGCTTCACGAAACAGGTTGTTTAAAAATTCATGATTTATGCAATGCAATGCAATGTCTTAGAGTGATGATAAATATATGAGGATGGCAACATGGGAGGCAAGCTTAGTGTAAAACACACGAAGCAAGCAACATTTCTACCTGGCTATGTTTGCAACTTTCCCTATTCTCCAATAGGGTGACAAACTGGGTTGATTTAGTATCTAGAATTGAGGCGTATACAAGCTATCTAAACCTATAGGGCTGCCATACAGATTTCAAGCCGGGGATACACCCCTGGGTATTTAAACCAGACTTTAGTCTCAGAAATCCCGAACCTTTTGCATTCTAGGCATCGCTATTCGAACTCTAGTTTCCACCGTTGCAGTTGGTCTCCTAGGAACTCATTACAATCACAAGCAGATGGCCATACCATACTGATTGAAGTCGTTTGGGCACGATAAACACCAAAGGAATTCCACCTTTAGAGGATTTAAGGTCTCCTAGACCAGAAAAAGAGCACCAGGCGCACCTGCTATTTTAACCAATTGAGTGGTGTAAACAGACCGGCGCAACTGCTGTTTTTAACCGATTTGGGTGGGTGTGAATAGACAGGCGCACCTGTTGTTATTAACCAATTTGGGTGCTGTGAACAGACAGGCGCACCTACTGTTGTTAACTGATTTGGGTATGGATGCCGCTTTACTTTGTGATCATATTTACAACTTTCCCTATTCTCCAACGGGGTGACAGAATAGGTTGGTTCAGGATCCAAAATTGAGGCGCATACAAGCTACCTCAACCTATGGGGCTGCCATACAAATTTCAAGCCGGGGATACGCCCATGGGTATTTAAACCAGACTTTAGTCTCAGAAATTCTAAACCTTTGTGTTCTAGGCAGCGCCATTCGAACTCTAGTTTTCACCGTCGCAGTTGGTCACCTAGGAACTCATTGCAATCACAGGCAGGTGGCTATACCAGATCACCTAAAGTCGTTCGGGCACGACAAACACCAAATGAATTGCATCTCTAGAGGATTTAAGGTCTCCTAGACCATGAGAGTGCACAAGATAGTGCGATGCAAGGTGAATGCACAAAATAGTGCGAATGAGAGTGAATGAATGCACAAAATAGTGCTATATAAGTGCACAAGACAATGTGATATGGGTGAATGCGCGAGATAGCGCGATTGAAGTTGATGCACAAGACAGCGCGATGCGCAAGATAGTGTGATTGAATGGCGTAACCAACAGACGTATCTCAACGTATTTTATATGGAGAGAGGGAAGGTTTCACCAAGGAAAAACACAATGCTATAACTAGCAGACGTATCTCAATGTCTTTTATACGGAGAGAAGGAAGGTTTTAACTGGGTATACTAACAAAAGGTATCACCAACAGACGTATCTCAATGTATTTTATACGGAGAGAGGGAAGGTTTTAACCAGGTAGACTAACAGTGGTATCACCAACAGATGTATCTCAACGTATTTTATACAGAGAGAGAGAAGCTTTTACCAAGGAAAAAAACAATGGTATGACCAACAGACATATCTCAACGTATTTTATACAGAGAGAGGAAAGGTTTTAATCGGGTAGACTAAGAATGGTATCACCAACAAACGTATCTCAACGTATTTTATACGGAGAGAGGCAAGGTTTTAACCGGGTAGAATAACAATGGTATCACCAATAGACGTATCTCAACATATTTTATACGGAGAGAGAGAAGGTTTTACCAAGGAAAAATACAATGGCATAACCAACAGACGTATCTCAATGTATGTTATATGGAGAGAGGGAAGGTTTTAACCAAGAAGAAATACAATGGTGTAACAAACTATACATATACGGAGACACAGTCATATACGGTATAGGAAAGAGATATACAGTATATGCACAGAGATATACAGACATATACGATATATATATAGGTGGGGAATATTCCTTCTGCCGTGGTGGGAAGATCTTTGTGGCATATTATTCCGCTTGGTCGACGCCAATGCACGATAAAACAAGCAAAAAGAAACGAAAATCACAAAATGCATGGATACGGGGTTCGAACCCCTGACCTCAGGCCTGGTCTCTGAGTCCTCAACCATTGAGCCACGCCACTTTTATGACAAAATATTCAGACAAATATGTATACACTTAAACAAGACATATATACATAAAACCAAAACAAACCAAAAGAAACATTCGATGTGGGGTTCGAACCCCTGACCTTGGGCTTAGGCTCTCTGAATCCTCAACCTACTAGGACAAACCAATGAACCCAAGCCATACCTGTGACCCAAATGTTCAAACAAATATATATATATATATATTACATAGCTATACAATATATATACATACATGCATGCACAATTCATTCCCGCGTCTCTCACCGTGTTTGACACGCAGGTTTTGCTTTTGTGTCGGCTGGCCGAAAAAAGCAGGCCTCCTCGGTTTGTAAGCTCGCCTCGGCCCTCTCTCCTTATTTTTCTTTCTCTCTCGTCTTCTTCTTCTCTTTTCGTTTCTCTTCTTCTTAATCACTCTTCAACCTTCTTTTTCTTCGAGAGACAGAGCAGAGAGAGTAAGCGGAAGAGGCCAAAACTCAGTCTGTTCTCTGCTCTTACTTTGTAACTCACGTCTTTTCTTTTACATCTCCCACCTCACATCCATGGCTTCCTCATCCCGTCCCTTCACTCTGTTTTCGGATCTAAATGATCCTGCAAGCTCTTCTGGGCCGAGTGCCCCTACTCTCACTCTTCCCATCATTCCTCTTCCTGACCTTCCCATACTGTCGATTAAGCAAATAATGGCTACTCAATCCGACGTAGAAGCCAACCACTTTACATTGAGGTCCTACATGGAGACAGTGGCGACGGTGACTAACTTGTCTCACCGACTGCAGGCCAGGACAAGTGAAGTACACTAGGTCAGTGCCCAACTATCTCTACTCCAGCGCACGTATAAAGATGTGCAGGCAAAGATTTGTGCATTGAAGGCTGAAAACAAGGAGCTGAAATGGAAAGCCACTTCCATGGCTAGATTTGGGGCTCCCTCATACTTTGCCTTTGATGGCTGGTGATGAGCCGACTCTCTCGGCGGAAGTACTGGAGCAGGGCCTTCGAAGGTCAACGATAAAAAGAAGAAGAGCTCGGCGATAGAGCCGAGTAAGTGAAGCCGGCGTGTGGCCGTCACTGGAGGAGAAAGAAGAACAAGATCCCCCCCCCTTTTTTTTCTTTTCTTTTTTTGGGCTTGCTGTTTCTCTCTTCTTCTTTTTTTTTTTTTTTTGCATTTTTTTTTGTATATATGCTGGGGTTTTTTTTTTTTTTTTTTGGAGTCTCTGTAATCAAGGATGTCCTCCATTGACTGCAATAAAATCAGTTTCCTTTTTGGCTCATCAATGGTGTGACTGGCATATCACTTTGAGTTTGAAAACAATTGTTTGATTGAATTGGAGAATGGTTAAATTTTGAATCCTGAATTGGACATTGAGTTTATACTGACTTGAATCAAACAAATGACTTAACGCCAGAAAAACGAAGCCAAAATAATCCAAACACACTTCTATACGCTGACTAGTATGAATACCCTAATTTGTATAAATACACTGATTGGTATGAAAGAAAGACACTTATATACACTGACTGGTATGAATACATTGACTGGTATAAATACACTGACTGGTATGAATACACCCTGACGAGTTAACTCGAGTGGTAGAGAAGACAGAATCTCTAACTCGACTATGCCCCTAATTCATTGCCTAGACTCTTTTTTTCTCTTGATTTTTTTTGTAAAATTGTTTTGATCAACATGAGAGTTAGATTAGCATACTTATTCCATTTTTTTGTTTCAAATCATGTACGCTAAACTGTGAGCACTGAAAATTTTCCCTTTTCAAATCCAAAGAATGGTCCAAGTTTTGTAAAAATAGAACAATTTTTGAGAAAAATTAGTCAGCTTCATTCAAATTAATCAAAACCTATTTTTGCAAATGGCCACCACTCAACTAACATGGCAACAACAGACCATTTTTTTGTTGGTTAGGTTAGGACACTCCATTGACCCATTTTTCTGACCCAAATATGTTCTAATGCATGTATACTCATCCCTCATTACCTAGTGTTTGCTCCATTGAAGATAATGCTCCATTTTTGCTCCCATTAGCTCCATTACCTTCATTTGTGCTCTATCTTGTCTTCCACCATATCTTCCACCATTTCTCTACTTGCTTAGCCTATAAGTATACATCTGATTGTTGAGAGGAGGGAGAAAAATAGATTAAGGAGTGAACCTAGAGAAAAGAGGAAGAAAGGAGAGAAAAATTGAGTTTTTGAGCTAAACACACTCCTATCTTCCGTATACATCATATATCTTCCATACTAACTGAAATTCTATCTTTTCTACATCCAAAACTCCTTCAAAAATTCTGAAATACTTGAATTTCAGTAGCTTTGATCAAGAGGAAGAGTGGGTGTTGGTAAAAGTAAGCAAAAACAAGAGAGACAATCAGTTTTTCACCACATACACCTCCGAGCCATCATTCTAGCAAGAATTCCAAGCTTTCAAATTGAGGATTGAGAGAACAATTCATACACTTGAGGGTGATCAAGAGTAAGTTTGAAAATCAAGAAGTTTAATCTTTTTTTGGAAGGTGCATTTCTAATCTTTCATTTTCTTATATTTTCTATCTCATATTTATTTTCTTGCTTCTTATTTCATAGTGTTTTGTTATAATTTTCATACTTTATATTTCATAGGGTGTTGTGATCCAAGTGGTTGTTTAGCTCATAATAATAATAATAATAAATCAAATATGACTAAAATTGAAAAACAGATTTGGAATGCACATAATTAAAGTATTTAAAGTATTTAAATATTAAAACTTCATAATTTAAAATACAAAAAATAACTTACAATTACAACTGTAGCAACTACAAGGATCTTAATTGGGTTACAAACGGGAACAAGTAATTATCACTCAGAACTTCTCTGGTTTTCCTCTCAACAATGGAAGGGAAAGAAAATTGAAAGATGTCTGAGTGTTTACAATTGATTACAATATATAGAAATAGAAAAGTAAATAGCATGTGACTTCTTTGATTGATAAAAGCAGCTGGCAGCGCATGAGGCAAAGCAGATACTGTCGGTTGCTTTCGGTGGAGTGATTGCACGAATATGCAGCTTTAACAAAAGTTGATTGAGTGAATAGTGACGGTGAACAGTAAAAGTGAACAGTAACTTTTACTATTCATCCGTTTCGGTGGAACATGTGAATATAGGAATCAATATAGATACAAATTAGCAGCTTTTCTCAAAAGAGTATTGATTGAAGCTAATTTGTATTTATAGGGAATCCTATGTTGATCAGGCATATGGGTCCTGAGCATCTTGGAACTCGGATCTGCCATATGAGGTGGGTTGAGTAGTTGATCCTTCAGAAGATTGTGACTGGTCTAAAGCGTCTTGAATTTTACGAAGCAGTCGATTGAGCTTCTTGACTTGATCATTGGTGTGAGCTAACTAGAGCAATTCATCTCTGGATAACTTGGGCTTGACCTTTGATTTAGCTTTGGGCTGAGCAGGAGGTGAAATGGGCTTAGCCTTAGCTTTGGATTTTGATTTGGGCCGTGAATGTTCCTTGGGCTGGTCCGGAATTGCAGGAGCTTTGGACTTCACCTTGGATTTTGATTGGGCCGATTGAACTGATTTGGATTTGGATGATTTGGGCTTGGAACCACTAGATGAGGGGCTTCTAAGATTGATTGGAGGAAGACTGGGCTGACTTCCTTGGCTGATTGCAGCAGGTGGGTTTTGTTGGGCTTTGATCATAGAAGGAGTTGGAGCATATTGATCAATGGGGAATTCTTCTTGAACAATTTCAAAAATTCTGGGCACATTGAACTTAGCCCACCATTTGACTGAATGTTGTCGGGTGATTATGTTACCATCAATTCCATAATGCCATTTGAATATCCATGGGAGTTTATATTTGGATATAAAAATTAACAAAGATGGAAATTATTTTTGATGAGTGGTGAATGGGTAAACAGAGGAGAAATAGTTAACTAGTTCAATGAGAGCACCAGGAAAAATGTCCGAAATGGCACCATAATGAGTCCACCATCTCAGAAACCAGGTTGGGAACTCGGATTTGAATTTTTGATAAAAGGAGATGAACCAGGAGTGACTAAAAGTTTCATTTTGGTACAAGAAGATCTTGAACCAGGCATCAACATAATCATGGTAATTATACTGAATAGAGTGACCAGGTAAATCGCGAAGCTGATAAGGAGGACCCCATTCAGCTTGGGAAACAATACTATGGATGTAAATGGAATGATACAGAACCTTGCTTGCATAGGTTCGATCATAAATGGGTTTAATCAAGACTGATTAATGATGGACCAAAATATCTTTGTAATAGGTGAGTGTTTTCTCTAGATGTGAGAGGATGAAATGGCATCCAGAGCCAAAATGGGATTTAGCAACTTCATAGATTACTTGGCCTTTAGGGTGACTGGGTTCTATATAGAACAGATTAGTAGTGTGTGATTTGGTATAATCAGATCGAGGTGACTGGCCAGGTTAGCGAGGGAATGGAATGCGAGACTTATTGGCTTGAAGCAAAAGGATCAGTAGCCAAAGCAGTTGAATAATTAGGCCTGGGGATATTACCAAGGATTTGGTAACGGTTGATCATTTGAATGGGTTGAGGGTATTGTCCTACTAACTCCAAAGGAGGAGGAACAAAAGGTTGACTAGAAGAAACCAAAGCTTTAGAAGGAGGCCTTGGGCGAGACATCTGTTGAAACAAGAAACAATGATTAGTAGGAAGGATTTAACAACCAGAAAGAAGATCTAAATAATTTTGGTAATAGTTTAAATGGCTGATGTAATCAGCAAGTAAACTGCGATGGGCTTGAATCTGGTGGTAATTGATATACTAGGCTTGTTTAGTAGTTTTTCGGGCTAGTTGAAGGTGTTGAATACGGAAAGTAAGTTGGTTAATCAAGGTTTGGTAATGGGTAATTTGGGTTTTAATGTATGAAATATGTGGAGTTGCACTCATCCCTTACCCCTCTGTAAAAATTCCCGGGTCAGAAAATCAGGAAGGGAATTTTGACAACCAGGTATATAGGTAATATCAAAATCAAAAATACTTAAAATAGATTGCCAACGGGAAAAAATTTGTTTACTAGCAAGATTTTGAACATCTTTTTCCAAAACATATTTAGCAGATTTGCAATCAACACGAAGTAAAATTTTTGATTTAAAATATCATATTGAAATTTTTGAATACATAAAACAGTAGATAAAATCTCTTTTTTAATAGTACTATAATTTAATTGTGCTTTATTCCAGACACCAGAATGGTAATGAACAATTTGTTCAGATGATTGAGGAGTGACTTTCTGAAGAAGAATGCCACCATAACCAATATCAGAAGCATCAGTTTGAATAATTTTGAATAAATTTTCAGTAGGAATACCAAGACAAGGGAGAGACTTAACATATTGTTTGACCTGTTGAACAATAGAAGTATGAATAGATGACCAAGGAGGAGGATTATCCTTTAACCGATCAAACAGTGGTTGACAAGTCTTCCTAAGGTCTTTGTAAAAATTAGCAATGTAATTAAGGGAACCTAAAAACCTTTGTAACTGAGTTTTATCAAGAATTTCATCAGGGAATTTAGACGCAAACTCAATTGATCTACTAATGGGAAGAATAGTATTGTGGTGAATATCATATCCTAAAAATCTAACTTTAGTTTGAAAGAGTTTGATTTTAGGAGCAGATATAACTAAACCATGACTTTTAATTGTATAAAAGAATGCAATTAAATGTTTCCAATGTTCACCAAGGGATTTGGAAAATATTAAGATGTCATCAATATAAACAATAGAAAAATGACTAAATGGATTGAAAATATCATTCATGATATTTTGAAATTCACTAGGAGCATTTTTTAAACCAAATGGCATTACATTCCATTCATATTGACCAAAGGGTGTGTTAAAAGCAGTTTTATATCTATCTTTAGGATGAATTTGAATTTGCCGAAAATCACTTTTTAAATCAAATTTACTAAAAATAACAGTGTGGCTAAGACGTTTAATCAAATCCTTTTTATTAGGAATAGGATATCGAATCCATTCTAAAACAGCATTTAATGGTTTGTAATTGATGACTAATCAGGGGACACCGCGTTCTAATTCAGCATTTTTATTGACATAAAAGGGGGGACAAGACCATGGTGATTCACTAGGACTAATTATTCGATTTTTTAACAATTCATTAATTTCTTTCTTGCACATTTCAAGTAATTTATAATTCATTTGAATAGGTCGAGATTTAGTAGGAATGTGTGTTTCATTAAAATTTTTAATATATGGCAAAGTAACGACATGCTTTTTTCTATGCCAAAATGCAGTAGGTAAATGGGAACAGACGGATGATTCTAGTTTTAATTTAAAATCATTAATTTGAGAAATAATAACAGGATCAGTTAATTGTTGATCAATTCTTTTGTAATTAATTTCTTCTTTAAGGAAATTTAAATGTCTAGTTAAGCGATTAATTGTTTGAGAAATAGAACAGTCTCTTAATTGATTTAATTCTAACATTTCAGGAGGAGACAAAAATTTAAATGTAACAGGTTGTCCTAAAACATGCGTAGTTATTCCTTCACTAGATGTAGTAAATGGATATAATAAATAGATAAATGGTGTGCCTAAAATAATTTTATCAGTCATATTTTTAACTAAAACAAAGGAAGTTTTAAAACAGACATTATTTTGACAAATATGAACTTTTGGTAGTTTATATTTAATATGCATTTTACTACCATTAGCAGAAGTTAATTTCTCTTGACATTTTTCATAATATTTAGTAGGAAGTAAACCTTCTTGTATGCAATTCAAATCAGCACCAGTATCGATTAAAGCAATTAAATTTAATTCAAAATCTTCGACAATGATTTTAATTCTTGAATACCATTTTTGAATATAAAGTTTATTGATTAGATTTAATCGTTTTTCTTCAAGATTATGTGATTGTGATCTGTTGTCAAATATTAATTTATCAGGATTAGTATGATCAGAATCAGGGTCAGAATTATGTTCAGATTTATTAGGAGATTCATGAACAGAGTTGTGGAAATTATCTAAACTTTTATTAAGTTTTAATGTAATAATTTCATCTTCTAATTTCCGATCTTTAGTCTGTAATTCTTTAATAGTTTGTTTGATTTGATTGATTTCAGATTGTAAATCTTGAAGCGTAATTTCTTTAGTTTTATTTTTAAATCTGTCTAAAGTCTTAGATAAACTGATAATAGGTTTATCAAGTTTGGGCTTATCTTGAATGAAAGAAAGATTTTAATTTATCAATATATTTTTGTTTTAATATTGGATCATCTAATATGCTAATTAGTTCTATAAGAGCAGATTCTTCATGGGTGTTTTTGGTAAGAACAGTTATTTGTTTAACTAGTTTACAGAATACATCATTACATCCTAGATTAATATTACTATCAAAATCTTCACTAGGTGAATGATAGTCAAATGAAGTTCTTGGATGATCAGAAGAGAAGTCATTAACAGATTGATTTAATTGGAAGATTTCAAATAATTGATGTTTGGAATTATCATCAATTTGAAGTTGGTTAACTCTATCCTTTAATTTTTGCTTTTCTTTGCATTTATTGGAATAATGTCCTTTTTGACCACAATTATAGCAGGTAATATCTTTATTATTTTTAGATTTGGGATGTGATTTTTTATAATATTTCTTTTTGGGTTTAGTATAAAATTTATCATTGGATTTGGAAGGTGAATAATCCTTTCGATATTTATTAGAGTATTTGGATTTATGTTTATGTTTTGCGTATTTGTGTGATTTCCTACGGGAAGGTGCAACAGGAGATAAACCATATTGTTCACAAAAATTGCCTAATTCATATTTAGCTTTATGTTTATCTTTAGAGGCTTTTTGACTTAGTTTTAAATCAATACACATTTTTAATCCTTCCTTCTGAATAGTATTAATTATATCACCATAGGTTAAATTGTCATATTCAATAACACCAGTAGGTTGACTAAGAACATCTCGAATTTTGTGAGCAAATAAACTAGGTAATCCATTAATAAATTTTTCTTTCCAAAATGATTTAGTACAATCTTCGTGTAACATAACTCTAGAGGTAAATACATCTTTATACCATCGAAAATCACTTAAAGTGGGGCAAGTAAGGTTACTAAGCTGATCAAGTATGCGAGAATAAATATTAGTAGGTGTACCAATAAAATGTCTAACAATAGTATAAATTAAGGTATTAATACCATCAGGGTGGCAACATCCAATAGTTTCATCAAAAATAAGGAGACCATTATCATCAGTTTGATTAGCATATATGATGGAGTCTCGTTGATCTTCAGTTAAGTATTTTTCCCACCAAGATTTGAGCATACCAGTAAAACCAGAAGTAATCAAAGAAACAATTTCATATTGAGAATATTGGGGATAATTGGAGAGGTAACTATTTGAAACCATAGATAAATGATTTAATTTTTGAAGTATTTGATCTTCACTAAGACCATCAATATTCCACTCATAATTTTTTGGCAGAAACAGAAAATTGGTTACTAATATTATTTTCTTCATATTGGAGGTCAGGTGGAGTAGGTCGGGAATACCAATTTTTAGTACTTTGAGGATTAACTTTGGGATAATGAATTTTATTAAGATTAGAAGATTGGAACTGTTGAGCTAATTGATTGAGGTCATCATCAGTAGTGTCGGTTTCAGATTGAGTAGAAACATTGTCAATATTAGGTTGTTGATTTAAAACAGTAAGACCTTTATCTTTGGAAGGTGAGGCATTATTAGTGGTAGATAGTTTAGTAAATAATTGTTCAATAGCTTTGACAGTGGATTGATCCTTAGTGACAAGACTATTTCTTCTGGAGCGTTGACTAGGCAGATTAAGTAATGGTTGATCTAAAGGTTGTTTAGTAGATGTAACAGATTCTAAATTTGTTTCTATTTTATCTAATTGTTTACCAATGGTGTTTAAACATTGATTAGTGTAGTTATTTTGTTCAATAACTTTTCGATTTCAGCATCATTTCCAAGTAATTTGAAAGGAGAAGCAGGAATGTCAGAACCTTGTTGATTGATAATTATTTTCTCAAGCGGAGGGTGACTAGAACTAACAGTTGTAGATTCAGAAGTTTTCCATTTATGTATTTAGCTTTTTGTAATATTTTTCGACATATTCTAAGAAAGGTAATTCAAAACTATATTCAATCATAAAATTATACCAATGTCGAGCGATTCTGGATTGTTGTTTTTTTTTTTTTATCATAGTTATCATAATAAGCATGTCTGAGTTGTTTATTTTTAAAAGACTTAAATTCAATGAGTAATTTATCAAGGTTAGGTTGAAAATCTTTTTTGATTGTCATTAATTGAGGATTGACCGGATGTATAAATTCTTCAAAATCAGTTTGAGTAGGAGAATTATTAGAGGCAGTCTCTTCCTCAGGTAAATGAGTGTGTGTAGAGTAAACAGGTTTACTAATTTGAGACGTAGCAATATTATCAACACCTTTTAATTTAGAAGGTTGACCTAAATGGATCTGACTATTTTTTCAAAATAATGTAGTATTAAATATTTCATCTTTAGTTTCAATTTCAGAAGGTACACTAGAGGTGCTATGTCTGGATGATTGACTACGATTAAATTTAATACGAACTGTACGATCATAAATTTGTTGAATATCTTGAATATCTTGGATAGATGATTGTTGTTGATTATGTTTGTAATGTTCATTGACAGTGATATATTGATCGGGTAAATCTACATTTTCCCATTCAATCATTTGGGAAACATTTATATGGGTATCAGTACTACTACTTTGGATTAATAAAGTTTTATCTTTAGGGGACTTGTGCAATGCGTGAACATTTAAATTAGTTTTTATGCACTTATAATGAACACGATAAATTAAAGCAATATTATGAGTTTTATTCATCATATTGGTAAATGAACCATGTAATTGTATATTTAATGTTAATGCATGTAAAATATTTGGATCACGTAAACTAAGAGTAAAATCAGGAAAATAATTAAAATGTACTGGACCTTTATGAAGACCAGTTTCCATCATACCCATTAAACTATGATTGTAATTAAGAAAACGAGCATCTCTTAAACATAATAAAACAGAAGTATTTTTCCCTTGTTGGGTTAATGGTTTGACACCAACTTGAATTAAACCTATGTGAATAAAATTGTAATCACTTTTTAAATATCTTTTTATGAGATTAGCATCAAATAATTGACAGGTTTCCCTGGGTTTTTCTAAAGCATATACTTGTTCAATTGTCTTAACATGCAAAGTGATTTTGAAAGTATTCTGTATAAAAGAAGTTTTATAAATTTCTTTAATTGGCAATTTTGGTATATTCCAGTCTACATCAATTTTATCATTTTGTATTTCAACATTTTCTTTATTAATTACTAATCCTTGATTGGTTATTGAGGGCAAAGTGGTTGACCTAGAATTGACTGAAGAGTTACTTCTAAATAATCGATTCATTGTTTTGTTTAATTAATCAGTTTTACAGATATCTTAATACATACCCTATTCTTGTCTAGTTTACCACATACCTTATTAACTCACAGACCTTTGTATACATACATACCCTATCTTGTGACCCCTAAGTCTGACACTTCCTAAACCTAAGGACTTACTCAGGACTGGGAAGAAGTGGGTGACTTAAACAAAGGTGGAAGACTGTAATAAGGTGGATAACACAGACTGATCTTGTGGGTGATTAAGATGAACTAAAAACCAGATTAATCAAATAAACAATGAAAAAGATTAAGGAGAAGAAACTAAACAGTTAGAAACAGGACACAACATAAGGTATGTGGTAAACTAAACAAGAATAGGGTATGTATTAAGATATTTGTAAAACTGATTAATTAAACAAAACAATTAATCAATTATTTAGAAGTAACTCTTCAGTCAGTTTTAGGTCAACCACTTTGCCCTCAATACCCAATCAAGGATTAGTAATTAATGAAGAAGATGTTGAAATACAAAATGATAAAATTGATGTAGACTAGAATATACCAAAATTGCCAATTAAAGAAATTTATAAAACTTCTTTTATACAGAATACTTTCAAAATCACTTTGCATGTTAAGACAATTGAACAAGTATATGCTTTAGAAAAACCCAGGGAAACCTGTCAATTTTTTGATGCTAATCTCATAAAAAGATATTTAAAAAGTGATTACAATTTTATTCACATAGGTTTAATTCAAGTCGGTGTCAAACCATTAACCCAACAAGGGAAAAATACTTACATTTATTATGTTTAAGAGATGCTCGTTTTCTTAATTACAATCATAGTTTAATGGGTATGATGGAATGGTCTTCATAAAGGTCCGATGCATTTTAATTGTTTTCTAGATTTTACTCTTAGTTTTAGATCCAAATATTTTACGGCCCACAGTTCATTAATTCAATCATCACTTAGCACCTCTCAACTAGAAATTGAAACTAAGATGAAATATTTAATCTCATTATTTGAAAGGATCCGGGTTCCAAGATCTTGGGACCCACGTATGCACATAGTTCCCTATATAATACAAATTAGGCAATCAATCTAAAGTCAATGCTCTTTGATCAAGATGCTTTTGTTTCTATATATTGTAATATCAATACCCAAAATCATTTAAAATTTTCATTGTGAGAGTGGAGAAGTGTGGTAATGATTACTGTTCTGTTTGTAGCTAATTAAGATCCTTGTAGTTGCTTTCACGATTTGTAATTTATTTTTGTTAAATTATGAAGTTTTAAAGTATTTAACAAAACTTTAATTATGTGATTCAAATCTTGTTGTTCAATTTTAGTCATATTTGATTTAAGTAATCCATGTTCTTCATTCTACTTGCTTATTATTAGTATTATTATTATTATTATTATTATTATTATTATTATTATTATTATTAGTTTTGCTTATTGGCTTGCTCTTGTTTCATATTAATTGTGTTGTAAGCTAACTTAGGTGGTGGTTAGTTGAGCCACCTACATATTTCTTGTTTGTTCCTTTTCTTAGTTTTGTAACAAGAGCGAGGTTTGTTAAAGCCTAGTTAGCTTGACGGCCTATTTGGCAGTCGGTTAGCTTCTTGAACAAGATGGCATGATCTCCCAATGTTGACCAATTTCACTCAATGATTCCAAGGAACATGAAACTATTATTTTGTTTTATTTTTTATTTTGAGTGTTTTGTGAGGTTTTATTTTATTTTATTGCAATATTCCTCATCTTCCTCTCATTTGGATATGTAATAATTCAAGTGTTGTAATAATTTCTCATCACTTCTTTCTATTCCATTCTTTTACTTGCTTTTCCTTATTTGTACATAAACATCATATTTATTTTCATCATATTCATGCTTTGCATCCACCTTTCATGCATCTTGATTCGACTAAGTTTGCATTTGTGGATTTAATTAATTCCTATGTGATTATGTGTACTACCTCATGTTCTTGAGATGATTCACATGTCATATCTTAGAAGCCGAATCTTTAGTTACATCTCATGAGTGAATTGCATTAGGATTTTGTATATAAGATCATGCATATTTTACTAACTTTGTTTTTATGGGTATTGGAGACGTCGGTAAATATGTAAGTTTTTATGTTTTAGCATCCCGCTTGTGTGTGTTTTTCTTATTATGTTTAAGCATTCTACCATGTGGCTACTTCCTTACTTGATATAACTGTATGAATGCCAATGGATGGAGGTTGTGTCGCTTAACTTGGAATGATGATTTTTCATGTTTGTAAACTCAATTTATTTGGGTTATACATCTTCAAAACTCTTTCAAAACTACATGAAATCAAGTTGTTCCAAAATGGGTGGCATAGTCTATAATTGTATGCTTCACATAGTAAATTTTGGGATTTACTAAATAATCAGAACATAAACATATAAAGAAAATAAAATTCATATCATGGTTTAGTAGAGGCCGATCTTTGATCGGTGGCGAAGTGCTCATTATTGACCTTCCCTCATACCTATGGTTAAGGCAAGCATCTTTAGTTCTGACGAATAGTGGCCTTGGCACGAGTCATGGGTTTCCTAATTTCCCAAAATATTAGGTGGCGACTCACGAGATCGATGGCTGACCCATTTATGGCAAAGGTTTTGCAATAAAATGGATTTTCACTAAAAGTTGCCAAATCTGGACTCTCGTCTACATTTCACATTGCACTAGTGAGACTAGATCAAAGAGATCTCGAGGGTTCGAACTGTTTAACGCGCGCGGATACCCCTCGGGCATTTTACAATTTTTGGCGACTCTGCTGGGGATTTTATAAAATCTTGACTCGAACTCCATGATATGACCTTTATTTTCAATTATATGTTCATTGCATTGCATTCATTGGTGCACTTCAAGTCCCTGTGTTGCCCGGAATCTTGGTGAGCATGAGCAAGCTTTTTGTGACACGACACCTATTTTTACGATACTTTAGAGGCCTTGTGTTGTAACCTTTTGAGATTTTTCAAAAGGGTAGCTTTCCTATGTAGCTCTGCTATCTAGCTTTGCTATCTAAGGTTCTCAAACTCCGAAGAGAGGCTCTTTGACTCTTCTGATTTCCTGGGATCTTTATTGGTTATGACCCAAAGGATTCTTTGGTAACGTCACCTTGACTTCAACCCTTAGAGTAGAGCTAACCTTGTGCATATAATGAGCTATAGTACCTTCCAAAATTAGGACATGATGCTCTCTCATTTCTAGGATGTATGATGCTGCTTGTTTGAATAGTGAAACCTTAGATCATTTCAAAGTTAGGACAGGGTAACCCTAGCCCCCACAAAGGTGTTTGTTCTCTTTCATGCTATGTGCAATGTGTGGGAATTCTCAGATTCAGATGAGTGGTTCAGTCATTTCAATTTGTGGGGTTGAGTTCAGTTTTCCACATGAGTTGGTAGTAATCAGTTGAGCTAGGATGCTAATGAAATTCTGATCGGGGGTCCCATTTTGTTTTAGCAAGGTAGTCGGGCACTATAGCTTCCGAAAGGTCTGATATCCCCCAAGTTCTGTGGACTCACGTTGGTAGACTTTGCAAAAGTACAGATTTGGTTCAGGGTCAGCTAGTGTTAGTTTCTTTGCCACTGGTTACACAAAGAAAAGCAAAAGCTTCATCAACTGTCTAGAATACCCCTTCTTCACCTACTAGATCATCACCACTCAACTCACAGATCGTTGATAGCTGATTCGAAAATATAGCAGATATACTCTTTGGGCCTTCAACGAAGCATGGATACCTTTGCCACTATAGTTCTTTGCCCAAGGCACTACTCTTGCCGCTCAGGCAATACTCTTCTTTGAAGCAGCTCATCTAGGGCGTCTATTACTCAACCACCTTCGGTGACTCATCCAGTTCCACCTCCACCTCCACCAGCTGACGAGTTTCCCAAACTTAATTCACCAAAAGATTTGAGGGTTCCTGCACAAACTTCAAGAGGATCATTTCCTCTTACACAACCAGTGGGAGGGCTCCATCTCTCTAAAGCACCTGTGTCTGACTCAACTATGTTGAAGCTCGCCAAGTTGGAAAAACTTTTCAAAAAGGCACAAGAAGTCAATTCAATCCCGCACATCGAAGACGGGTACCATGAGACAGTTGTGAAGTTACCAGAATGGTTTAAAATGCCACACATTGATAGGTTTGATGACTCCGGTGACCCAATGGTGCACATTCGCCTGTTCTCTAATGTCTTAAAGCCTATGGGTTTGACTCATTTGCAAAAGCTCTCTTTATTCAGACGAACTTTGTCAGGAGTGGCTGCCATCTGGTATGCCAAGTTAGAGGACTCGGTAAAACAAAGTTGGGAAGAGTTGGCCATGGCCTTTATCACCCAGTATGCTTATAACACCCAGATTGAAGTGACTACTTAGGAATTAGAGGCCACCCGTCAAGAGCCCAATGAAAGTTTCGTGGCCTTTATCACCAGATGAAGGGCAAAAGTAGCAATGGTGACCAGCAGACCACTTGAAAAAGACCAAATTCGTATGATAGTCAGAAATCTGCATGGCAAGATGTTACAAAAAATGATAGTCCTCCTGCTCTTCACTTTTAATGACTTAAATGAGATAAGGGTCTAGATAGAGGATGCCATCAAACAGGGAATCATTGTGGAAGATAAGGAACCCATTCAGAAGCCTTTTGGTCGCAGTTCTAATGCTACCACCAGTGGTAGCACAGTTGTTAAGCCCTTTGAAATCAACATGGTTGCCACCACCACTAAAATAGCCGACTCCTTTGCTTATGCTGGCTCGCAAAACACAACTCGAACCCCAAGCAGAACATTCACCCATCTCTATATGTCACTCTCTAAAGCAATGAACATCTTGACAAAAAGAGGGTATTTGAAGCCTTTGGACCCCCGACGTCTTCTCAAACCTCTCCCAGCCAAACATGACCCTACCAAACACTATGCTTTCCACCAACAACCAGGACATGACACAGACCGTTACTTTCATCTCTGTCATGAGATCCAAGATCTCATAGACAATAAAGTCATAGCTCCCCAACAACTGCCAAAACCCAACGTCACTACCAACCTGTTGCTACCCCATGACAGAGTTCCATCACCTCATCATCTTAACCTCATCCATACACTTTCATTCACCTTTAACCCCAGTATCTATATCACACCTATCCATTTACCAAAACCTGAGGTATATATTCCTGAAGGCACTGAGTTATGCATAATGGATGCACCTCCAACCTAGCCAAAACCCAAAAACCCTATGGTGGTAGTACCTATGCTTAAGGCTGGCAAACTATTAGAGAAAAAGTATGATCCTAGCTGGTATATTATTCCCAGTGGTCAACTAAAGCTTGAGGTTGATCTGCTTGACTCATTTTCTATTAATGTTGTCAGAGAGGATGTACTTGAACAGGGATTGGATGATTTGGCCGACCTAGAGGAGGACTTGGCTAATCTTCATTTTTTTGAAGAATTAGATCTTGGGAATGTGCAGATGGAATGGTGGGAACCGAAGAATTACAGTCATAGTTGGTCAAGCGGTGACGAAGCTTCTGATGAGAAAACTGAAAGAAAAGGGGATGAACTAAGACTTGATTTTGGAAAACCTGTTGAATGTGGTAAAGGAAAGAATTCCAGAGAAAGAGAAGAAGAACCAAAAAGCCAGTTAGAGCATACCGTTGGAATGATTCAAGCAGCGCTAGATAATTGCCTTTCAGTCAACGAAGGCGAATGGTGGGATGATAATGATCTACAGCTGGCCCATACTGATGATGAATGGGTAAACCATGTGCCGGATGAGACTTGGTATGTAGACGAAATTGATCATTTGACCAGGAGTGGGCGCTACTTCAAGCCTCCACATCTAGACTAAGGAGAGCACTCTGGCAACGATAAAAAGGTAGAGAAAGAGAAAGAAAAAGAAAATGAGAAAGAGGTAGAAGAAGACCTGGTTCTAAAACAACTGAAAAAGATCCAAGCAAACATTTCCATTTGGGGTCTTCTCATGGCTTCCCGAGAACATCAACAGGCGATGTTGTCAAAGTTAAACAAAGGCTAATTTGCATGCCAATTGACACCACTCCGAGCAATTAGTGTCATTAATCACCCGAGAGAAACAATCCCGAATAACTTTTCGACATAGAGTTACCACAAGAAGGATCGGGACATAATAAGCCTCTATCATTATCCTTTGGAATGCGAAAGAAATGGATCCGATTGTTCTGATTGACACCGGATCAGCCATCAATGTTTGCCCTACACGCACTGCTTATGCAATCGGGCTAAAGGTGACAGATTTCACGCCCATTACTCAATTGATCCGGGCCTATGATAATACTAGTCGGGAAGTGATGGGGACAATAAAAGTACAAATAGCAGTGGGTCCAGCTGAGCACGAAGCTGAATTTCATGTCATGGATGTTTCCGCAACTTTCAACTTGCTATTGGGAAGGCCTTGGCTTTATCAAATGAAAGCTGTATTATCCACATTACATCAATTGGTAAAGTACCCATACAGCAGAGGAATTGCCACTGTCTTCGGAAATTCATCCATTTATCCTCCTCCGAAGTTTGTTAACACCTTTGCGAAACACGGCATGGGGAAAAAGATGTGTTCTGTCGGGTTTTACATGGCGGAGGCCCGGCTAGTTCAAACGCTCATGGCGTAAACGAAGGTGTATCGTCAATGCCCAATCAATCTATTTCATGAGTAAACTAGGTCACATTCGGGGATGGGATTGGGGACGAAGTGGCGAAAGGTATTACTCTGACCATCAAGTACCTCATAACCCATGCATTCGGATTAGGGTATGCATCCACGGTGATGATCGAAAAGAAAAAAGCGAAAAGATCAGAGAAGATCAAGGCCAAGAGAATCGAACCTTGATTTGAGTTGGTTCATAAGCCAATTCATGGGACCTTGAGCGGACGCTTTTTTGCCAGAGAAGACTTCCTTCTGTGGTTTTCTGAGCCTGGTTTGATCAAGTGGAGAAGAAGAGATACCTGGTTTGAGATCTTCTTCAATCATCGGCTCTCAAGCGATTGGCGAGTGGGTAAATCCTAGCATCGACATCGGACAAGACAGAGAAGTCAGCTCGGAAAGCAACGCAGAGGAAGTCCTGGGTCTAACACTGGCTGATTTACTGACAGAATCGCATACTAGCGCTGAATCGAGGAATTTGGGGGATATGACCATTTCCGTGATCGGGGAAGATGTACCTGCTGACTGTTCAAGCTTCATCATGGATGCAATGAATGGCTCACAAATGAATTAGCATTTTGAAAAGAGTTGTATTGAGAGTTTTAAATTGGCTGTTGAGTCTGAGTCCGGTGGGCCTGTGGGGTTAGAGTCAGATTTAAGTTTGTCTAAGATGTCTGAGTCTTCAGTTTCTTTCTCTTTTGAGTCTGTTGCAACTTGTGAGCCCGAGGCTTTGAATGAAGATGTGATTTCCGCTTACGTTTCTGTGCCCATAGTTCAAAACATTGACCAAAATTTCCAAGATCTTGATAGAAACGAAGAGGAAGAAATCCCTCAGGCTTTGAAAAATTTAATCGACTGGGAGGAAGAACGGCGTGCTAAGCCATTAGTGGATGAAATTGTTTCTATAAATGTGGGTACTGAAAAAGATCCTCATTTGATCCAAATTGGTTCTACATTGTCTTCAAAGGAACATGAGCAATTAGTTGCTTTATTAACAGAATTCAAAGATGTCTTTGCATGGTCCTACGAAGACATGCCGGGAATTGACCTTAAGATTATCTGACATAGAATCCTCGACCACGAGGCGGACTGTCAAGCGAAGCTTCGCAAAATTCGTCCAGATTGGGCCTTGAAAATTAAAGAAGAGGTTACCAAGCAAATCAATACTGGGTTTTTGCTCATATCAGAATATCCTACTTGGTTAGCCAATATTGTGCCAGTTCTGAAGAAAGATGGCAGAATCCAAGTTTGTGTTGACTTCTGAGATTTGAATAAGGCTAGTCCGAAGGATGATTTTCCATTGCCATATATTGACGAATAGGTAGACTTCACTGCAGGGCATGCCTTACTGGCATTCATGGATGGTTTTTCAGGGTATAACCAGATCTTTACGGCCCCAGAGGACAGAGAAAAGACAACATTTACCACACCATGGGGGACATACTGCTATAGGGTTATGCCATTCGATTTGAAGAATGTCGGGGCCACTTATTAGAGAGCTGCTACTACTCTTTTGGACGATATGATTCATAAGGAAGTTAAGGTGTATGTAGATGACATGATTGTCAAGTCCAAAGATCGAGAAAGCCATTACACTGCACTGAAGAAATTCTTTGGGAGAATTAAGGAATACAGGCTAAGGCTGAATCTACAGAAATGCACCTTCGGGGTAACTGCGGGCAAGATGTTGGGATTTCTGATCACACAGTGGGGAATCGAAGTTGATCCATCTAAAATTAAGGCCATCTTAGAAATGCTCCCCCCAATGACTGAAAAGGAGGTGCGGGGCTTTCTGGGAAAGTTGCAATTCATAAGGAGGTTTATTTCAAAATTAACTTTAACTTGTGAACCACTATTTGGTCTGTTGAATAAAGGGAGAAGTTTCAATGGGATGATCGGTGTCAGTTCGCCTTTGAGCAAGTTGAGACACTACCTGTTAGCTCACTCGGTAATTCTGGTTTCAAGATTAGACCCAATCAAATATCTTTTTGAGAAACCAGCACTTACCAGCGGGCTATCTCGTTGGTTGCTATTGCTTTCCGAATTTGACCTTAAGTATGTCACTCGTAAATCTATCAAAGGAAGGACCGTAGTAGAATTTTTGGCTAATCACCCAATTGAAGGAGTAAAAGATATGGAGTACTCATTTCCAGATGAAGAGGTCATGCAGATGGAAGAAGACACTTGGAAATTGTACTTTGATGGAGCGTCCAATCAATTTGGCTATGGGATAGGTGTGTTGCTCATAGCACCAGGTGATTCCCGTATCCCCTTAGCTTTTAAACTTCAATTCAGGGTATCTAACAACCAAGTAGAGTATGAGGTGTGCATTGCCGGATTGGAAGCAGCCTTGGAACTAGGGGCAATAAGGTTGGATGTGATCGAGGACTCAAACTTGGTCGTCTCTCAAGCCAACGAAGATTGGAAAGTTAAAGAGGAAAAAATGAAAGTCTACCATCAAACCTTGGACATGTTGATCCCGAGGTTCGAAAAACTAACTTTTACACACCTGGTAAGAGAGAACAACCGATTTGCTGATGTATTGGCAACCCTGGCATCAATGATAGATATACCGGTCAGGGTCAAGATGCTCCTGATCCTTATAGAGCGAATGTACACCCCCACGTATGAAATGAGCCACAACGGAAGAAGTTCAAGATGAAAACCCTTGGTACTTTGATATTTGGAATTTTCTGGAAAGAGGTGCATACCCACAAGGGGCAAAGACCAAAGACAAAAGGGGGATACGGTGTCTGGCCACTCAGTTCGTCATTTGTGGAGATAAGTTATACAAGAGAGGGTATTTAGGAATGCACAAGCTGTGTGTAGAGGAAGAAGAGGCAAAGCGTATCATGGAAGCCATCCATGGAGGAGAGTGCATAGCCTATATAAATGATGTAATGCTAGCCAGAAAAATTCTTAGACAAGGATACTACTGGTTAACCATGGAGAGTGATTGTATCAACTTTGTTAGGTGATGCCATAAATGTCAAATCCACGCCAATCGCATGAACATCTCGCCATCAAAACTCTACAACATGACTTCGCCTTGGCCTTTCTCAGTCTGGGGCATAGATGTCATCGGGGCAGTCACATCGAAAGGTTCAAATGGGCATCAATTCATCTCGGTTGCCATTGACTATTTTACCAAGTGGGTTGAAGCACAGTTGTATTCAGTGTTAAAAGCATCACATGTGGCCAAATTTATCAGGAATAACATTATTTGCAGATACGGGGTGCCAAATGAATTAAGTTTAGACAATGGCTCACATTTCAAAGGAGAAATGGCAGTTCTACTTGAGAAGTATAACATGGCTTTTCACAAGTCATCAACCTACAGGCCACAAACCAATGGAGCCGTTGAAGCTGCAAATAAGAACATCAAGAACATCCTGTGTAAGACTGTAGAAACTTATAGAGATTGGCCAGATAAGTTGCCTTTTGCATTTTGGGGATACAGGACATCAATCCGAATGTCTACAGGGGCAACCCCTTACTCTTTGGTATATGGAATGGAGGCTGTTTTGCCGATTGAGTTGGAAGTGCCTTCATTAAGAATTATGGCTGAATGTCAGATAACAGAAGCTGATTGGCAACAGAACCGATTTGATGAACTGATACTATTTGATGAGCGACGATTGAAGGCGTTTGTAGACGCGCCCCAAGGGCCTCATGCTACAGTTCAGACTCAAATTGTCACGGTTCTGAACCTAGTCTCGCAAAGTGCAATGCAAGACTGATAAATCACCAAAGAGTCTAAATCCGGCAAATCGTTTTGGAAAACTGATTTTTAAGAAAGAAGTGTCAAACATGGACTGCTTTGCCAGATACAGAGTAGCCACCTAAATATTTTATTTTAGGGGAATTTAGGAAACCCTGACTCGTTGCCTAAGGCCATGCGTCCGTCATCACCAAAGTTGCCTCGGCTCAGGAACTTGGGTACGATTGGGGAAGGTCAGCTATGAGTACCCCCACTCGCCCGGTCAAAGATCGGCCACTACTAAACATGATAACTAGTTTTTGAAAACACATGTGTTCTTATTCCGGTTAATTAGCTAGAATTACTATGTGATGCTCACAGCAAAACAAGTATAGACTAGATTGCCTAACTTGGAACAAAGCATCGCATATCCGTTTGTCTGGAAAATGATTTGAAATTTGCTACTCGTAAGTAGGCTAAAATGCGGATTTCAATGAATTGTTCCAACTCAAGTAATCCAACCTTCACCCACAGGCATTCAGGCAGTTAAACACTTAAGCAGTTAGCCTCATGGCAAGCATGCTATCATGGCAGCACTTACACACATGCAGTATGCTAGAGCGTAAAAGCTTACCTAGTACTCCGAGCCAAAACAAAGAACTAGTTAGAAATCAATGCATGATCCTAGTTCATGTTAAGATGGCTAATGCAACACATGCAAGATGCAACTAGAAATAGGCTCAGCTATTCGAAGATGATATATGAGATGCGATAATTGATACATGTATTCAAGTTGGAATTGAAATACAATGCAGTTAGTATGATGCGCCAAGCCCGGTGCATGCAATGTAGATTAATGATGCAAACATGCAAACATAAATATGCTAGACAGATGAATGGATGCAAACATGCAAAGCATAAGTATGCTAATTTGAAACATGACCTAAAACTAACCATCAAAAGCAGGTAAGTAAAAGGGAGAAAGACGAAGGGTTGGAAGACATGCACACATGCACGCACACTTATTACAAAATTCGCCCTCTCGACGGAGGGTCCGAATGAATAATACATTCCAACTAATTAACTAACTAACAAGCCAATTAATTATTACATAACCGAATTGAATAACTAGCTACAACTAATTATTACAAAGCTTAATTAATTAACATATTAACTAATTATTACAAATTGATGCTAACTAACAAGTAAGCATGAAAAACAAGCTGCTCCAGCTCTGTTTGAAGAAGGAGAGGATGCATGCTCGGATGCCGCCCCGAAAAGCTCTACGGTTGCTCTTTAGAGGCTCTGTCTGTAGGGTGTCCTCAAGGAATTCTTGCTGAACCTTACCAAAAACATCTTTGAGGAGTGCATCGGTGGCTGCCCGACCATGGGAGCCACCGGACCAAAAATGAAGGGGTGCCAACAACAAAACCTTGCGGCCATCTGCAAAACCTTCTTGCCCTTGATGTCTTTGGGACACCAAGGCGATAGAGCACAAAATAGAGAAAAGGAAGGGTCTCCCAAGGGTATGTACGCACTATGCCACCCCATATTATCTCGAAACATCAAGGGAGAGGCATAGTCAGATCCACGACCATCAATCACGCATCCCGATGCATGATGGCCAAAGATCCAACTTGTGCAAATCAATATGAAATGGATGCACAAATAAACACATAAAGCCTAAATCTCTATCATGTGTGATCAAGAGCGTCGGCGACCGAAAATTGAGACACGTTTCATCACTTGAAGTATGAAACGCCCTTCGTTCCTCGTGCTTGGATTAACACTTTAATCCAAACAACAATGCAACACAAGCATGGCAAACATGCAATGCAACTATATGACTTAAGCATGCAAACATGCAATGCAATAACCCGAGTATGCAACAAGCATATAAGCATGATATGAGGTAACAACCTTGAATACCATGACAAAATGCAACATGAACATACAAACATGCAAGGCATGTGACAGTGGACAAGTATGCAACAACATACGAAATGGGACAAGCATGTGACAACATGGTAAGATGGGCTTACACTAAAGGTGGATAGGTCTCAGCCATGCCTAAGATCAGTGGCCAAACATGTTAAGATAGAAGCTCAAAGTACTATACAAACATGCATGCACATTAGCCCGAGCTTAAGGCACAAAACACAACTCTTAAGCACACTTAAGGAGTGAAAAGCATGCAAGTATGACAATGCTATATGCTCTGAAATGATGTTAGGAATGATGCCAAATCACACACAAGCATGGCATGCACGAAGCTCAAAAGCTAAGAACTAGCAAAGGGACTTAAGCCATGGCCATGCAAAGCGAGCCCCAAAGGGCTAAGGGAACCTAAAACAGTCCTAAGGCAGGTCCAAACAAGACCAAAAACAAGCTCGAAGCTAGCCAACACAAGCTAGAACACAAGGCCAAAAACATGGAGCATGCAAGGCTACAAAAGAGGCAATGCACTATACCTATTGAAACCAAAGATGGCATGACTTGGACAGCATAAAATAGAGTTACATCATGGTATAACAAAACCCAAAATGCACTGATATGATGAGCCAAAGGCTTAGGCTTAATGGCATGCACAAAAGTTAGTTCTTGAGGCATAAAGAGCCAAGGCTCCAAGGCATTAAAAACATGGCAAATGCAAGTGTATGGCTACATTTCATGGACTGAAATAACATTTAGAATGATGGCAAAGCATGCAAACATCACATGTATGGCATGGTAGGGGCCTCAAAACCCAAGACTAGCCTAAGCATTTACACTATAACTATATAAAGCATGAGTGATATGGCCATGGAAGCCCAAAATAGTCCAAGAACAGCCCAAAATAAGAACAAAATCATGCTGGAGCAAAGCCAAAATATGCTAGAATGATGAGTCAAAACATCATGCACACAAGACTAGTAAGCAAGATTTGTTCTACAAGTATATGGAGCATGCAAAGGATGACCAGACCAGTCATGGACAGAGTCATGACATGGAAAAACATCACCAAAAACATGCTGAAATTGACTCATCATAAGCTAGAATGACATGTCAAAGCATGAAGCATGCGAAGCTAGTTTAAGTGATTTACACTACAAGTGTATCATACAAGCATGGAGTGACAAAACCAACCCAAAAAAGATTTAAGACATGGTAAAAAATTACCAAAAACCTACTGAAATGGACTCAACACATGCAAGAAAGACATGCCACTTTGATGAGCTACACATGGGATTGCACTACACATGTATGAAGCATCCAAGAGGTGACCAAACCAGCCATGGACAGAGCCAAGGAAGGTCCTAAAAGTCACAAAAAAGGGCCTGAACCAAGCCTAAAAAATACAGAGAGGCATGCTCCTTTGGAAGGCCAAAAATGCAAGCAAACAAAAACCAAAAGAGAGGGGGCCACCCCCTCTGATTTGAGGCCTCAAAACCACATGCCTATAACTAAAAATCCACTGGATTTCAATGGTTAGAAGGCCAAACTAAGGCTAGTCAGAGGCTTTAAGGCATGGCTCAAAACAAGGCCAAACAAGGCCAACAAGAGGGTTGAAGACCCTCAACAGCCAAAAGACCTTAAACAACCACCAAAAGCACTTAAAAAAAAGACTTTTTTCAGTTGAAAGCAAGGCCTAAAACAATATGCAAGGATGGCCAAAATGAGGTACAAAAAAGTGCTAAAAATTAGAAGAAGCTCACCCTTGAAGATCAACTTCGAAACCAGCAACTTCAGGGGGTAAAACGTCACTTTCAGAGCTCAAGAAGTCCTCCCAAGAACTTCAATCCAAAGATGGTGGTGTATCTCTAAATGTTGTAGTGTAAAAGTGCAAGGAAGATGGACTTCAAGGCACAAATCAACAACACTATATAGAGAGAGAGAGAGATATTTCTTCTCAAAAATGCTGAACCTCTGCTAAGGAGAGAGGCTCTCTCCTAATATAGAAGAAAAGCAATGCAAAGCTTCTTCAAGAAGCTTGGCAAGAGCTTCATCCCTCCATACACGTGTATGGATGGCAGATAAAAGGATTCCAGTTGGCTCAAAAGATCTGGAGTGAAACCAACTGAGACAGGGGGTCTAACGGCCATCAGTAGTGGCCGGCAGTGGCTTACTGATGGCTAGCAGAAACAAAGGCATGGCCGGCAGTGCCAGACCATGGCTGGTAGGGCACCAAGAAAAGCATTCTGAAAGGACCAAGTCATGGTCCAAGAATGGGGCAGAAACGATATTGGGTCTGGAAAGCTCGAACCTGTGACATTCCGCCGCAAAAGTCTAATGCCTGATGAGCAATCGAACTTGTGTCCGGATGTACCTGCAAGCACAACCGAGTCTTGAGGACGGTCAAAAATGGGGTGTCTACAGTTGCCCCTCTTTGACAGAACTCGAAAGTCACAAAGTGAGGGGAGTGAGTGTCAAAGCCTAGAGATGGCCCATTTTTGACAAGGCCAAAGACTCAGGAAAACACTCAATATAAGCATGCAGAGATGCGCCCGGAGGCTGGGGCAAAATGCAAATGATATGCAAGATGCAAGAGCATAACTTATGATTATGCAAAGAAAAACTATAATGAAGCAATTATATACAATAAATGCAACAGTTTTAAGCAAGTGAATAAGAAATAACAGTCCTACATGTTCCAACAGAAAGGACGTAAGAAAATTATGCAATTCTCACCACGTCTCACGTGGAGTGAATGCAATACCGTGCCGTTCGTTTGGTCGCGTCAGCTTCAAATGAACCGTACATACAATATCGTGCCTATAAAAAAAAAAAGAGACTCAACAAGTACAATATCGTTAAAAACATGCATAACAATGCAAGCGAAAAGTGCATGACAAAGCAAGTGAAGGGGTGCAAGACAATGCAATCCCGAGGGTGTGAGACAACGCGGGTGGAACATGCGTAACAGCACAAAGAAAATATGCGTAACAGCGCAAGATAGAGACATGTGCGTAATAAAGTAAATAAAACATGCGAGACAACGCAGGTTATAGGAATGCAAAACAACGCAAATGAAACATGCGAGACAACGCAGGTTATAGGGATGCGAAACAACGCAAATAAAACATGCGAGACAATGCAAGTAAAACATGCATAACAGCGCAGATAAAACATGCGTAACAGCGCAAGTAAAGAGAAATAAAACATGCGTGACAGCGCAGGTAAAGTATATGTAACAGTGCAAGTAAAGAAGTAAAACATGCGTGACAGCGCAGGTAAAACAAGTAGAACATGCGTGACAGTGCAAGTAAAGCATACGTAACAGCGCATGTCAAAGAAGTAGACATCCGTAATAGCGCAGGTCAAACATGTGTAACAGCGCAAGTAAGAAAATAAATGCATAACAGCACACATAACCTGCGTAACAGCGCAAGATAAGATAAGTAAGTGTGTAACAGTGCACATAACTTGCATAACAGTGCAAGATAAGATAACAAGTGCGTAACAGCGTACATAATCTACGTAACAGCGCAAGTTAAAGAAAATGAGTGCGTAACAGCGCACATAACCTCGTGGTAAATAAGTTAAAAAAAAAAAAACGTGAATAAGCAACATAACTAACGGTATAATAAAAAAAAAGAAAAAAGTCATATGCATAACCTACATAATAGCACAAGTTAAGATAATGAGTGCGTAACAACGCGCACATAACACAGCGTAATAGCAAGTTAAAAAGAAGTGCGTAAAGACACATAACTCACAGAATAGGTAAGTTAAGATAATGAGTGCGTAACAGGGCACATAACCTCGTAAAACAAGTTAAAAAAAAGAAGTGCGTAAATAGCACATAACCTCGCGAATAACATGAAGTTAAGATAAGAAGTAATGCTAGATGCAAAACAATGCAGATTTGATGAGATGCAAAACAATGCAGATTTAATGGGATGCAAAACAATGCAAGTTTGATGAGATGCAAAACAATGCAGGTTTAAACTGGATGCAAGACAATGCAACTATAAACTAGATGCAAGACAATGCAAATAAAAACTAGATGCAAGACAATGCAAACATAAACTAGATGAAGACAATGCAAATAGATACAAGACGATGCAAATATAAACTAGATGCAAGACGATGCAAATATGAACTAGATGCAAGACAATGCAAACATAAACTAGATGTAAGACAATGCAAATATAAACTAGATGCAAGACGATGCAAATATAAACTAGATGCAAGACGATGCAAATATGAACTAGATGCAAGACAATGCAAACATAAACTAGATGCAAGACAATGCAAATATGAACTAGATACAAGACGATGCAAATATAAACTAGATGCAGGATGATGCAAATATGAACAAGATACAAGACGATGCAAATATAAAGAATGTGTGTTTAATTTAATAAGCGAATGCTAGGTGACAACATCAACAAAAACATGCTTAATGAAGACATCTTGAAAGGGGACTTCCGGTTTACTTTCCGGAAGGTTTGTGATGTGTCAAAAAGGATACACCTTGTGCGCGTTGATGGGCAACGACCACCGTACATTGAGACCATGATTCCCGGGTTTCCACGGAGGCGTTTTAAATCAAATTTTGAGCATTCCTCAGGATTGTTGGAACCCAAGGACACATACCAAGATCAAATAGGTAGACGAAGCTGGTGGAGGACTGCTGGCCATCAAGGAGAGCCGCCGACTGCTGCCGGCCATCGATAGAGTTGTGCCGGCCATCGATGTGCCCCTGCCGGCCATTGGTGGCAGATTCGGGCAAAATAGTCTTTTCGGCTATGTGTCTTTAAATAGGCCCAAAATTAACCCATTTTCTCACAAACCCTTGCATAGAAAACATTTTCCTTGCCCTCTAGGTGTGCCTTCTCTCTAGATTCGCGCATTCTATGCATTTCCCAACACCCTAAACAATCTTGAATCGTTAAAACCTCTTGGTTTTCTTCGATTTGAACCAATCAAAAATTGAATCTGAGGTGCCTTTCATCATTTCCCCCATTCGAGGATCATTTCCCCTGAACTTCTCTTGAGGTTAGTTCACTTTCCTTGGGTTTTCAACTTTATCTGAGTTTTTCTCTCTCTTAGGGTTTGATTCATTCAAATCCTCACCATTTTGCTCATTTTTGCTTAGTTTTGCATCTATCTCAGATGGCTGACGATGTCCCACATGATGAGGGCTTCCCCGCACTTCCTCCAGTAGAGTTGGCGGCAGACTTTGCGGCTGAGCCAGAGGTCGAGCCTCAGCCTTTACCATTGAGCGTACGTCCCTTCGACCCCGCGAGGTATCACCCGGAGACTCATATCGTACCGGTGGCGGGAGGCATTCACACCTTCACTGATTTTGATGAGGATGCACTAGACGACCTCTTACTGACAGAGCCGATGTCTCACTTGTCGGCCATTGCTGTGGAGGTACCAACTCTGCTTTTCTGCAGTATTACTTTTAACTATTTGCATTTCTTGCACTGTTTTGATCTGATCGCATTACATGCTTTGATATAACTGTATTTCATACATTGCTGATCTGCACTTAACTGTACTTCACACATCACTGCCCTGTATGTACTGTACGCAACCGCACCACGAGCGTCACTATTCTAAATTCAACTGTATCTTCGATACACCACTGATTTGCATATAACTATATTTTCAATACATCACTGATCTGATCTGAATTGCATTTTCAATACATCATTGATCTGTCTTGAACTGTATTTTCAATACATCGATGATCTGACGTGAACTATATTTACTGTTACAGGATGGATCCCGCTCTTTCAGGGGTTATGGCGCTACGACCGCTCAGGATTGGTACGATATGCTTCCTTCGAGGGTTCGCCGGATCATTGACGGGACCAGCTTTGGCGTATTTTGCTGCAGCTTGACGCGAGTTACAGCGAGTCGCCCTCTCCTAGGGGCTCTTGTGGAGAGATGGTGGGATACCACCAACTCTTTACACTTCTCCACGACGGGAGAGATGACCATGACTCCTTTTGATTTCGCCATGATCGCCGGCTTGGGCGTGGGAGGTGACCCGATTCCCCTTAATCCCGACATGGGAGAGTGGGTGGCTGCATGGGACACATTGCCTGAAGCACGTCCACCTACTCTTCGACCAGGCATGGTTAGATACACTTGGTTCGAGGAGCACTACAGAGGAGAGGATCCCGATACTGATGAGGAGGTAGAGCAGTACGCCAGGGGCTTCCTCTTGTTCCTTTTCGGTACCACCTTGTTTTCGAACAGGTGGAATACCGTGGGTTTGTACTTCTTAGGCGCTCTGGTAGTACTCCAGCGAGTCTGTTTCTACGATTGGGGCACAGCCGGCCTCACCACTCTTTATGGATACATGAGCTCCACCTCTCAGATGTGTGGGAGGTTGATCGGTGGCTACTGGCGAGCTTGGGAGGTACACAACCTATTTTTCCCTTTTCATTGCTTTACTCAGCATTTGTACGTTTGCTTTGTTCAGCACCTGTACTTTCTGTATTTTCTGTATCTACTCTTGCACTGTATGCTTTATGCTTTGCATTTTCTATACACCATACATGCTGCACACTACATACCATACACTGCACACACAGGATCTAATGTCCGCTCTAGGCCTGCATCCGTTATGCACTGTACTGCGTTCTGTATTTTCAACAATCTGTTCATACACTGTACTGATCACATCTTTCTAATAGCTATGGGTATACGCATACTTCTTGGCACTTGCTTCAGAGCCTGTAGAGGAGACTGCAGCGACGGTCCCATTTTCTGACGTATACGACGGTCAGCTCCGTCGTAGGACCCGAGAGAGCTTCATGTTCTTTCGACAGTATTTTGACACGGTCACGGCGCGCAAGGTAAGTCTTCCATAAGATCATTTCAATCAACCCAATGCACCCACTTTAGTTATTTGACAACTGATCATCTTGTTTATTCTTTTTTCTCAGATCACGTGGCAGCCATGGGATGCAATCCCGTCTGGACTCTGAGATCAGTACCACACTGCCCGGACTATGTCTCAGTTCCACATTCTCTTCGAGGGCTCGATCTGTCGCGCCTGGTTTTTGAGTGAGCACTTCATGCGTCAGACTTTGGGAGCGCCTGCTCCATTTGTGCCGATGGCACCTCTACCATCGATGAGGGAGACACATAGGTTGTCTGCCGACCAGGTGATTCAGTTCATGGTAGGGCTGGAGATAGATTTCTTCCGCACCGAGGGTGACTACACAGCCTTTATTCGGACGCATCTGATGCCACCTTTGATTGGTGTTCGAGGAGGAGAGGTAGCGAGGGCTCCAACTGCGAGAGGGAGAGGCGGAGCGACCAGGTCTCGTAGGAGGAGGGGTCCTGAGAGGAGACAGGGGACTGCATGGCCCATACTGCCTGCTACCATGACATGCCGAGGGCGGGCTGGAGAGACTTATCAGATTCCCTTCACTCCTCCTCCAGCTGGTCATGAGCTTGTCGGAGTTTACGGCTCGACCCTGGTATGTGCTATACTTTTTCTTCTGTACAGTCATTTCATTCGATATCCCACAGAATACTAATGACTTTAACATTTTTGTAGGCTCCTATTGAGTACACCGGTCAGTCTCTGGAGATGACGGCTTCAGTGATGGGGATGCTGGAGACGAGCATGGACCTGCTTAGTATTTACAGTATTCCGGTGAGTTCTTTCAAACTACAGTTCATGCCACACATTCTTTTCTCGACATGCCATCATTTGCACTGTTGCACACTACACTGATCTGATACATTACTCACATACACCGCTCACGGTACACATACACTGCAAATCATTCGCTGCTCACAGCACATTATTCTTGGCATCTGATACATCTTGATTCCTAATGCATTTTGGTGGATTGCCCTTTTTCAAATTCCTTTCTTGATGCCAGGCCCATCTGGTGCCTCAACAGGAGTGGAGGCTGGTCCTTCAGCACCTCCCCGAGCAGCAAGGGGAGCGGGACGAGGAACTAGTTCACGGGGGCCCGCCGCGGATGATGATGAGTCTGACGAGGAGGCAGTGAGTTCGTGGTCAGAGTCGTCTCAGGATGGAGACGGAGCTGGGAATGGCTCGAGCTCAGAGTCAAGTGCTGACAGTGGCGATGTTCCAAAGTCCTCTTGGTCGAGGAAGAGGACGAGGAGGACCCTTCAGTCTTGAGACGATTAGCGTCGATTCAGACACTTTGCTGATTCAGACGTTGCTCTTCTTTTTGCTTTATTTTCCTTTTACTACTCCCTCCGTCCCAAAATATTAGTCCCTTATTCCATTTTTCATTGTCCTAAAATATTAGTCCCTTTTTAAAAATCAAGTACAAAAGTGACATGAATTTCCTATTTTGCCCTTCTTTTAAATTCATTACTACTAATATACACAAAAAATACATAATTATGGCAATTGATATTTTCAAAAAAAAAAAAAAAAAAGCACAACAAATTTACTGTACTAAATGTATTTCATTACATTTCAAAAGGAATATATACATCAAAAGGGAGCAAAAACAACCAAAAAAAAGTGCTGATACATGAAATACATGAAGTTTCAATTCTCACCACCACTACCATTTACATTTAGCATTGCAAACTCACAAATGATTTCTTCAACAGCAACACCATCAAAGAAGTATTTAGTTAAGTGACAAAATTCACCAACAAAAATTGTTCTCGATCAACAGAGTTCTTAACTAAGGAATTCACCCAAAAAATTCTGAAGCCTTGTAGAGTTAGACACCTGGAGGAAAAAAAAAAAAAAAAAGAGAGAGAAAGAAAGAAGCAGAAGAAGATAGTGAAAGAAAACTTAATATTTCATGCTACATATAGACAAACAAAAAAAAAGAGAGAGAGACCCAAAAACTTACTTGGACTTGAATGGAGATAGGCCAAAGCATTTTCAACAACATGAGGTTCACATTGAATTTGGCAAGGCAAAGTACCATCTTTCATCAGTTTTGTCTTTGCCATATGTGGCAATTTGTAATTGTTCCCACCATTGATTTTCATCACCTCTAACATACATGCTTGCAAGGTTACAAATACATGATCAAGAGTTTGCCGTGATAATTCTTCGAATGATTTTTCTATGGCATAAACCAATTCATCAATATTTTTGGGTGCTTCTTGATATTGCAAAGATTGAATCACTCTAAAATATCCGAGGTCCAAAACATTCATATCTAGGCTGTTTGGGGGTTGATACGATAAACGAATATCAAAACCTTCTCTACTTGCAGCTTCAAGAAATTCAACATCAAAAGGATCAATATGTGGTCTTGCATTATCTTGTTGAATGAATATAGTGTTCATTGCACTGGAACATGGCCATTTAGATCGAATTGCAGGTAGAACCTTCCCGATCAAACATGCACGAATAACATCTTTTGTTACCGATACAATTGCCTTTGTTTCAAGTGTACCAGCTGCACGATTCTTACTGTTCTTTTTAGCAGGTTCCTTGTATGTGAATGGCCAAATTCCAATTTTACCTGAAAATTCTTCATTTTTATTTTCATCAAACCGTGGCCGAGCAACTACTGCAAGGAACATTACTTTGTAATGAAACGTTTACTTTTACAACAACGATGTGGTTCTTCTTCTTCAGGAAGAAGGTAATATCTCTCTGCTTCTTTGGAGATGTAAAACCACTTCTCATCAATGTGCACATAGTCATACATGGATTTGAACATTGGCTGGCCTTGAAGACTATTAGGCTCAAGCATTGAAAGACAAAATCGAAGTCTCGCTCTCTTATTTTCTTCAGATAGATACGGCTTCAATGCATTTGAATGCGGCCTAATTTTGCGTTCTTTAATTCTCCTATGAACTGTTGATTTTGGAAGATTTAATGCCTTTGACAATGAGCAGATATTGGTTCGACGACGAAGAGGAATTTCTGCAACTTTCCCAAAGTTGAGTTGAACTCGCTTGCGGCCAGAATTTGTTAATTTGCTAGATACATTGACCACTAACCCATTTTCCATACAAGCTATTCCTCTCTGCCAAATACGACAAACAGTTTTTACATGGATAGAGAACTTCACAGCAACCTCAATTTGACAACCCCTTTTCAATTTTTCATCCTTACTTCGTATTAGCAGAGTTTCAAAAATTGATTGGCGTAGATGATTTGTTAGATTTTTCTTTGTTCTATGATGAACAGAAGAAAGAAAAACAGGGGAACTAGCAGTAGATGAAGTCTCAATTATAGAATCCATGATGGATTAAAATGGATCAATATTTAAAGATGAAAACATAAGACAACAAGCTGGAATAGCTGATGAGATATAGGAAAGAAAATGAGCAAATTTGGTAATGGAGCAAAACAGAAGAGTTTGACTTTGTGTTTCAAGAATGGAGTAGTTTCTGGAGTAGTAACATGGAATTTTAAATTGAAAAGAAGATGTTCAAATTTTATTTAGATACATACCCGCTTAAATTTGGTTCGATTCACAATAAATTCCCGCCAAGATTTTTGGACAGATTTTCTTACTATTAGTAGGAGTACAGTACTTTTTTTTACTTTAATTTTAAATCAAAGGGTATTTTTGGAAATTTAAAAATTCTGAAATGTAATAATTGTACCATGAAAAAAAGTTCGATTCCCCAAAAGGGACCAATATTTTGGGACGGAGGGAGTAGTAGTTTTGCACATTGTACTGCATCAGGCAGATTTAATTTTCTTTAAAACTAGTGCCCTTTTGTAAAAAGAATCTATGATGGAATGAAAACAACATTTTGTTAAGAAAGTGTTTCATTTGTACATTCTATGCATCGCATCGCATCGCATCACTTTACACCACAAAGTATATGAGTTCGAAGTTTTGTTTTGAAAACCAAACACTCGAATTGCACTAATCAAGTAGTGAACCGACTAACAATTAAAACAACTTGGTAAGCAAAACAAAGCCGTAACAAGTTTACAACTCGATAAGCAAATTATGACAACTCGATAAATGAAAGGAAGATGATTACAACCTGACACAGAAAAAGAAATTAATACGTCTTAAACGAGACATGGCAGAGTCCAACAGGACAAAGCAAGACCTTAAAAGGCCTAGGTAATAGGACTTCACTGTAGCAGACAACTGGGTCTTCACCAAGAAGGCCAGAGAGCATGAGGGAGAGACTACCGGCCACATAGGAAGGCCTGCCGGCCATCAGTGTGCTAATGTCGGCCACTGATGAGCCACTGCCGGCCATCGATGGCAGACTCTCTAAAATGTCGACATCTGTCCTCCACTCACTGCCTTATCTTCTATATAAGTTCCAGCTTCGGGATTCTCTTTATTTCAGCTCAAATTTGCACCAAATGGAAGCATTCCTTGCTCAAAACCTCACAAATTGGATTGCCAACTTAGATGGCTCGGAAAAGCTTAATTTCTGGGGTTTTGGCATAAGTGCACTATTCATGTTGAGTCGCACCTGTAGACAAGTCCGTGGGGGACCTCGCTACAGTTCAGACCCGATTGTGTCACGGTTCTAAATCTTGAACCAAAGAGTCCAAATCCTGCAAATCGTTTTGAGAAAATAGATTTTTAAAAGAAGTGCCAAACATGGACTGCTTTGCCAGATACAGAGTCGCCACCTAAATATTTTATTTTGGGAAATTTAGGAAACCATAACTCGTGCCTAAGGCCACGTGTCCGTCATCACCAAAGTTGCCTCGGCTCGGGAACTTGGGTACGATTGGGGAAGGTCACTTTGTGAGCACCCCCGCTCGCCCGATCAAAGATTGGCCTCTGCTAACCATGATATCTAGTTTTGAAAACATTATGCGTTCTTATTCTGGTTATTAGCCTAGATTTACTATGTGATGCACACAGCATACAAGTATAGACTGGGTCGCCTGAATTGTAACAAAATATTTCATGTTTGTTTGTTTGAAAATGGTTTGATGGTGCTACCCGCAAGTAGGCTAAGACGTGGATTTGCCACCCTCGGGTGGGCTTAGAAAACATGATTTTTGCCACTATCTAGTGGGCTTAACACGCATAGTCAATGATTTGTTCCAATCCAACTAACCCAACCTTCACCCACAGACATTCAAGCAGTTATATCACATAAGCAGTTAGCCTCATGGTAAGCATGCTATTCATGGCAGTCACTCACACGCCAGCAAGGATGCTAAAGCATAAAAACTCACCGAGTACTCCAAGCCAAAACAGAAACTGATTAGAAATCCATGCATGATCCTAAGTATACAGAAATGCCTAATGCAATACATGCAAAAATGCAACTATAGCAGGCTCGGCTATTCTAAACATGGCATATGAGATGCAACAGCTATCAAGTATTCAACTTGGAATTGAAATACGAATGCAGTTAGTATGATGCACCGAGCTCGGTGCATGCAAAACAGATGAATGAATGCAAACATGCTATCATACCGTATGGTAATTGAAACATGCCCTAATCTAACCATCATAAGCAGGTAAATAAAAGGGAAGAAAGACGTGGGGTTGGAAGACATACATCACACTCACGCACACTTATTACAACATTGCCCTCGCGCAGAGGGTTCGAAAGAATAATATACAATCCCGAATAAATACAGTCCTGAACAAGTACAAAAATCCTAATTAATTTACAAATTAATCTAGGAAAGCTATAAATTGGCATGCAAGCTAGGGACTGTCTCAACTCTGATGAATGATGTATGTTTGGGCTGCCTTGCGCGGAAATCCACTGGGATGCCCCAATTAGCCTCTGTTTTGCAATTATTCTTGGAAAGCACGCCAAACTCCGAAAGGTTGCTGATTCTTGATTTGCTGCAACAGAGAGCAGGAAAGGGGCATAGTAATGTATTTTCACATATGTATGCATGTCTCGATCCTCGTGCCACCAATCACGCATATCGATGCATGATGACCGAAGAGTCGAATTGCACAACTCAATATGAAATGAATGCACATATAAACATAACAATACCTAAACTCCATCATGGATAATCCGGAGTGTCGGTGATTGGGAATTGAGACACATTCCGTCACTTGGAGTACGAAACGTCCCTCGTTTCCCATGCTCGGGCTAACTCTTATCCCAAACACAATGCAATATGCATGACATGCATGAATACAAACTAAGATACAATCCTAACATGCACAATGCTATAAAATGGCATACACGATGCACGAGGTAACATGGCATATACAATGCGCTAACATACAACCTAGCATACACAATGCTATGGAATGAAATGGCATACACAATGCATAATGGACTTATACCTACACAAGTGGACCTCGGCCACACTCACATAGGAGGCCATCAGATGAAAATGAGACACTCGAGATGCGTGCACACGTGCACGCAAACCGAGGAGCGACCCTAAGGCACGAATGCCACTCTGCCAAAGCATGGCAAGGCATGGGACATGATATGCAAACATGCAAATTTCAGTACCAAAATATGATGCAAAACAGCCTCAAAACATGGAAACATGGCACCCGATGCATGAAATGAAACCCGAAACTCGAAACTAGGCACATGGAATGACTTCTAGCTATACAAAGCATGCATTATTTGAACATGGAGAATGAAGGCAGAATCAATACAGTCCCAAAACATGCATATTTTCAGTTTTAAGCAAGGCCAAAAAGTGAACACAAATAGGGCTAAGCTAACATGCAAAAATGGCCCCAAAAGAGAGATAAAGAGGCAAGTAGTTGCTTCTGGCCCCAAATGGCAAAGAGCCCTTCAACAAAGTTGAATAGGGGCTCAAAATAAAGCACTTTACAGTTTACATCAAGCCACGAAAATAAACACAAAAAGGCCTAAAACATTATGCAAGAAAAAGGCCGAAAGAGGGACAAAGAAGCAAGTGATGGCTTCTGGCCTCAAACAGAGGAGGGACCTTCAACAATGTTGAAGAGGGGCCCAAAACATGATATTTTACAGTTTATGATCGAGCCCAAAACAGTGCACAAGCAAGCTTAAAATACTATACAAAATAAGGCATAAAAGAGAGCTTTAACACAAAGAGCAAAAAAGAAACCTCAAACAGTGAAAGACCCTTGATCAAACATGAAGAGTGGGTCAAAATATGACTATTTAAAGTTTGTACCAGAGATTAAAAATACAAGCACAAGGAGCTAAAAAAGCATGCAAAAATAGGGCCAAAAGAGAGATTAAGAAGCAAGTGATAGATGGAAGCCTCAAATAGTGAAGAGCCCTTTGATAATGTTGAAGAACGTCTCAAAACAAGCCTCTTTGCAGTTTATGACCAAGCTCAAAACAGTTTAAAAAATAGGCCCAAAATACTATGCAAGAAAGAGATATAAAAGAGAGCTAAAGAAGCAAGTGATAGTAGGAAGCCTCAAACCGGGAAAGATCCTTAATCAAACATGAAAAAGACCTCAAAAAAAGACTATTTACAGTTTTGGTCAGAGCCCAAATATGCAAGAAAGTATAGCTTAGATTGTATGCAAAAATAGGGCCAAAAGGAGGAGAATAAGACTTACCCTTGAAGAACCAATCTTTGACAGCCTTTGGACCAAGTTTGGGTGCTCCTAAGCTCTAAAAAATAGCCTCAAGTTGTTGGTATGGAGTATGGAGGCCTTGTGCTATGAGGTGTAGTGTAAAATGGTGTAGGATTTGAAGGGTTTCGATGCTTGGAGTAGAGAGGGAGAGAGATTTGATGCAAGAGGCTTAAACCAAAATTTCTAACCCTTGAAAATGCAGCTGAGGGGCTGGTTATATAGGCAAAAGGGTGGAGGAAAAGGGGGGGAAATTCAAATTCAAGTTTTTCCCCCAAAGAGTCCCCCATCGGATACAGAATCTAGTGGGAAAATGAGGGTGTATTTGTATTGTACCTGATGTAAGGATTCTGGCCGGCCAGTTTTCTAGGATTTAGGTGGCCGGCCGGCCAAGGGTCAAAAGGTTCAATGAAGATTGCTGGCTGGCCACCTCAAATTGGTGGCCTCTCATGTGTGCACAACACAACTATGTGGTCAAAAACTGGAAGAAGTGAACCAGGAGAGAGAAAAACCCATTTTTTAGCGGGGTTCAAAAGGATCAGAAGCAATTACTGGCCAGCCAAATGATATTGGTGGCCTCTCAGGTGTGTACAACACAAATATGTGGTTTAGAGCTAGAAAAAGTGGTCCAAGGGTGGTCAACATTGGCTTTCTCGTGAGAAAAACGGGCGACGGAGGGCGATGAAGAAATAAAATTGGTTGACAGAACAATTACTGGCGTCCCACCCTTCTACGACCTTCACAATAATGAAAATAAGGTCCCTGCCAAAAATCAGCCCAAACCGATGCAAAATGAAGGTTCGGGGGCCAAAACGCGCAACCCGGGGCCCCGAAAACTGACTGTTGAGTACCGGAAGTAGCGTTCGACCACGAAGTTGGTGTCTCGAGCCTTAGTGTCCCTCAAAATGGAGTAAATAAGATGCGTGCCAAAAACCGGGGCAAACGGAGGTGGTTAAGCGGTCCCGAACTGAGGCACACGGCCGACGGCTCTGAAAACCGGGAACCGGGCTCCGAAATGGAAAAAATGGCCTACGAACACAAAACGTAGCCTACGGCCACTAAGAGATGGTCTACGAGACCTCTCCCTCCCTTTGGGAAGAGAAAACAGAGAAAACGGAGCCTGGTTCGCAAACCGAGGCAAAGCACAAAATAGTCCGGAAGTCCGGAGGCAAGGCTCACAGCCGTAACTCTGAAACCTCTGAACGAGCACGATATGTAACATCACCGAGCACTCAATCGGTGATGTATGAGTCTTAAGGTCGGTCAAAAATGGGGTGTCTACAGTTGCCCCTCTTTGACAGAACTTGGAAGTCACAAGTGACAGAAGTGAATGTCAAAGCCCAGAGACGACTCATTTTTGACAAGGCCGAAAACTTAGACAAACATACGAGATAAACAGGAAGATGTGCCCGCAGGCATGCCCGCAGGCGGGGGCAAAATGCAAAGCGAAATGCACAAAGCCAGATGTAACTAAATGATCATGCGAGGCAGCAAGCTGTAATGAAGCAAATATTCACAATAGATGCAACAGTTTTAAGCAAGAATGCCAAGTGACAACTACATTTCATGCAGTTAGGAATGCGGAGAATTATTCAATTCTCGTCGCGTCTCACATGGAGAAGATACGATACCTGCGCGATTCGTCTGGTTGCACCAGCTTCAAATTAACCATACATACAATATCGTGCCTATAAAAGAAAGAAACTTAACAAGCACAAAATGATTAGCAACATATGTTCAATGTGATATCGAAATGCCGACAAACGTGGTGTCGATGGGTGAGTGCATCGCAATGCGAGAAGAAACTCGCGTGGCAATGTAAGTTAGGCACGGAAGCACGGTAATACCAAGGAAATGTGCATAACAATGCAAGTATATGCATAAGAATGCAAGTTATGTTCATAACAATGCAGGACGAGCGCAAACTAGAATGCGAGTTCGCTGCAGAACGACGAGCAAAGTAATGCGCGTTTCGGCGAGGGCGACTCAATCGCGGCCTCCGGTTCACTTCCCGATGGGGTGATAACATGTTTAAAAAGGATACACTTTGCTTTTGATGAGTAATGATGAGACACGCATCGAAAGTTGAAGCTGAAGTTCCGGCGGAGCAATTTCGCGACAGAAAGTGCACTTCTCCTGTACTTTTTTAGATCCCAGAGGCTCCTATCATCACCAAAATTTGCAAGGACCTTGGAGGCCACCTAGGGAACACCACCGGCCAGTTTTATGGCAAGGGGGAGGCCACCGGCCAATCTTTTGAAAGGAGATGGCCGGCCTGCTAGAAAAGGTGGCCGGCCGGCCACCTAGCCCAGATTCAGGGTAGTTTTGTCTTTTCACCCTCTTTTCTTTAAATATACTCATCCAAAAACTTTGTGCTCACAAGTGCAGCTCCGAAAACAACTCCCCCACCTTCCCAAACCATTTTCTCTCTCAGATCTGTGCTCTACATGCGTTTTCCAACGCCCTACGCAAGTTGTTTTCGCGAAAACTTTCAGTTTTCTTCACTTTGAACCAATTAAATTTTGATTTCGGGGCTTCTTTTCTCATTTTCGCCACTTGAGGTGAGTTTGTCTCAATATTTGGAAGATTTTCTCAGGAGTTGACTTTTGTTGACTTTTTCATTTCCCGAGAGTTGACTTTTGTTGACTTTTTCCAATTTTGGCTCTTTTTGCCCCTTTTTGCAGATTTTTTGAGATGGCTGGTCATTTCCCTCATGGTGGAGGTCCTCCGGCTGCCGGGAATGACCCTGACATTATGGCTCTGCCCCCGAAGGTTCGACCCTTCATACCCAAGAGGTACGACCCTCCAGTACATATTCTTCTGCTGGCGATTTTCTACCATTTTACTGACTTTGATGATCGAGCGCCTACAGATCTACTACTGCGAGAGCCAGAGTCTCACCTCTCTCATGAGGCACCTGAGGTATTTGCTCCACTTTTACATTTTCTGCAATGTATTCTGCATTTTTCGTGCATTTCGTGCTTTCGTTATGTTTATCGGCCCACTCGAGCAAACAGCTTGTTTTGAATGTTTAGTTTATAGCACCGTATTCCGTTTGCATCTTGAACACACAATCTAAACATTCTGATTTTCTGAACATGCAGCCCATATGTTGATTGTGAATACACAGCACACACTTGTTGAGAATTGAACACACGGCCCAGTACTTGAATTCTGAAATGAACACACAGCCCATTCTTTGATGTCGAACACACAGCTCGTTGTTGAGGTGAACACACGGCACACACTGATTGAGAGTTGAACACGCAACCCAAACATTTGAGATGAACACACAGCCCAAAACTCTGATTTTCTGAACACACAGCCCATTGTCTAGGTGAACACACGGCACACACTGATTGAGAGTTGAACATGTAGCCCAAACATTTGAGATGAACACACAGCCCACTCTTTGATGTCGAACACACAGCTCATTGTTGAGGTGAACACACGGCACACACTGATTGAGAGTTGAACACGCAGCCCAAACATTTGAGATGAACACACAGCCCACTCTTTGATGTCGAACACACAGCTCATTGTTGAGGTGAACACACGGCACACACTGATTGAGAGTTGAACACGCAGCCCAAACATTTGAGACGAACACACAGCCCACTCTTTGATGTCAAACACACAGCTCGTTGTTGAGGTGAACACACGGCACACACTGATTAAGAGTTGAACACGCAGCCCAAACATTTGAGATGAACACACAGCCCACTCTTTGATGTCGAACACACAGCTCGTTGTTAAGGTGAACACACGGCACACACTTATTGAGAGTAGAACACGCAGCCCAAACTCTGATTTTCTGAACACACAGCCCATATTCTGTATCTGATTTGATTTTGCACACAGCTTATACGTTTCGTTTGCACGCAGCTTATTCATTTTATTTGCACGCAGCTCACTCATTTCATTTGCACACAACTCATTTATTTCATTTGCACGCAGCTCATTCATTTTATTCTAAAATGATGAAGCATGTATTCATTCTGAATGCAGGTGACTTCTCGCACTGTGCGGGGGTATGGCTCTACTGCGGTGAAGGACTGGTATGCCGAGCTCCCGGAGGCTGTCCAGGATTTGGTTGACTTGGTAGGGTTTGGGCCCTTCTGTGCTGGACTATCTCGTTGTCCTGCCAGGAGGACGTTGATGGGCGCCTTGGTGGAGAGATGGTGGGACACCACCAATTCCTTCCATTTCTCTGCCACGGGGGACCTGACTATGACCCATTTTGACTTTACCGTACTGACTGGCCTTGACGTGGGAGGTTGGGCCATCCCTTACAATGAGGACATGGGCCAGTGGGAGGCCGCTTGGATATATTTGTTGGGGACTCGCCCGCCTGTTGATAGATCTTCGGGCAGAGTCCGATACACTTGGTTCTCTTCTCATTTCCGGAGGGTAGAGATGGAGCCTGAGACTCCCGCGGAGGCAGCACAGTATGCTCGCGGCTTTCTGATGTTCCTCTTCGGGACCACTTTGTTTGCCGATAGGGGGAACACTGTCGGGCTTTATCTGTTGAGCGCCTTGGTGGACCTATCACAGGTCAAACGGTATGACTGGGGTGGCGCCGGCTTGGCTACTCTTTATTGCTACATGAGCGCGACCTCCCGTGGACGGGGGGACTTACTCGGTGGCTATTGAAGAGCCTGGGAGGTACTTTCTGCCCTCTTGATTTACATTTCTGCTCCTCATTACTTGCATATTACACACATGGCGCACTTTACACTCTGCATCTTGTACTTTGCCCTCGGCATTTTGTACTTACATTCTGTGCTATTTTCCACAGTTATGGGTCTATGTGTACTTCCCGACATTAGCCCCAGAGTTGGTGGTGGAGGGGCCCCTCATGACCCCGTATTCACTCGTATTCGAGGGTCAGCACCGGCCGTGGCCTCGGGAGTCTCTCCTTTATCTTCGACAGTACTTTGATACGGTGCGGTCGACGGAGGTATTTCAAAACTCTCAATCCTTTCTGTTTCCACTCTTCGAGTTACCTTGCACATTCCCAATTTCTGATTGGTTTATGTGTTGATTATCCGCAGATCACATGGTAGCCCTGGGCGCCTCTGGGTGAAGACCTCTGATTCCAGTTTGCCGGAGCATGGGGGGCCTCCCGATACAGGATCTTGTTCGAAGGGCCAGTTGGTAGGGCCTGGTTTTTGGGGGATCGCTTCTTGCGTCAGGTATGGGGCTACACTTCTCAGGACCCTCCTTCAGCACCCTCGCTTGATATGCGGACTGCTGACAGGCTTCCTTCCCGGGATGTTACTAGTGCCATGCTGGGTACCGATGCTTTACTACATCTTGTGGAGGGGGATTACACGACCTACTGTCACACCTACTTGATGCCTTCATTGATGGGAGTCCATGCTCCGGTGATGAGGCTTGCTAGTATGCCATCTTCGAGCCAGGCCCAGGCTCGGGTTGCAGACGCCCCTTCCACCAGCAAGGCTGGTACATCTAGAGGTGGGGGTGTATTGGTTCCCCCGATTCCTCTGACTCATCATTATGCTGGGTGGCTAGACATGCTAACCGAGTTAACGGGATGGCGATTCGGGACTCCTTACCCGATCCCGATAGAGCCTCCCCTTCCTGACCATAGATACGTCAGAGATCCCGACTCACCACCGGTATGCTTTACAGTTTTGATTTTATCAGTCGGATACTTGGACATTCATTCCTTTACTAATAGTTTTGCATTTGTATCTACAGCCCCCTGTTGAGTACATGGATGAGATGCTCGGGATGATGGTCGCACTCGAGGGCATGGTCTTACAGAGAGAGGCACAGTTGGCCATTATGGGTGTCCAGGTACTGTTCAGCTTTCTTGCATTTATCATATTCCCGATGACATGCTGATCTTGAACATTCTATTGTACTGATAGGCTGCTTGTGTAGAGCACATCTGACACACACCCCACTTACATACTGTATTTACGTGCACCCACTTCATGTAGTCTTCTTGTATCTGCGTCTGATATACATGTTTGAGCTGATGTATTCAAATTGAACTCTTTGTTTTCAGATGCCCCCAGTATATGCTCAGCCGCAGGCTGGGCCACTTGGGCCTTCTTTGGGAGGTGGACCATCTGGGCCTTTTCGAGGAGCCGGGCCATCCAGGCCTTCTCGAGGAGCTGGGCCATCCAGGCCTTCTAGAGGAGCTCGGGGAGTGGGGTCGTTTCGCAGACGCAAGGCACACATCATAGAGGAGGAGCCTGGTGAGGATGAGGAGGAGAAGGCTGCAGATCGTCAGTCAGAGACATCTGCTGAGAGAGAGGAGGGCTCCGGTCCTGGTTCCATGAGTGGAGGCGAGGCTGAGGGAGATCCCGAGGATGACAGCTTCGACTCGGATGGTGGTGGTGGTGCAGAGGCTACTTCGCAGAAGAGGATGAAGAGGGCCTCTTATTCCTGTTCTTAAGAGCATTGATGCTGCAGTTCCTTGTTTTATTTACCTTTTTGCTAGTAGTTGTAGCACATTGTAGATTTATTAGGCCGTTTTATTTTCTGCAAAACTTGCACCTTTGTTTGTAAAATGTGTTGTAACAAAGGAAGCATGATGAGATGAAACAGCTTTTTGAAAAAGTATTGTATTTTATGTTCTCAGCATCGCATCGCATCATTTTGCACAAAAATGAGATTTGAATGGAAATGTGCATTATGTATTTACCAGGTCAGGTAGTGAACCGACACAACAAACCAAACAACCTAACTTACTAAGAAACTACAAAACCTTAGTAAGTTTACAACTCGATAAGAAAAACAAAACAAAATAGAGAGTAACAACTCAAATACACAAAACCTAACAACTCGATAAACAAAACTTGACAAACAAAACAGCTCGACCAACAAAGCAACAACTCGATAAGCAAAACAACAACTCGATAAGCAAGACTAAACAACAACTCAATAAACAAAGTGTAGTTCGGACGATCTGTGTGACGGAACGCATCCGAAACTGAGGGAAATTGAGGCCTTTGACACTCCCGATGCATAGAAATGCTAGGAACTTCCTTCCAGAGGGTAAAACAGGACCAATGGCACACATGGGAGCATGGCCGGCCACTTTTGGGAGTTGGCCGGCCAGCTTTTTGCATCTGAGGGGAGAAAGGCGGCCGGCCTGCTAGAAAAGGTGGCCGGCCGGCCACTTAGTCCAGCAACCGCCAAATTTTTGACACGTGTCCCCCGAATAGTGTCTTATCCTCTTTAAAAGCCCCAACTTCATGGTTGATTCATTTCATCTTAGTTTTACACCAAAATGGCGGCATTTCTCGCCGAAAATCTCACAGTTTGGATGGCTTCTTTAGATGGCTCGGAAAAGTTGAATTTCCGGGGTTTCGGCTTGAATGCACTATTCATGCTGAGCCGCACTCCGCTGCATTTTCCTTTCCTCCATGCCGCGGTGAGGTTTTGGAACCCGGTAACGCATGTTTTCAGCTTTGGCGGGCAAGAGGTATGTCCAACTTTCGAAGGTTTTCAAGTTTTGATGGAATCTGAACGCTGTGAAGAAATTTTGCCTCAGTTTCGCTTTGGCCATGCTCAAGCTTTAGGGGAGATGTGTTGGCTCACCATGCATGATGCTCGATCTCTGATCTGCAACGGGGAACTGGACATCCTCGGCTTGATCCATCGCTTTTCTGATGCCGGTGACTGCGGTAATCATTATTGGCAAGGTTTTCGGCAACACGCCCTTTGCTTATGTATGCTATCTCACTTTTTGCTTGCCCCAGGCTTTAGTGGATCTAGCATTCGTTTGATTGAAGTTGCTCAAGGCTTGAAAGAAGGAAAGAGCTGCATCGCCATGACATTGGCCGAGACGCTGATGGGCTTGGATGCTTTCTATCGCCGGGAGACGATCAGATTTGCAGGAAGTCCACTACTACTGTAGGTAAGGTTTCCCACCTAACCTCACGTATATATTGCTCACATCACTCGGCCCTCAGGCTCGATTTTTCTCACAAAACCCTTTTCTCGCTTTTCTCTCATCGTACATCTCTCTATTCTTTATTCTCTCATTTTTCATCCCTCCCCAGGTATGGTTGATGGATAAATTGCGGGTTGTGGACTCTTGCCCAGCCTATTCAGCTCGCGGCTACTTCTTTCGCCAACGCTTAGTTGACGCCCTTGATGAGGGGTGGTGGTTCGATTGGATGTGCAATTTGTCTACAGATCGCATTGCTTGGCGTTGTCCTTGGCTCAATCTCCCGACGATGAGCTATAGCATGTCCCGGCTGATCGGGATCCAGTTGATTGGTCTGACCCACTGTGTGTTCTACTTTTCGTTCCGATTCCAACACCAGTTTGGTCATGATCAGACTTGCCCGCCAGAGGGAATAGAATACCCGGCTGCATTCCCGGTCCGAGGCACCTGACTTGCCGGATATGCTCTGACATGGAGGACTCGAGCTCTGCCCCGCCCCACTTTCAGTTGCACTTTGTCTGACGAGTGCTGGGATTGGCTTAATGAGGAGGCACAGATTGGGCCCAGCTTGGCATCAGAGGCTTCGACTAGCTCTGGGAGGGGGCGCAGGGACACCTAACTTATCCGTGCCCCGGATTTATTGCTTTACTAGTACTTTCAAGTTTTCTTTATGAATGTAAGAAAAAGCAACTTCAATTGTATGCAAGAGCAGGAGAACTCTATTTTGAAATCAATGAAATTGAAGGTTGTGGGTACTGAAAATTTTCCGTTTTGGTCCAAAAATGGTCTTAGTTGTAAAAAGATTAATTTGAACAAAGTCAACTTTTATTAAAACTTTTCAAAACTATTTTCGGTATGGATCAGAACTAGACACGCCTGAGATCACATCCTTTGAGATGCACAACCCGGATCCCTACAATCGAAAGTTGCCCTAGTCTGCATAATCAAGCGACCTTTGCCGACAACGGAAAGTTGCCCCTAGTCTGAGAAGCACTGCACCGGAGATCACGATGAATGCTGATGGACAAAGATGACTGAGATGATCAAATGGACAAAGTTGATCGGGGAAAATGTTTATGGCTGAACTTCAGGATGAAGTTACCTACGTATCCTAAAGATGGGAATCAAGCCTTACGTAGTTCAGGCTTAGGCTCGCTCGGGTATTTTTGCTCTCCTTTTACGCTCTAACTTTTGCCAAGGTTGCCCTTTGCGGGTTTTCAACCTTGCGAGCTCAGTTTTTATAATTTCAAATTTTTTTGTGCTCTAAGTTTTGCCTAGGTCGCCCTTTCGAGTTTTCAGCCTAGCGAGCCTCTCAAGGGTAATATTTCTTCAACTTGTCCATATTGATCGGCTGCGAGAACTCTAAGCCATCTAGGTCCATCAGAACCACAGCTCCACCTGACCAGATTGACTTGATGATGTAGGGACCAGTCCAATTGGGTCTGAACTTGCCCATAGGGTCGTGGATGGGAGCTCGGTTGTCCTTGAGTACCAAATCTCCTTTCTTTAAATTCCTGGACCTAACTTTGTTGTTGAAAGCCCGGGCAATTCTGCGTTGATAGCCTTGAACATGGTACAGTGCTTTCAATCTTCTCTCATCAAAAAGCATGAGTTCCTCAAAGCTGCTCTGCTGCCAATCTGCCTCGGCTATTTGGCACTTAGCCAATACTCGCAATGACGGAACCTCAATCTCAATAGGTAGAACGGCCTCCATCCCATAAACCAGTGAATATAGAGTCGCCCCAGTAGAAGTTCTGATTGAAGTCCGGTAGCTCCACAGAGCAAACGGCAGCTTATCTGGCCAGTCCCGGTAGGTTTCCACCATTTTCTGCAATATGTGCGTGATATTCTTGTTGGCGGCCTCAACCACTCCATTGGTTTGCGGCCGATATGTGGATGACTTATGAAAAGCCACGTTGTATTTTTCCAACAAGTCTATCACTTCTTTCTTGAAGTGGGAACCGTTATCTGAAATTATCTCGTTTGGGACCCCGTAGCGACAAATGATGTTGTTTCTGATAAACTTTGCAATGTGTGAAGCCTTCAACACCGCATAAGATTGGGCCTCGACCCACTTCGTGAAATAATCTATCGCAACCAGGATGAACTCATGCCCATTTGACCCCTTCGAAGTGACGGCCCCGATCACATCAATTCCCCAGACTGAAAATGGCCATGGTGAAGTCATGTTGTACAGATTTGACGGCGGGATGTTCATGCGATTTGCATGAATTTGACACTTGTGGCATCGCCGGACGAAACCGATACAATCTTGCTCCATGGTGGACCAGTAGTAACCCTGCCTGAGGATCTTCCGTGCTAGCATTACTCCATTCATGTGTGCACCACATTCCCCCCCATGGATGGCTTCCATTAGACGCTTCGACTCTTCTGCATTGACACACAGCTTATGCATTTCCAGATGACCTCTTTAATACAGTTTACCCCCACAAATGATGAACTGAACGGCCATTCTCCTGATTGCCCTTTTATCCTTGGCATTTACCCCTGGCGGGTATGCTTCCATTTCCAAGAAATTCCAAATGTCATGATACCAGGGGTTTTCATCCTGAACCTCATCTATAGCAGCAATCGACTCGTAGGCTGGTGCAAATTTCTGGTCAATGATGACTGGACGCATCCAGACTCCGTATGGGATGTCTATCATGGAAGATATAGTTGCTAAAGAATTGGCGAACCTGTTGTTTTCTCTTAGTAGATGAGTAAAGTTTAGCTTCTCAAACCGAGGAATTAACAAATCCAAGGTCTGATGATACATCATCATCTTTTCTTCTTTGACTTTCCAGTCTCATTTTGCTTGAGACACAACAAGGTTCGAGTCCCCGATGATGTCCAACCGTCTTGCCCCTAGTTCCAGGGCTGCTTCCAGACCGGCGATGCATGCCTCATATTCTGCTTCGTTGTTCGAGACTTTGAATCGGAGTTTGAAGGCTAGTGGGATATGGGAATTGTCGGGTGCTATCAGCAACACCCTTATCCCGTACCCGTGTTGATTTGACGCTCCGTCAAAGTACATCGTCCAAGTTTCATCGTCGATGTGCAAAATGGCTTCATCTGGAAATAAGTACTCGACTACTTCACCCCCTTCCACTGGATGGTCGGCTAAGAATTCTGCCACTGCTCTTCCTTTGACTGACTTGCGTGTTACATGTTTCATGTAATGACCCCAAAAGTCGTCCTTATTTAAGTAGGGGGTTAATGTGTTTTAATTCAATTATATTCATTGGAATTGAGAATGTTTTATCCATTTTGGAGTATTGATTGAGGTAGTGGTGTGATGGTAAAGTAAGATTAGATCAAAAACTGTAATTCGAATAATTCGACTACGATCAGCCATCACTCTTTTGTCCTTTTCTTTTTCCACACTTTGAATTTGGATGGGAGGATAGAACCATTGGAAAGATTATTTTCGGGGCTTCGATTTGAGCACAAGAATGACCTAAAACGAGTCCGGATGGGAAAGTTATACTGTTCAAGTTTGGAAATCAGTTAGAACAGTCCGCTCGAGCGGGAATAAGGACGCTCGAGCGGGAATTGCGTGACAAGCAAGCGTTAAAAACGGGATTTCTAGAGCATTCTTGCTATTTTTCTTTTCTCTCTTCTCTCCCTTCTCCTTAGGTCCAAAAACCCTAAGGTTTTGATCCCAATCCTCACCATTTCCCCTTAGGTTTGATCAAGATCTTTCACCAAGAAGTGAAGAAGACAAGAAGAGGAACATTTTCAACCGATTTGATTTTGGAATTTCGAAGTGATGCTCTTGACCTAGCTTCCTTGCCTTCAATCTTGAGGTAGGAGATCTTATTTGTATTGATTGATGGAGTTATGGTATTTTGGGTGTAAATTTATGGCATTTTATGTATATAACTACAAATCTATGATTTTGTGTATATTATGTCCAATTTGTGATTTGGGGGTTTTGGGTTTATTATGATTGGAGATGCAATTGCTAGATTAAGGTGATGGATTATGAACTTTAGATTTGTAATCGATGAGAAAATGGGAAGAAGAAGTAATGGTTTGAGGAGTTTGGATTTTTGTCTTGAAACCCTTGATTTTCTTGAAACCCTAAGTTTTATTAATGATAATAACTAATGAATTGGCCAAATTGAAGGTAGAATCTATGTAATGGTAATGTTAGATTAACGTTGTGTCTCAAATTCACCTTGTATTGCATGAAATGACATGAAAATGGAGTTGGATTTCGATTTGGAAACCCAGAATTTCAGAAATTCGCTTGGTCCGCTCAAGCGGAGAAAGGCCCGCTCGAGCGGGAAAAACCACCTCCCAGCAGTTTTGTGAAATTTTTAGTCCGCTCGAGCGGACAGAGTTGCGCTCGAGCGGGGAGGCCTATTTTCAGAAAAAAATAAATGTTGTTCTATTTTGCCTGCTTGTCCCTCTGGTAGTTTTGGAATATTTTTCTGATGACTTTAAGATAAAGATAAATTCATATGAAGTGTAAAAACATAGGGAATGGTTTCAATGATTTAAGAGGGAAGAGAACTGTGGGAGCCGAATAATTGAAGACACGAAGTCTGATACGCACAGGGAGCCGGGTGTTAAACGGCTCCATTCTGCTCTGCTAAGATGCCGAGTATGACTCTCGGGCCGAGTATACTGGAAAGAGCATGTCAGGATAAAATAAAAGAATGAATAAACAATTTAAAAGTAGACTCTGGCCCCGAGGTCAAGAATGGCTATAAATACAAGAGCTTGATTTGTAAAGGTATGTAAGAATTACTTCTAGAGACTTAGCAAGCAAGCTTTCTTGAGAGGAACTGACTTGTCGTCAGTGCTAATTCCGCACCCCGACCGAGTTTGTATTTTTGCGGTGACTAGCGAGGCTCATTGGCGTCTTCAGGGATCTGAGTATTTCCAAACCACATTCACCACAATTGGCGCCGTCTGGGAATACTCAAATATATCCATGGAAGGCGTGACCGACGATCCTCCGATAGCCAATCCACGCGATCGCCAGGGAGGCGACCTCACCCCAAATAATATGCTCGGAAAAAGAAACCATTGCGGCACGACGCACCTTTGCGCTTCGACTGCCAACGATTCTAGCACAGAGGCGATGCAAGCAACCATGGAACAGCCAACCATCTGACCAAAGCAGTCTGGGCAGCATCATCGGCGAGAACGAACGCATCGCGCGACACGGCCTCGAGAAAGCAAAGTCTCACCGAGCAAGACTCAAGGTTCTCGGCGATCCCCAAAGCGGGTCCTCGCGACCAACAGCGCAACACCGGCGGCCGCCGCACCTCAAAGGATTACGTTGAGGAAGTGATGGAAGGACGATGTCGTCCAAGAGGCGCCCTTGACACCGTCCATATGATATACACTGCGATATACATTGTACATACAAATCAACCACTTCAAACCTTGAGCGGCCACCACCGGCCAGCGACCCGAGAAGCGGTAAGCATCACCTTCGTCGACTCTGATTTGCGCGGCGTCACACTCCCTCACGTGGATCCTCTGGTTGTCACGCTACGCGTACATAGGTTTACCGTAGAACGCGTCCTTATCGATCGAGGAAGTACCGGAGATCATGTACCATCGAACCTTCATCAAGCTCGGGTTCAACGACTCGGATCTAACTCGGCCCCTATCCACTATTCGCTTCAACGCCACCGAGTATCCATTGGGAAAATCACCTACCGTCGCTGGCTCGAGAACGGTGGTCGCGGAGTTTTTGGTCGTCAGGCTACCATCGCCATACAATCTCATCATGGGACGATCGTGGTTACATATCCTGCAGGCCGTCCCCAGCACCTACCACCAAGCCTACGCTTCCCAGCGAGCATGGCGTTGAGCGAATCCGTGGCTCGGCGGTCGGCCCAAGCATGTTACCTTCTCGCCGCCCGGGCGAAGGCGCAAGTAAAATCCGTCGAGGTGCCGGTCGAGAAATCACGGAAGGCGTTGGACGTCAACCAAGCGAGAAGGCCATGGAAGGTTTAGGCCGAGTAGACATCGATGGAAGCCGGAAAAGTTTTTATGATCGGCGTCTCTCTGAGCCAGGTCGACAAGCAGCAACTGATCACTTTCTTACTCGGCAACCTCGGCGTCTTCGCGTGGACCCCATATGAAATGCCCGGAATAGACCCAGCGGTCTCGCAGCATCACCTCAATGTCGACCCTCAGTGCAAGCCGATCATTCAGAAAGGTCGGCGATCCTCGCAGAACACACCGCCGTTGTCGAGGAAGTTGACAAATTGCTTGACGCCGGGCAATCGAGAGGTCACCTATCCCACGTGGCTCTCCAACACGTGGTGGTAAAAAGAAGAATGGCACTTGGCGGCGTGTGTCGATTTCACGGATCTAAACAAAGCTTGCCCCAAAGGCGCTTTCCTTGCCTAGAATTGATCAACTCGTCGATCGACGACACGCCGCCGCCGCATGAGTTTCTCGGCGCCTATAGAGGCTACCATCGGATCGCCATGAATCCGGATGATCGAGACAAAGCGCATTCCTCACTCCAAGAGGAACCTCTCTTTCTGAGGTCATGCCTTTTGGATTGAAGAATGCAGGGGCGACTTACCAACGGCTGGTCACTACGATGTTCAAGGAACAACTCGGGCACACTATGGAAGTATACATCGGCGACATGGTGGTCAAATCTAAAGAGGAGCAAAACCATATAGCCGATCTGGAATAGACATTCGACACCCTCATAGAAGTCTGAGAATGGTGAATGCTTCCAAATGCGCGTCGGGATCGGCTCGGCAAATTCCTAGGCTACATCGTCAACCATCGAGGAATCGAGGCCAACCCGAGGCAAGTTCTGACAATTTTAGAACTCGGTTCCCCGCTCACCAAAGAAGTCCAAAAGGCGATGGGAATGGCCGCTGCACTGAACAGATTTATCAGCCGATCTACGAGATCATTTGACAATTCTTTCAAACATTACGCCAGCGAGCTTTCGAATGGTCCGTGGAATGCGAGGCGGACTTTTTAAGCTCAAGACCTACCTCCGGACAAGACCTCTTCTAACAACACCCGCCACGTGATCCCCTCATTTATATCTGGCGGTCTCACAGCCGGGCCAGATTGTTAAAGAGGAGGAGGCGGCGATAGATACTACGTGAGCAAAGGCGATGGTGGATGCCGAAACACGCTACTTACATTGGAAAAACTCGTCCTAGCCACAGTCATGGCGAAGAAAAGCGATGCACTACTTCCAAGCACCTGACATCAAGGTCTTGCAGACTTCCCTTCGATCGGTACTCGGAATGCGAAGCATCGGGCGTGTTTGAAATGGGCTCTCGAACTTCGGACAATATGACATTCGGTTTTCACCCAAAAGCGCAATCAAGGCGGTGCTTGCGACTTTGTGGCGAATTCACGGGGAGGCTCGCCGACCTCAAGCACAGGATCTCGGCCAAAAGCGAAGCTACGACAAAGCAGTTGGAGAGTCTCGTTGGGGACATCTGGCAGTTATACTGCGATGGATCGTCTAACCAACGAAGCGGCGCGGCGTCGTAATTATGTCCCCGACGGCGCGATCATTGAACGAGCCGTCAAACTTCGGCCGAAGCATCAAATAACGAGGCGAATATGAAGCCCTTTAGCCGGACTACGAACGCACATGTTCTCGGTTACGCAGCTATGTTGGTGTTTGTGACTCAAAGTTGGTAATCAACCGGTGAAGGGGAGTATCGCGAAGATGAGCGCATGGCGGCCTATATGAAAACGGCTAGCTCGTTCTTTGGCGAGTTCGACCATCACGAACTAAACCAAATAACGCGACCAAAATACACCGCGGATGCCTCGCTTGCTTGGCCTCCGCCATCAACTCCGAGCTCAAAGCGTACCATCGAAGTGGGCTTCGTCCGGAACCCGATGTCGGCCCTCGGGAGACCCACATCAATATCATAGAATCCGCTCCAAGTTGGAAGGACCCCATTGTGCGTTCCTTTCTTACGAACAACTCCCGAGAGGATAAAAAAAGCACACAAGGCTGCGAAACAAGGCTCTGCGATACTACCTTGACCCACAAGGGGACTTTATAAAAATCCCTCTGGCCCATACACGGAATCGTGCACCGGACGAGTAGAGGAGGCTGCTCAGCGAGATACATGAAGGCAATTGTGGTGCACATTGAGGGCTCCTTGCCCATCGAGGCGATACTTGAGGATATTCTTGGCCGACTATGAGGGCGGCGCACAAAATTATGTGAAGAAATGTGAACAATGCCAAAAGTTTTCCCCACTAACCCATCAACCGCGTGAGCTTTGAATTCAATCGGTAGCCTGGCCGTTTGCTCGATGGGGACTTGATATCGTGGGACCATTGCCCGGGGCCCCGGGAACAAGCGATTTCTAATCGTAGCAGACTATTTCACGAAGTGGGTCGAGCGAGGCTCTAACCCATATCTGAGATTCCGACATTAAGCGTTTTGTGTGGAGAAACATCATTACAAGATTCGGCATTCCAAGAGCATTGATCTCGGATAATGGCACTTTTCGGTTTGTGGTGTCTGCAGTCGCGACAAATCTGGAATTGTACCTTACTTTTCTACTCCACCTACCCCAAAGTAGCTCGCGGAAGCTTACAAATCCATCTTGGGCGGTATCAAAAATTTGGAAAACGCCAAGGGCGTGGGTCGAAGAGTTGCCAAGCGTACTATGGGCCCATCGAGCAGCCGAGGCGATCCACGGAGAAACACCGTTTGCCTTGTTCGAACCCGTGCAATCTTACCCCGAGATCGGCCTACCAACCCTCGGATCGCAAGCCTTCGACACGGGGCCGCGACATGATGCTTGCTTTGGACTGGTTACGATTGAAGAACGAAGAGATCGTGCCTTGGCATCCATGGCTCGCTACCAACAAAGACTCGCTAAGTCATACAATCGGAAAGTCCAATCGCCGCTACAATCCAGAGAGCTGGTCCTCAAGAAGGTGCTACGCCGACGGAGGCCGACGATGGAAAGCTTGGTCCAAAGCGGGGCGGCCCCTATCAAATAGATTCGTTCGCGAACAGGGCATATCGATTGTCGGACATGTCGGGAAGAAGCTGCCCACGGACCGTGGAATTCGACACATCTCGAAAATTTTATCAATGACCCGACCATGGGCTTGATATTTGTACACAATATCCTCGTAAATCTAACATCTCGCATTTTCGCATGATTAAGCTCAACACTTCAAAATCTAACAAGTCTCGGATTCGCCCTTTGGTGAATGACATCTTAGGGCGAACAAGTCTCCGGATTCGGGCCTTTGGTGAATGACATCTTAGGGCGAACAAGTCTCGGATTCGAGCGCCCTTCGTGGATGTCACGATTGGCGTAACAAGTCTCCGGATTCGGGCCTTTGATGAATGACATCTTAGGGCGAACAAGTCTCGGATTGAGCCTTTGGTGAATGACATCTTAGGGCGAACAAGTCTCCGGATTCGGAGCGCCCTTCGTGGCTGTCACGATCGGCCAAAACAAGTCTCCGGTTTCGGAGCGCGCTTCGTGGATGTCACGATTGGCGAACAAGTCTCGGTTCGAGCCTTTGATGAATGACATCTTAGGGCGAACAAGTCTCCGGATTCGGAGCCCCCTTTGGTGAATGACATCTTAGGGCCGAACAAGTCTCCGGATTCGGAGCGCCCTTCGTGGATGTCACGATTGGCCAAAACAAGTCTCCGGATTCGGGGCGCCCTTCGTGGATGTCACGATTGGCCAGAATAAGTCTCCGGATTCGGAGCCCCTTTGGTGAATGACATCTTAGGGCCGAACAAGTCTCCGGGTTCGGAGCCCCTTTGGTGGATGACAGCTTAGGGCCGTACAAGTCTCCGGTTCGAGCCCTTTGGTGAATGACATCTTAGGGCGAACAAGTCTCCGGATTCGGGCGCCGTGGATGTCACGATTGGCGAACAAGTCTCGGATTCGGGCCTTTGATGAATGACATCTTAGGGCGAACAAGTCTCCGGATTCGAGCCCTTTGGTGAATGACATCTTAGGGCGAACAAGTCTCCGGATTCGAGCGCCCGTGGATGTCACGATTGGCACAAAACAAGTCTCCGGATTCGAGCGCCGTGGATGTCACGATTGGCCAGAACAAGTCTCCGGATTCGGAGCCCCTTTGATGAATGACATCTTAGGGCCGAACAAGTCTCCGGTTTCGGAGCCCCTTTGGTGGATGACATCTTAGGGCCGCACCAGTCTCCGGATTCGGAGCGCCCTTCGTGGATGTCACGATCGGCCAAAACAGGTCTACGGACTCGGAGAGCACTTCGTGGGTGTCACGATTGGCCAGGATAAGTCTCCGGATTCGGGCCTTTGGTGAATGACATCTTAGGGCCGAACAAGTCTCCGGATTCGGAGCCCCTTTGGTGAATGACATCTTAGGGCCGAACAAGTCTCCGGATTCGGAGCGCCCTTCGTGGATGTCACGATTGGCCAGAACAAGTCTCCGGATTCGGAGCCCCTTTGATGAATGACATCTTAGGGCCGAACAAGTCTCCGGATTCGGAGCCCCTTTGGTGAATGACATCTTAGGGCCGAACAAGTCTCCGGATTCGGAGCGCCCTTCGTGGATGTCACGATTGGCCAAAACAAGTCTCCGGATTCGGAGCGCCCTTCGTGGATGTCACGATTGGCCAGAACAAGTCTCCGGATTCGGAGCCCCTTTGATGAATGACATCTTAGGGCCGAACAAGTCTCCGGATTCGGAGCCCCTTTGGTGAATGACATCTTAGGGCGAACAAGTCTCCGGATTGGGCGCCGCCGTGGATGTCACGATTGGCCGAAACAGTCTCCGGATTCAAAGGGCGCTTCGTGGATGTCACGATTGGCGAGAATAAGTCTCGGATTGAGCCCTTTGGTGAATGACATCTTAGGGCGAATAAGTCTCGGATTCGAGCCTTTGGTGAATGACATCTTAGGGCGAACAAGTCTCCGGATTGGGCGCCCTTCGTGGATGTCACGATTGGCCAGAACAAGTCTCCGGATTGGGCCCGCCGTGGATGTCACGATTGGCGAATAAGTCTCCGGATTCGCCCTTTGGTGAATGACATCTTAGGGCGAATAAGTCTCCGGATTCGAGCCCCTTTGGTGAATGACATCTTAGGGCGAACAAGTCTCCATTCGAGCCCCTTTGGTGAATGACATCTTAGGGCGAACAAGTCTCCGGATTCGGAGCTCACTTCGTGGATGTCACGGTTGGCGAACAAGTCTCGGATTCGGGCCTTTGGTGAATGACATCTTAGGGCCGAACAAGTCTCCGGATTCGGAGCCCCTTTGGTGAATGACACCCTAGAGCCGAATAAGTCTCCAAATTCGGAGCACCCTTCGTGGATGTCACGACTGGTTCAGAGCGTCCTTTGGGGCATGACACCTTAGGGCCGAACAAGTCTCCGGATTCGGAGCGCCCTTCGTGGATGTCACGATTGGCCAGAAATAGTCTCCGGAGCCCCCTTTGGTGCATGACACCTTAAAGCCGAATAAGTCTCCAAATTCGGAGCACCCTTCGTGAATGTCAACTGGTTCAGAGCGTCCTTTGGGGCGTGACACCTTGGGGCCGAATAAGTCTCCGACGATTATACACGTAGTGCACATTATTTTAATGGCGCCTAAATATTACAATAAAGTGTATCGAACGCTCGAGCCTCGCCAACGCAGGCGGTTATTAATCTATTCGCTACATAATAAACGATGCCTCGGCGGATCTGCGGTTTAACATATTCGCTTAACGCCGAGCCTCGCCAACGCAAGGCAGATTTATTAATCTACCGGCTACATAATAGCGATGCCTCGGCGGATCTGCGGTTTAACATATTCGCTTAAGCGCTCGAGCCTCGCCAACGCAAGGGCGATTTATTAATCTATTGACTACATAAGCGATGCCTCGGCGGATCTACGGTTTAACATATTAACAAACGCTCGAGCCTCGCCAACGCAAGGGCGATTTATTAATCGGTTATTAATCTATTCGCTAAGCACTCAACGATGCCTCGGCGACCCTCGGTTTAAAATATTAAACGCGCTCGAGCCAACGCAAGGAGATCTAGCCCGTGTGAACTATTTGGCCAACCATTTGGCCTTTCACGCCGAGCGAGCCATCGAGAACCGCATATTTGGTTAATTGTTTTAACATTGTATAATTACAAAAACAAAACATCACCATAAAAGCTGCGGAGACATCGGCACATTAGCATAAATTGCTAACATTTTATAAATACAAAAAGTATCAACGTCCATTCTTTGTATCATAAACACAAAATAACAAAATAAACGAAAGAAATATCGCCCTCGAATCGGTCTCCAATGGATCGATGTCTACTTGCTCATACGGTATTGGAACATTGAGGGCAATGCCGGTAAAGAAGGGCCTTGTGCCAACCATGTTTGAATCCCGATTCTCAAAGCGGGAGACTGGTCCACATACTCGGCAAGCCCACCTCTTTTCGGCGAAACCTTTTGACTCGGCACTCTCTTTCGCCACTTTCACCTCTGCCAACTCGGCCTCCGGGCGATGCGACTTTCTGGATAAGCAAAGTCGACTTCAAGTCGTCGGCCTTCTTCTCGGCCTCGCTCTCAACTTATCCGCATCACGAGCTTTCTCCGCATGACATCTGCGAAGCTTCGGTTCGCTCTTAAAACTCGTCCTCGGCTCTTTTTCACCGGCCCTCCGCTTGCTCTATAGCGGTGATCCTTGATGGCGTCGAGATGGCGGCGGCCCCCATCGGCTAACCTACCACCGGCCTGCAAAAGAACATTTCAAAACAAGCGCAACGCGAATAGCGTTCGAATGAAAGAAAAAATCAGAATACACACCAAAAGGGCCATTGGCGGCTAACATTGTCGCATCCGAATCCGGCTCGGTAGGAAAACCTCCGCATCGACGGTAATGACAAAGACGTTGCCACACCGAGCGACCTCCGGGTCATTAAGCGAGGCATCCGATAGAACCGGCATATTTCTCACCTTGGTCGAATCACAAAGGCACGACCTCACGAACCCACCGTTCGAGGGCGTTTGCCGCGATCTTCCAACCCGACCTCGAGCTCTCTAGAGCGTTTCTCGACGTTCCTCAACATCTGAGCGGCTTCCCCAACCGGCCCGATTCGGCATCCTTATCCGTTGCCTCCTCGGCAATTTGCAAGGATTTCGATTCAACAAGCTGAGGAATCTTTGAGATTCAACGATGGGCGGTTCGAAAGGCCCTCCGCTCTTCTCCTTGCGGCTAACCTCTCCGCATTCGCCTTCTTAGCAAGCTTTGTCGCTTAACTTGACCATGCCGGTGCACGAGGCGGAAGGTCGTCTGCGTTGAAGAGCGTCGTCAACAAGATCGTTCCCGAGCCAAAAGCGATTGGGGACGATCGTCAACAATACCTCCTCCTCGATTCGGCCTCCGAGCGATCTCGACGGCAGCGATTCGGCCGTACTCTCCGGTCGGACCCTTCAAATCCTATCTGTCTAAAATTTTTGAAGTTGGACAAAATACGGCGACGAGAAAATCTTCCCTTCCGGAATCGGTATATTGTCATGAGAAAAGGTCGTGTCGTAGGCTCGTAGCGAGCGAGCGTGGGCGCTCTTCCTCCTTATAAAGCTGACGGCGAAATAATTAAGAGCAATCGATGTCGGAAAGAACGGCGTCGTTAGTTGAAGTTAGGACTTTTTCAACTCGTTCCTGCATAAGATAAGCCGTGAGATTCAAGAAAATAGGGTATGGGCGGATACAAATGTACAATATGAGCGAAAGGGCATTGGCGACTGGTTAGCCTCGTCTAGGAATAGGATCGACGCGATCCTCCCTCGCCAATTCGGTTACCACGGACAACGACCATGACATCATCAACTCGTTTTCCGAGCCGAAAGCATAGTGATCAACGATGATCTGTGTCCTTAGCTCGAAAAGTAACGCGTCCGTCTGCGGCGGAGGATCTGGCGAGCATAATGATGCGAACGGCGGAATGCCAAGATTAATACCAAGGCGACGGTTGGCCACGACCCCCATTATGATTCTAAAGAAATTTACATTGTGGGAAGGATCAAATCCCAATGGCGAAGAATAGCCCTCGAAGCGGGTGAAGAGGAAGCGAACTCCGCCTCTGCGATCGACAAAAGGGTATGACAATCGAGTTTTCTTCCTCTCTCTCCATGTCGAGAGTGCGGTCGACCACTAACGATAGGTGCACATCGTCGAGAATGGAGAAATGGCGTCTAAAATCAACGACTCGACGGAGAAAGAAGGTCTCTTAAATACTTCGCCATAATCTATTGATTATAAGAATCGTGTGAGTAAACAAATTCGAAAAGCTTGAGTCGAGAAGAGGAAAACTTACGAAAATGAAGAATATCGCAGATGGAAGGATTGCAAGGATGAATCGAAGAAGCGATCTAGCGGCCAGCGTCATAGAACTGAATCGAAGGATACCGGGCTTCAAGTCATAATGAATAGGCGTGCGGAGGGGCGGGAACTGAGCGGCGATTCAAGGGGGAGTAATTAAACAATCGCGAAATAAGTCTAAAGCCCCAAGAACTTCGGTTTGTAGTATTTGAAAATCAGAGCCAAGCACCTCGTCCAAATGCCGTTGACAAGATACTTGGGGGGCAATTGTGGGAGCCGAATAATTGAAGACACGGTCGTCGATAGGAGCCGGGTGTTAAACGGCTCCATTCTGCTCTGCTAAGATGCCGAGTATGACTCTCGGGCCGAGTATACTGGAAAGAGCATGTCAGGATAAAATAAAAGAATGAATAAACAATTTAAAAGTAGACTCTGGCCCCGAGGCTGGCGAATGGCTATAAATACAAGAGCTTCAGATTTGTAAAGGTATGTAAGAATTACTTCTAGAGACTTAGCAAGCAAGCTTTCTTGAGAGGAACTGACTTGTCCGTCGGAGTGCTAATTCCGGCACCCCCGACCGGAGTTTGTATTTTTGCAGGTGACTAGCAGAGGCTCATTGGCGTCTTCCGGGATCTGAAGAGTATTTCCAAACCACATTCACCACAAGAACTAATGTACAAGTATAATTGTGTGCAGGACACACTCGGGGAGGAACTAGCACATCATCACAGCACTGTGAGTAGTAGTACCTATATAAATGTTGTGCAACTATATTAATGTTTCAAGCATGTTTCAAGACATAGAAAGCACTTATATTAATGTTTCAAGCATGTAATGTATTCACGTTAATGTTTCACGCATGTTAACACTAATGTTGAAAGTTAAAGTATGTAAAGAAAAGCATTTACAAGGGCTTTAATGCCAACAAGTTTACAAGGGCCATAGTGCCATTTTCAAGGGCCATAGTGCCATTTTCAAGGGCTTTAATGCCAACAAGTTTACAAGGGCCATAGTGCCATTTTCAAGGGCCATAGTGCCATTTTTCAAGGGCTTTAATGCCAACAAGTTTACAAGGGCCATAGTGCCATTTTCAAGGGCCATAGTGCCATTTTTCAAGGGCTTTAATGCCACCATGTTTACAAGGGCCTTAGTGCCACAAGTTACAAGGGCCTTAGTGCCACAAGTTACAAGGGCCTCGGGCCACATGTTCAATTACAGCCAGTGTGTGATGTTGCAGGATTGGGCTTAAGGCCGTTATGTACTCCGCACAAGATCAGACTACGGTAATGATAAGTATGTGTTTTAAGTTGCTTAAGTTAATATGTTTTACGATGATCAAGTTATTATGTTATGAAGTTTGTTCAAGTTAATATGATGTAAGATCCTCAAGCTGACATGTTTCTAGATGGAGTCTAAGACCATTACGGAGTATATAGACTCAGACTAACTCTGTGAGTTTTGCATTATGTGAAGTGTTTTGAAAATGATAAGTATATGACTTAAGTTCGGTAAGTACATGTTATGAAGTGTAATGAGTATATCTTTGTTATGTATATGTTTTGAAGAATGATAAGTGTATGTTAGGAAGTTTACGTATATGTTTTCAAGTACATGTTCTGAAGCTTGATAGGTATATGCTTTCAATTGTGGGATGTTAAGTAAGAATTGTAATAAGTTCATGATTCTTTCTCTTCTGCTCCCAAGGAACTTTGGATACGATTTAGAATGTAACAAGTGTTGACAAGCTACGAATTTATTTGTTTTCTTTTATTTTGATTCATGTCAAGCATTATATCAATTAAGTATTACTATTCACTGAGCTTGGCTCACCCTCTGTATGTTGTTTCTATAGGTAATCAACCAGGAGGACAGATCTACCCCGGGACGTCTGTTCCCTATGAGTCCAGGCACTAAGCGAGACCACCTGAGTTCCGTGAAGTTTCGTTAGGGTGTTGGTTGTATTTTGTTGACTCATTGAAAGTTGTGTACATGTAGCTTTTATTGATGCCCGATTATAGGGCTAAGTCTGTATATGTAACTCTATATGACTGATGCTCACGGTATAATTTTGACTCGTGCGGTTATTATATTGTATGTAATGCATGTGATCCTGGCATATTCGTAGTAGCTCAATGGAGTTTGCTATTTTATTCGATTATAGTGCTTCCGTCAAGGCCCCGTATCCTATGTATCTTAGGTTATTGGTCTGTTTTTGAGTAGGTCATGCCCAAACTTTTAGGGGCGGGTTTGGGGTGTGACAAGTGGTATCAGAGCACGAGTTGCTATCTCACACACGGATCCATTGAGCTCTAGGATGTCTAGAAAAGTTTTAGGCATCTTACATGACATCCAAAAAGTGCATGGAAGATCGATAGCAACGTTAAGTGTACTCTGAAAAGGCTAACAATTTTGAATTATGTCTACTGTCTAATGATTGTTGTGCAGAATATGGTGAGAAGAAGGATAAAGAATTCTACTTTCGATGGGTAAGAATTCGAGCTGATTGGTAAGATAATTTATAAGCCTATGTGTAAGTGAATTGTATGTTATTAGTTATTGATGGATGTCTCGGAAAATGATAACAATATGAATGTGCTTCCTAGCATTTGTTTAACTGAAATCCTTACACCTTAAATATGGATCATTCCTAAAACTTAGGGATTAAACAAGATAATATAAGCAATATGTACTTTTTGTAGTATAGCCACGTTCTCCTTATTATAGTAGTGTTTACACCTGCAAGGTTAACGTAATTAGATCTTCTGAGAAGAATAAGTTCTGCATGATGCTTTGTGATAAAATTGAGAAGGACTGGCTGTGATAAGAAGTGATGCATATGGACTCTTGTAACTGTGTAAAGAAATAATTGATTATAACCTGGGTTCCTACGGATAGTTCATGCGAAATAAGGGAATGATTTATGTATTAGTCATGTTTGGACATTGGGTTATTGACTTGATCCGACTTGGTCAAATACTATAAATTAAGATGTTGGAATAAGTTATGATTAAAAATGAGGTCGTGAACCGACGAAGTTATTGTCAATGTTTGCTAGGGACCAAGGGGTTCGTTTACAAAAATTCGGAATCTATGAATCGTTTTGTTATGTGTAATCTTATAAAGAATGGTTAAAAGACGTGAGGAATTTCACCCACGTTATGAGCCTGCTCACACGATATTTGACAAAGATGGGTAGTCATTAACTACTTTGAGACTGAGGCTGAATGACTGATAATTTGACAAGCTACCGCAAGAATTGAACCTTGTTGTGTAGTACGAGTTAAGATTGTAAAAGCACTCAAGTACTGCTCGCATGACATGGAGAACTCTAATAGAAATAAATGGAATTGGGATTATGTTATACTAACGGTTGGTTGAGGTTAGACATTGGACCTTTACCTCTTATTGTAAGTTGATACGAATATGAACAATACTTAATACGTGGTTATGAATTGATTTGTGTTAAAGTATCCTTTTATTATATCATTGTCTGTTTATTTTCAACATTTCAGAATCGGGATAATATGATAACTATGAATGCGGCATGTTTAATGAAATTTATGATTTTATAATGGAACTATGGACATTTGTAATTATGGTACTTGTACAAAGTTGAGAGTTATCTGTTGCGTTATGTATGAACCCGAGGTGGCTTAGAATCTATGACAGGAATGCAAAGGTTACCCTTATTATGTAACCCACAATAAAATGAGAACTAATTTATCCTTGATAAGTGTATCATAAAGACCTGATATGACAAGATTTTTGAAAGAAATATTTTGCTATATATGAATGAGTTCTTCATTTGATAAATTATTGTTGCATACCTAAGGAAAGCTTCATGTTGAGTTTCAAGCTATTCTGCCCTATCTGTTATAAGTTGAATCGAGATATTCGACAAAGTTTAAATAAGTTTAATGCCATTGAGAATTATTTCATTATCACATTACTTTGGAAAGGCCTGATAAGTTCTAAGTAATATCTCTAAACAACGTATTGCATGTACGTATGAAGGGTTTGAAGAACTTTATGTATTGCATATGTTTGGAAAATGTTTTTATCCATGTTAGAAACATTTTACTACCTATGAAACAAGAATATAAGAATTCCATGGTAGATGTACTATGTGCTTGATGTGCTTGATGTCATGATGTTAACTTTGAGGTCTTCTAAGCCAGCATGAATTTTGAATGACTACTACTTTACTGTAATGTGGGATGTATGACCATTTAAGTTTGATCTATATTTGATTTTACGAATTCTCTACTCTGAACATATAATTTCTTGATATGAATTTAAGTTGGCATTTGGAGTTTGTTAGGGATTTGATTTGAACTCCAATTCAAATAATGAATAAAGAGCCATGAAATCGTCGTTTTAGAACTTAATTGCTCCGATGGGTTACTTATTGTACGAGGTATATACCTTGGAAATGTGATTATGTCGTGAATGTTCTTTAACCTTTGAGGAATTATGTTAATGAGGGTTATTTGTGAGTTTGAATTATGTTTAATAGTTTTATGAGCTGCATGCAAACGAATACTTGAAATGAATTCATTTCTGAATACCCTTAGGATGTTATATTATGTGAGAGATATGATTTGTGGGGTCATAAATTAGAATGTATAAGGTTATGAATAATGGGACGATGTTTCGATGTTAGTAAGTATTATTATCAATTGGGTGACCAAGTAGTAGCTAATAGAGATGAAGTACTTGTGATTTTGGGAGCATATTCCATCCGAGTTGACGGTATAGGATTGTGAATGGGCAACGATTGAGAAATTTTATATGTCCAGGACGAAATTAGACTTGTGGCAAGGTGAATCAAGTTTGGAGGACCAAACTTCTTAAGGTGGGGAGAATGTAATGACCCCAAAAGTCGTCCTTATTTAAGTAGGGGGTTAATGTGTTTTAATTCAATTATATTCATTGGAATTGAGAATGTTTTATCCATTTTGGAGTATTGATTGAGGTAGTGGTGTGATGGTAAAGTAAGATTAGATCAAAAACTGTAATTCGAATAATTCGACTACGATCAGCCATCACTCTTTTGTCCTTTTCTTTTTCCACACTTTGAATTTGGATGGGAGGATAGAACCATTGGAAAGATTATTTTCGGGGCTTCAATTTGAGCACAAGAATGACCTAAAAGCAGTCCGGATGGGAAAGTTATACCTGTTCGAAGTTTGGAAATCTGTGCTGGGACAGGTCCGCTCGAGCGGGAATAAGGACGCTCGAGCGGGAATTGCGTGACAGCAGCGTTAAAAACGGGATTTCTAGAGCATTCTTGCTATTTTTCTTTTCTCTCTTCTCTCCCTTCTCCTTAGGTCCAAAAACCCTAAGGTTTTGATCCCAATCCTCACCATTTTCCCTTAGGTTTGATCAAGATCTTTCACCAAGAAGTGAAGAAGACAAGAAGAGGAACATTTTCAACCGATTTGATTTTGGAATTTCGAAGTGATGCTCTTGACCTAGCTTCCTTGCCTTCAATCTTGAGGTAGGAGATCTTATTTGTATTGATTGATGGAGTTATGGTATTTTGGGTGTAAATTTATGGCATTTTATGTATATAACTACAAATCTATGATTTTGTGTATATTATGTCCAATTTGTGATTTGGGGGTTTTGGGTTTATTATGATTGGAGATGCAATTGCTAGATTAAGGTGATGGATTATGAACTTTAGATTTGTAATCGATGAGAAAATGGGAAGAAGAAGTAATGGTTTGAGGAGTTTGGATTTTTGTCTTGAAACCCTTGATTTTCTTGAAACCCTAAGTTTTATTAATGATAATAACTAATGAATTGGCCAAATTGAAGGTAGAATCTATGTAATGGTAATGTTAGATTAACGTTGTGTCTCAAATTCACCTTGTATTGCATGAAATGACATGAAAATGGAGTTGGATTTCGATTTGGAAACCCAGAATTTCAGAAATTCGCTTGGTCCGCTCGAGCGGAGAAAGGCCCGCTCGAGCGGGAAAAACCACCTCCCAGCAGTTTTGTGAAATTTTTAGTCCGCTCGAGCGGACAGAGTTGCGCTCGAGCGGGGAGGCCTATTTTCAGAAAAAAAAATAAATGTTGTTCCATTTTGCACCTTGTCCCTCTGGTAGTTTTGGAATATTTTTACATGACTTTAAGATAAAGATAAATTCATATGAAGTGTAAAAACATAGGGAATGGTTTCAATGATTTAAGAGGAAGAGAACTAATGTACAAGTGTGTGCAGACACACTCGGGAGGAACTAGCACATCATCACAGCACTGTGAGTAGTAGTACCTATATAAATGTTGTGCAACTATATTAATGTTTCAAGCATGTTTCAAGACATAGAAAGCACTTATATTAATGTTTCAAGCATGTAATGTATTCACGTTAATGTTTCACGCATGTTAACACTAATGTTGAAAGTTAAAGTATGTAAAGAAAAGCATTTACAAGGGCTTTAATGCCAACAAGTTTACAAGGGCCATAGTGCCATTTTCAAGGGCCATAGTGCCATTTTTCAAGGGCTTTAATGCCAACAAGTTTACAAGGGCCATAGTGCCATTTTCAAGGGCCATAGTGCCATTTTTCAAGGGCTTTAATGCCAACAAGTTTACAAGGGCCATAGTGCCATTTTCAAGGGCCATAGTGCCATTTTTCAAGGGCTTTAATGCCACCATGTTTACAAGGGCCTTAGTGCCACAAGTTACAAGGGCCTTAGTGCCACAAGTTACAAGGGCCTCGGGCCACATGTTCAATTACAGCCAGTGTGTGATGTTGCAGGATTGGGCTTAAGGCCGTTATGTACTCCGCACAAGATCAGACTACGGTAATGATAAGTATGTGTTTTAAGTTGCTTAAGTTAATATGTTTTACGATGATCAAGTTATTATGTTATGAAGTTTGTTCAAGTTAATATGATGTAAGATCCTCAAGCTGACATGTTTCTAGATGGAGTCTAAGACCATTACGAAGTATATAGACTCAGACTAACTCTGTGAGTTTTGCATTATGTGAAGTGTTTTGAAAATGATAAGTATATGACTTAAGTTCGGTAAGTACATGTTATGATGTGTAATGAGTATATGCTGTTATGTATATGTTTTGAAGAATGATAAGTGTATGTTAGGAAGTTTACGTATATGTTTTCAAGTACATGTTCTGAAGCTTGATAGGTATATGCTTTCAATTGTGGGATGTTAAGTAAGAATTGTAATAAGTTCATGATGCATGCACGTCTGCTCCCAAGGAACTTTGGATACGATTTAGAATGTAACAAGTGTTGACAAGCTACGAATTTATTTGTTTTCTTTTATTTTGATTCATGTCAAGCATTATATCAATTAAGTATTACTATTCACTGAGCTTGGCTCACCCTCTGTATGTTGTTTCTATAGGTAATCAACCAGGAGGACAGATCTACCCCGGGACGTCTGTTCCCTATGAGTCCAGGCACTAAGCGAGACCACCTGAGTTCCGTGAAGTTTCGTTAGGGTGTTGGTTGTATTTTGTTGACTCATTGAAAGTTGTGTACATGTAGCTTTTATTGATGCCCGATTATAGGGCTAAGTTTGTATATGTAACTCTATATGACTGATGCTCACGGTATAATTTTGACTCAGGTCTGGTTATTATATTGTATGTAATGCATGTGATCCTGGCATATTAGTAGTAGCTCAATGGAGTTTGCTATTTTATTCGATTATAGTGCTTCCGTCAAGGCCCTGTATCCTATGTATCTTAGGTTATTGGTCTGTTTTTGAGTAGGTCATGCCCAAACTTTTAGGGGCGGGTTTGGGGTGTGACATTTCAAATCAAATTCGGAGAGCAACAGCAACCAATGAGCTAGCCTACCCGTAAGTGTTGGTTTCTCGAAAAGATATTTGATGGGATCGAGTCGTGAAACCAACATTACGGAATGAGCTAACAGGTAGTGCCACAACTTCCTGGTAGCCCATACCAAAGCTAAGCAAGCTTTCTCCAATGGTGTGTAGTGAGTCTCATACTCTAGCATCTTCTTGCTCAGATAGTAGATGGCCCTCTCCACTTTATCTTCAGATTCTTGTGCGAGCATGCAGCCTATTGTGGTCTCAGTCACTGAAAGGTACAATATCAACGGTCTCCCCGGTTCTGGTGGTAACAACACGGGCGGGTTCTGTAAGTATTCTTTGATCTGTTCAAATGCAGCTTGGCATCGGCCGTCCCATTGGAACTTCTTGCCTTTCTTCAGGAGACCAAAAGGTGGTTCACAAGTCAAGGTTAATTTTGAGATAAACCGTCTTATGAATTGCACTTTACTCAGAAAGCCTCGCACCTCCTTTTTAGTCCTTGGTGGGGGCATTTCTAGGATGACTTTAATTTTGGAAGGGTCGACCTCGATACCTCTCTGCGTAATCAGAAATCCCAGCATTTTTCCCTCTATAACACCAAACGAACATTTCTGAGGGTTCAGCCGCAACCGAAACTCTCTGATCCTTTGAAAGAACTTTTGCAAGGCGTTGTAGTGGCCCTCTCTATCTTTGGACTTGACAATCATGTCGTCCACGTACACCTCAACCTCCTTGTGGATGATATCATGTAATATTGTGGTCGCGGCCCGTTGATAAGTAGCTCCAGCATTCTATAACCCAAACGACATGACTCTATAGCAGTATGTTCCCCACGGGGTGGTAAATGCAGTCTTTTCCCGGTCTTCTGGTGCCATTACTATCTGATTGTATCCTGAGAAGCCATCCATGAATGAAAGCAACGCGTGCCCTGCTGTGAAATCCACCAACTCATCAATATGCGGCAGGGAAAAGTCGTCCTTCGGACTAGCTCTGTTCAAATCCCTGAAATCCACGCATACTCGGATCCTGCCATCCTTTTTCGACACCGGAACAATGTTGGCCAACCAAGTCGGGTATTCGGATACCAGCAGGAAGCCTGCGTCGATTTGCTTGGTGACCTCTTCCTTAATCTTGAGAGCCCGGGCGGATCCTCTGAGTTTACGCTGATGTGTCGGGCCTCGGGGTCAAGAGGGATCCGATGCTGTAGAATCTCAGGATTGATTCCAGGCATGTCTTCTTAGGACCACGCGAAAACATCTTTGAAATCTTTTAATAAAGCGACTAAGCGCTCGCGTTCCTCCGAAGACAACATGGACCCGATCTGGACCAACCGTGGGTCCTCCTTAGTACCAACATTCACGGTAGTGATTTCATCCATTAGAGATTTGACAAATCTTTACTGCTCTTGTTCAATTAAGCGTTGCAAAACCGAAGCAATTTCTTCCTCGTCGTTTTCATCAAAATTTTGAAAGTCTGAGTTCATGCAATAAATCAAGGGCACAGAAAAGTACTCAGAAACCATAGCTACTTGATTCTCATTAAGTTCATCCAAATCGTCTGATCCCTCGGTTACAACAGACTCAAATGAGAAAGAAAAAGGCGACCTGGACAAAATTGTGGCATCCAAGTTATCATCCCCAGGATCACCAGACTCAGACTCAGTCGAGCTGGAACCTGATTCCGACTCACAAGATTCGATGGAATCAGATTCCGGCTCACTACCTGACCCAGTACTGCTGGACAGAAATCCCTCTTTGTATTACCAAGTGAGAGAGGGTACGATAGATGCATCCAAGATAGCTGCTGGTAGGCTCGCAGCCATTTCATCCCCAATCATGGAAACCGAGAAGTTATCCCCCAAGCACTTTTGGTCGATCAGAGGATCTGAAAGTAGACATGCCAGTGCTATCCCCATTTCAATTTCAGTGCCCTCGGAGTCCACTGCCTTACACTGCTCAACCTCAGCTGATGGGTCCGTTTGCTCTTCGGCAACATCCTCCCCAGGTAACTGCAAGTCGAAGAAGATCTCGAAACCTGGAACGCGCTTCTTCTTCGCATTCAGCCATGGCTCTGGGAAGCCACAAACGGAAAGTCCTCCCCTTCTCGGACGAAGCGTCCGTTTAGGGTACCCTGAATGGGCCTATGCATCAACTCAAAAGGCTTCCCAGCTGTAGACACCCCATTTTTGACCGCCCTTAAGACTTGGGCACTACTGATGGTTTACTTGTTGAAGAAAGGTGTGCAGTGCACAGGTTCAGTTTCTTCGGCAAGGAGAGAGGCAAATCTCAACTTCATACCCCATTGTGGACCAAAATTATTTTTGATGGTTTTTATACCTTAAAACCCTCTCTTTCAAAACATTTTTGAAATAAAATTCCCACGATGTTCCGACGCTCGCATTTCGGTAAATGTTGCGCTTTTCCGTAAATCGAGCAAGGACAAAGGGGAGATGAATGAAAGAGAGATGAAATCTTTGAAAAATATTTCAAAAAACCTTACTTAGGGGTTTGAAGTTGAAGAAAAGAGGAGAAGAGGGGAGAAAACTAGTTTGGAAGAAGTTCAGCATGAATCCGTGTAGGAGAAAGACGAGCGGTCATCGCTAAAACAAGCTCATCTGTCTATACACTTGGATTTGAGCTATGAGGCCACCATCGTTGAAAAGAAGACTTCCGGGGCTTCATTTTGCACTCAAGAATCTCTCAAATCCAAGTCCGGGTGGGGGAGATATGGTTGGTTGAAGTAGGGGATCAGTCCGGTTGGATCGAATCTGTGCGGCTTTACCAAAAAGGGCATAACTTTTTGCACAGGAGGAATTTTAATGCATGGTTTGCGGCATTGGAAAGCTAACTACTGAGGCTTCAATCTGGACATCCACCGGCACTTTTTGACCTTACCAGCTGCCTACCGGCCATCCATTTATCCGACCGGCACAAAAGATTGCCGGCCGGCCAAAGTGCCCAGAACTCAGATTTTTGACAGATATTTATCAATACACTGTGGCAGATATTTTCAATTGGGATATTTTGACCAAAAGCTCTTATTTTGACATATATAGGGCCTTATATCTCATATGGCTAAAGGTGAGAACAAAAAAGTCAAGTTTTGGGAGCTTCTCACTCCAAAAAACCTTTCTCTCTCTAGAAATTTCAAAGCCAAATTTCAGCCCTCTTCCTCTTCCTTTGTGTAGGTTGGATTTTTGGAGCAAAAAAACCAGATATAGACATACATATCTGATATATACACCTATATCCCTCCATCTCTCACTATATCTCTTCTATTCAACCATCAAACACCCTTGTTCTTGGCCATTTCTTCGTCACTACCAAGCACCACCATCACCACTCCATTTCCAGCAGCAAGGATGGGTTTTTCAGAGGCTTAGGAGCAACATTCCTTGGTCCAAGAGGTAGCAAAGAAGTGATCTTCAAGGGTAAGACCATTTTCCCTCTTTTGTAGCACTTTTTTGCACCATTGTTTAGGCCTATTTTCTTACTGTTTTGGGCTCCAACCCTAACTGAAAGGGGCATTATTTTGATCCATTATTCATGTTTTTTTAAGGGCTCAACCCTGTTTGAGCCCTCCATAGTGCACTTGCTTCAATACTCCTTGGTATGCCACATTTTTGCATGAAATTTCTAGCCTATGTGTGATCTGTTTTTGAGCATAATGTAAACTGTAAGTAGGCTCATTTTGAGCCCTTCTTAAACATTTAAGAAGGTCTCAACCATGTTTGGGACACCTATCTTGCACTTGCTTCATAATCTCTTCTATTTACCGTAATCTTGCATGATTTGTTTGGCCTACATTTAAATTGTTTTGGAGCATGTCATGAACTGAAGTTAGGCTTATTTTGAGCCCCTCTAAAATATTGTAGAAGGGCTCAACACTGTTCGGGGCCTCCATGTAGCACTTACCATTATACCCCTCTTTGGCCTCCATTTTTGCATGCTTTGTTGGCCCATCTTGCTTCTGTTTTTAGGCCATCATCAGAACTGAAAATGGCCATATTTTTACCTTCTTGGAATATCTCATTAAGGGTCTTTGGCTGTTTGGTGAATGCTTTGTATACCTCATGTTATAGCCTCTTGTTAGCCTATTTCTTGCATTGCATTTTGAGCATGTTTGCATACTGATTTGAGGCTTGTCATCTACTGTAAATGTTCATATTTTTAGTCCCTCTTTAGTGTTGTAGAAGGGTATTTTTTCCCTTTGGGCTTTGCATCTACCACTTGCTTCATGACCTCCTTTGCGGAGGCATTTTTGTATGCCATTTTAGCTCTACTTGTGATTGCTGTTCGGCCATGTTTTGTACTGTAAAAATGTGAGTTTTGGGGTTGCCTTGCTTCTGATTTTTCATGTCATGTATCAATTATGCATGTATGGTATAGCTGTAGGCCATTTTATGCATTGAAATCCATGTTTCGAGATCATTTCATGCATCGGGTATTATTTTGCCTCATTTCAGGGCTGTTTTGCCCCTCATTTTGCCACTGATTTTTGCATGTTAACATATCATATTCCATGTCTTTGCCATGTCTCATTAGAGTGGCATTTCAGTGCCCGAGGGTCCGTTCTCGGTTTGGGCACGCACTTCGAGGTATCTTGTTTTCATCCGATGGCCTCCTATGTGAGTGTGGCAGAGGCCCACTTGTGTTGGTGTAAGTCCATGTTGTATTGTGTATGCCATGTTTCAATGCGTTGTGCATGTTATGTTGTTAGCATTGTGTATGCCATGTAGTTGCATTGCATGTTTGTAGGCTTGCTTGCATGCTTAGGTCGCATGTGCATTGTTGTGCATTGCCTCGCCTCTTGACCAACCATGATTGAGGTTGGGTCCCTTGTATGTTTTGTGTGCATTGCATTTGACATTGAAATGCATACTTGACTCTTTGGCCATCATGCATCGAAATGCGTGATTGATGGCCCGAGGGTCTAGCACCACACTCCCTTGAGTCTTAAACATGATATGGAGTGTGGTAGTGCAAACATTGCTTTGAAAATACATTGCCATGCCTTGTTTGCCCTCTGCTGCTTTGTAACAGTTTCTCGAGAAGTTTTGGCGATCGGCTACATACACTGCCGTCCTGCAATTCATCAATGGCCGATAACTTCATCAATGACGGTGACCATTCCCATAGCCGATGGACATTCCTCCTAGTGGTGGCACTCCACGGTGTCAAGAGCATACCTTGGGACTTGTGCAATCTTGAGAGGTGCCAAGCGGTGAAAAACAGAGGCAACATGTGTCATGGCAATGAATTTCTGGGCGAAGCAAATCCGAGCATGCGTGCATCCCTCTTCCCGAGGCCTTTTACTGCTTTCCATAGCTTAGTGAATTTGTTAATTTAATTAATTTGTAATATTTAGTTAGCTTGCGTAGTTAATTAATTTGTATTATTCTTTTGGTCCCTCCGAGCGAGGGCAAATCTGTAATAAGTGTGGGTGAGTGGTGTGTATGTCTTCCAACCCCCATTTCTTTCTTCCCTTTTATTTACCTGCTTACGATGGTAGATTAGGGCACGTTTATTTTAGCATACCTTATGCAATGCATGCGTGCATCCATGCATTTGTTGACATGCACCGGGCTCGGTACATCATGCAAACCGCATTGTATTTCAATTTCCAACTTGAATACGTGCATCGAATGATTGCATTTCACATGCCACTTTAGGGTTAGCCGAGCCTATCCTAATCACATTCTGTATGCGATGCATTAGTCATTCTAACATGAACTAGGATCATGCATGTTTGCTAACTAGTTTATTGTTTTGGCATGGAGTACGATGTAAGTGTTTTATGATTTAGCATCTCGCATGCGTGTGAATGCTAACATGATAGTAGGCTTACCATGTGGCTAGTTGCTTATATGAGATAAACTGTTTGAATGCCTGTGGGTGGAGGTTGGGTTGCTTGAGTTGGAAAACTCATTGAAATCCGTGTTTTAGCCTACTTGCGAGTAGCAAATTCCGAAGCATTTTCAAAACGAACGGATATGCAATATTTATTTCCAAATTAGGCAATCTAGTCTATACTTGTTTGCTGCGCGTATAACATAGTAATTCTAGGTTAATAATTGGAATAAAAACACATAACGTTTTCAAAAACGGATATCATGGTTAGTAGAGGCCGGTCTTCGGACCGGGCGAAAGGGGGTGCTTATAGCTGACCTTCCCCGATCGTACCTAAGCTCCCGAGCCAAGACTACTTTGGTTATGACGGACACGTGGCCTTCGGCACCGAGTCAGGGTTTCCTAAATTTCCCATTTTAAAATATTTAGGTGGCGACTCATGTCCGCAAAGCAAATCCATGTTTCGCACTACTTTTCAAAAAATCTGTTTTTCTCAAAACGATTTGCCGGATTTGGACTCTTTGGTTCAAGATTAAGAACCGTGACATTCGAGTCCTTGAACTGTAGTGACCCCAATATGAACGGAACGGGACTTAACCCTCCCGGGGCGTTCGGGGACGTCTACACCAGCCTGCTTTGCTTTGGCTCTTCCAGCCATTTCCTTTCCCTTCCTTACCCAGTCCTCTTTGGTGGGCAGATAACCCAAGCCAAAAGTATGAGGGTTGTGTGGCACTTCGGTCAATGCTGCAACGCCCTTCCGGCCGCTCCTTCCCAATCCCATCCCGGGGATGTGTTGTAGCTTGTTCATGAGGTCTACAGATTGAGCACTGACGTACACTCCTTCCTTAACAGCCATGATATTCTGCACAACCCGAGCCTTAGCCAGAGTAAACCCTGATAAGAACACATCCTCCGTGCCGTGCTCGATTTCCAAGACTGGTGTAGATACTTCTGGCGGCGGATGGATTGATGAATTCCCGAAAACAATGGCCACCCCCTTCCCGTGAGGGTACTTCAACATCTGATGTAAAGTGGAAGAGACTTCCTTCACTTGGTGCAACCACGGCCGCCCCAAGAGTAGATTGAAGGTTGCGGGAACGTCCAAGACATGGAATTCAATGTTGTGTTGTCCTGGACCAACCTGGGTCTGAATTTTAATAGTCCCCATCACCTCCCTGCTGGTGTTATCATAGGCTCTGATCACTTGAGTAGTTGGCACGAAGTCCGCAGGCTTCAACCCGATCGCATATGCTGTCCTTGGCGGGCACACGTTAATGGCAGATCCCGTGTCGACAAGAACCACTGGCACCCACTTGTCTCTACATTCTACAGAGATGTAAAGGGGTTTGTTATGATTTGCGCCTTCAGGCGGAAGTTCTTTGTCTGAAAAGGATAACGTCGGGGAACCTTCTCCCGGAAAGACCAATCCAACCAGCTGCTCTGGTGTGGTATCTATGGAGAGTTTGGCCTTGTCCATAGCTGATAGGACAGCCTGCCTATGCACTCTCGAAGCCATAAGCAGTCCCCAGATGGAGATGTCTACTTGTATCTTCTTTAACTGTTTCAGCACCGCTTCCTCTTTGAGCTGTTTCTCCTTCTGTTTCTCAGCTTCCTTGTCCTTCCCAGATGCCTCTAGCTGGTCTAGGTGCGGGGGCTTGAAATACCGCCCGCTTCTCGTCATGTGGTCGACCTCTCCGACATACCAAGTGTCGTCTGGCTGATGGTTTCCCCAATCTTCATCTGTGTGGGCAAGACATAAATCATCGTCCTCTCACCACATTCCATCGGCCGCCGACAGACACCTGTCTGGCTCCGGTATGTTTGTACTCTCAGTATTCTCGGCCCACATGCCCGCAACATCTTCTGTCTTTGTGCACACAGCACTTTCAATCCCTTCATGGGTTTTGGCTTTCCGGATCCTTTCAGAATCCCAAATCTTTTCTTGTTCTGCCTACGTTAACGTAGTTTGTTGTTCAGCTTTCCCTGCATTCACATTGTCCCAGTTCCGAGCGAAATTCTTCGTACCGGCGCTCTCCGGCAATGTACTCTAACTTTCGGCCCTTCCGGCCACAACTAATACCTTCGCCCCTGCCGGGCTTTGTTCTGGTTAGAATTCTTCCACAACATCTGGTTGATCATCCAGCCATCTAGTGGCCTCTGCCGATTCCTCATAATCGAACCAGTTGACTGATGTGCCCCCTGATTCTTGGTTATCGAAAAATTGTAGGTTGGCAAAGTCCTCTTCTACGGCCATCAAATCATCTGTCCCCTACTCAAATCCATCCCCCCGGATCATACACAGCTCTGCCTTCTTTGGTAATTCTATACTTGGCTCAGACTGGCCCACTGACAAGATATACTCACTCGGATCATAGGCCTCCTCAGCAAAATTCTTAGATTGTTCAATCCCAGACTCAACAACTCCACTCTCTTCTAAATTCTGCCCTGTCCCATCTTCAATGGTCACCACCACCGGCTCTGGTTGAGTTGTAGAGATGTCCATCATGCACAAAGAGTCAGTGCAGTCGGGAAGGAACACCTTCGGTTTGGGTAGGTGGGATGGGGTGATATAGATACTAGGATCATAAGACACGACCCCAGTTTGGATTAAGTTGATTCTGTTGGGAGGGGGAGCTTGGTTATGTGGTGGGAGAGGATTTGTTGTGACGTTGGGTTTGTCGGGAGGCGCAATCACCTGCTTGTCAATAAGATCTTGGATCTCGTGACGCAATCTAAAACAACAGTCGGTGTCATGATCGTCTTTGTTGGTGATCTGTGATATTTTGCCGGGTCATGAGAGGGAGGGAGTGGATTTGGTAGTGGCCTCGGCTCTAGGGGCTTCAAATGCTTCTTCCTGATTAATACCCCCAGAGCTTTGGACAGGGGCATATATAGGGGTGTGAAGGTTCTTTGGCCTCTGGGTTGGTATTTGGTGGTCTGGGTATTGCTTTCGGATGCACCGGAGAAAGGCGTGGCTGCCATGGGTCTCGGAAGGGGAGGGGGAATGGTGGTGACCATGCTCACCTCTGGCTTCGTCTTGATTCTTGGCGCCACTTGGGCCTGCATTGTTGTTACGGTTGAAAGTCCTCCTAGGTTGCTCCCTATCTTGGTCGATCAGACCCTGTTTCATTGCATCTTCAATTTGTACCCGCATCTGGTGCAGATCTAAAAAAGTGGGGAAGGGGAGTACAATCATTTTTTGCATCAATTTTGGCTGGAGATTACGCATAATCATCCGAATCTGGTCCTTATCGGTAGGCCTTAAAGTCATCATCGAGGCCTTCGCCCTCCACCGGGTTACGAAATCCGAGAAACTCTCTTTGGGCTCCTGCCTTGTTGTTTCGAGATCACGGGTTGTAATCTTGATCTGGGTGTTGTAAGAGTATTGCGCAACAAAGGCTTCAGCCATCTCATCCCAACTCCGCTTGACATCATCCTCCAACTTCGCATACCAGATAGCGGCCACACCCGACAGGGTTCAGCCGAATAGCGAAAGCTTCTAGGGTCTGGTGAGGCCCATTGGCTGTAATATATCTGAGAATAGTCGGAGGTGGACCATGGGATCACCAGATCCGTTGAAGCGATCAATCTACGGCATTTTAAATCTATCTGGTAATGTCACGGCCACATCGGTATATCCGTCCTCGATATCCGAAATAGCCTTTACCCCTTGTGATTTCTTAAAAAGCTTCTCGAGCTTGCTCAATTTCAGTGCTGTAGGGTCTACTTCGAACTCGAAGGGAGAGTCCGGGTGGTTGATAGGCGTAGGCACCTTGGACAGTTGAGGCGGAAGTGGGGGCGGAGCCGGCCCTATTGGAAGGTTTGTGTCTTCCTGGACGTTCTGGACATTTGGCAAGGTGTTTTAGATGTTGAGTATTACGGGCAACCGTGCTCGCTTTCGAAGACGGACCCCTGGTGGGAAAAGGCGATCGATGTGAGGCCGATGCTCGCTTCTTCTTTGAGTCTAGTGATGAGCTCAGCCTGTTGGGCCATGATTGTGGCCTGCTGTTTAGAGAACTCCGCCTGGCGGACAGCATCCTCGTGCATTTGTCTCATGCTCTCCTACATTTGGCGCATCATTTCTTCCATCCCGGCCATATTCGGTTGGTCTTGTTGACTGACTGGTATGTGTATCTTTATGGCGTAAACGAAACCTCGGCCCGTTTCCTTCGCTAGGGTAGACCACTGTTCTGGTAACCTCTGCTCAAACACACTGCGTTTTCTTGGCCTTCGTCTAACAACCGAGGGTAGAGAATGAAACACTGGCTGTCCGTCAACCAGATCCTCAGATCGATTGAGCCGACGACCTCTTGTCCAAAGTGCTTGGGGAATATCTCTTTGGGTCGGAAGCAATTGTGCTAAAGCGCCCTAGCAAAAAGATAAATAAAGCAAAAAGAAATAAATAACTAGATAAACGACATAATGACTTAAAATAAATACACAACACACGGGCATAACAACACACGGTCGATAAAATTTGAATACACACTGTCCTCAAACACTGATCATTATCCTGAATCACTGTCCCCGAAAACTGAATCGATACCCGTAGATAACTGATTCTCAAATCTTGTGATATGCTCGCGTTCGATGCCCAAACTCATAAACTGATACATGCATTCCTGTAGAGACGCACTCTAAAAGCACATAGCAGATAAGTGAGAGCCAAAACACCCCTATGTTGGGGTAGGGATTCCCGGTCCTATTTTGTCAGGAGCTAGGGTTTCACTACGCACGCAGCGGTTTCAAACAACCTATCGGGTAAGCAACCTGTCCTAGTTTGGAATGGTCACTATGGATCCGAATATGCACTAGGTCGAATGGTCAAAAGGGTGCCCCGGTAAAACCGGGGTTTGTGTTCCCATACTGGTAGATCCCACAACCGGTCAGCCTTATGGTCATGCCTTGACAAGACAAGCCTCCAGCAAACCGGTCAGGAATAGCAGATGGCAAACACGGTGTCCTAGATGCACCAATGCAAATGCAATGCAAAGAAACACACAAGTGTAGTCAAAACTAGATATCATGAGTTCGAGTCAAGTTCTCTAAGTCCCCAGTAGAGTCGCCAGAAACTATAGACAAGTCCGTGGGGGACCTCGTTACAGTTCGGACCTAATTGTGTCACGGTTCTAAATCTTGAACCAAAGAGTCCAAATTCGGCAAATCGTTTTGAGAAAACAGATTTTTGAAAGAAGTGCCAAACATGGACTGCTTTGCCAGATACAGAGTCGCCACCTAAATATTTTATTTTGGGAAATTTAGGAAACCCTGACTCGTGCCTAAGGCCACGTGTCCGTCATCACCAAAGTTGCCTCGGCTCGGGAACTTGGGTACGATTGGGGAAGGTCACTTCGTGAGCACCCCCGCTCGCCTGATCAAAGATCGGCCTCTACTAACCATGATATCTAGTTTTGAAAACATTATGCGTTCTTATTCCGGTTATTAGCCTAGATTTACTATGTGATGCACACAGCATACAAGTATAGACTGGGTCACCTGAATTGGAACAAAATATTTCATGTTTGTTTGTTTGAAAATGGTTTGATGGTGCTACCCGCAAGTAGGCTAAGACATGGATTTGCCACCCTCGGGTGGGCTTAGAAAACATGATTTTTGCCACTATCTAGTGGGCTTAACACGCACAGTCAATGATTTGTTCCAATCCAACTAACCCAACCTTCACCCACAGGCATTCAAGCAGTTATATCACATAAGCAGTTAGCCTCATGGTAAGCATGCTATTCATGGCAGTCACTCACACGCATGCAAGGATGCTAAAGCATAAAAACTCACCGAGTACTCCAAGCCAAAACAGAAACTGATTAGAAATCCATGCATGATCCTAAGTATACAGAAATGCCTAATGCAACACATGCAAAAATGCAACTATAGCAGGCTAGGCTATTCTAAACATGACATATGAGATGCAACAGCTATCAAGTATTCAACTTGGAATTGAAATACGAATGCAGTTAGTATGATGCACCGAGCCCGGTGCATGCAAAACAGATGAATGAATGCAAACATGCTATCATACCGTATGCTAATTGAAACATGCCATAATCTAACCATCATAAGCAGGTAAATAAAAGGGAAGAAAGACGTGGGGTTGGAAGACATACATCACACTCACGCACACTTATTACAACATTGCCCTCACGTAGAGGGTCCGAAAGAATAATATACAATCCCAAATAAATACAGTCCTGAACAAGTACAAAAATCCTAATTAATTTACTAATTAATCTAGGAAAGCTATAAATTGGCATGCAAGCCAGGGACTGTCTCAACTCTGATGAATGATGTATGTTTGGGCTACCTTGCGCGGAAATCCACTGGGATGCCCCAATTAGCCTCTATTTTGCAATTATTCTTGGAAAGCATGCCAAACTCTGAAAGGTTGCTGATTCTTGATTTGCTGCAACAGAGAGCAGGAAAGGGGCATAGCAATGTATTTTCACATATGTATGCATGCCTCGATCCTCTTGCCACCAATCACGCATATCGATGCATGATGGCCGAGGAGTCGAATTGCACAACTCAATATGAAATGAATGCACATATAAACATAACAATACCTAAACTCCATCATGGATAATCCGGAGTGTCGGTGACTGGGAATTGAGACACATTCCGTCACTCGAAGTACGAAACGTCCCTCGTTTCCCATGCTCGGGCTAACTCCTATCCCAAACACAATGCAATATGCATGACATGCATGAATGCAAACTAAGATACAATCCTAACATGCACAATGCTATAAAATGGCATACATGATGCACGAGGTAACATGGCATACACAATGCGCTAACATACAACCTAGCATACACAATGCTATGGAATGAAATGACATACACAATGCATAATGGACTTACACCTACACAAGTGGACCTCAGCCACACTCACATAGGAGGCCATTATATGAAAATGAGACACTCGAGATGCGTGCACACAAACCGAGGAGCGACCCTAAGGCACGAATGCCACTCTACCAAAGCATGGCAACGCATGGGACATGATATGCAAACATGCAAATTTCAGTACCAAAATATGATGCAAAACAGCCTCGAAACATGGAAACATAGCACCCGATGCATGAAATGAAACCCGAAACTCGAAACTAGGCACATGGAATGACTTATAGCTATACAAAGCATGCATTATTTGAACATGAAGCATGAAGGAAGAATCAAGACATCCCAAAACATGCATATTTCCAGTTTTAAGCAAGGCCAAAAAGTGAACACAAATAGGGCTAAGTTAACATGCAAAAATGGCCCAAAAGAGAGATAAAGAGGCAAGTAGTAGCTGCTGGCCCCAAATGGCAAAGAGCTCTTCAACAAAGTTGAAGAGGAGCTCAAAATAAAGCACTTTACAGTTTACATCAAGCCACGAAAATAAACACAAGCAGGCCTAAAACATTATGCAAGAAAAGGCCAAAAGAGGGACAAAGAAGCAAGTGATGGCTGCTGGCCTCAAACAGAAGAGGTCCCTTCAACAATGTTGAAGAGGGGCCCAAAACATGATATTTTACAGTTTATGACCGAGCTCAAAACAGTGCACAAGCAAGCTGTAGACACCCCATTTTTGACCGTCCTCAAGATTTGGACGTCACCGTTTGAACACCCGGTGATTATCCATGTTTGTGTTCGTTTGGAGTTCCCGGAGGTCTCGGCTACGTACCTTGCCTTAGGATCTCCGAACTCGACTATTTAGTGTCTGGTTTTGCACCAAACACTTGTGTTTTGCCTTGGAAGGGTAGAGGATGCCTTGTGAGGTCTCTCCACACATCACCGGCCATGGCTAGAGGCCACCGGCTGGTGTTTTGTTGCCACCAGCAATGTATATTGCCGGTCGGCACTCTTTGTTGCCGGTCGGCAGTCCATTTTGTCAAAATGGCAATTTTGAGCAGCCGACTACTGTTCATCTGCTTTTGCAGATATTTTGGGACAACTGTGTGGCATTTGGTTTCCCTCCATACACGTGTATGGAGGGATGCTCCTCTTGTAAGCTTATTGAACAAGCTTTACAAGATTGCTTGCCTATAAGAGGAGGGCTCTTCTCTTGGCTTGAGGGGTGGAGAATTTTGTGAGAAAAACACAAAGGAGAAGGTCTGGTTTTAGGGTTTGAGTTCTATACATAACCTATCTCTATATCTCTCTTGTGTGTGTTCTAGGTGTAGTTGTCCATACTATTGCACACAAACACCTAGTCTTTCACCTTTCCTTGGCTTTTGAAGGACCTGAGGCTTGTTCTTGCTGTTCTTGGCTGGATTGAAGCTCAAGGAGGCAACAAGATCATTTTTTGTGAAGAGGTCTACAAGGGTGAGACACTAGCCCCTTTTATCCCCATTTTTGCATAGCTTGTTAGCCTATCTTAGAACTGTTTTTGTGCTTAGTGTATAACATAAAAAGTTCTATTTTTGGGCCCTCTAAATTGTTTGTTTAGAGTGTTTTGTGGTTTGGAGGTGTTTGACCACCTTTAGGCCTTGAGAGGTCCCATTTTTGTGCCATTTTTGGTGAGCTCCGAGACTTTGGTGCTTGGGCCTCCTCACCACTAAAATCTTGAAGGATTTTAGTGGTGAGGATGGCGCCTTGAAGTCTCAAGAAGGAGAGGGCCACCCCCTCTCCTTGTTGCCCTTGAAAAGGACCAATTTTGGCCTCTTGAGGGAGCATCATGTTTAAAGGTTTGTTGATCATGCCATGGCTGTATTTTATGCTTATATTGTCATGATTTAACTTTGTATTAAGTTGGTTTTGGTACACCATGCATGCCTTGCATACCTACCATGTAATGCCATGTTTAGCCCCTAACATGTCTTAGGTTGTAAGCCATTGTTTTAGCATGTTTTAGGCTTAGCTTTATGAAGATTTTGTGCTTATTTTACCATGTTTAAGGTCTGTCCATTGTTTTTTGGGTCAATCATAGCTTGTATTGCATAGCCCCTTTGCATTTTTGGCTTGTTGGCCTTGAGTGTGTAAGTGTATAGCATGCCATTCTTGCATGGACTTAGCGGGTTGGGATCATTTTTCATGCTATTTTAGTCCCTCTAACATGCTTGTATGCTTGCCTTAAATACCTCTTTGATGTCTTATGAGCTTGTGTTGTATGCCCCTTGAAAGTGCATTTATGCATGCCTTCATATTTGAGCCACTTAGATGCTATCTAAGTAGTCCTTTGGCCTTGTTTTAACATGCTAAAAATCTGTGTTTTAGTTGTTTAATGCATGCCATGTTGGTCTTGCTAAGTGTGGTCCAATACCCCTTTAGCTTGCCTTGATACTTGGACCACTTGCATGCTACTGTTTGCTTTATTTGAGTTGGTTTGGCACCATATTCTAACATGATTTTCAGAGCTTGTGTTGCATTCTAAGTATCCATGTTATGCTTCTTTTAAGTGTGCTTGAGAGTTGCTTGTTTAATGCCTAAGTATTGGTCCAATTTACTTGCATGCGTGTATGTGTGTTTGGCCTCACTTCCTTAGCATTATGGCTACTGTTTTAGGCCTAATTGGGGTTGCCTAATTCATGTTTAAGTCTACCCTTTATTTGGTTTGCATGCTTACCTTGCTTGTTCGCTTATATGCTTGCATAAGTGCCTTGCATTGCCATGTTGCATCCTTAGCTTGTATGCCTAGGTTGCATTGCATCTTTCATACATGCCTTGTCCCTTGATTTAGTGATTGGGATTGGGCCTTTGATTGTTTGTATGCATTACATTTGAAATTGAAAATGCGCACTTGGTTCTCTTGGGCCATCGTGCATTGAAATGCGCCGTTGGTGGTCCGAGAACCAAGGACCATGTCCCTCTGAGTCCTACACATGATAAGTGGTAAGGTTGGTGCATATATTGCTTGAATTTCATTGCCATGCAAGTTCTATCCTCTGCTGCTGTAAGTTGCAGGTTCTGCAGGCATTTTTGGCTGACCGGCAACATATAGTGCCGACCGGCCATCCATTGGTGGCCGATGGATGCATCTTGTGCCGATGGCCACACTTCACTACCGATGGTAATTCTACTCAGCCGGTGGTATTCCCCAGTGTCTAGGGAAGCAATTTAGAGACTTTGGCAGTCTTCAGAGGAGCAGAGCAAGGAAAACAGAGGCAGTCTATGCATGGTAGTGCAATTCCGAGCAAGACCGAACATGCATTGCATCGGACCCGCTTCCCGAGGATTTTATTGCTTTCCTTAGCTTAGTTAATTTGTTAATTAATTAAGTGGTTTGTAATATTTAATTAGCTTGCGTAGTTAATTAATTTGTATATTCTTTTGGTCCCTCCGAGTGAGGGCGAATCTGTAATAAGTATGGGTGCATGTGTGTGCATGTCTTCCAATCCCCACTTCTTTCTTCCCTTTTATTTACCTGCTTATGATGGCAGATTAGGGCATGTTTAAATTAGCATACCTTATGCTATGCATGCGTGCACCCATACATTTGTCTTGCATGCACCGGGCTTGGCGCATCATGCTAACTGCATTTGTACTTCAATTCCAAATTGAATACGTGCATCAATTGATTGCATTTCACATGCCATGTTTAGGTTAGCCGAGCCTGCTCTAATTGCATCCTGTATGTGTTGCATTAGTCAAATTGCCATGAACTAGGACCATGCATGTTTGCTAACTAGTTTATTGTTTTGGCACGGAGTACGATGTAAGTATTTTCATGCTTTAGCATACCGCATGCGTGTGAGTGTTAACATGACAGCATGCTTACCATGTGGCTAGATGCTTATGTGATAAACTGTTTGAATGCCTGTGGGTGAAGGTTGGGTTACCTGAGTTGGAAAAACTCGTTGAGATCCGTATTTTAGCCTACTTGCGAGTAGCAAATTCCAAAGTATTTTTCAAGATAAACGGATATGCAATGCTTATTTCCAAATTAAGCAATCTAGTCTATACTTGTTTGCTATGTGCATAACATAGTGATTCTAGGCTAATAACCGGAATAAGAACACATGACGTTTTCAAAAATGGATATCACGGTTAGTAGAGGCCGGTCTTCGGATCGGGCGAGAGGGGGTGCTCATAGCTGACCTTCCCCAATCGTACCCAAGCTCCCGAGCCGAGGCAACTTTGGTGATGACTGGCACGTGGCCTTTGGCACCGAGTCAGGGTTTCCTAAATTTCCCAAAATAAAATATTTAGGTGGCGACTCTGTATCTGGCAAAGCAGTCCATGTTTGGCACTTCTTTTCAAAAATCTGTTTTCTCAAAACGATTTGCCAGATTTGGACTCTTTGGTTCAAGATTAAGAACCGACAACAAAAGGGATTCCGAACTCTAGTAAGCCCAAGAACGTACACTTCTTTGGTTTCCGAGTACTTTTCTGTGCCTTTGATTTATTGCTTAAATCAGGACTTTCAAAATTTTGATGAAAACGACGAGGACGAAATTCTTCCAGTTTTACAACGTTTAATTGAACAAGAGCAGGAGAGGTTTGTCAAACCTTTAGTTGATGAAATCATTACTGTGAATGTTGGTACTGAGAAAGACCCACGGCTGGTCCAGATCGGGTCCACGTTGTCTTCTGAGGAACGCGAGCGCTTTAGTCGCTTTATTAAAAGATTTCAAAGATGTTTTCGTGTGGTCCTACGAAGACATGCCCGAATCGATCCGAGATTATACAACCGGATCCTCTTGACCGAGGCCCGACATCAAACGAAGCTCAGAGGATCCATACTGATTGGGCCATTAAGATCAAGGAAGAGGTCACCAAGCAAATTGATGCAGGCTTCCTGCTGGTATCCGAATACCCGACTTGGTTGGCCAACATTGTTCCAGTACCAAAGAAGGATGGCAGAATTCGGGTATGTGTTGATTTCAGGGATTTGAACAGAGCCAGTCCGAAGGACGACTTTCCCTTGCCACACATTGATGAGTTGGTAGATTTCACAGTGGGGCATGCTTTGCTTTCGTTTATGGATGGCTTCTCAGGCTATAATCAGATAGTAATGGCACCCGAAGACCGGGAGAAGACTGCCTTCACCACCCCGTGGGGTACATACTGCTACAGAGTAATGCCATTTGGGTTGAAGAATGCTGGAGCTACTTATCAACGGGCAGCAACTACAATATTGCACGATATGATCCACAAAGAGGTTGAGGTGTACGTGGACGACATGATTGTCAAATCCAAAGAAAGAGAATGTCACTACACCGCCTTGCAAAAGTTTTTCCAAAGGATCAGAGAGTTTTGGCTGCGGTTGAATCCTCAGAAGTGTACGTTCGGTGTTACAGCAGGAAAAATGCTAGGGTTTCTGATTACGCAAAGGGGCATCAAAGTCGACCCTTCCAAAATCAAGGTCATCTTAGAAATGCCACCACCAAGGACTGAAAAGGAGGTGCGAGGCTTTCTGGGTAAAGTGCAATTCATAAGGCGGTTTATCTCAAAACTAACCTTGACTTGTGAACCACTTTTTGGTCTCCTGAAGAAAGGAAAGAAATTCCAATGGGACGGCCGATGCCAAGCAGCTTTTGAACAGATCAAAGAATATTTACAGAACCCACCTGTGTTGTCACCACCAGAGCCGGGGAAACCGTTGATATTGTACCTGTCAGTAACCGAAACTATAATGGGCTGTATGCTCGCACAAGAGTCAGAGGGCAAAGTGGAAAAGGCCATCTACTATCTGAGCAAGAAGATGTTGGGTTACGAGACCCGCTACACTCTGTTGGAGAAAGCTTGCTTAGCTTTGGTATGGGCTACCAAGAAGCTGCGGCACTACCTGTTAACTCACTCCGTAATGCTGGTTTCACGACTCGATCCTATCAAATATCTTTTCGAGAAACTGGCACTTACGGGTAGGCTAGCTCGTTGGCTGCTGTTGCTTTCCGAATTTGATCTAAAGTATGTGACGCGCAAGTCCGTAAAAGGGAGGGCAGTAGCGGAGTTCCTTGCTGACCACCCGGTTGATGGGGATGAAGCAATTGAGTATCTATTCCCAGATGAAGCCATTTTGTGTGTCGAAGACGAAACTTGGACAATGTACTTTGACGGAGCGTCAAACCAGAATGGGTATGGGATAGGAGTGTCGCTGATAGCGCCCGACAATTCCCGTATCCCTTTAGCATTCAAGCTCCAATTCAAGGTCTCAAACAACGAAGCAGAATACGAGGCATGTATTGCTGGTTTGGAAGCAGCTCTAGAACTAGGGGCAAAACGATTGGACATTATCGGGGACTCCAACCTTGTTGTATCTCAAGCAAAAGGAGATTGGAAGGTCAAAGAAGAGAAAATGATAATCTACCACCAGACCTTGGATTTGTTAATTCCTCGGTTTGAAAAGCTAAACTTTACTCACCTAGTAAGAGAGAACAACAGGTTTGCAGATTCACTAGCAACTCTATCTTCCATGATAGATATCCCATTCGGAGTCCGGATGCGTCCGATCATCATTGACCAGAAGTTTGTGCCAGCATATGAGTCGATTTCTGCCATAGATGAAGTTCAGGATGAGAACCCCTGGTATTATGACATATGGAACTTCTTGGAGAAGGAGACGTATCCACCAGGGGCAAATGCCAAAGATAAAAGGGCAATCAGAGAATGGATGTTCAGTTCATCATCTCGGGGTAAAGCATACAAGAGAGGTCAACTGGGAATGCACAAGCTGTGTGTAGAAGCTGAGGAGTCGAAGCGCCTGATGGAGGCCATCCATGGAGGAGAATGTGGTGCACATATGAATGGGGTAATGCTGGCGCGAAAGATCCTCAGGCAGGGTTATTATTGGTCCACCATGGAGGAGGATTGTATTGGCTTTGTTCGACGATGCCATAAATGCTAGATCCATGCAAACCGCATGAACATCCCACCGTCAAAGCTATACAACATGATTTTGCCATGGCCATTCTCAGTATGGGGAATCGACGTGATTGGGCCTGTTACTCCAAAGGGGTCGAATGGGCATGAGTTTATCCTGGTAGCGATAGATTATTTCACAAAGTGGATTGAGGCCCAATCTTATGCGGTTTTAAAGGCTTCACATGTCGCGAAGTTTATCAGGAATAACATTATCTATCGCTATGGGGTCCTGAACGAGATTATTTCAGATAATGGTTCCCACTTCAAGAAGGAGGTGATTGATTTGTTGGAGAAGTACAATGTGGCTTTTCATAAGTCGTCCACATACCGGCCACAGACCAAAAAAGCAGTTGAGGCCGCCAACAAGAACATCAAACACATACTGCGGAAGATGGTGGAAACCTACCGGGATTGGCCAGATAAGTTACCATTCGCTCTGTGGGGCTACCGGACTTCGATTAGAACTTCTACTGGGGCTACTCCGTATTCATTAGTCTATGGGATGGAGGCCGTCCTACCGATCGAGATCGAGGTTCCGTCATTACGAGTATTGGCTGAGTGCCAAACAATTGGCAGATTGGCGCAGAAAGCGTTTGAGGAACTCATGCTCTTCGATGAGAGAAGACTGAAAGCACTGTACCATGTTTAGGGTTATCAGCGCAGAATTGCCCGGGCTTTCAACAAGAAGGTTAAGTCCAGGAACCTAAAAGAAGGAGATCTGGTGCTCAAAGACAACCGAGCTCCCATCCATGACCCAAGGGGCAAGTTCAGACCGAATTGGACTGGTCCCTACATCATCAAAGCTATCTGGTCGGGTGGAGCTGTGGTTCTGATGGACCTAGATGGCCTGGAGTTCTCACAACCGATCAACATGGACAAGTTGAAGAAATATTACCCTTGAGAGGCTCACTAGGCCGAAAACCCGAAAGGGCGACCTAGGCAAAAGTTAGAGCACAGAAAATTAGAAAATAGAAAAACTGAGCTCGCAAGGTTGAAAACCCGCAAAGGGCGGCCTTGGCAAAAGTTAGAGCGTAAAAGGAGAGGTTAAATACCCGAGTGTACCTTAACCCCGAACTACGTAAGGTTTGATTCCCATCTTTGGGATACGTAGGCAACTTCATCCTGAAGTTCAGCCATAAACATTTTCCCCGATCAACTCTGTCCATCTTGATCATCTCGGCCATCTTCGTCCATCAGCATTCATCATGATCTCCCGGTGTAGAGCTTTTCAGACTAGGGGCAACTTTCTGTTGCTGTGTAGTGCCGCGGTGCTATGCAGACTAGGGGCAACTTTCCAGTTGCAAGGATCCGGGGTTGTGTATCTCAGTGATAAATTTCAAGTATGTTCAGTTCTGATCCATATCGAAAATGGTTTTGAAAATTTTTAATAAAAGCTGATTTTGTTCAAATTAATCTTTTTACAACTAGGACCATTTTTAGACCAAAGCGGAAAATTTTCAGTACCACAATCTTCAATTTCATTGATTTCAATACAGAGTTCTCCTGCTCTTGCATACAATTGAAGTTGCTTTTTTATTACCATCATAAAGAAAACTTGAAAGTCCTAATAAAGCAATGAGCCCGGGGCATAGTCAAGTCATGTGCCCTTGCGCCCCTCCCAGAGCTAGTCAAAGTCTCTGATGCCAATCTAGGCCCATTATGTGCCTCTTCATTGAGCCAATCCCAACACTCATCAGACAAAGTGCAATTGAAAATGGGAGCGGGGGCCAGGAGCTCTCTAGTTCTCCATGCTGTAGCATACCGGGCAAGCTGTGTGCCTCGGATCGGGAATGCAACCGGGTATTCTATCTCTTCCGGTGGACAAGTCTGGTCATGGCCGAATTGACGTCAGATCCGGAACGGAAAATAGAAGACACAGTGAGTTAAGCCAATCAGTTAAATCCCAGGTTGACGAGTCATACTGTAGCTCATTGTCGGTAGATTGAGCCAAGGGCATCGCCAAGCAATATGGTCCGCGGACAAGCTACACATCCAGTCAAACCACCAACCCTCATCAAGGGCGTTGCCTAAAGAAGTAGCCGCGAGTTGAGTAAGCCGGGCAAGAGTCTACAACCTGCAATTTATCCATCAACCATACCTGGGGAGGGAGGAAAAATGAGAGAGTAAAGAATAGAGAGGTGTACGACGAGAGAAAAGTAAGGAAAAGGTTTTGTGAGAAAAACCGAGCCTGAGGGCCGAGTGACGTTAGCAATATATATGTGAGATTGGGTGGGAAACATTACCTGCAGTAATAGTGGACTCCCCGCAAATCTGGCTGTCTCTTGACGATAGAGAGCATCCAAGCCCATCAGCGTTTCGGCCAACGCCATGGCAATGCAACTCTTTCCTTCTTTCAAACCTTGGGCAACTTCAATCAATCGGATGCTAGATCCTCCAGAACCCGAGGCGAGTAAGAAATGAGATAACATACACAAACAAAGTGCGTGTTGCCGAAAACCTTGCCAATGACAGTCGCCGCGGTCACCAGTCTTGGAAAAACGACAAACCAAACTCGGAATATCCAGCATTCCGTCACAAATCAAAGATCGAGCATCAGGTACGGAGAACCCACACATTTGTCCTAAGGCTTGGGCATGGCCAAAACGGGATTGGGGCAGGATCTCTTCATTGCGCTCAAACTCCATTAAAACTTGAAAATCCTCAAAGGTGGGACATACCTCCTGCCCGCCAAAGCTAAAGACATGTGTCACCGGATTCCAAAACCTTGCTGCGGCATGGAAAAACGGAAAGTGCAGTGAGGTATGACCCAAAGTGAATAGTGCGTTTATGCCAAAGCCCCGGAAATTCAGCTTTTCCGAGCCATCCAAGTTGCAAGATTTTGGGCAAGAAATTCTTCCATTTGGAGGAAATCAGTGTGGAAATGAGGAAAACTACGAAGCTGGGGCCTTTTGTAGGGGATAAGGTTGAATGGAGGACAGGTGTCAGCATTCTGCTGATTCCTTCCATTCTTGGCCGACCGGCCAAATAGATTGTCGACTGGCCATCACTTTTGGCCGGTAGAGATTCCTTATGGCCGGTGGATCTTCCCTGGGGCCGATGGTCTTCCCCTTTGTTCCCTGAGTTGTTTTTGCTCAGAAGTTGGGGAATCCCACCATTACCAATGCCCCCCAGTGATCAATTCTTGCGGGGCCGCTCCCATTTGCTTATCGAGTTGTTGTACATTTGTTTATCGAGTTGTATTTCACTCTCTTTAAGTCTCCGTGTTGCTTATCAAGTTGTACTCGCACTTAGTTAGCTCACCGAGTCTTCTCGTTTTGCTTATCGAGTTGTAAGTCGGTTCGCTACCTGATTATTATGATGCAACTGCTTAATTTTCAAATGAATTTCAATTTCATTCACATTGTTGTGTGATGCCTTGCGATGCGATGTATAGAATGCGCCAATGTAGCACCCTTTTGATCAAGTAGCAATTTCATTTCCGTCATGTTTTGCAAAGAAATATACAGTTTTGAAAAACGTCGATAACAAACCTGCTTGAGGCAGTGCAATGTGCTTAAACTACCAGCAAAAAAAGAAAAGTAAAGCAAAAGGAAAGTAGGGCAGCAGAGTGTCAGGATTGCTACTGATAACCCCCCTCCCTTTCCTTGAAATTGAGGCACCATCCGCGCCCTTGTTCAGGGTCAACTATATGATTTGACATCTTCATTATTCAAGACGCCGCGAAGAAGTGCACCTTTGAAACATCAGTAGGCTTTTGAGTTGACCTCAGGCCGTATTTTCTTGAGCAACGCTCCGTATATGCGAGGAACATCCCTTCCCGTATCCTTTTGCATCCTGTGAGCTCCATAACATGCTTGAAATTGTATTGTATTGCAGTATTTTGCAGTACACGCCTCAGGTTTTTATCATTACTTGCGTAGACCGCATGCTTTACTTGCATAGACCGCATGTTTTATCATTACTTGCGTGGACTGCATGTTTTGTTTGCGTAGATCGCATGCCCTACTTGCGTAAACCGCATGCTTTACTTGTGTGGACCGCATGTTTTATCATTACTTGCGTAGACCGCATGATTTCTCATTACTTGCGTAGACCGCATGTTTTATCATTATTTGCGTAGACCGCATGCTTTACTTGTGTAGACCGCGTGATTCCTCGTTACTTGCGTAGACCGCATGTTTATTTGTCTAGACCGCATATTTGTAATCAATATCATTACTTGTAGAGATACACTCTAAAAGCACATAGCATGTAAAAGAGAGCCAATACACCCCTATGTTAGGGTAGGGTTTCCCTGTCCTATTTTGTCAGGAGCTAGGGTTTCACTACGCACACAGCGGCTTCAAACAACCTTTATCGGGTAAGCAACCTATCCTAGTTTGGAATGGTCACTATGGATTCCGAATATGCACTAGGTCGAATGGTCGAAAAGGGTGCCCCGGTAAAACCGGGGTTTGTGTTCCAATACTGGCAGAGCCAGCGGTCGACCTTTTATGGTCATGTCTTGACAAGACAAGCCTCCAGCAAACCGCTCAGGAATAGCAGATGGCCAACACGGTGTCCTAAGCGCACCAATGCACATGCAATGCAAAGAGACACATAAATGGAATCAAAACAGGATATCATGAGTTCGAGTCAAGCTCTCTAAACTCCCCAGCAGAGTCGTCAGAAACTGTACACGTCCCCGAACGCCCCGGGAGGGTTAAGTCCCGTTCCGTTCATATTGGGGTTACTACAGTTCGGACTCGATTTGTCACGGTTCTAAATCTGAACCAAAGAGTCTAAATCCGGCAAATCGTTTTGAGAAACAGATTTTTGAAAAGAAGTGCCAAACATGGACTGCTTTGCGGAATCTGTCGCCACCTAAATATTTTTTAAATGGGAAATTTAGGAAACCTCGACTCGGTGCAAGGCCACGTGTCGCCATCACCAAAGTTGTCTTGGCTCGGGAGCTTGGGTACGATCGAGGAAGGTCGACTATGAGCACCCCTTCGCCGGTCAAGATCGGCCTCTACTAACCATGATATCCGATTTTGAAAACATTATGTGTTCTTATTCCGGTTATTAGCCTAGAATTACTATGTTATGCGCACAGCAAACAAGTATAGACTAGATTGCCTAATTTGGAAACAAACATTGCATATCCGTTTGTTTTGAAAAACACTTCAGAATTTGCTACTCGCAAGTAGGCTAAAACACGGATTTTAACGAGTTTTTCCAACTCAAACAATCCAACCTTCACCCACAAGCATTCAAACAGTTTATCTCATATAAGCATTTAGCCTCATGGTAATCATGCTGTTATGTTAACATTCACACGCATGCGAGATGCTAAAGCATAAATACTTACATTGTACTCCGTGCCAAAACAATAAACTAGTTAGCAAACATGCATGCCCTAGTTCATGTTAGAGTGACTAATGCATCGCATACAGAATGTGATTAGGATAGGCTCGGCTAACCCTAAAATGGCATGTGAAATGCAATCATTCGACGCACGCATTCAAGTTAGATTTGAAGATACAATGCGGTTTGTATGATGTACCAAGCCCGGTGCATGTAAGACAAATGTATGGATGCACGCATGCATTGCATAAGGTATGCTAAAATAAACGTGCCCTAATCTACCATCGTAAGCAGGTAAATAAAATGGAAGAAAGAAGTGGGGGTTGGAAGACATGCACACCACTCACACACGCTTATTACAGATACGCCCTCACTCGAAGGGACCAAAAGAATATACAGTCCGAATAATGAATAAATAAATTATTACAAAATTTCTAATTTAATTAACAATTTAAATGCAGAATAGAAAAGGCCGCAGCCCCGCCTCGGGATGCGCGAATGATGCATGCTCGGATCTGACTCGCCCGGGAAACCCGTACCATACCACTGCTGCCTCTTTTGTTTACTGTCCTGCCTTTCTGAAATCTGCCAAAGTCCCAGAACACCTTCTATGCATGCTGCTGCACACCACCGGCTGGGGGAAACGCCCACTGGCCATCTAAAATTTCCATCGGCTGCTTAGAAGGTTATCGGCCACCCACATAGTGCCGGTCGGCACTCTATACTGCCGGTCGTGAAAAATTCTCGCAGAAGACAGTTTGGACAAAGCAGACAAGCAGTGCATGGTATGGGATTTTGAGCGTATGTAAGCATGGCCAATGCTCCCTATCATGTATGGGACTCAAGGAAGCATGACCCTTGGTTCTTGGGCCATCAATTATGCATCTTGGTGCATGATAGCCTAAGGAACCAAGATTGCATTTCAATGTCAATATGCATGCAACACACAAATGAGAACTAAGTCCCTATCATGTCAAGATCAAGGGCCTTAGTGACCAAGAGTTGAGACAAGTTGCATCACTTGTGGTATGAACTCCTCTCAACCCTTACACTTGGTTTGACACCCCAAACCAAGTAATGCGATGCATGTTATGCAAACATGGCTCAACAATGCAACATGATGCTAAAATGCAAGGCATGCCAAATGTAATGCAACATGCGAGGTGCAAATGCAATGTAAACATGGGCAATTTAGGCAATAGGATTAACATGTAGCAAGACCATATTAATCAAACACGCAACAAGCATTAGACAAATGTGCAATGATGAACTTAAACCATGATGGGGCAGACCTTAATCCACCCCAAAACAGTGGCCAAAAGTGCCCCACAAGATGGGCAAATGCCCAAGTCAACATGCAACCATAAAGGCCTAAAGCTAAGGCACAAAGTGGGGCATTCCACTACCTACTAAAATGACCACTCATGGCATATATTAGGCAAGCAAAAACAGAGCTCTATCATGCAAAATACACCCAAACCCTTTGACATGGTAGTCCCACAATACCTTAAACAAGCAAGCATGCATAAGGCCTATTCCTAGGCATAAAAGGACACATCCTCAAAGCATGAAATAGGTCACATGTGCAAACATACAAACATGATTTATGGACTGAAATATGATCCTAAATGATGCCAAATCATGAGTATGGACTAAGGTGAGCATACTAGAGGCCAAAATACTCAAGGCTTGCAAGCCCAAAATGCACAACAACCACATCAAGCATGCCAAACATGGCAAAATCAGTGGCTCAAAGCCCTTAAACATGACAAAATGAGGCTAATATCTTCATGGAGTTAAGCTAATACATGCAAGAATCATGGCCTAAACACAAGATGCATTTCCATGCCAAATAGAGGAATGCTAAGCAAGTATGTTAAGCATGCAAGAGGCCAACAAAACACCATTAGACAGAGATAAAATATGATCCAAAACACCCAAAAAAGTTCTGAAATGGTGCCAAAAACAAGCAAGCATGCATGTTCCCTTTGAAGCCAAAGACAAAGGCAAAAGAAGGACAAAGGGGAGAGGGGTGTCCCTCCCCTATACAAGGATTCAAACCACCTTCCTTACCACTAAAAAACCCACTGGTTTTCAGTGGTGAGGAGACCAAAAAAACAAAGCAAACAAAGCTCAAAAGTAAAGGCACCAAAGAGGCCAAAATAAGGCCTAAGAGGGTGAGTTTGCACTCAAACCACAAAGTGAACTTAATGAAAGTTCAAAAGCAAGAAAATATAAGACTTTTTTCAATTATACACAAAGCTCAAAACACAAAGCAAGATAGGTAAAAACTTGTTGCAAAAATGGAGAATCTAAAGTAAAGTGCTCACCTTTGAAGAACACTTGAAGAACAGGTGACACAGCCCTCTTCTATTGATCAAAACCAGTCCAAAAACTCAACAAACAACCCTCCAAGCCTCCCAATCTCGAGCTAAGGTGTAATGGTGTGTGTATTGGTGCAAAAGTAAGGTAAAACCACACTTTTAGGCCCTAAAACACACACAAGAGGAGAGAGAGAGGGAAAGTCTAGAGAGAGGAGATATATGGCAGCTATATAGATACCCAAGCTCTGGTTTTTGATCAAAAATGGCTAACCCCTATCAATGGGAGAGGAGGGGTGCTTATATAGGCCAAGACAAAGCCAAATAACTTAATGGCTAAGCAAAGAGAAAGGTTCAAGGGGGGCAAAAGAGTCTAGGCTTCTTGGAGAAGCTAAGACAGCTGGCCAAGCTTCTCCAAGAAGCTTGGCCAAAGGTTCAAGCTTCTAGAAGCTTAGAGGGTTCAAAGGTGCAAAGTGGTCACACTTATGCACGGGGGAATGTGATAGTGCATTCCAGTTGGCACAATGGCATGCACCGAGCTTAGGGTGAAAAGAGGTCACACCGCCACCAAAAGGTCACCGGCACAATAAAGTGCCCGACTAAAACATAGTGCCGGCCGGCCATTGTTTTTAAGAAAACATTGCCAGTGGTACCCATGTGCGGCCGGTGATGATAGGGAAGGGCCGGTGGTGTGTGGGGATGGCTAATAAGCCATTCCCTGCCCTTCCAAGGCAAAACACAAGTGTTTGGTGCAAAACCAGACATAAAACGGTCGAGTTCGGAGATCCTGAGGTAGGGCGCGTAGCCGAGACCTCTGGGAACTCCAAACGAACACAAACATGGATAATCACCGAGTGTTCAAACAGTGACATCCAAGTCTTGGGGACGATCAAAAATGGGGTGTCTACAGAAGCTTAAATGAACTGCAAGTAAAACATACCTCTGCGGGGGTGATGGTATCGAAGTAGCGGCGGAAGAAGCTAAATGTCTCGCGAGGCCTCCGCACGCACCTCCCGTCGAAGCGGCGCGAAAATGGGACGACGAGAGGGGTCTCTGCATCGGGTATGGGAGCAAGCCTAGGAAAGTAGGCATAAACCCACAACTGCAAGGTAAATACCAGTGCATTTATCAGATAAAGCAGAATATAGAATAAAAGCAGAAATAGCAGAGCCATGTGTTGTGCAGTGTATTGTGCAGAGTGTACAGTGTGAGCAGTGTCTGATCGGTAAAAAGCAGTATGTGTGTGCCGTGTATACAGTATACAGCAAGTATAAAAGCGAGACTACGATGTGTGCGGTGTCGCAATCTGAAAATATAAATGAAATGAAAAGCAGAGAAAGAATTGTACCTCCCAAACACGCCCGGTAGCCAGAACAATGTCACGCCGTGAAGCGAGCTCATATATCCGTGAGAGTGGCAGGCGGCGCCACCCATCATAATGTAAGATATCCACGACGTCCACGGTCTTGCGGCGGCATGAGAGGACGCAGTGTTCGCCCGGCGAAAATGGTCGTCCCAAACAGGAACATGAGAAAGCAGCGTGCGTATCTCTCCACGGCCTCCTAAGTCATCGGGGCTGCCTCGACAAGGGTGGGCTAGACCCTGAACTGCACCTTAAACCAGGAATATCGGACGAAGCCAGGACGCGCCAGAGGCGGCAGCTCGCCGAGCAAGTAGATCTGAGCAGCCTCCCACTCATCTCTATCCGTATCAAAGGGGATCAGATCACCCCCTACCCCGATGCCTATGAGCATCGAGAAATCATAAGGGGTCATCGTCATGTCCCCCGTCGCAAAGAAATGGAATGAATCGGTGGTGTCCCACCACCTCTCCACCAGAGCGGCAAGGAGAGGTCTGCATGTAGTGAGCCTGGAGAGTCCTCTGCAGAATGCGCCAAAGCCGGCCTGGTCCACGATGTGATGAACTGCATCGGGTAGCTCGGCGTACCACTCACGAGCGACAGTGTTCCCATACCCGCAGATGGTATGGGAATCTCCCTGTTTTCAAACAAGTAGTTACGAAGCATATAAAATGTACAGTTTTGAAGAAATAGTCAAAATCAGTGAAATTTGGCATGCGTGCATATTTTCAAGTTCAAATAGATACCGAGCGCCGGTGTGCTTACAGTGAACTACAACGCGTGATGCGTCAGCGTGTTTGAGTGGTTCAGTGCAAATGTGGCATGCATGCATATTTTCATATTCAAACAGGTATCGGGTGCCGGTGTTTGCAGTGAAATACGGTGTGTGCCATGTGTTGAGTGGTTCAAGGCTAGTGCAGTGTGTGTGCATGTGTCGGTCTTAAACAGATATCAGTTGCAAAGTGTGTCTGCAATCAACTACAATATACAGTGTATTAGTGTATCTGAACTAAGCAGTTAAAGACTGTAATCAACTATGGCAGTTGACAGTTAAAAGTTCTACATTGCAAAAAGTAAAATAGAGAAAAAAATGTTACCTCGGAAGCGCCGAAGGATAAGTGAGAGGCAGGCTCACGTAGCAAAAGCTCGGGATCCAGCGCCATGTCAAAACTCCTGAACTGGCGCAGTCCGTCGAGGGGCACAACGTGAATCGCCGGCCAGTAGGTCGCCGGGTCGAACGGGCGCTCGCTCAAAGGTAGGAGCTCGACCCCGGGATCCATCTCGTGATCCGGAGGAGTCCCACCGTGTGGAATATCGTCAGCCATGTCAAAATGACGAGGAAAATGGTCGGAAAATGAAAATCGGGCTGGAATATGGAAAGTCAACCGAAAAGTCAACCCCCGGGAGGGTGGAAAATGGCCAGAAAAGTCGGGGTGTGAAAAAGGCACGGAAATCAAGAGGAAAGCGAGGGGAACAAACCCCAAAAAGGTGGACATGGCAAAGGGGGTACCGAAACAAAGATTTGTTCGGATGAAAACGTCCAAAACGCGAAGGAAATTGCGAATCTGACGACGAAACGGGAGTCAAACGCGAAGAAAATGAGGAAACAAGGAGGGGAAAACACTCTAGAGAGAGAGGGTGTGAAATTTCAGCTAAGGAGGAAGTGAGAAAATAGGGTTAGAAACCCTATTTTAAAAGAGACCCGAAGCAAAAAGTCGAAACTGCCCCGATACAGGGACTTTTTGCCAATCGGCAACATTATGTGCCGGTCGGCAACATATTGTGCCGATGGAACTATTTGATGGCCGATGGACGGCCGGTGATGAATTGTGATGGCTGGTGGACAGCCGATGGTCTCCCACAGTGGTTTTTTAGCCTCCTACACCTTTCCTTGGGTCATATGAGTGGTCCAGAGCCTTCATTGCTTAAAACAGTGTAAAACAATGCATTTCTGACGCTTAACCGGCCTCCGTTTTGACCTCGGACCGTGTCTCCTGTGCGTGGCACTCGAATTCATGCAATGTTGTATCCTTTCGTATCCTTTTGTCTTTTACAAGGTTCAAAAGTTGCCCCGTATGCGTTGCATGCATTCATCATACTGTCTGGTGCATCGCGTCGTGCCATGATACACATCGCAGTTGCATTGTTATGCATCCACTTCATTCACATTGTGATGCACATCCCATTTGCATTGTTACACACTCATTTAACTTGAGTTGTCACGCATTCCATGCAACATGCATTGTCATGCATACATCTTTTTTGCATCACGGTCTAGGAGACCTTAAATCCTTCGAAGGTGTAAAACCTTTATTGTTGCGCATGTCTGCATGCGTTGTAGTACGCATCATCCCTTGCATTGTTTTGCATGACTGCACGCATCGTAACACACACATTTTGCATCATGCACTTTCCCCGCATCACGGTCTAGGAGACCTTAAATCCTTGGGAGGTGCAAAACCTTCATTCGCGTTGTCTGAACGCACCGCGCTGTTTTGCGCATCTCATTGCATTTGGCATGCATTCCATCGCGCGATCTCGCGCATCGCACTGTTTTGTGCACCGCATCTCAATTCATGCATTGCCCCAAAGTGGGTCCGGCAGGACCAAAAAACATGCACGGTCCGGCGAGATCATAAACCAGTTCATTTGCATTGTCATGCATCTAAAGCCGCGTGTCGCCGCACATCAAATTCTCATGCATTGTCATGCATTTCAAGACTTGCGTTGTCACGCACATCAACAACATGCATTGTCATGCATACACTTTTTTTGCATCACGGTCTAGGAGACCTTAAATCCTCTAAAGGTGCAATTCCTTTGGTGTTTGTCATGCCCGAATGACTTTCGGTGGTCTGGTAAAGCCACCTGCCTGTGTATGCGGTGAGTTCCTAGAAGACCAACTGGGACGGTGAAAACTAGAGTTCGAACGGCTTATGCCTAGAACGCAAAGGTTCGGGAGTTCCAAGACTAAAGTCTGGTTTAAATACCCAAGGGTGTATCCTCGGCTTGAAATTTGTATGGAAGCCCCATAGGTTGAGGCAGCATGTCTGCGCCTCAGTTCTGGATACTGAACCAACCTAGTATATCGCCTTGTTGGTAAGATAGGGAAAGCTGCAATCATAGCCGTTGCATCATAGTGCATTGTCATGCATCCATTATAAGTAGTGCATTGTCATGCATACATGGTAAATATTGCATTGTCATGCATCGTAGAAAATAAACATGCATTGTCATGCATTTGCATTGTAGATTGTATGCATCCATTGCATCATCTTCCATCTATGGCTTGCGCCTTCCCAGGTTAAGCTTGGTCTGGTATGTGCCCATACTTCTCGTGTCAAAGCATAGTTCAGTAGACCGTTCTATGTTAGCCGCGGCTTGTTTGTGTACATGCCCTTCCTAGGCAAGATCTGGTTTGGCCCGTGTGCCATATCCATTGTATCCATTTCCATCCCATTACATATTCATGCATTTGCATTCTAGTTTGCATGCATTCATTGCATCATCTGCCATCTATGGCTTGCGCCTTTCCATGTTGAGCTTGGTCTGGTATGTGCCCATACTTTTCACGTCGAAACATAGTTTAGTAGACCGTTCTATGTTAGCCGCGGCTCGTATGCGTACATGCCCTTCCTAGGCAAGATTTGGTTTGGCCCGCGCGCCATATCCATTGCATATTTGTAAATATTGCATTGTAGTTTGCATGCATTCACTGCATCATCTTCCATCTATGGCTTGCGCCTTTCCATGTTGAGCTTGGTCTGGTATGTGCCCAAACTTCTCGTGTCAAAGCATAGTTCAGTGGACCGTTCTATGTTAGCCGCGGCTTGTTTGCGTACATGCCTTTCCTAGGCAAGATTTGGTTTGGCTGCATACCATATCTATTATATATATTACATTGTAGTGTAATTTTGCATCCGGCATTAGGATCATTATCCTTTCCCCAGCGGGTCGTTTCCCCACCTTTGTCATTCCCCCCAATACTCATTCTTGTGTCCGTCTACATTACTCATAGTTCAGTAGACTGTTCTATAGTAGACGGACTTGTTACCTCCGTCAATCTATTTGACATTTGTGTGGTTTCAAACCGCTCATGATTGGGTCGTGATTCAATTGCTTTGCATATAGTTTGCATTGTTTCAATTGCATTACATTTTCATTTGCATTATTCATACATTGTTTTGTATATATTGCATATCATTTTGCATTCATTTTCGCATTGTCATGCATATTGCTAACAATATCATACCTGTCAAGTTGTTTTCTTTGCAGGCACGATATTGTATGTACGGTTCATTTACCGCTGGTGGAACCAGACGAACAGGACAGGTATTATATCCTCCGTGTGAGACGTGTCGAGAATTGCATAATTCTCTCACATCTTTTCTGCACTGTAGTGCAGTTTGGTGTATGCTAGCTTAAAACTGTTGCGTGTGTGCTTCGTTACAGCTTTTCTTTGCATGATCATAAGTTATGCTCGGCTTCGTGCATTGTCTTGCATTTTGCCCCTGCCTTCGGACGCATACCTTGTTTGTCTTGCATGTTTGTCCAAGTCTTCAGCCTTGTCAAAAATGGGTCGTCTCTGGACTTTAACATTCACTCCCGTCATTGTTATGACTTTCGAGTTCTGTCAAAGAGGGGCAACTGTAGACACCCCATTTTTGACCGTCCTCAAAATTTGGACATCACCGTTTGAACACCCGGTGATTATCCATGTTTGTGTTCGTTTGGAGTTCCCGGAGGTCTCGACTACGCGCCTTGCCTCAGGATCTCCGAACTCGACTGTTTAGTGTTTGGTTTTGCACCAAACACTTGTGTTTTGCCTTGGAAGGGCAGGGGATGCCTTGTGAGGTCTCCCCACACATCACCGGCCATGGCTAGAGGCCACCGGCTGGTGTTTTGTTGCCACCGGCAATGTATATTGCCGGTCGGCAATCCATTTTGTCAAAGTGGCAATTTTGAGCAGCCGACTACGGTTCATCTGCTTTTACAGATATTTTGGGACAACTATGTGGCATTTGGTTCCCCTCCATACTGTATGGAGGGATGCTCCTCTTGTAAGCTTATTGAACAAGCTTTACAAGATTGCTTGCCTATAAGAGGAGGGCTCTTCTCTTGGCTTGAGGGTTGGAGAATTTTGTGAGAAAAACACAGAGGAGAAGCTCTGGTTTTAGGGTTTGAGTTCCATACATAACCTATCTCTATATCTCTCTTGTGTGTGTTCTAGGTGTAGTTGTCCATACTATTGCACACAAACACCTAGTCTTTCACCTTTCCTTGGCTTTTGAAGGACCTGAGGCTTGTTCTTGTTGTTCTTGGCTGGATTGAAGCTCAAGGAGGCAACAAGATCATTTTTTGTGAAGAGGTCTACAAGGGTGAGACACTAGCCCCTTTTATCCCCATTTTTGCATAGCTTGTTAGACTATCTTAGAACTATTTTTGTGCTTAGTATATAACATAAAAAAGTTCTTTTTTTGGGCCCTCTAAATTGTTTGTTTAGAGTGTTTTGTGGTTTGGAGGTGTTTGACCACCTTTAGGCCTTGAGAGGTCCCATTTTTGTGCCATTTTTGGTGAGCTCCGAGACTTTGGTGCTTGGGCCTCCTCACCACTGAAATCTTGAGGGATTTCAGTGGTGAGGATGGTGCCTTGAAGTCTCAAGAAGGAGAGGGCCACCCCCTCTCCTTGTTGTCCTTGAAAAGGACCAATTTTGGCCTCTTGAGGGAGCATCATGTTTAAAGGTTTGTTGATCATGCCATGGCTGTATTTTATGCTTATATTGTCATGATTTAACTTTGTGTTAAGTTGGTTTTGGTACACCATGCATGCCTTGCATACCTACCATGTAATGCCATGTTTAGCCCCTAACATGTCTTAGGTTATAAGCCATTGTTTTAGCATGTTTTAGGCTTAGCTTTATGAAGCTTTTGTGCTTCTTTCACCATGTTTAAGGTCTGTCCATTGTTGTTTGGGTCGATCATAGCTTGTATTGCATAGCCCCTTTGCATTTTTGGCTTGTTGGCCTTGAGTGTGTAAGTGTATAGCGTGCCATTCTTGCATGGACTTAGCGGGTTGGGATCATTTTTCATGCTATTTCAGTCCCTCTAACATGCTTGTATGCTTGCCTTAAATACCTCTTTGGTGTCTTATGAGCATGTGTTGTATGCCCCTTGAAAGTGCATTTATGCATGCCTTCATATTTGAGCCACTTAGATGCTATCTAAGTAGTCCTTTGGCCTTGTTTTAACATACTAAAAATCTGTTTTTTAGTTGTTTAATGCATGCCATGTTGGTCTTGCTAAGTGTGGTCCAATACCCCTTTAGCTTGCCTTGATACTTAGACCACTTGCATGCTAATGTTTGCTTTATTTGAGTTGGTTTGGCACCATATTCTAACATGATTTTCAGAGCTTGTGTTGCATGCTAAGTATCCATGTTATGCTTCTTTTAAGTGTGCTTGAGAGTTGCTTGTTTAATGCCTAAGTATTGGTCCAATTTACTTGCATGCGTGTATGTGTGTTTGGCCTCACTTCCTTAGCATTATGGCTACTGTTTTAGGCCTAATTAGGGTTGCCTAATTCATGTTTAAGTCTACCCTTTATTTGGTTTGCATGCTTACCTTGCATGTTCGCTTATATGCTTGCATAAGTGCCTTGCATTGCCATGTTGCATCCTTAGCTTGTATGCCTAGGTTGCATTGCATCTTTCATACATGCCTTGTCCCTTGATTTAGTGATTGGGATTGGGCCTTTGATTGTTTGTATGCATTACATTTGAAATTGAAAATGCACACTTGGTTCTCTTGGGCCATCGCGCATTGAAATGCGCCATTGGTGGTCCGAGAACCAAGGACCATGTCCCTTTGAGTCCTACACATGATAACTGGTAAGGTTGGTGCATACATTGCTTGAATTTCATTGCCATGCAAGTTCTGTCCTCTGCTGCTGTAAGTTGCAGGTTCTGCAGGCATTTTTGGCCGACCGGCAACACATAGTGCCGACCGGCCATCCATTGGTGGTCGATGGATGCATCTTGTGCCGATGGCCACACTTCACTGCCGGTGGTAATTCTACTCAACTGGTGGTATTCCCCAGTGTCCAGGGAAGCAATTTAGAGACTTTGGCAGTCTTCAGAGGAGCAGAGCAGGGAAAACAGAGGCAATCTATGCATGGTAGTGCAATTTCGAGCAAGACCGAACATGCATTGCATCGGACCCGCTTCTCGAGGATTTTATTGCTATCCTTAGCTTAGTTAATTTGTTAATTAATTAAGTGGTTTGTAATATTTAATTAGCTTGCGTAGTTAATTAATTTGTATATTCTTTTGGTCCCTCCGAGCGAGAGCGAATCTGTAATAAGTGTGGGTGCGTGTGTGTGCATGTCTTCCAATCCCCACTTCTTTCTTCCCTTTTATTTACCTGCTTATGATGGTAGATTAAGGCATGTTTAAATTAGCATACCTTATGCTATGCATGCGTGCATCCATACATTTGTCTTGCATGCACCGGGCTCGGCGCATCATGCTAACTGCATTTGTACTTCAATTCCAAATTGAATACGTGCATTAATTGATTGCATTTCACATGCCATGTTTAGGTTAGCCGAGCCTGCTCTAATTGCATCCTGTATGTGTTGCATTAGTCAAATTGCCATGAACTAGGACCATGCATGTTTGCTAACTAGTTTATTCTTTTGGCACGGAGTACGATGTAAGTATTTTTATGCTTTAGCATACCGCATGCGTGTGAGTGTTAACATGACAACATGCTTACCATGTGGCTAGATGCTTATGTGATAAACTGTTTGAATGCCTGTGGGTGAAGGTTGGGTTGCCTGAGTTGGAAAAACTCGTTGAGATCCGTATTTTAGCCTACTTGCGAGTAGCAAATTCCAAAGTATTTTTCAAGATAAACGAATATGCAATGCTTATTTCCAAATTAGACAATCTAGTCTATACTTGTTTGCTGTGCGCATAACATAGTGATTCTAGGCTAATAACCGGAATAAGAACACATGACGTTTTCAAAAATGGATATCACGGTTAGTAGAGGCCGGTCTTCGGACCGGGCGAGAGGGGGTGCTCATAGCTGACCTTCCCCAATCGTACCCAAGCTCCCGAGCCGAGGCAACTTTGGTGATGACGAGCACGTGGCCTTTGGCACCGAGTCAGCGTTTCCTAAATTTTCCAAAATAAAATATTTAGGTGGCGACTCTGTATCTGGCAAAGCAGTCCATGTTCGGCACTTCTTTTCAAAAATCTGTTTTCTCAAAATGATTTGCCAGATTTGGACTCTTTGGTTCAAGATTAAGAACCGACAACAAAAGGGAGTCCGAACTGTAGTAAGCCCAAGGGCGCGTCTACACAAGCTTAAAATACTATACAAAATAAGGCATAAAAGAGAGCTTTAACACAAAGAGGAAAAAGGAAACCTCAAACAGTGAAAGACCCTTGATCAAACATGAAGAGTGGGTCAAAATATGACTATTTACAGTTCGGACCAGAGCCCAATACAAGCACAAGGAGCTAAAAAAGCATGCAAAAATAGGGCCAAAAGAGAGATAAAGAGGCAAGTGACAGATGGAAGCCTCAAACAGTGAAGAACCCTTCGACAATGTTGAAGAAGGGCTCAAAACAAGCCTCTTTGCAGTTTATGACCAAGCTCAAAACAGTTTAAAAAATATGCCCAAAATACTATGCAAGAAAGAGACATAAAAGAGAGCTAAAGAAGCAAGTGATAGTAGGAAGCCTCAAAAAGGGAAAGCTCCTTAATCAAACATGAAAAAGACCTCAAAAAAAGACTATTTACAGTTTGGGTCAGAGCCCAAATATGCAAGCAAGTATAGCTTAGATTGTATACAAAAATAGGGCCAAAAGGAGGAGAATAAGACTTGCCCTTGAAGAACCAATCTTTGACAGCCTTTGGACCAAGTTTGGGTGCTCCTAAGCTCTGAAAAACAGCCTCAAGTTGTTGGTATGGAGTATGGAGGCCTTGTGCTATGAGGTGTAGTGTAAAATGGTGTAGGATTTGAAGGGTTTTGGTGCTTGGAGTAGGGAGAGAGAGAGATTTGATGCAAAAGGCTTAAACTAAAATTTCTAACCCTTGAAAATGTAGCTGAGGGGCTGGTTATATAGGCAAAAGGGTGGAGAAAAATGGGGGGAAATTCAAATTCAAGTTCCCCCCCCCAAAAAAAGCCCCCCATCGGATACAGAATCTAGGGGGAAAATGAGGGTGTATTTGTATTGTACCTGATGTAAGGATTCTGGCCAGCCAGTTTTCTAGGGTTTAGGTGGCCGGCCGGCCCTCCCCATGGCCGGCCGGCCTAGGGTCAAAAGGTTCAATGAAGATTGCTGGCCGGCCACCTCAAATTGGTGGCCTCCCATGTGTGCACAACACAACTATGTGGTCAAAAACTGGAAGAAGTGAACCAGGAGAGAGAAAAACCCATTTTTTAGAGGGGTTCAAAAGGGTCAGAAGCAATTACTGGCCGGCCATATGATATTGGTGGCCTCCCAGGTGTGTACAACACAAATATGTGGTTTAGAGCTAGAAAAAGTGGTCCAAGGGTGGTCAACATTGGTTTTCTAGTGAGAAAAACGGGCGACGGAGGGCGATGAAGAAATAAAACTGGTTGACAGAACAATTACTGGCCTCCCACCCTTCTACGACCTTCACAATAATGAAAATAAGGTCCCTGCCAAAAATGAGCTCAAACCGATGCAAAATGAAGGTTCGGGGGCCAAAACGGGCAGCCCGGGGCCCCGAAAACTGACTGTTGAGTACCGGAAGTGGCGTTCGACCACGAAGTTGGTCTCTCGAGCCTCAGTGTCCCTCAAAAGGGAGTAAATAAGATGCGTGCCAAAAACCGGGGCAAACGGAGGTGGTTAAGCGGTCCCGAACCGAGGCACACGGCCGACGGCTCCAAAAACCGGGAACCGGGCTCCGAAATGGGAAAAATGGCCTACGACCACAAAACGTAGCTTACGGCCACTGAGAGATGGTCTACGAGACCTCTCCCTCCCTTTGGGAAGAGAAAACAGAGAAAACAGAGCCTGGTTCGCAAACCGAGGCAAAGCACAAAATAGTCCAGAAGTCCGGAGGCAAGGCTCGCAGCCGTGACTCTGAAACCTCTGAACGAGCACGATATGTAACATCACCGAGCACTCAATCGGTGACGTCTGAGTCTTAAGGTCGGTCAAAAATGGGGTGTCTACAGCCCCCCGCTGCGTTTTCCATTTCTTCATGCCGCGACAAGGTTTTGGAATCTGGTGACACACGTCTTTAGCTTTGGCGGGCAAGAGATGCGTCTCACTTTTGAAGACTTTCAAGCTTTAATGGAATCCGAGTGCAATGAAGAAATCTTGCCACAATCCACTTTGGCCATGTCCAAGAATTAGAGCGGATGTATGGGCTCACTTTGCATGATGCTCAATCATTGATTCACGATAGAGAGTTAGACATTCCGAGCTTGGTTTGTCGATTTTCTGATGCCGGTGACCGCGACGACCATCATTGGCAGGGTTATCGGCGACATGCGCTTTGCTTGTGTATGTTATCTCATCTCTTACTTGCCCCAGGCTCCGATGGGTTTAGCACTCATTTGATTGAAGTTGCTGAGGGCTTGAGGGAGGGCAAAAGCTGCATCGCCATGATGCTAGCTGAGACATTGATGGGTTTGGACGCTTTTCATCGTCTGGAGACGGCTGGATTGGTAGGAAGCCCGCTACTGTTGCAGGTATGTTTCCCACCCTTTCTCACATATGTTTCTCACATCACTCGGCTCTCAGGCTCGGTTTTTCTCTCAAAACCCTTTTCTTACTTTTCTTTCAACTTACACCCCTCTATTCTTTAGTCTCTCATTTTTCATCCCTCCCCAGATATGGTTGATGGACAAATTGAAGATTGTGGACTCCTGCCCCACATATTCAGCTCGCAGCTACTTCTTCCAACGACGTCTAGTCGATGCCCCAGATGAGGGATGGTGGTTTAACTGGATGTGCAGTTTATCTGCTACAGACATTGCTTGGCGCTACCCTTGGCTCAATCAACCGGCAATGAGTTATAGCATGACCCATCAGCCCGGGATCCAGTTGGTTGGCCTGATACACTGCATGTTCTATTTTCCATTTCGATTCTGGCGTCAGTTTGGACATGATCAAACTTGCCCGGAGGAGGGGATAAAGTACCCTGCTACATTTCCGGTCCGAGGCACGCAGCTAGCTCGGTATGCCACAGCCTGGAGAACAAGAGAGCTTCTGGCTCCTGCTCCTGCTTTCAGTTGCACCCTTTCTGATGAGTGCCTAGATTGGCTTAATGAAGAGGCACAGGTAAGGCCCACTTTGGTGTCAAAGGCTTCCACAAGCTCTGGGAGGGGACGCAGGAACACCTGCATATGCCCCGGATTTATTTTGCTTTATCAGTACTTTGAAGTTTTCTTTATGAATGTAATAAAAAGCAACTTCAATTTGTATTCAAGAGTAGGAGAACTCTGTATTGAAATCAATGAAATTGAAGGTTGTGGGTACTAAAAATTTTCCGTTTTGTCCAAAAAACAGTCTAAGTTGTAAAAAGATTAATTTGAACAAAATCAACTTTTATTAAAACTTTTCAAAACCATTTTCGATATGGATCAAAACTGGACATGCCCGAGATCTGTCTTTGAGATGCACAACCTCGGATCCTAACAACTGGAAAGTTGCCCCTAGTCTAAATAGCACCGTACTGGAGATCACAACCGAGCTCTTGAATGCTGAATAGACAGGGATGACGAAACATGATCATATGGACAAAGTTGATCGAGGAAGTGTTTATGGCTGGACTTCAAGATGAAGTTGCCTACGTATCCTAAAGATGGGAATCAAGCCTTACGTAGTTCGGCTTAGGTTTACTCGAGTATTAACTCTCTCCTTTTGCGCTCTAACTTTTGCCAAGGCCGCCCTTTGCGGGTTTTTAACCTTGCGAGCTCAGTTTTTATAATTTCAAATTTTTCATGCTCTAACTTTTGCTCAGGTCGCCCTTTTGGGTTTTCGGCCTAGCGAGCCACTTAGGGGTAATATTTCTTCAACTTGTCCATGTTGATCGGTTGGGAGAACTCTAGGCCATCTAGGTCCATCAAAACTACAACTCCACCCGACCAAATAGACTTGATGATGTAAGGGCCAGTCCAATTAGGTCTGAACTTGCCCCTAGGGTCGTGGATGGGAGCTCGGTTGTCTTTGAGCACTAAATCTCCTTCTTTCAAATTCTTGGGCTTAACCTTCTTGTTGAAAGCCCTGGCGATTCTGTGTTGATAACCCTGAACATGGTACAGTGCTTTCAGCCTTCTCTCATTAAACAGCATGAGTTCTTCGAACCTACTCTGCTGCCAATCTGCCTCAGCTATCTGACACTCAGCCAATACCCGCAATGACGGAACCTCAACTTCAATAGGCAGAACGGCTTCCATCCCATAGACCGAGGAATACGGAGTTGCCCCAGTAGAAGTTCTGATTGAAGTCCGGTAGCCCCACAGAGCAAATGGCAACTTATCTGGCCAGTCCCAGTAGGTCTCCACCATCTTTTGCAAAATGTGTTTAATGTTCTTGTTAGCAGCCTCAACTGCTCTGTTGGTCTGTGGCTGGTATGTAGATGACTTGTGAAAAGCCACGTTGTACTTGTCCAATAAGTCAATCACTTCCTTCTTGAAGTGGGAACCATTATCTGAAATGATCTCATTCGGGACCCCGTAGCGACAGATGATGTTGTTTCTGATGAACTTTGCGACATGTGATGCCTTCAGTACTACATAAGATTGGGCCTCAACCCACTTTGTAAAATAGTCTATCGCTACCAGAATGAACTCATGCCCATTGGACCCTTTCGGAGTGACAGCTCCGATCACGTCAATCCCCCAAACTGAAAACAACTATGGCGAAGTCATGTTGTACAGCTTTGACGGCAGAATGTTCATGCGATTTGCATGGATTTGACATTTGTGGCATCGCTGGACAAAACCAATACAATCCTCCTCCATGGTGGACCAGTAGTAACCTTGCCTGAGGATCTTCCGGGCTAGCATCACCCTATTCATGTCCGCTCCGCACTCTCCTCCATGGATGGCCTCCATCAGGCGCTTCGATTCTTCAGCATCAACATACAACTTGTGCATTCCCAAATGACATCTCTTGTACAGTTTACCCCCGCAGATGATGAACTGAGCAGCCATTCTTCGTATTGCCCTCTTATCTTTGGTGTTTTCCCCTAGTGGATACGCCTCTTTTTCTAAGAAGTTCCAAACGTCGTAATACTAGGGGTTCTCATCTTGAACCTCTTCTATGACAGCAATCAGCTCATAGGCTAGCACAAATTTCTGGTCAATGATGATCGGACGCATCCGGACTCCAAAAGGGATGTCTATCATGGAAGATAGAGTTGCTAGTGAATCTGCGAACCTGTTGTTCTCTCTTAACAGATGGGCAAAGTTCAGCTTCTCAAACCAAGGAATCAGCAAGTCCAAGGCCTGGTGGTAAATTCTCATATTTTCTTCTTTGACTTTCCAATCTCCTTTAGCTTGAGATACAACAAGGTTTGAGTCCCCGATGACGTCCAACCGTTTTGCCCCTAGTTCTAGGGCAGCTTCTAAACCAGCAATGCATGCCTTCTATTCTGCTTCATTGTTCAATACTTTGAAATGGAGTTTGAATGCTAGGGATGCGGGAATCGTCGGGTGCTATTAGCAACACTCCTATTCCATACCCATATTGATTTGACGCTTTGTCAAAGTACATTGTCCAAGTTTCGTCTTCGACATGCAAAATGGCCTCATCTGGGAATAGGCACTCAACTGCTTCATCCCCTTCAGCTGGGTGATCGGCAAGGAACTCCACTACCGCTCTCCCCTTTACTGACTTGCACGTCACATACTTCAGGTCGAATTCAGAAAGCAAAAGCAGCCAAAGGGCTAGCCTACCCGTAAGTGCCGGTTTTTGAAGAGATATTTGATGGGATCTAATCTTAAAACCAACATTACAGAGTGAGCTAATGGGTAGTGCCGCAGTTTCCTGGTAACCCATACTAGGGCCAAACAAGCCTTCTCCAACGGAGTGTAACGGGTCTCGTAATCCAACATTTTCTTGCTCAGATAGTAGATAGCTCTCTCTACTTTGTCCTCAGACTCTTGTGAAAGCATGCAGCCCATTGTAGTTTCAGTCACTGAAAGATACAAAATCAACGGTTTCCCCGGCTCAGGTGGTGACAACACAGGTGGGTTCTGTAAGTATTGCTTAATCTGTTCAAAAGTAGCTTGGCATTGGCCGTCCCATTAGAACTTCGTTCCTTTCTTCAGGAGACCAAAGAGTGGTTCACAAGTCAAGGTTAATTTTGAGGTAAACCGTCTTATGAATTGCACTTTACCCAGAAAGCCTCGCACCTCCTTTTTAGTCCTTGGTGGTGGCATTTCTAAGATGGCATTGATTTTGAAAGGGTCGACTTCGATGCCCCTTTGTGTGATCAAGAACCCTAGTATTTTTCCTGCCGTAACACCAAATATACACTTCTGAGGATTCAGCCGCAACCGAAATTCTCTGATCCTTTGGAAGCACTTTTGCAAGGCGGTGTAGTGGCCCTCTCTTTCCTTGGACTTGACAATCATGTCGTCCACGTACACCTCAACCTCTTTGTGGATCATGTCATGCAATATTGTGGTCGCAGCCCGTTGATATGTAGCTCCAGCATTCTTCAGCCCAAATGGCCTTACCCTATAACAACAGGTCCCCCACGGGGTGGTAAAGGCTGTCTTCTCCCGGTCTTCGGGTGCCATTACAATCTGATTGTAGCCTAAGAAGCCATCCATGAACGAAAGTAATGCATGCCCCACAGTAAAATCCACTAACTCATCGATATGTGGCAGAGGAAAGTCGTCCTTCGGACTGGCTTTATTCAAATCCCTGAAATCCACACATACCCGAATTCTACCGTCCTTCTTCGGCACTGGAACTATGTTGGCCAACCAAGCTGGGTATTCGGATACCAGCAGTAACCCTACGTCAATTTGTTTGGTGACCTCTTTTTTGATCTTGATAGCCCAATCAGGGCAAATTCTTCTGAGTTTCTACTTAACAGGTCGGGCCTCTAGGTCAAGAGGGATCCGGTGCTGTACAATCTCAGGATCGATTCCAGGCATGTCTTCGTAGGACCACGCAAAAACATCTTTGAAATCTTTTAATAAAGCGACTAAGCGCTCGCACTCCTCCAAACACAATGTGGACCCGATCTGAACCAGCTGCGGGTCCTTCTCAGTACCAACGTTAATTTGGGTGATTTCATCAACCAGCGGTTTTACAAACCTCTTCTACTCTTGTTCAAGCAAATATTTCAAAATCGAAGGAATTTCTTCCTCGTCGTTTTCATCAAAATTTTGAAAGTCCTGATTAATACAATAAATCAGAGGCACAAAAAAGTATTCGAAGGCCACAGCCGCACAATTCTCATTAATCACTTCATCCAGTCCATTTGATTCTTCTGTTACAACAGACTCAAAAGAGAAAGAAAAAGACGACCTAGACAGGACTGTGGCATCTGGGTTATCACCCCCAAGAATACCAAACTCAAACTTAGATGAGCTGGAACTTGATTCTGACCCTACGGACTCGGTGGAATCAAATTCTGGCTCACTACCTGACCCGGTGCTGTTCGGTAAGAATCCCTCCTCGTACTGCCAGACGAGTAAGGGTGCAACGGATGCATCCAAAATGTTAGAAGGTGGGCTCGCAGCCGTTTCATTCATAATCATAGACACTGAGACATCATCCCCCAAGCACTCATGTACGATCGGAGGATCTGAAAGTAGACAAGCCAGTGCTACCCCCATTTCACACTTGGTGTTCTCAGAATCCACTTCCTTACACTGCTCAACCTCAGCTGATGGACCTGTCTGCTCCTCAGCGGCATCATCCTCGGATAACTGCAAGTCGAAGAAGATTTCAAATCCCGGCATGCGCCTCTTTTCTGCATTCAACCATGGTCCTAGGAAGCCGCAGAATGGAAAGTCTTCCCCTTCCCAGACAAAACGTCCGTTCAGGGTGCCCTGAATGGGTCGATGCATCAAATCAAAATGCCTCCCAGTCCGGTTGGCTTTGGCTCTTCCAGCCATCTCTTTACCTTTCCTTACGCAGTCCTCTTTGGTGGGTACATAACCCAAGCCAAAGGTATGCGGATTGTGCGGCGCTTCGGCCGATGCAATAATGCCCTTCCGGCCACTTTTTCCTAATCCCATCCCAGGGATGTGCTGGAGTTTGTTCATGAGGTACACTGACTGTGCGTTGACATACAACCCTTCATCAACAGCCAAGATGTTTTGAACAACCCGGGCCTCGGCTAGGGTAAATCCTGATAAAAAGACATCCTCCGTACCATGCTCGATTTCAAAAACCGGTGTAGACACCTCTAGGGGTGGATGGATTGATGAATTTCCGAAAACTATAGCTACCGCCTTCCCGTGAGGGTATTTTAACATCTGGTGCAGAGTGGAAGAAACCGCCTTTACCTGATGCTGCCATGGCCGCCCTAGGAGTAGATTAAAGGTTGTGGGAATGTCCAAGACATGAAAATCAACATCGTGTTGTCCTGGACCAACCTGGGTCTGAATCTGCACGGTCCCCTTTACCTCTCTGCTTGTATTGTCATATGCCCTTATCACCTGGATGGTTGGCACAAAGTCCGCGGGCTTCAACCCGATTGCATATGCTATCCTTGATGGGTACACGTTAATGGCAGATCCTGTATCAACAAGAACTACCGGTATCCATTTGTTTCTACACTCCACAAAGATGTAGAGTGGTTTGTTGTGATCCGAGCCCTCAGGCGGTAGTTCCTTGTCAGAAAAGGTCAATGTCGGGGAAGCTCCTCCCGGAAAGACCAGCCCTACCTGCTGTTCAGGTGTGGTATCTATTGAGAGTTTGGCTTTGTCCATCGCAAAAAGGACAACCTGTCTATATACTCTTGAAGCCATCAGTAGTCCCCAAATGGAGATGTCTGCTTGTATCTTCTTCAGCTGTTTCAGCACAGCCTCTTCTTCGAGTAACTTTTCTTTTTGTTTCTCCACCTCCTTGTCCTTCCCGGACGCTTCTAGTTGATCTAAGTGCGGGGGCTTAAAATACCGCCCGCTCCTAGTCATGCGGTCTACTTCACCCACATACCAGGTATCATCTGGCTGGCTTTGTCCCCAGTTATCATCTATGTGGGCAAGACGTAGGTCCTCATCTTTCCACCACATGCCATCGGCAACAGACAGGCACCTATCCCATTCTACAACTATTCCTGCATTACATACATTCTCGTGCTCACAACACGTTCTCTCCCCTCAGGGGCTTTGGCTTTCCTGACTCTTTCAGAATCCTCGATCCTTTCTCGCTCGAACTGTTTCAGTGCGGCTTGCTGTTCGATGTCCTCTATACTCGGAATGCCCTGGTCCTAAACAGAATTATTATCACTAGTGCTCTTCGGCGGTACATTCTGATTCCCGGCCCTCTCGGCCATTGTTGATGTCTCCGTCCCTGGCGAACTCTGCTCTAACCGAGGTTGTTCCACAACATCTGGTTGGTTGTCAAGCCATCTAGTAGTTTCTGCTGGCCCATCAAAACAATTGACTGTCACATCCCCTGAACCCTACTCTTCAAAGAACTGTAGATTTACAAGGTCTTCCTCCAGATCCGCTAGGTCATCTAGCTCTTGATCAGGTCCATCCTCTCGTACTACAAATCTCCTACCCTAATTCCACATTCGCCCATTCGCTTCGATGTAATATAACCACTTGGGTTATACTTGAAACTCATAGACCCCTCAGGCTCCGACTGCTCATCCTTGTCTGTTCTCACAGTTGACTCAGTTCCATCTTCAATAGTTACCACTACCGTTTCTGGTTGGGTTTGGGAGATGTTCAACACGCACAAGTCAGTGCTGTTAGGAATGAACACCTCCGGCTTGGGTAGGTGAAAATGGGTGATATATATGCTGGGGTCGTATGACACAACCCCAGTTTGGATGAAATTGATGCGTTTGGAATGTGGAGCTTCGTTACGTGGTGGGAGAGGCTTGGTTGTGACATTTGGTTTTTCTGGGGGCATGATCACCCTGTTGTCGATGAGATCTTGAATCTCATGACGTAATCGAAAGCATTGGTCGGTGTCATGACCATGCTGTTGGTGATAGGTGTAGTACTTGGCCGGGTTATGGGAAGCGGGGAGTCTGTCTGGTAGTGGCCACGGCTCTAGGGGCTTTAAGTTCCCTTTCCTTATCAAAACCCCCAGAGCTTTGGATGGGGGCATGTATAGTGGGGTGAAGGTTCTTTGGCTTCGAAGGGAATACTTGGTTATTTGTGAGCTACTTCCGGACGCACCGGTGAATGGTGTAGCTGCAAGGGTTCTTGGGGTATTGGTGGTGGTAACCATACTCACATCTGAAGATTTGCCAGCTGCAGCACTGCTTGTGCTTGCATTTGAACTGCGGTTGAATGCCCTCTTGGGCTGCTCTCGGTCTTGTTCAATCAGGCCCTGTTTCATAGCATCCTCGATCTGCACCCCTATCTCGTATAGGTCTGCAAAGGTAAGGAGGGGGAGAACGATCATCTTTTGCATAAGCTTGGGTTGGAGGTTGCGCACAACCATCCGTATTTGGTCTTTGTCAACAGGCCTGACGGTCATCATCGAAGCCTTGGCCCTCCACCGGGTCACGAAATCGGAAAAACTCTATTTTGGCTCTTGCCTAGTTGTCTCAAGATCACGGGTTGTGACCTCGATCTGTGTATTATAGGCGTATTGAGCTATGAAGGCTTCCGCCATCTCCTCCCAACTCCTCTTGACGGAATCTTCCAATTTTGCATACCAAATGGCCGCTACACCTGACAAGGTCTGACCAAACAAGGAAAGCTTCTGTAATCTAGAGAGGCCCATCAGCCTTAGAATGTCTGAAAACAACCGCAAATGCACCATAGGATCCCCCGACCCGTCAAAGCGGTCAATATGTGGCATCTTAAAACGATCCGGTAGCGTCACAGCCGAGTCAGTGTACCCATCCTCAATATCCGGAATGGAATGAACCCCTTGAGACTTCTTGAACAATTTCTCTAGCTTGCTTATTTTCAGTGCTGTGGGGTCCGTCTCAAACTCAAAGGGAGAATCTGGCAGGTTGGTGGGTGTTTTGGACAGCTGGGGTACAACCGGGGGCGGAGTCGGCCCGACTAGAATGTCCGTATCATCCTGGACGTTAACTGTCTCCCCGGGTATGGGAACTATTGGTGGGGGAGGAGCTTGGTGTGAAGCAGATGCTCCAGTTTGCTGTTGTAGCCTAGTGATTAATTATGCCTGTTGGGTCACAACCGCGGCCTGTTGTTTGGCAGATTCTGCTTGACGGGCAGCATCCTGCTGCATAGTTTTCATGCTCTCCTGGAGTTGGCGCACCATTTCCTCTAAGCTTGCCATATTGTACGGATCTATCTAAATAACCGGTATATCTGTCCCTACAATAGAAACGGAGACCTCAGTCTGACTGTTCACTAATGGGGTAGACCACTGATCTGGCGACCACTATCTTGATACATGTGCTGGTGACCTCCACTTTGGTAACCGGTAAAGAAAGAAACACTGCTTGTCCGTCTACCAGATCCCTGGATCGATTAAGTCTACGACCTCTAACCCAAAGTGCTCGGGGAATATCTATCTGGACGGATGCAATTGTGCTAAACTACCTTGCAAAAAGATAAATAAAGCATAATAAGGAAATAATGAACAGAAAAACGGACAGCATAACAACTTAAATAAATACAACACATAGTTGACACACACACAAGCTGAAAGAACTGTCCTCAACCACAGATCACTGTTCCCCAAATTACTGTCCCAAAACTGAATCTGATAACCGCAGATATAACTGTGGACACGCCCCAGGGGAGGGACTTATGCTACCACAGTTCGGACTCGTTTTGTCACAGTTCTTAATCTTGAACCAAAGAGTCCAAATCCAGCAAATCGTTTTGAGAAAACAGATTTTTTGAAAGAAGTGCTAAACATGGACTGTTTTGCCAGATACAGCGTCACCACCTAAATATTTTTTAATGGGGGAATTTAGGAAACCCTGACTCGGTGCCAAAGGCCACGTGTCCGTCATCACCAAAGTTGCCTCGGCTCGGGAACTTGGGTACGATTGGGGAAGGTCAGCTATGAGCACCCCCTCTCGCCCGATCCGAAGATCAGCCTCTACTAACCGTGATATCTTGTTTTGAAAGCATTATGTGTTCTTATTCCGGTTATTAGCCTAGAATTACTATGTTATGCGCACAGTAAACAAGTATAGACCAGATTGCCTAAATTGGAACAAAACATTGCATGTCCGTTTGTTTGGAAAACGCTTTAGAATTTGCTACTCGCAAGTAGGCTAAAATATGGATTTCAATGAGTTGTTCCAACTCAAACAATCCAACCTTCACCCACAGGCATTCAAGCAGTTTATATCACATAAGCATCTAGCCACATGGTAAGCATGCTATCATGTTAACATTCACACTCATGCGAGATGTTAAAGCATAAAATACTCACAATGTACTCCGAGCCAAAACAAGAACGTGTTAGCAATCATGCATGATCCAAGTCCATGTTTAAATGCCTAATGTAACGCATACGGAATGTCACTAAAATTGGCTCGGCTAATCTAAGAATGACATGTGAAAATGCGCAAGTAGCATGTATTCAAGTTAGATTTGAAATACTTATGCATTTAGCATGATGCGCCGAGCCCGGTGCATGCAATACTGATGAATGATGCACGCATGCATAGCATGAGGATGCTAAAGTAAACATGTCCTAATACTAACCATCAAAGCATGTAAGTAAAAGGGAGAAAGAAGTGGGGATTGGAAGACATGCACACACGCACCCACACTTATTACAAATTTACCCTCGCTCGAAGGGACCAAAAGAATAATACAATTTAATTAACCTACAAGCTAATTAAATATTACAGACCAATTAAATCAGCTAAGCAAATTAACTAATCTATTTAAACAATAAACAACAGCCTCGGGAAGGGGGTCCAATGCATGTGCGCTTGGTTCCGCTCGAAAAGTCACTGCCATGCACAAGATGCCTCTGCTTTGACTGTTATGCTCATGTGAAGACTTCACAAGTCCTAGGATTGCTTCTCTGAATGCTGTGGAACACCACCGGCTGAGGGGATTGGTCACCGGTCATGGAGAATGGTCACCGGCCACAAATGAATCCATCGGCCACTTATAGATGGCTGGTCGGCACTAAAGATGGCCGGCCGGCCAAATCTTCCTGCAGAAACTGGTTTGACAGCAACAAAGGGCGAAACAAAGCATGGCAATGCATTTCAAGCAATGTATGCACCAACCACACTCCTTATCATATGTATGACTCAAAGGAGGATGGGTCTCGATTCTCGGACCACCAATCGTACATTTCCATGCATGATGGCCCAAAGAATCAAGTGTGCATTTTGATTTCAAATGAAATGCAATGCACATAAACAAACTAAGGGGCTTTCAACCTCTTTCATGGCTTGATCAAGAGGTGAAGCATGCATGCCAATGCAATGCAATCCTAAGCATGTGAGCCTAAGTGTGTAATATGGGCATGCAAGCAAGTAATGCAAAGATGCAACTAACCAAGCATGCAAAGTGTAACAACAACATGCACACATGCAAGGTCCAATATGGACAACATGTTAGATACAAAGCATGCCAAATGCAACAACACAAAAGTGTGCAACAATGTGTCATGAGCCAAGTATCTACATATATAAGCATGCATGCAAACGTGGCTTAGAACTTTAAACATCAAAAGTAACTCTCAAGCACACTTGAGAGGATGCAAACATGGACAAATGGCATGCACCTTAAGCTTTGAAATTGCATAGAAAATAGGTGCTAAACAATTAAGCAAAGCAAGTAGAGCATGTAATTGGTCCAAGGACCTAAAGCATGATCATATGACACATGAAGCAAATGACCAAAATAGATCAAAGCAGTCCTAAATCATGTTAAGGCAAGTCCTAAAAACCACCTAGATGGCATCTAAATAATCTACACATGGAGGCATGCACAAATGCTTAAACATGGAGCATACAACACAACCTCTTAAAGCATCAAAGGAGCATTAAATGCAAGCATGCAAACATATTATAAGGACTGAAATAACATGGTAAGTGGTTCCAAACCACTGAAACACTGCAAGTAATGCATGCAACACACTCACACACCCAAGGCTAACAAGCCGAAATGCAAGGTGGCTATACTAAGCATGTGATGGTCGACCAAAACAACCAAAAACAGAGCTTAAGCATGCTAAAACAAACACAAAAGCTTCACAAAGCTTGGCCAAAATCATGCTAGAACAAGGATCAAAACCTAAAGCATGTTAAGACCTAAACATGGCATTACAAGGCATGTATGCTAAGCAAATATGGTGTACCAAAACCAATTGAAAACAGAGCTATATTATGACATAATAAGCACAAAAATCAGTTAAGGCATGGCCAACATGAACCTAAACAATATGCTCTCTCAAGAGGCTAAAATGGCACTTTTCAAGGACAACAAGGAGAGGGGGTGGCCCTCTCCTTCTTAGGACCTCAAGGCACCATCCTCACAACTGAAATCCCTCAAGATTTCAGTGGTGAGGAGGCCCAAACACAATGGTCCCGGAGCTCACCAAAATGGCACAAAATGAAGGCCAAACAAGCCTTAAGAGGGGTCAAACAATCCCAAAGCTTAGAACACTCTTAAACAACTATTTAGAGGGCTCAAAAACATAATTTTTATGTGTTATATGCTAAGCTCAAAAATATATGCAAGATAGTCAAAAAAGCTTTGCAAAAATGGGGTATTTAAAGGAGTAAGTGCTCACCCTTGTAGACCCTCTTCAAGAATGGAAGACCAGCAGCTTCTTTGGCTCAAACCAACTCCAAAACTTCAAAAACAACCCTCAAGGGCCTCAGCTCCAAGTGGATAGTGTAATAGTGGGTGTTTGTGTGCAATCCTAAGGCTAAACACACACAAATACAAGAGAGAAAGAGAGAGAGATATATATAGATATAGGATAGATACACAACCCAAACCCTAAAACCAGAGCTCTCTAAGCAGTGTTGTCTAACCCTAAAAGAGGGAGAGGAGACCTCCTCTTATAGAGCTTCAATCTTGCAAACTTACAAGACAAGCTAGCTAAGAGGGAGATCCCTCCATACACGTGTATGGAGGGGAGCCAAGTGCATGCCAGCTGCATGAAAATATCTGTAAAAGCAGATGCACAGTAGTTGGCCGGCCAAAAGTGCAATTGACCAAGAAAAGATAGCCGGTCGGCCATCTATAGTGCCGGCCGGCCAAACATTTGGCCGGTGGCAACAAAACACAGCCAGTGGCCTCAAGCCATAGCCGGTGAAGTGTGGGGATGGCCCACAAGCCATTCCTTGCCCCTCCAAGGCAAAACACAAGTGTTTGGTACAAAATCAGACACAAAACAGTCGAGTCGAGAGATCCTGAGGCAAGGTGCGCGTGACCGAGACCTCCGGAAACTCCAGACGAACACAAACATGGATGATCACCGAGTGTTCGAACGGTGACATCCAAGTCTGGAGGACGGTCAAAAATGGGGTGTCTACAGTTGCCCCTCTTTGACAGAACTCGGAAGTCATAACAATGACAGGAGTGAATGTCAAAGCCCAAAGACGACCCATTTTTGACAAGGCCGAAGACTTAGACAAACATGCAAGACAATAAAGATATGCGCCCGAAGGCAAGGGCAAAATGCAAGACAATACACAAGGCTGAACATACCTTATGATCATGCAAAGAAGGTTGTAATGAAGCATAACATGCGACAGTTTTAAGCTAGCATACACCAAACTACACTACAATGCAGAAAGGATGTAAGAGAATTATGCAATTCTCGATACGTCACACTCGAAGGATACAATACCTGTCCGGTTCGTCTGGTTGCACCAGTCTCAAATGAACCGTACATACAATATCGTGCCTGCAAAAGAAAGCAACTTAACAGGTACAATATTGTTAGCAACCTGTATATCATGCAAAATGAATGCAAAATGATATGCAATATATACAAAACTATATATAAACAATGCAAATGAAAATGCAATGCAAATGAAAATGCAATGCAATTGAAACAATGCAAACGATATGCAATGCAATTGAATCATGATCAAATCATGAGCGGTTCAAAACCACACAAATGTCAAATAGATTGATGGAGGTAACAAGTCCGTCTACCATAGAAAAGGTCACACAAAACTATGAGTGATGTAGACGAACACAAGAACAAGTAATTGAGTGGAATGACATAAGTGGCGAAATAACCCGCTAACGAAAGGGCAATGATCCTAATGCTGGATGCAAAAATTACAATACAATGTAATATATACAGTGGATATGGCATGTAGCCAGACCAAATCTTGCCTAGGAAAGGCATGGGCACAAACAAGCCATGTTTAACACGGAAAATGGCGCCGTCACCCTCAAACCAACATACCAGCGTGGAATAGACGGCGTACACCAAATCTCATAACCGCGTTTCAACATGAAAAGTATGGGCACATACCAGACCAAGCTCAACATGGAAAGGCGCAAGCCATAGATGGATGTGATGCAATGAATGCATGCAAGCTACAATGCAATATTTGCAATATGCAATGGAATGTATATTTACAATGGATAAGGCACGCAGGCCAAACCAAATCTTGCCTAGGAAAGGCATGGACACAAACAAGCCATGTCTAACACATAAAAGGTGCCGCAACCCTCAAACCAACATACCAGCGTAGAATAGGCGCGTACACATGCAGAATTGTGCTTTGACGTGAAAAGTATGAGCACATACCAGACCAAGCTCAACAAGGAAAGGTGCAAGCCCTAGATGGATGTGATGCAATGAATGAATGCAAGCTACAATGCAATATTTACAATATGCAATGGAATGTATATTTACGATGGAAATGCATGACATATGCACTATATTTACAATGAAATGCATGACATATGCACTATTTACAACGAAATGCATGACATATGCGGTACTTAAAATGATGCATGACATATGCACATTTTTTTTTGTTGAAATGCAAATGATGCATGTTGTTTTTGGCTTTTGAAATGCATACTGCATGGAGTGCACGACAACGCAGTCGCTTGAAATGCATGAGCTTTGTTATTTTGAATGCATGATTATGCATGATTTCGAAATGCATGACAACGCGCGGCTTTTAAGATGCATGACAATGCATATTGATGCAAGTACGTGACAACGCACGTCTTTTGATATGCATGACAATGCATGTGAACCCGAATGCGCAACCACGCGCGTCGTTTGAAATGCATGACAATGCAACCGAGCGGGTTTAAGGGCTCGCCAGACCGGGCAAATGCATGAATTTTGTTATTTTGAATGCATGATTATGAATGATTTTGAAATGCGCGATAACGTGCGGCTTTTGAGACGCATGACAATGCATGTTGATGCAAGTGCGTGGCAACGCACGTCTTTTGATATGCATGACAATGCATGTGAACCCGAATGCACAACCGCGCGCATCGTTTGAAATGCATGACAATGCAACCGAGCGGGTTTAAGGTCTCGCCAGATCGGGCAAATGCATTAATTTGAAATGCATGATGTGATTATGACATGTGCATAACAATGCGAGATGTGTGCGCGGCGCGTATGAAATGACGTAAAATCGCGTCGTTCACGGCCAGGCGTTATAGCATGCACGCGTGGGGCAACTTTCGAACCTTGTAAGAGATAAAAAGGATACCAAAAGGATACACCTTGCACAAATTCGAGTGCCACGCGCAGAAGACACGGTCCGAGGTTGAAACGGAGGCTGGTTTAGCTTCGGAAATGCACTGTTCTTGCACTGACTTGAGCAATGAAGGTCCCAAACCACTCATTTGACCCAAACAAGGCTGTAGGAGGCTCACCAGCCAAAAGGGGAAATCACCGGCTGTCCACCGGCCATCAAAACACATCACCGGCCAAATATTTGGCCGGCCGGCCAAAAATGCCTGAATCGGGGCAGTTTTGTCTTTTTGGCTCGGGTCTTTTAAAATAGGGTTCCAAACCCTATTTTTCTTACTTCCTCTGAGCCAAAATTCTCTCCTCCCTCTCTCTAGAGTATTTTCTTCTCTTCATTTCCTCGTTTTCCTTGATTTTCGTGCCCTTTTTGACGTTTGATTCGCGAAGTTCATCACGTTTCGAACTCCTTCATCCGATCGAAACTTTGTTTCGGTGTAGTTTTTTCAATTTCCGCCTCTTGGGGTTTGTTTCCCCCAAGTTTTTCTTGATTTCCGTACATTTTCCACATTCTGGCTTTTCCGGCCATTTTCCGCCCTCCCGGGGTTGACTTTTTGTTGACTTTTCGCATTCTAGCCCTGTTTTCACTTTTCCGCCCATTTTCTCATTTTCTCTGAGATGGCAGACGATATTCCACGGGGCGGGACTCCTCCGGAGCATGAGATGGACCCAGAGGCCGAGCTCCTCCCCCTGAGCGTCTGCCCATTTCGACCCGGCGACTTACCAGCTGGCGATTCACATCCTGCCTCCCGACGGACTCCGTCAGTTCAGGAGCTTTGATAGGGCGATGCCTCCAGAGCTTCTCTAGCGCGAGCCGGAGTCCCGGAGTCCCATCTATCCTTTGGCGCTTCTGAGGTATATTCTTTCCTCTGTTTTGTTTTTTCGCAATATAGAATATAAAACTACCATAGTTGATTCTATTCTTTAATTGCTTTAGCTCAGATACACCGATACACACTGTATGCTGTAGTTGACTGTGAACATACTTACGACTGAAATCTGTTTGAATCTGACACAAACACACGCACTGCACTAGCCCTGAATCATTCAAACACACTGACACAGCACACACTATAGTTCACTGCAATCACACCGGCACCCGATATCTGTTTGAATCTGAAAAACGTGCACACACGCTGTGTCTGTACTGAACCGCCCAAACATGCCGACACATCACATGTTGTAGTTCACTGTAAGCACACCGGCACCCGATATCTATTTGAATTTGAACAACATGCACACACGTTATATTTGCATCAATTTTGACTGTTTCGCAAAACTGTACATTTTATATTGCTTCGCAACAGTTTTGTTTTCGAATACAGGGATATTCCCATGCCGTCCGGGAGTATGGGAATGTCGCTACCCGGGGCTGGTATATGGAGCTGCCCGATGCGGTTCGTCATATCGTAGACCAAACTGGCTTTGGTGCGTTCTGCAGAGGGCTTTCCCAGCTTACCGCGTGCAGGCCTCTTCTCGCTGCTCTAGCGGAGAGGTGGTGGAACACCACTGACTCATTCCTCCTCTCTGCGACGGGAGACATAACGATGACTCCCTATGATTTCTCGATGCTCACAGGCATCGGGGTAGGGGGTGATCCGATTCCCTTCGACACTGACATGGACAAATAGGAGGCCGCTCAGGTTTACTTGCTCGGCGAGGTGCCGCCTCTCGCGCGTCCAGGCTACGTCCGATATTCTTGGTTCGGGGTGTAGTTTAGGGTTCAGCCAGCCTTAGCTAGGGAGGCACCGATGACCCAGGAGGCGATGAAGCGGTACGCGTGCGGCTTCTTTATGTTCCTGTTTGGGACTACTATTTTCGTTGATCGGGCGAACACCGTGCCCCTCTGTCTGCTCAGCGCCCTCGTAGACGTCACCCGGATTTTGCACTACGACTGGGGCGGCGCTGCCTTGGCCACCCTATACGGATACATGAGCTCAGCCTCCCGTTGCAGCGGGCAGTTGCTCGGAGGCTACTGGCGGGCTTGGGAGGTATGTCTTCTTCTCTACTTTACATTTCTGCTTTTCATATTCGTACTCACACCTTTACGGTTGCTCTTACGCCGATCAGATATCGCACTCACGGCACATATACTACGCTTACATCGATTATACACTGCACTCATGGCATACTCTGCACACTACACAATACACGGCTCTGTTATTTCTGCTTTATTCTGCATTCTGCTTTATCTGATGAGCATACTAGCATTTACTCTGTAGTTGTGGATTTACACCTACTTTCCGAGACTAGCCCCAGTGCCTAACGTGGAGACTCCTCTTGTCATTCCGTTCTCGCGCCGCTTCGATGTGAGGTGCGCGCGGAGACCGCGAGAGTCTTTCATCTTCTTCCGCCACTATTTTGACACCATCACCCCTGCGGAGGTATGTTCAACTTTAGAGTTTATTTAAGCTTCGCTTTGCACTGTATTTTCAATAACAGATAGATAACAAACTGCATTTCATGTCCAGATTACCTGGCAGCCCTGGGCTTCAGTGCCAGCTGAGATGCGGGCTTGGTTTGTAGGTACGGAGGAGACTGCCCGCTTCAGGCTTCTGCTGGAGGTCCCGGTCTGTTGGGCTTGGTACCTGGGTGAGCGTTTCCTACGCCAGACCCTAGGGTTACCACAGCAGATAGTCCCGGTTCACCCTCCTGAGCATATGAGGGTAACCGAGAGATTCACTTCCAAGCAAATGGCCGACTACATGATCGGCTGGGACGCGATCCGCTTCAGAGGCATAGGCGACTACAGAGAGTACGTGGAGACGTATATCATGCGGCCTCTGAGCGGTGGTCGTCGAGTTGAGCGAGAGAGGCTCGCGGCGCCGACAGCTAGGGTAGGAGCAGGGGCGGGAATAGGAGCGCCGAGGAGAGCCCGAGTCCGCGGCAAGGGTGGAGCTCGGAGAGGACGGGAGGTTAGTTGGCCTACTCTGCCCACGATGATGACATGCAAAGGGCGTGGCGGGTCGACTTACCAGATCCCCATTGCTCCCCCTCCGGCTGATCATGAGTTGGTCGGTTTCTACGACTTGCCTCCAGTATGTACTACTACATTTTGCATTCTACATAGTCAGTTCAGTTTATTTGATTTTATATTCCGCAGAATATTGATACTTCTAACACTTTTGCAGGCCTCTTCCGAGTACACTCGCCAGTCCTTGGAGCTGACTGTTTCGGTGATGGGGATGCTCCAGTAGAGCCTTGACCTTCTATCCATTTATAGCATTCCGGTATGTTCTTCTGACCACGGTCTCGAACCATATATAAACTGTTTCACATACTCTGACGCACAACATGACACTTGACACTCTGCCCTCACGGCATCGATACCAGATTCTCAGCGATAAACCGCCACGACATTCATACATCAGTATTGATACATCGTGCATTACGCGATAAACTGCTCACAGTATTCACACACTGTACTCATACACTGCATTCTGCACTGATAAACTACTCACAGTATTCTAATACGTTTGCCCTTTGTACTTTTCAGCACCTCTTTCAAATTCCTCCTGTGGGAGGTGCTCTGGCCGGACCTTCCGTTTCCACTCAGGATGGCAGAGTATACCCCCGCACCAAGGCGGGGCGCACTCATGTTGGGAGTAGCTCCCGGGCTCCAGTCCCTGATGATGATGAAGAGGAGGAGTCCGAGGCTGAGGCTGAGGCAGAGGCAAAGGCAGAGGCAGAGGCGGAGGTAGAGTCATCCGAGGAGGAGACCAGAGACGGCTCGGGCTCAGACTCAGATGGTGACGCTGATGACGATGCTCCTGGACCTTCGTCTAGGAAGAGGACGAGGACGGACCCCTAGGCCTGTGACCTTTTGACATTGATACAGATTTTTGCTGCTTTTCTTCTTTTTTGTACTTTTTTTTCCTTTTTTGCTGGTAGTTAGAAGTACCTTGTACTGCCGCAAGCAGGTTTTTTTGTTTCCAAAACTATGTATATGAAAAAGATGATGAAATGAAACAAACCTTTTTGTCTAAAAAAGTGTTACATTTGTATATTTCATGCATTGCATCGCACTGCATCATATTACACCTCGATGTAAATGAGATTGATCTCCTGTCTAAGTATTGAACACTTGCATGGTAATAATCAGATAACTAACCAGCTAACAGTAAAACAACCCAAGCAAACCACTGCTTAACCTGAACACATAGCCCATACTCTGCTGAGGATTAATCTGCATACAGCCCGTAACACAGCACTCGGTTCATTCTGCACACGGCAACCCCCGAACAAACAGCCCAATTTGACTAGACGGAATACAAAGGCTGAAACCGGCTGAAGTTGAAACACAGTCAGATGCTCCAAATTTTCCCTTTCTTCTTTTGCTTCGTCTAAATGTAAAGAATGGCACAGCACTCTGAGCACAAACGATTTTTGAAATTGAAAAAGGGCTTTTCAAACCTGCGTATTGAGCCTACGACTGAATGCAGCGAAAAAGACTCAAACAAAAGGTACACGACCTAAACAGAACAAGACACGCTCGGAAAAGACCCAAAACAAAAGTTGGGCTAAACAAGACAAAAGACACGACACACGGACGTGTTTAAAAAAATGAAAGACCTCAGATCTCGAGGAGCCAGTTCCTCCGGGTATGTTTCCCACCCTTTCTTATTTGTGATTCTCACATCACTCGGCCCTCAAGCTCGGTTTTTCTCTCAAAACCCTTTTCCTCACTTTTCTCTCGACTTACACCTCTCTATTCTTTATTCTCTCATTCTTCGTCCCTCCCCAGGGTGATTGATGGATGAATAGGAAGTTGTGGGTTCACGCCTAACACTGTTAGCTCGCGGCTATTTCTTCTGGTGACGTCTAGTCGATGTTTCGGACAGGGAATGGTGTATCTTGATCCATCCCAATGTGCGCTTCGCACTTGGCTTGATACCTCGTTGTTTGGAGGATATTGAGAGCTTTCAGCCCTTTACAGGCAGCTTTAGCTGTGCCTTCTTCCGGCGAATAGGGTGCCCTTCTGGCAAGTATGTTGACAACAAGGGAAAGACAGAACACTTGACTCGAATGTGCCCCAAGTTCATCACTTTGACCATTTTTTGTTTTGGTTTAAAACAATTTTGACCAATATGAAAGTTAGATTAGCATGCTTGTTTGATTTTTGATTTGAAAATCATGCAAGTCAGGCTATAAGCACTAAAAAATTTCCTTTTTTGGGTCCAAGAAATGGTCCAGTTTTGGAAAATGAAATAGTTTTCGAGAAAATAGTCAACCTCAGTAAAAATTTTAAAAAACTATTTTTGCAAATGACTAATGCTAAACGAGCACGGAACCTACCCTCGAGATGTGCAACCTCGGATCGGAGGCAATGGAAAATTACCCCTTGCTTGAAAGGGCTGCATGGCAACGGAAAGTTGCCCCTGGTTTGAACGGTGACTCGTGGCAACTCATGGCAACAGAAAGTTGCCCCTTGTTTGGATGATGTCGCAGCATGCTGAAAACCAGTCCTCATCGGTGGTGATTGCAAACGAACTCTCGAATGCAGAGAAGACGGAGATGGTCAAAACCAATATATGGACACAGTCACTTCGAAAGTGTTGGGGGCTGGACTTCAGGATGAAATTGCCTACGTAGTTCCGGTTGTCACAACCGAACTATCGGATTTAGAGAGGGCAAGGATGATCAAAACCATTACAATGGACTAAACCGCTTTTGAAAGCGTTGGGGGCTGGACTTCATGATGAAGTTGCCTACGTATCCCAAACATGGGAATCAAGCCTTATGTAGTTCCGGTTAAGGTACACTCGGGTATTTTAACCTTCACTTTTTAGGCTCTAACTTTTGCCAAGGTGCCCGATGCGGGTTTTTGACCTTGCGAGCTTTTTTTTTCTTTTTTTTTTTGTTTTCTTTTTTGCATTTTTTTTTTGCTTTTGTAGATATTTTTCCTTGCTCTAACTTTTGCCTGGGTCGCCCTTCCAGGTTTTCGGCCCAACAAGCCTCTCAAAGGGTAAAAGTGTAACAAGTCCATGCTAAATGGTTTTGAGATTGAAGTCTCTCTGTATCCAGGAGAATGGCTGTTGTATTGATTTGCAGAAGGATCCATCACGGTTGCTTCACGAGCTTCTTGTGGTGAGATCTGACCTTCTTGATCTGATTTTGGTGCCTCTTGTTCGAGGGCTGCTTCAAATCTGGCCACACAGGCCTTACATGGCGGTTGACCGTTGAACAGTCCGAATTGTGGTCAAGGCTTGAAAACAAACGGATTGAGTCTTGAGGCTGAGAGCGATCCTAGGCTGCACAATCTCAAGAGCGATTCCACACAGGTCTTCACAGGACCGCGCAAAACATTTTGTTTTTGAAAGTTTTTAAGAAAGTGATAAATCGCTCGCGCTGAAGATAGTGTGAAACCAGTCTGGATCAAGCCAGGGTCCTTCTCAGTACTCATGCTAACAAGCATGCTTTCAGTCATTAAAGACTTAGCACGCCTCTCTTTCTCTCAAATGATCAAAGTTTTGTAAAACCCAAGGAATTCCTTCCTCTTCGTTTTTATCGCAGTGTTCAAAAAGGTTTTTGAAAAACTTAGGTCATTACAATGATTTTCAGGGCACAAAAGAGCAAGTGGAATGCACGGTTGTTCCATTCAAATCCTCTGGCACAACTAGCTCAAAATAAGCAATAAGCATGGAAACACGATAGCCGCAGCTGTTTCATTCAGATTTCTTGGTTGTAACTGGCTCCACAGCAGAGACAGACTCAAAAAGAAAGCAAAAGGAGTAATTGCAAAACAAAACGGTGTTCAAGGCAACAACCCCGGAATCACCTGACATTCTATACAAGGGGAGCCGACTCGCTACAACAAGACAGACCCTTAAGCAAAAAGAACTGACTCAAGACGAAGAGATAGACTCAAAACAAAATAGAAGACTGACTCGACACCTAAGCTAGAATTTACAAAACTAGCATTCACAGATGCTCAAAAATGCGTGCCAGACGCCACATCAAAAATACCGGGCGCCGCCCACAGGTGGTCCAACCCCGATCACATACTCGTAGTGTCCTCAAAATCCAATAGCTGGGTAGTAACAGACTTGGCTGAGGTGGGCGGGAGGATAACCTCGTTGTCGATCAAATCTTGCACCTCATGACGGAGGCGGAAACAATTATCGGTAGCATGTCCGGTTTGCTGGTGGTACGCACAGTACAAAGCAGCATCATGTGTGAGAGGGAGATTCTTTGGGAGAGGCCGAGGCTCCAAGGGTTTAAGATGCCCTCTTTCGGCCAGGATCTAGAGTGCCTTCGACAACGGCATGTAAAGAGCGTGAAAGACCCTGCACCCTCGGGGCAGGTACTTTGAAGTCTGAGTATTCTTGCTAGACGCACTAGCGAAAGGGTCGGCAGGCACTGCCTTGACCTTCTGATCTTTCCCAGGTGTAGGGTTGGGAGTGGAAGGAACTGTTCTGGCATGACGGGGCCTGTCCCGGTTTTCTACCTGGCTCAAATTGCTTTCAGTTGGAGTCGGGAAAACATCATCCACAACCTTGGTCACAACTGAGGATACTTGCTATTTACTCATCCCCCCGGCTTTCAAAGCCTCGACTGCCCACAGCAGTTGTTCAATGGGATCGGCATCTACCTTCATTTTGTCCTTGCCTCTGGCCTCAGCCTGGTCGAGGGTTTGGGTTAATGTTGATACGTCGTTGCCATAGCTGGAGGCTATCTCGGGTTGGCTAAGTTCGATCACAATCCGTCCCAACAGTGGGGGCTCCTGGGGTACAAAATTCCCGACATATGGTGCAGTTGGTGGCGAAACTGACATTCCGTAAGTGAGATCCACCACGGACCTCTGAAGGTCACCTATCATTCCCATTAATTTGAATGTGGTGGGCTCACGAGCCTGATATAACTGGGGGGTCCAGACCAGGTGCGCAACAGGCGACCTGGGTGGATGCGGCACATTAACATTGGTCTCACTTTGCAGAGTGATTCCTTGATCTAATGCGGCTGTCATACCCACGATTTCCTCCGAATTCTGCGTCATCATAAGTCCGCTGTACTGAACGGTGACCGACGGATCAGATATCTGTCTTGCCTCGTAAGGGAAACATCGCTATTCTCAGATCAACTCTCCGAATCGAAGGAAAAATAAGCAAGATTTCAAATTTAAACAGATCAAACACAGGTGTAGCCAAACAACTGTACTCTACTACTGACCACTGTTCCCCAAAATCACTGCCCCAAAATACTGAATCGGATACCCTCAGATATAACTGATTCTCACAAATACTGATACTGGTGCCCTCAGGCCTGATACTCAAACTTGCAAACTGATATGCGCGTTCCTGTAGAGATGCACGCTAAAAGCACATAGCAAGTAAAAGAGAGCCAAAACACCCCTATGTCGGGGTAGGGTTTCCCTGTCCTACTTTTGTCAGGAGCTAGGGTTTCACTACGCACGCAGTGGTTTCAAACAACCTAACATCAGGTAGGCAACCTGTCCTAGCTTGGAATGGTCACTATGGATTCCAAATATGCACTAGGTCAAATGGTCAAAAAGGGTGCCCCGGTAAAACCGGGGTTTGTGTTCCCATATCTTGGCAGAGCTTGAACCGACCTTATGGCATGCTTTGACAAAGTCAAGCCTCCAGCAAACCGCTCAGGAATAGCAGATGGCCAACACGGTGTCCTAAGCGCACTAATGCACATGCAATACAAAGAAACACATAAGTGTGAACAAAACATGATATCACGAGTTCGAGTCAAGTTCTCTAAAATCCCCAACAGAGTCACCAGAAACTGTGGACGCGCCCCGGGGGAGGGACTTATGCTGCCATAGTTCGGACTCGTTTTGTCACGGTTCTTAATCTTGAACCAAAGAGTCCAAATCCGGCAAATCATTTTGAGAAAACAGATTTTTTGAAAACAGATTTTTTGAAAGAATTGCCAAACATGGACTGCTTTGCCCGATACAGAGTCGCCACCTAAATATTTTTTAATAGGGGAATTTAGGAAACCCTGACTCGGTGCCAAAGGCCATGTGTCCGTCATCACCAAAGTTACCTCGGCTCGGGAACTTGGGTACGATTGGGGAAGATCAGCTATGAGCACCCCCTCTCGCCCGATCCGAAGATCGGCCTCTACTAACCGTGATATCTTGTTTTGAAAGCATTATGTATTCTTATTCCGGTTATTAGCCTAGAATTACTATGTTATGCGCACAGCAAACAAGTATAGACCAGATTGCCTAAATTGGAACAAAACATTGCATGTCCGTTTGTTTGGAAAATGCTTTAGAATTTGCTACTCGCAAGTAGGCTAAAATACAGATTTCAATGAGTTGTTCCAACTCAAACAACCCAACCTTCACCCACAGGCATTCAGGCAGTTTATATCACATAAGCATCTAGCCACATGGAAAGCATGCTGTCATGTTAACATTCACACTCATGCGAGATGCTAAAGCATAAAATACTCACAATGTACTCCGAGCCAAAACAAGAACGTGTTAGCAATCATGCATGATCCAAGTCTATGTTTAAATGCCTAATGTAACGCATACGGAATGTGAAAATGCGCAAGTAGCATGTATTCAAGTTAGATTTGAAATACTTATGCATTTAGCATGATGCGCCGAGCCCGGTGCATGCAATACTGATGAATGATGCATGCATGCATAGCATGAGGATGCTAAAGTAAACATGTCCTAATACTAACCATCAAAGCAGGTAAGTAAAAGGGAGAAAGAAGTGGGGATTGGAAGACATGCACACACGCACCCACACTTATTACAAATTTACCCTCGCTCGAAGGGACCAAAAGAATAATACAATTTAATTAACCTACAAGCTAATTAAATATTATAGACCAATTAAATCAGCTAAGCAAATTAACTAATCTATTTAAGCAATAAACAACAGCCTCGGGAAGGGGGTCCAATGCATGCGCGCTTGGTTCCGCTCGGAAAGTCACTGCCATGCACAAGATGCCTCTGCTTTGACTGTTCTGCTCCTCTGAAGACTTCACGAGTCCTAGGATTGCTTCTCTAAATGTTGTGGAACACCACCGGCTGAGAGGATTGGTCACCAGCCATGGAGAATGGTCACCGGCCACAAATGAATCCATCGGCCACTTATAGATGGCCGGTCGGCACTAAAGATGGCCGGCCGGCCAAATCTTCCTGCAGAAACTGGTTTGACAGCAACAGAGGGCAAAACAAAGCATGGCAATGCATTTCAGGCAATGTATGCACCAACCACACTCCTTATCATATGTATGACTCAAAGGAGGACGGGCCTCGATTCTCGGACCACCAATCGTACATTTCCATGCATAATGGCCCAAAGAATCAAGTGTGCATTTCGATTTCAAATGAAATGCAATGCACATAAACAAACCAAGGGGCTTTCAACCTCTATCATAGCTTGATCAAGAGATGAAGCATGCATGCCAATGCAATGCAATCCTAAGCATGTGAGCCTAAGTGTGTAATATGGGCATGCAAGCAAGTAATGCAAAGATGCAACTAACCAAGCATGCAAAGTGTAACAACAACATGCACACATGCAAGGTGCAATATGGACAACATGTTAGATACAAAGCATGCCAAATGCAACAACACAAAAGTGTGCAACAATGTGTCATGAGCCAAGTATCTACATATACAAGCATGCATGCAAACGTGGCTTAAAACTTTAAACATCAAAAGTAACTCTCAAGCACACTTGAGAGGATGCAAACATAGACAAATGGCATGCACCTTAAGCTTTGAAATTGCATAGAAAAGAGGTGCTAAACAACTAAGCAAAGCAAGCAGAGCATGTAATTGGTCCAAGGACCTAAAGCATGATCATATGACACATGAAGCAAATGACCAAAATAGATCAAAGCAGTCCTAAATCATGTTAAGGCAAGTCCTAAAAACCACCTAGATGGCATCTAAATAATCTACACATGGAGGCATGCACAAATGCTTAAACATGGAGCATACAACACAACCTCTTAAAGCATCAAAGGAGCATTAAATGCAAGCATGCAAACATATTATAAGGACTGAAATAACATGGTAAGTGGTTCCAAACCACTGAAACACTACAAGTAATGCATGCTACACACTCACACACCCAAGGCTAACAAGCCGAAATGCAAGGTGGCTATACTAAGCATGTGATGGTCGACCAAAACAACCAAAAACAGAGCTTAAGCATGCTAAAACAAACACAAAAGCTTCACAAAGCTTGGCCAAAATCATGCTAGAACAAGGATCAAAACCTAAAGCATGTTAAGACCTAAACATGGCATTACAAGGCATGTATGCTAAGCAAATATGGTGTACCAAAACCAATTGAAAACAGAGCTATATTATGACATAATAAGCACAAAAATCAGTTAAGGCATGGCCAACATGAACCTAAACAATATGCTCTCTCAAGAGGCTAAAATGGCCCTTTTCAAGGACAACAAGGAGAGGGGGTGGCCCTCTCCTTCTTAGGATCTCAAGGCACCATCCTCACAACTGAAATCCCTCAAGATTTCAGTGGTGAAGAGGCCCAAACACAATGGTCCCGGAGCTCACCAAAATGGCACAAAATGAAGGCCAAACAAGCCTTAAGAGGGGTCAAACAACCCCAAAGGTTAGAACACTCTCAAACAACTATTTAGAGGGCTCAAAAATAGAACTTTTATGTGTTATATGCTAAGCTCAAAAATAGATGCAAGATAGTCAAAAAAGCTTTGCAAAAATGGGGTATTTAAAGGAGTAAGTGCTCACCCTTGTAGACCCTCTTCAAGAATGGAAGACCAGCAGCTTCTTTGGCTCAAACCAGCTCTAAAACTTCAAAAACAACCCTCAAGGGCCTCAGCTCCAAAAGGATAGTGTAATAGTGGGTGTTTGTGTGCAATCCTAAGGCTAAACACACACAAATACAAGAGAGAGAGAGAGAGAGAGAGAGAGATAGTTATAGGATAGATACACAAACCAAACCCTAAAACCAGAGCTCTCTAAGAAGTGTTGTCTAACCCTAAAAGAGGGAGAGGAGACCAAGAACTATAGAGCTTCAATCTTGCAAGCTTACAAGACAAGCTAGCTAAGAGGGAGATCCCTCCATACACGTGTATGGAGGGGAGCCAAGTGCATGCCAGCTGCATGAAAATATCTGTAAAAACAGATGCACAGTAGTCGGCTGGCCAAAAGTGCAATTGACCAAGAAAAGATAGCCGGCCGGCCATCTATAGTGCCAGCCGGCCAAATATTTGGCCAGTGGCAACAAAACACAGCCGGTGGCCTCAAGCCATGGCCGGTGAAGTGTGGGGATGGCCCACAAGCCATTCCCTGCCCCTCCAAGGCAAAACACAAGTGTTTGGTGCAAAACCAGACACAAAACAGTCGAGTCAAGAGATCTTGAGGCAAGGCGCGCGTAACCGAGACCTCCGGGAACTCAAGACGAACACAAACATGGATGATCACCGAGTGTTCAAACGGTGACGTCTAAGTCTTGAGGACGGTCAAAAATGGGGTGTCTACAATAACTGATTCTCAAAACACTATCTTGATGCCCGGGCAGTTGCACCAGACTTCGGAATCGATCGTGCATTTCCCTGTAGAGGCCAACTCAAAAAGCACATAGCAAGCAAATGAGAGCCAAAACACCCCTATGTTGGGGTAGGGTTCCCCTGTCCTATTTTGTCAGGAGCTAGGGTTTAACTACGCACACAGTAGTTTCAAACAACCTACAATCGGGTAGCAACCTGTCCTAGTTTGGAATAGTCACTATGGATTCCGAATATGCACTAGGTCGAATAGTAAAAAAGGGTGCCCAGGTAAAAACTGGGGTTTGTGTTCCCGTCGTGGTAGAGCCCGCAACTGGTCAGCCTTATGGCACGCTTATCAAAGCAAGCCTCCGGCAAACCGTTCAGGAATGACATATGGCAAACACGGTGTCCTAGGTGCACCAATGGAAATGCAATGCAAAGAGACACATAAGTGTAAACAAAACAAGATATCATGAGTTCGAGTCAAGTTCTCTAAGTCTCCAGCAGAGTCGCCAGAAACTGTAGACGTGCCCCGAGGGCCTCATACTACAGTTCGGACTCAAATTGTCACGGTTCTGAATCTAGTCTTGCAAAGTGCAATGCAAGACCGATAAATCACCAAAGAGTCCAAATCCGGCAAATCGTTTTGAAAAACTGATTTTTAAAAAAGAAGTGCCAAACATGGACTGCTTTGCCAGATACAGAGTCGCCACCTAAATATTTTATTTTGGGGGAATTTAGGAAACCCTGACTTGTTGCCTAAGGCCACGCGTCCGTCATCACCAAAGTTGCCTCGGCTCGGGAACTTGGGTATGATTGGGGAAGGTCAGCTATGAGCACCCCTGCTCGCCTGATCAATGATCGGCCACTACTAAACATAATATCTAGTTTTTGAAAACACATGTGTTCTTATTCCGGTTAATTAGCTAGAATTACTATGTGATGTGCACAGCAAAACAAGTATAGACTAGATCGCCTAATTTGGAACAAAGCATCATATATCAGTTTGTCTGGAAAATGATTTGAAATTTGCTACTCATAAGTAGGCTAAAATGCGGATTTCAATGAATTGTTCTAACTCAAGTAATCCAACCTTCACCCACAGGCATTCAGGTAGTTAAACACTTAAGTAGTTAGCCTCATGGCAAGCATTCTATCATGGCAGCACTCACACACATGCAGTATGCTAAAGCATAAAAGCTTACCTAGTACTCTGAGCCAAAACAAAGAACTAGTTAGAAATCAATGCATGATCCTAGTTCATGTTAAGATGGCTAATGCAACACATGCAAGATGCAACTAGAAATAGGCTCGGCTATTCTAAGATGACATATGCGATGCGATAATTGATACATGTATTCAAGTTGGAATTGAAATACAATACAGTTAGTATGATGCACCGAGCCCGGTGCATGCAATGTAGATTAATGATGCAAACATGCAAACATAAATATGCTAGACAGATAAATGGATGCAAACATGCAAAGCATAAGTATGCTAATTTGAAACATGACCTAAAACTAACCATCAAAAGTAGGTAAGTAAAAGGGAGAAAGACGTAGGGTTAGAAGACATGCACACATGCGTGCACACTTATTACAAAATTCGTCCTCTCGACGGAGGGTCCGAATGAATAATACATGCCAACTAATTAACTAACTAACTAACTAACAAACTAATTAATTATTACATAACCGAATTGAATAACTAGCTACAACTAATTATTACAAAACTTAATTAATTAACAGATTAACTAATTATTACAAATTGATGCTAACTAACAAGTAAGCATGAAAAACAAACTGCTCCAGCTCTGTTTGAAGAAGGAGAAGATGCATGCTCGGATGCCGCCCCGAAAAGCTCTCCAGTTGCTCTTTAGAGGCTCTGTCTGCAGGGTGTCCTCAAGGAATTCTTGCTGAACCTTACCAAAAACATGCTGGGGAGTGCATCAAGGCCTCACGCCTTGGGAGCCATCGCCACCAAAATGAAAGGGTGCCACCAACAACAAGGCACTCAAAGCATCTGCAAGGCATCTGCCACCTTGATGTCTTTGGGACACCAAGCTGCAGTAGAGCACAAAATAGAGAAAATGGAGGGTCTCCCAAGGGTATGTACACACTATGCCACCCCATATCATCTCGAAACATCAAAGGAGAGGCATAGTTGGATCTACGACCATCAATCACGCATCCCGATGCATGATGGCCAAAGATCCAACTTGTGCAAATCAATATGAAGTGGATGCACAAATAAACACATAAAGCCTGAAACTCTATCATGTGTGATCAAGAGCGTCGGCGACCGAGAATTGAGACACGTTTCATCACTTGAAGTATGAAACGCCCCTCGTTCCTCGTGCTTGGATTAACACTTTAATCCAAACAACAATGCAACACAAGCATGGCAAACATGCAATGCAATAACCCGAGTATGCAACAAGCATATAAGCATGATATGAGGTAACAACCTTGAATAACATGATAAAATGCGACATGAACATACAAACATGCAAGGCATGTGACGGTGGACAAGTATGCAACAAGATACGAAACGGGACAAGCATGTGACAACATGGTAAGATGGGCTTACACTAAAGGTGGATAAGTCTCAGCCATGCCTAAGATCAGTGGCCAAACATGTTAAGATAGAAGCTCAAAGTACTATACAAACATGCATGCACATTAGCCCGAGCTTAAGGCAGAAAACACAACTCTTAAGCACACTTAAGAAGTGAAAAGCATGCAAGTATAAAAATACTACATGCTCTGAAATGATGTTAAGAATGATGCCAAATCACACACATAACACAAGCATGGCATGCACGAAGCTCAAAAGCTAAGAACTAGCAAAGGGACTTAAGCCATGGCCATGCAAAACGAGCCCCAAAAGGCTAAGGGAACCTAAAATAGTCTCAAGGCAGGTCCAGACAAGACCAAAAACAAGCTCGAAGCTAACCAACACAAGCTAGAACACAAGGCCAAAAACATGGAGCATGCAAGGCTACAAAAGAGGCAATGCACTACACCTATTGAAACCAAACATGGCATGACTTGGACAGCATAAAACAGAGTTACATCATGGTATAACAAGACCCAAAATGCACTGATATGATGAACCAAAGGCTTAGGCTTAATGGCATGCACCAAAGTTCGTTCTTGAGGCATAAAGAGCCAAGGCTCCAAGACATTAAAAGCATGGCAAATGCAAGTGTATGGCTACATTTCATGGACTAAAATAACATTTAGAATGATGGCAAACCATGCAAACTTCACATGTATGGCATGGTAGCGGCCTCAAAACCCAAGACTAGCCTAAACATTTACACTATAGCTATATAAAGCATGAATGATATGGCCATGGCAGCCCAAAACAGTCCAAGAACAACCCAAAATAAGAACAAAATCATGCTGGAGCAAAGCCAAAATATGCTAGAATGATGAGTCAAAACATCATGCACACAAGACTAGTAAGCAAGATTTGTTCTACAAGTATATGGAGCATGCAAAGGATGATCAAACCAGCTATGGACAGAGTCATGACATGGAAAAACATCACCAAAAACATGCTGAAATGGACTCATCATAAGCTAGAATGACATGTCAAAGCATGAAGCATGTGAAGCTAGTTTAAGTGATTTACACTACAAGTGTATCATACACACATGGAGTGACAAAACCAACCCAAAATAGATCTAAGGCATGGTAAAAAATTACCAAAAACCTACTGAAATGGACTCAACACATGCAAGAAAGACATGCTATTTTGATGAGCTACACATGGGATCGCACTACACATGTATGAAGCATGCAAGAGGTGACCAAACCAGCGATGGACAGAGCCAAGGAAGGTCCTAAAAGTCACAAAAAAGAGCCTGAACCAAGCCTCAAAAATATAGAGAGGCATGCTCCTTTGGAAGGCCAAAAATGCAAGCAAACAAAAACCAAAAGAGAGGGGGCCACCCCCTTTGATTTGAGACCTCAAAACCACATGCCTACCACTGAAAATCTATTGGATTTTAGTGGTTAGAAGGCCAAACCACGGCTAGCTCGGAGGCTTTATGGCATGGCTCAAAACAAGGCCAAACAAGGCCAACAAGAGGGTTGAAGACCCTCAACAACCAAAAGACCTTAAACAACCACCAAAAGCACTTAAAAACAAGACTTTTTTCAGTTGAAAGCAAGGCCTAAAACAATATGCAAGGATGGCCAAAATGAGGTACAAAAAAGTGCTAAAAAGGAGAAGAAGTTCACCCTTGAAGATCAACTTCGAAACCAGCAACTTCAAGGGGTAAAACCTCAATTTCAGAGCTCATAAAGTCCTCCCAAGAACCTCAATCCAAAGATGGTGGTGTATCTCTAAGTGTTGTAGTGTAAAAGTGCAAGGAAAATGGACTTCAAGGCACAAATCAACAACAATAGAAAGAGAGAGAGAGAGAGAGAGAGATATTTCTTCTCAAAAATGCTGAACCTCTGCTAAGGAGAGAGGCTCTCTCCTTATATAGAAGAAAAGCAATGCAAAGCTTCTTCAAGAAGCTTGACAAAAGCTTCATCCCTCCATACACGTGTATGGAGGGCAGATAAAAGGATTCCAGCTGGCTCAAAAGATCTGGAGTGAAACCAGCTGAGACAGGGGGTCTGCCGGCCATTAGTGGTGGCCGGCAGTGGCTCACTAATGACCGGCAGGCTCAATCAATGGCCGACAGAAACAAAGGCATGGCCGGTAGTGCCAGACCATGGCCGGCAGTGCACCAAGAAAAGCATTTTGAAAGGACCAAGTCATGGTCCAAAAATGGGGGCGTAAAGGATCTGAGGTCTAGAAAGCTCGAACTCAGGACGTTACGCGCAAAAAGTCGAATGCCCGACGAGCAATCGAACTTGTGTCTGGATGTACCTGCAAGCACAACCGAGTCTTGAGGACGGTCAAAAATGGGGTGTCTACAGCGTCATACCACATTCAGGGGTATCAACGCAGGATTGCTAGAGCATTCAACAAAAAGGTTAGATCTAGGAATTTGAAGGAAGGGGACTTAGTGTTGAAAGACAGCCGACCTCCTAACTTCGAGATGAAGCTACCTACATATCTCAAAGACAGGAATCAGGTCATCGTAGTTCGGGTTAAGGTTCACTCGGGTATTGACACTCTCCTTTTGTGTTCTAACTTTTGCCAAAGCCGCTCTTGCAAGTTTTCAACCTTGCGAGCTTTTCATTTTTCTATATTTTTTATTATTATTTTTTTGTTTTTTGTTTTTTTTTTTTTCGCTGCTCTAACTTTTGCCTAGGTCGCCCTTTCAGGTTTTCGGCCCAGCGAGCCTCTCAAGGGTAGTACTTCTTTAGCTTGTCTATGTTGATTGGTTGTGAGAACTGCAAACCATCCAAATCCATGAGAATGACTACTCCTCCTGACCAAATTGATTTAATGATGTAGGGGCCTGTCCAATTGGGTCTAAACTTGCCCCTGGGGCGACCCTAATAATTTTTCAACTCATTCATCTTGTCCATATTTGATTAGTGTATCTTTAGTCAACTTGGTTGTCCTATCCGTGTTTGATTGGAGTATTTTCGTTCTGCTTAGTTCAGTTGGTTCGATTCAACTTGGTTCAAGTTCAGTTCAATTCAGCAGTTCGGTTCGGTCCGGTCCAGTTCTGCCCTATTTCATTCGGTTCGGATCGGCTTGGTTCAGTTATCACCATTAATTATCTGGTTTGGGACTATGCACCCCAATGGTTGATTCCATGTTAGTTGAGTAGTGGCCATTTGCAAAAATAGGTTTTGATTAATTTGAATGAAGCTGACTAATTTTTCTCGAAAATTGTTTTATTTTTGCAAAACTGGGACCATTCTTTGGATTTGAAAAGGGAAAATTTTCAGTGCTTACAGTTTACCTTACATGATTTGAAACAGAAAATGGAATAAGTATGCTAATCCAACTCTCATGTTGATCAAAACATTTTTACAAAAAAATCAAGAAAGAAAAAAATTCAAGGCAATGAATTAGGGGCATAGTCGAGTTAGGGATTCTGTCTTCTCCACCACTCGAGTCAACTCGTCAGTGTATATGAGTCTATATTCATACTAGTCAGTGTATTTATACCAATCAGTGTATTTGTACTAGTCAGGGTATTCATACCAGTTAATATATATAAGTGTGTTCCTTTCATACCAGTCAGTGTATAAGTGTGTTTGGATTATTTTACTTCGTTTTTCTAGCATTAAGTCATCTGTTTGATTCAGGTCAGTATAAACTTAATGTCCAATTCAGAGTTCAAATTCAATCATTTTCAAATTCAATCAAACAAAATTGTTTTCAAACTCAAAGTGATATGCCAGTCACGCCATTGATGAGCAAAAAAAAAAAAAAATTTTGATTTTATTGTAATCAATAGAGGACATCCCCAATTACAGAGACTCAAAAAAATAAAAATAAAAAAATAAAAAAAAAACCCAAAAATATAAAAAAAGAAAAAAGAAAGAAACAGCAAGCCCAGAAAAAAAATATACAAAGTCAAAAAAAAAAAAAAAAAAGAAGAGGGATCTTCTTCTTCTTTCTTCGTCGATGCCGGCCACACACCGGCTTCACTTACTCGGCTCTATCGCCGAGCTCTTCCTCTTTTTATCATCGACCCTCGAAGGCCCTGCTCCAGTACTTCCGCCGAGAACTACCACAATGCCTCCGCCAGGAGAGTTGGCTCCTCGCCGGCCATCAAAGGCGAAGTATGAGGGAGTCCCAAATCTGGCCATGGAGGTGGCTTGTCGTTTCAGCTCATTGTTTTTAGGCTTCAGTGCACAAATTTCTGCTCATGCATCTTTGTACATGCGCTGGAGCAGGGTGAGCTGGGCGTTGACCTGGTGTACTTCACTCGTCCTAGCCTGCAGTCGGAGAGACAAGTTAGTGACCACCGCCACTGTCTCCGTGCAAGACCTCAATGTAAAGTGGTTGGCTTCTATGTCGGATTGAGCGGCCATTAGTTGCTCAATCGACAGCATATGAAGGTTAGGAAGAGTGGGAGTAGGGGCACTCGGCCCAGAAAAGCTTGTAAGATCATTTAGATCAGGAAACAGAGTGAGGAGACGAGATGAGGAAGCCATGGATGTGTGTTGAGAGGTGTAAAAGAAATGGGCTGCCGAGCAAGAATAGAGAATAGACTGAGGTTCGACCTTCTCTGTTCTGTCTCTTGATGCAAAAGTTTCTCTCTTAACGAGGATGAAGAAAAATAAACAGAGGTAAGTGATGAAAAAGGAGAATGGTGAGTGATGAAGATGAAGGAGATGGAAGAGAATGGTGAAGAAGAAGATAGAGAAGACTGATTATGAAGAAAGACGAAAAGAAGACGACGAGAGAAGAAGACAAAGAGGGAGAGAGCCGAGGCGAGCGTCGTTCAAGGCCTGCTTTTGTCGGTCAGTGACGTAAAAGCAGGCCGCGTGTCATGTGTTTGTGAAAAAAGAGAGAAACGCGAGAATGAATTGTGTATGCATGTATATATATTGTATAGATATGTAATATATATATATATATATATTTGTTTGCACATTTTGGTCACAGGTGTGGCTTGGGTTCGGTGGTGTGGCTCAGTGGTTACAGGCTGACAGGCTGAGCCCGACGTCAGGGGTTCGAACCCCACATTGAGTGTTTCTTTTGGTTTGTTTTGGTTTTATGTATATATGTCTTGTATAAGTGTATATATATTTTGTTTGAACATTTTGGTCACAAGAGTGGTTTGGGTTCAGTGGTTTCGCTTAGTGGTTGGGTTAGGGGTTCGAACCCCACTGAGAGTTTCTTTTGTTTTGTTTTGGTTTTATGTATATATGTCTTGTGTAGTATATATATATTTTTTTGTATATTTTGTCACAAGAGTGGCGTGGCTCAATGGTTAAGGACTCGGACACCAGGCCTCAGGTCAGGGGTTCGAACCCCGTGTCCATGTATTTTGTGTTTTTTTCATTTTGCTTGTTTTGCATACATGTCTTAGCGTCGAGAAGCGAAATATGCCTTCTCGATAAAGATATTCCGCTAATTTGCAAACAAAATATTCCCCACCTGTATATATATCGTATATGTCTGTATATCGCTCTGTCATATACCATAGACCTCTGTCCTTATACCGTATATATTTGTGCATATACCGTATGTCTTTATCATATATCTCTGTGTATATTCATATCTGTCTGTATATAATGTCTGTATCTATTTGTGTATATATCTATACATACAGTATTTTCAAAACCACCTTTGTCCCTTTCATGTGAAACGTGTTAAGATGAGAAATTTCTCCTTGGTTAAAACCTTCCCTCTCTCCGTATGAAATACGTTGAGATACGCCTGTTGGTTACACCATTGTATTTCTCCTTGGTTAAAACCTTCCCTCTCTCCGTATGAAATACGTTGAGATACACTTGTTGGCTAAAACCTTCTCTCTCCCTGTATGAAATACGTTGAGATACGCCTGTTGGTTACACCATTGTTTTTTTTCTCCCTGGTTAAAACCTTCCCCCTTTCTGTATGAGATGCAGTTAGGTATGTCTGTTGGTTATACCACCTTTGTTCCTTTCACGTGAAACGTGTTAGGAGTTGATGTTTACCTAGTTAAAACCTTTCCCCTTTCCGTATGAGATACGGTTAGGTACGTGATATGGTTAGGTACGTTTGTTGGTTACACCACCTTTGTTCCTTTCACGTGAAACGTATTAGGAGTTGATGTTTACCTGGTTAAAACCTTCTCCCTTTCCGTATGAGATACGGTTAGATACGTCTGTTGGTTACACCATTTTTGTTCTTTTTCACGTGAAACGTGTTAAAATTTGATGTTTACCCAGTTAAAAGCTTTCCCCTTTTCGTATGAGATACGATTAGGTACATCTGTTGGTTATAAAAACTAAATTACATACTCATATAGTCACATAAACATGTTATCATATAAATACATAACATCATACATAAGTCTCTAACAAGCGAGACAAACCCATTATGGTACTAACCACTTCCCACGTACCCAAAGTATTCAAACCCGGTACGCTCTGATACTAAGTTGTAACGCCCTCAAAATAAGACATATGACAATCATGTATAAAATCCATAAACATAAAGAAATAATACATTTTCATTCATCAGAGTCTTCTTACAAGTGATAGTACATGTTAACAACAAAAGAATGCCCTACGGGCTTACATCTTTCCAAGTAATACTTGAGTATAACAAAAGAACAGTTCTAACTCTTTACACATAAAGCCCTCGGCCTGAATTTACATTTAAACATCAAAACAAAATAACAAAACACGGAGCCTTCAACTCCTAAACCTCGCAAGCTAAGACCTTGGAGGTGGCATGTCCCTTGTACTTGAAAATGGTGTCCTAAGAAGGGTGAGCCAAAGCCCATCAGAGATATGCTAAACCAAATATGAGAAATAACTAAAACATTAGCATTTGATAAATGTTCAACACATGTACACCAATTTACACCATTTCCATAACCCATCAACATTGATATTCATCTTTCAACCCGATTTCATTTCTATTTCCAATTCACTTCATTAACATGGTTCGTCTATCCAAATAATTCGAATGAGACTACAACTCATAAAAACAACACTTCAATTCATCAACAATTCAAAATGAGACTACAACTCATATTATCAACACTTCAATCATCAATGTCATTCAAACATATTTAAGATTTTGGAACTTTCAGCCTGGACACTCTGACCAACTTAATTATCAATGGAGTCCATCCCCTATCTCCTCCCAAACAGTGGAGTACATCTCATATCTCCTCCCAAACCATGGAGTACATCCCCTATCTCCTCCCAAACAAAGATATATATGCAATGTATTTAAACACTTTATCATATACAATGATCAATTAAAGCACATATTCAATGTGTTAATCCAACCGTCATATTCAATGACCTATTCCAATTGATTAGTTTCAGTTTACCTAATCATCATGCAATTCTACAACAATCATGGCGATCCTCCACCGATAGCCCAAAATAGTTATTTCTAAACAGATAAATAAATTTACCAACAGATAGATTATCAACTTTTCCATATGTGAGTGATTTATCAATCCAACTATACCATTTAATTACATTATCTCCCAATTTCATCATTTCCAACCCCATTACATTTTCACAATTAATTCCATTATTTTGACAAATAATTCATTTAATCCCAATTAGGACATTTCCCCACCCCCTTTCTCAAATAACAACCCTAAGGCTCAATTTCATCAATTATACATAATAATCCCCATTTCAAGACCTTACATTCACAATGAAGTCCAAAATCAAGAAACTCCTCTTTTATAATTTTCAAAACAAACCCTAACTTTACCCAAAACTCCCAAACACCACCATCTATACAAAATAACCAAAATTTATGTTAAAACTCATAATAAGGAGTAGTTTATCCCTACCTCAAAGTTAGGAGCTCAAAGGAGAAGAAGAAGAAACTTGAAAGTGCTCCAAATCCACACTTTTTCATATCTAAAGATAGCCCACGAGATGCTCTAGCCTTTTAACAAAGGGAGTAGGGTAGAAACTCTCTAGATCAAGTGTATTTGTAGAGAGAATGAGTGTGTAGAGAGAGAGATGGTCAGATCTAGGGTTTGGAGTGAAAAAGAGGTTCAAAAATGGTATAAAAACACGCTGCTACGAATTGATATATGCGAGGCTCGCTCGAGCGAAGGACTTGTCGCCCGAGCAAAGGACTTGTCGCTCGAGTGACCAAACACAACAAAGGACCTCGCTCGAGCACAATAAGCCTCGCTCGAGCGAACAATGCAAAGCTTCAGGTCTGCAACGCAGAAGCACGCTCGAACGAAGGAACATATAACACAAGGCTCGCTCAAGCGCAAGAAAGCTCGCCCGAGCAAAGATTACCAACCTTCAGGTCTTCTCAGAGACGCAGACGCACGCTCGAACACAAGAATGCTCACTCGAGCGAAGAAGGAAAAACTCAAGGCTCGCTCGAGCCCAAAAAGCCTCGCTCGAGCGAAGATGCCAAATTCTGGGCAGCAACCATTTGTTCTAACACCCAACCAACCTGTTCCAAACTTACCCAACACATCCCACAACTCAAATACAAGGAATTAAAGAATGGAAACAAGATAAAGACAACAGCAAACACCCACGGAACCAAGTCCAGAATACAATAAATGATGGAGGAAAACCGGGATCGCTATACTGAGGAGGGTATTCTGTCTGCTGGCTAGCTGTTTTTTGCCTCTTAGCCCTTCTCTGGCATGAGTCACGGGTGTGGCTGCTCCCCGCCTCACTTTGTACCGGGATTGGCTGGCTTTCTTGCCCAGACTCATTTCTGGAGACCTTCTTCACTGGTGGTTCTCAGGATGGGCTTTTCTGTCGCAGGTGATAAGACTCTGGGTCAGTCTTCTTCTCCGTCAATTCACTCATCACCCTTTTGAGTTGAGCTTTCAGTTCCTGTATCTCCATTCCCATGGAGTTAATGATTCGATCCCTGTAATCCTTTTCTAGTAGAAAATGATGAGAAGAACCTCCAGTGAAGGGCAATCAATGCTCAACAGATTCGGGAGTCCGGTTGTTGTTTCCGGTTTGTTCTTTCAGGACTATCAAGGGTGCCAAACGTTTATCCTTTGTCTTCTCCATTTGTGGAGTCAGTGTCAAAGGTGGGATGTCCTCAATCTCCATCGTCGGAATCAAGCGTAGAACTCAGAGACAAAGTTGTCCACGCTCACCACACCACCAAATGCCGCACTAAATGATCGTGGATCGGAGCTTTGCACTTGATTGGACTATCTAGGAATTGAAACCCTGCAATAATAAGCACCGTTAGAGCTACCCGGCCAGGAGTGGCCGGATAACCCCTCCGGTGTAGGAGTGAGAGATCGGTGAAGATGAAGGATCCTCTCTCAGTGCTGAGAGTCGTGTTTTTGGTGAGTATAGTTCAGCTTAGATCAGTTACCTTCAATTTGAAGTCAGTGTAGTTTATATAAAATCATTTGCTTGTTGCCCAATATGATTTCATAGGGCTTTGGTGCTACCAAGTTTCCTTTTAGTGTTTCCCCCGGTGGGGGACCATCTGATAGCTGACCAGGGGTGTATATACTCATTGTAACCATGCGTGTAACAAATCACATTCCTTCTATCAACTGTTTCCGTGATTCTAGGGGGAGGGAACCAACTGAGGTAGTGCCTTCCATGGGCATGCATTCACAGCTTCCACGTTTCTCTAACAGGTCCCTTTAGCTCAGTCACGTCCTGCCTTAACTCGGCCCTCTATGAGATTTCTTATAGAGATGGGTCGGGCCCATATGATATCTTTATTTGGGCTCGGTCCCTTTTGGGTTCGGTTTAAGGGTCAGGTGCCACGGCTCGGCCCAGCCCAACATCATGGCTGGACTGACCTTTCCACTACAGACTGGGCCCAGGTGCTTGAGGACTTGGAAATATGAGTTCAAATATTAGAGAATTAACTATTAGAGAATTAACTATTATAAATTGATGTATTTGAGTCAAAAATATTAGAGAATTAACTATTATAAATTGAGAGAAAAACTACGAAAGAATATGAGTTCAAATAAAATAGATCTATTTTCGAAAGGTTTTTATCGCTATAACATAATTTTTAGAATTATAAAGGTTATTATCGCTATAACATAATTTTTAGAATTATTTTAAATTCATCATGATAAAAATATTTAAGCTAATCTTGAAATTTATAAGTAAATTATCAAATCTAAATTAAATTTATTCTTCTTAAATAATTAACATCAATTCTAGGCATTTTAATACACATCATTTATATATAAGGAAAAGAAGGTTTTTAATGAGAAGGTTATTGTAAAATTCAAAACCCTCATACTATTTTTCTAGAATTCTTATTTTTTAAATAATTAAAAAATCTTCTATCGGCTAAATTTTATTGAATCATTTAAAAAAATAGTAATGAATCCATTTATATATCTTAATTTATGACTTTTAAATGGAAAGTATACTAATCCATTTCAAAATTTAAATTCGAAATAGATAAGAGATTTTCAAAATATTTTAAAAATAAAAAATCAGTTTGACTCTAATTTAAATTGTTTCCTCATATTTATATCTCACCTAAAGATATTTCACAAAAAATTAAACTTATAAATCTCAAAATCCAACTTCAATGATAGTATGAAATTGGACAAAAAGATTGGAGAACAGAAGGAATCAAGAATTAAACAGGTGATTTGACCAATTATGCAAGATTTTTAACATCTTACTTGAAAAGAAAAGAAACACATGCTTTTGTGTCTCTTTATTCTCTTTTTTTCTTTACATATATCTTTTTTTGTTTTAGTTTTTTTTTTTTTCTCCTCTCTAAGTTAGTTGTTGAAATTATAATAATGTAGTAGATGCGATCACCCCTAAATTCTATTGATTTTTTTAAAAAATTTACATTTACAATGTACAAGAAGAAAGTAGCTGTGACAAAAAAAGGTTAAAAAATCAACAGAAAGAGTGATGTTTTCCGATGCAATTGGAGTTGACACTTTTTTTGAGAAAAAAATTTACCAATCAGGAAGAGTATTTGGAATTCATTCACAAGTTTGAAGGAAATTTTTGTTCAATCCTATTTATTTTTTATTATAATTTTTCTTCAATTATATTAATTTATGTGTTGCGTTTTGTTTTAATATATAAAAAGGACACTCGATTTAAATGCAAATATAACTAAACTTAATTACGTAACTCTATAACATTTTTGCTTATATTTTAATTTTTTTGTTAGAGATCTTCATGAGTTTAAATTTGTTTATTTACATAGATGTATTGAGTAAACAAATTAAGTAGATTTTTAAATGATAAATTTCTCTTTTGCAGTAAAAAGTCCTCTGTACAAAGGAACATTTCAAGCGAATGGACCTCACATTACTTAATAATAAATATATAAATAAATTATTTTGTTTTCAACTCATAACAGTCATTATATATATAGCGAAAACCAATTTTACACTTTTGAACCCATTTGGATAACAAAAACGCAAGATACATATTTTTTACTTAATTATTATTTAATATTTAAATTTCAATTATGTTATTTAATGTCATGAAATTTTTAAACAGATTGAATTCAATATGTGAATACTTCAATAAAAATTTAATTAATTTTGTATAAACAAAATTATTATTCAATTATGTTGCATTTAAATTATAAACACATTACATATTTATAATCAAAATTTTAAAACCTAACTTTAAATAAATATATCTTATGTATTTAGACAAAAATCATAAGTAAGAAAAAAAATTTCTATGAGTGTTGAATTTTATATTCATATGCATAATACATGTCATTGCTAGAGAAACATTCAATTTATATGCATTCTATGGTGAAGACTTTATTATTTAAAATGAATGATTATATTATCATATAATACAAAGTAAAAATTAAACTAATTAAGATTTTAAAAGGAAAAGTGATATTAATTTTTCTATTATTTAGTAGTTTCATAATACAAAAGTTGTTGAAATTTATAGGTTATTGACACATAATATATATATATATATATTAAAATTAATGGTTATATTATCATATAACACAAAGTAAAAATAAAACTAATTAAGATTTTAAAAAGAAAAGTGATACTATTTTTTTTTTATTCCGTAGTTTCAAAATACAAAAATTGTTCAAATTTATAAGTTATTAACACCAAACAAAATTAAGAAATAAAAAGGTGATCCCTTGATTTTTTTTTAATTAAGTATCTTTAGAATACAACAAATGTTAAAAATTATAAGTAGTAGACACAAAAAAGAGAATTTGTATAATAAAATATCATAAATGCTTATTTTTTAACTACACAAAATTTAAATTTTAAAAAATTATAGGTGACATTTAACTCATCTAATTTTTAACTTACTACAACTTTGATATTTTTTTTTATTATTTTTACAAATTTTAAAAAATTATAGGTGACATTTCACTCTTTTATCCAATTTTTAAAGGGGTACTTACGTGTAAGTCCTAATAAGTAGACATATTATCTAATAAGTCTGATGAGAAAAATTTGTCATAAAAAAATATCACTAGTTGTTAGTTTTAGCTACAATTTATAAAAATTATGACAAAAAAAGTCACTAATTGTCAATTTTTAGCGACATATATAAAAAACTATCACAAAAAAATTAGTTTTAGCTACAATATTACCAAGAATTATTTTCAATTGGACTTTATGGGAATAGGGTCCAACTATTAAGACCTATTGGTAGTTTACCCATTTTTAAACTACTACACACTCTTCTGTTATTCTATTATTAGTGTTATATTAGATTTTTTTTCAAGTTTATTTTATTTTATTTTATTTTTGAATTTTTAAATTTCAACTTGATTTTTTTTTTCAATCTTTATTTGATGTTTACTAAATTTCTCTTTATCTCATTTTTCTAGGATTTATTTAATTTTATCTTTCTATATTCTTATAGTTTATCTTTAAATTTAAATTTTATTTTTTTACCTTTGTCTTATATTTACAAAATTCACTATTGCTTTTAATTTCCAGTTGAGTTTATTCATTTTTGAGAATTTATCTAATTTTTCTCTTTCTATATTCTTATAGCTAATCTTCAAATTTGAATTAATTTTTTTATCTTCATTTTATATTTATAGGATTTTAATTTTACTCTTCCTTTTAAATTGAGTTTATCTAATTGAGTGTATTTAAAAAAAAAAAATTTTGAATTAGCTCTGCATATCTATATAAACATAATAAAATTTACTCAAATCTATTATTTAAATACCCATCTAAATTAATATCATAGTATTTAATTAATTTTTAACATTTTTAATATTATTTATCACTTTTTATTAATTTGTATGTGCATAACACGGGATTTATGCTAGTTCAAATGGACCCTAATGCTCTGTTTGGTTTATAAATTTGAATAAAAAATTGAAAGGGTAAAAAGAAATAAAAATGATAAGTGAAATGTAAATGAAATATAATTACATTTTATATAATTTTTTAAAATTTTTTTTACTCAAATTCATAAACCAAACCCATGGTGGGCTTTAGATTTGAGGGTTTGGTTATGGTGTGCAACTTACACCTTACACCTTATTCTTTACACTTACACCTTATACTTACACCTTTTATACCTTACACCTTACACCTTTTGTGTAAGTGGCACATGGTGTGCAACTTACACCTTACATTTACACCTTACACTTACACCTACACTCTTACACCTTACTTTTTACTTATACCTTGTGGTGTGTGCAACCCACTTACACCTTTTATGGGTTGCACACCTAAGAAAACTCCTAGATTTGATAGTTTAGGTCAAATTCTCTCTCTCTCTCTCTCTCCGGGGCTTATTGTTGAGAATATAAGTAGGTGGGCCTAACTTTGGGTTAGGCTGATCTTTTAAATATGTGGGCTTCATTTTGTTTTGGGCTATAAAAATTGGGCTAGCTGAATACTATGCTCATTACAGGGGTCATTTTATTTAAACTCAAAAATTATCACAGTATGTTTAATTCAAATATTAAAATTTTAATTCCAACACATATTAAACATTTAAAATAAAATATTATTTTTTTACTCATGGTACACTCTAATAAATTATATGTATTCTTCCAATTCAAATCTCTTCGTCTTCTTTTCCAAATTTTAATTATTTTCTTTTCTTCTTCTTCTTCATTTCAATATTCCAATCCATCTCACCAAAACTCACCATTATTATCAATATTATTCACCATGTTTGTTTCCATTTTTTTGAAAACACTTTTCACAAAATTCTATTTTTTTGTTTTTCATATTTTTTTGTTTTTACTGAATTTTTTTAATATTTTAAGCATTTTTTTTATTTTTAGACACACCTAACATAAATACACTTAAACAGTATAATTTTCGTGAAACAAATCTTTAAAAAATTAACTAAATACCAAAAATATAAATAAAAAAATACGAAAATTCAGTATATTTTTCGTATTTTTGTGTATTTAATAATTTTTTAAAATATTTTTTTCACAAATATTATACTTTTAAAATACATCTAAGTAAGGTGCATCTAAAAAAATAAAATAAAAAAATGCTTAAAATTTTTAAAATATTCACTAAAAAAATGAAAAACAAATAATCCAGTTTTTAGAAAATTGAAACCAAACACACTGATTACTTTTTATTATATTATTACTTAAAAATAGAAGAAAGTTTAAATAAAATCAAACAATAATGAAAAACAATGAATCAGTCCCCAAAAGAAAAATCAAAATTTCAAACTTTATGAAAAACACAGTTTTGAAAACTATTAACGTAATTAGAAGGCATATGATGTGATTGACAATTCATGACATGAAATTCTCGAATGGCATAAGAAACCAGAAAGCAATTAGCATGTGTATATATATATATATATATTGTAGAATTCTGATCAAATTGAAGCTATATGAAAAAAGAAAATTTATCTGGCTATGATTGATGAGAGGAAGGAGGGTCCTTCTCCATTCTCCTTCTCCTTCACCGTCCTCATTTTTTGGTGCCGCCTTCGCGGTATCGAGTTTGCTAATCATATTTCATATATACAAAAAAAGGATTTTTCATAAGTAATTTAATTTTGTTTATTTGTTTGATTTTGGTGTACCTCAAAAGGATAATTTGGAAGAAAATAAGGTATATTAAGAACAAAGTATAACCCTAAATAACTTAATAAGATATACTAAAAAATTAACTTCCCTTAAATTGGTGATGATTAGTTCATGGAGATCATTAATTCATGGGAATAGCTGTTCGAACTGAACCAATTTATTTATTTATTTAAGTTCCGTTTGAGAATTATTTATTTTAATTAATTTTTGAGAAAATTGGTGATAAATTTAATGTAATAGGTGTCTAAGGCATTAGGTCCAGGGTGTTTGTTTTTATTGATGAGAGATCTACCATTTATAAAATAGTTTAGTGAGAGGTTCTTTTACTTATTTTGAAGGACATTTTGTTTATAATTTTATCTCTTAATTTATATGTTTATTTTTTTGACTATCTGTTCAAAATTTTCATCCATCTGTTCAAATTTTTTTGTCTATCTATTCTAATTTTTTCTATATAGATTTTTATCTATCCAAATTTTATCTATTCAATATTTTTATATGTACAAATTTTCTATGCAAATTTTATCTGTGTAAATTTTTATATCTATATAATTTTTATCTGTACAAAAATCGATTGTGCATTGTCACTTTTAGATGCAAATAAAGAATCGATTTGAGAGAAAACAAACAAGAACAAGCAAATCCAAACCCTAGAAGCCATTAAATCCATTTGTTGAATGTTTTGTCTATTGAAATTATCTTTTTAAAAAATCTATCTATTAAAATTATTTGTTAAAAAAATTAATCTGTTGTAATTTATCTGTTCATTATCATCATCATCATCATCATCATCAACAACAACAACAACAACAAATTCTATATGTTCAAATCTTTCTTTTCTCTCTCTCCCTATTTGTTGCATTTTGTTTCATCACCATCATCAACAAAAAAATAAAAAATAAATAAACAAACAGAGATCTTCATCATCATTGTGATCAGCAACAAGAACCACAACAACTATTACAAAAAAAAAAAAAAAAAAAAACAACAACAACATAAACGCACGCATGGCTTATGTTTTGAAAAACTAATAATAATATGAGAACCTTAGAAAATCGAACCAGAGAAAAATCTAGATACTCATTGATCTAGACGAAAACCTCAGAGAAAGATTTTCTCCATCCAGATCTAGTAGAACTTGAACTTTGTCCAGATCTAACATGTCCGATAATAGACGCCGGTGGATCTGACAAACGTAGAGAAAGAAGAGAAAGTGGTGGTGTTGACGACTGAGATGGAGAGGATAGAAGAAAGAGAAAAAAAATGAAAGAGAAAGAGATGGTATGTATTGGTTAGGGTTTGGCTAAGCCAATAGAGTATGAGATCAACACTCCGTAGATAATGGTGTTGGAGAAAGAGAGACAGATCGTGTGAAATTGAAGAAAGAGAAAGAGAGAGAGAGTGAATGGAGGAAGAAAGATCGACTGTGAAGGAAAAAGAGAGAGAAAATTTGGTGGAGGAGGTAGATCAGCCAATGAGGAGATTGGTGAAGGAGGGAGACGGCGGCGAGTGACGCTAAGGAAAGATGTAGAGATCTTAGTAAGGGTTAGGACTAGCAGAGAGAGGGAGAGAGAGAGAGAGAGAGAGAGGGGTTTGGGACCTAATATATAAGGAAAGACATTTTGATCATTTTGCTTGAACTTGTCTTTTTGGATAAAGTGTTTCAGCGTCTAGACCTTTAAACAAACAAAATTGGAATTTAGACTTTTGGACTGAGTACCCTTAATTTTTTTATGAAAAATGTATAAAAAAGTAAAGAAGGTAATATGACAACTTATAATATATATATATATATATATATATTGCTAGAAATCCAAATTCCCAAATGAGAAAATTCTTTTTTAATTTTGATTTTGTTCATATAAGGTGATGGTTTTTGGCTCACAATTAAGCTAGGGTCCTAATCAAAAAGCTAGTCAATATTTATCATAGCACAAAAATCTAATAGGACCCCGACCTTTTTATATGGGTGTAAGACTTAAAAAAAAAAATGGTTATTTATCTTATTTGAATAGGTTGTGTCTATTTTTAAAATTGCTTTTATGGATTTTTAGACTTTTTCATAATTAGTAGTCTTATTTAACCAATTTACCAGACATAATGTATGTCTTTGGGTAAAGGGTTTGAGAAGATATCAGTAGAACTGGAGAGGAGGTTTATAGAGGAAAAATAAAGGGAAAACATTAAAAATTTACTTTCTATTTTATTTATTTTTCTACCCTTTTATTTCTCACTTACTCTTTTTCTTTTTTTTTTCTTTTTTTTTCAGTGCACTTACAAGCTTTCAATCAAATTCTTTAATCCAAGTAGAACCAAAAATTTTATCATTTTTCCATATATAATTTTTAGTCAAATCAAATACTTGACACGTGATTTTTAATCTTAAAAACATGATTCTTGATGGTGAGATTCTTCTTTTCTGTTTCCTTTAAACTAAGGGACTGATTTTTGGTATAGTTATCATAACTATGATAAGTTCTTGTAAATCAATTTCCGACCACACTGCCCAATTAGTATTTAAAGAAGATTCAAGAAAATGAAGAAGAGTCAAAACAGATTTTCTTATTCATAAAACCATTCCTATCATATCTAGATCATGTACAGTATTTATAATCTGATATACTCTACCTAACTATAGTTACACTTAACTATAGTTCTAACAAATTTACAACTGCTATAGTTTGCTGACTAAGCTAACTGACTTCAGAGTTAAGACTAACTAGTGCTGACTAATTCCAGATGAGGTGGAGTTGGTTTTCTCATGCTGATGCAACTGCTTCGGCAGTATTGAAGTTGAAGTCTGCTTAACATTCCCCGTCAAGCTGACAGAAGAAGAATAAGCCAGAAGCTTGTGTTGAAGAAAGTTAAACTGAGAAACTGAAAGGGGTTTGGTGAGGATATCAACAAGCTGGTCGACAGTAGCAAGATGTTTGATAAGCAACTGTTTGGAAGCAACACACTCACGGACAAAATGATAGTCCACTTCAATATGTTTAGACCGAGCATGAAAAACTGGATTGCTAGACAAGGCAATGGCAGAGAGATTGTCACACCATAGAGTAGGTGGGTCAAGAGGAATGTGAAGATCTCGAAGAAGCATGCCAAGCCAGCTAAGCTCGGCTGAAGTCTGAGCAACAAGCGCGATATTAAACGCGATGGAGGAGCGAAAGCGATGGGTTGTTTCTTCGCAGACCAAGAAACCAAGTTGGGACCTAGAAAAATACAAAATCCAGTAGTGGACCTGTGGTCAATGGCGTTCCCAGCCCAGTCGGAATCCGAATAGGCAGTGAGAACAAGAGGACCGGGCTGAAACTGAAGTCCCTTATCAAGAGTACCCTTCAAATAACGCAATAAGCGTTTGACAGCATTAAAATGACTAACCAAAGGAGCGTGCATATGTTGTGAGCGAGTTAATGACAAAAGCAATGTCGGGGCGAGTAATGGTCAGATATTAAAGAGCCGCAACAAGATTGTGATACAAAGCAGGCTGAGCAAAAGGAAGATCAGAGTTGGTGAAGCTGGAAGATTTAGTAGCCATGGGAGAGGCATAGGGCTTGCAGTTGGACATCCCAGCTTTGGCTAATATCTCAGTGGCATACTTAGATTGGTGCAAAAAGAAACCAGCAGCAGAAGTGTGAACAGAGATGCCCAAGAAATAATTCAGAAAACCCAACTCTTTTATGGAAAAAACCTTATGCATTTGAGCAAGCAACGAGGTAATATAAGAAACATCACTCCCAGTTAGCAAAATATCATCAACATGTATAAGGAGAATAGTGATGGCAGATGCAGTCTTCTTAATAAACAAAGAAGAGTCACAATGACTAGCAATGAAACCTTGGGACAAGAGAAAAGTGGAGAATGTAGAAAGCCATGCCCGAGGAGCTTGCTTAAGCCCATACAAGACTTTGTGCAGTTTACACACCTTATGAGGATGAGAAGAATCAATAAAACCTGAGGGTTGAGTCATATAAACCTCCTCATGAAGGATACCATGCAAGAAAGCATTAGATACATCCAATTGTTTGATAGACCAACCAAAATGAAGGGCAAGACACAATAAAATGCGAATAGTGGGCTACTTTGCAACAAGACTAAAGGTTTCTTGATAGTCAATGCCTTCCTCCTGGAGATAACCTTTAGCCACTAACCGAGCTTTATAACGAGCAATGGAACCATCAGAGTTCTTTTTCAATCGATAAACCCACTTACACCCAGTGACATTCTTGTTGGGAGGAAGGTCAACTAAGGACCAAGTGTGTTGAAGTTGAAGAGCATGAAATCCTTCATGCATAGCCTGAGTCCAATCTAAAGATTAAGAGGCTTCCTTATAGGAAGAAGGTTCAGTGGGAACATGAGCCAGATGAGCAGTAGGAGAAAGATAAGTAGATTTGGACCGAGTAACCATAGAATGAGTGTTGGAGCTGAGAGGAGGAGAAATATGAGTAGAAACTGGAGCAGAGAGAGGTAAATCAATAGAAATTGAAGATATAGGAATAGGACAAGAGGAGGAAGGAACTGTAGAACTAGGAATAGACAGAGGAAGATCAGTAGAAGAAATAGGGTGATTAACAGAGCTAGGAATAGAGAGAGGAACAATTGAAGGTACAGATGAGGAAGGAGAAATAGAAAAAGAAGAGCTGAAAGAAGAAGTGGAGGGCCAGAAAAAGGAATGTAATTGAGTAACTGATGGAACTTGTGAAGAAGAAGAACAAGATGAAAAAGGAAAACAAGTTTCATCAAACACAACATGCTTAAAAAGATAGATATGACATGTAGAGGGATCAAGACAGCGATACCCTTTCACTGATGGATGATAACCAATGAAAACACAGGGAATGGACTTAGGTTGAAGCTTGTGGTTAGTGTAGGGCCTTAACCAAGGATAACACCTGCAATAAAAAACTCTTAGAAAAGAATAATCTAGAGGTTTATCAAACAGCATTTCAAAAGGAGTAAGATTGTGAAGCTTAGCAGTAGGTAATCTATTAATAAGCAAGACAGCTGTAGCTAGTGCCTCAAACCAAAGATTTAAAGGCAAAGAGGCATGATGCATTAGAGCAATAGTTGTTTCAATTAGATGTCTATGTTTTCGCTCAGCCACTCCATTTTGAGAAGGAGTGTGAGGACAAGTAAGACGATGTAGAATACCTTTTTGTTTAAGAAAATTTTGAAATTCAGTAGATAAGTATTCACCACCATTGTCACTGCGAAGAATTTTAAGAGATGTAGAAAATTGAGTTTCAACTAAAGCTTTGAATTCAAGAAATTTAGAAAATACTTCACTCTTGTAATGAAGCGGAAACAACCAAGTAAATTTGCTGAAATCATCAATGAAAACAACATAATACTTGTAGCCTGATACAGAGGCAGAAAATGGGCCCCAAACATCGGAATGAATGAGAGCTAAAGGTTTATTAACAGTTGAATTGGACAAACTAAAAGGAAGCCTATGTGTCTTAGAGACACAACAATGAGGACATAAACCAGACGAAGTATGAGAAGGCAAATGAAAAGTGTTAATGATGTGATGAAGCTTGGTGGATGAAGGATGTCCAAGTCTGAGATGCCAATTTGGAGCAGAAGCAGCAGTGAGAGAATTGGTACTCTTGAAACAGGCCTGTGGAGAAGATGAAGAGAACATAGGCGATTGAGGAGCATGATAAAGACCACGAGAATTAAGGCCTTTATACGAATGCTCTTGGTATCCTTGTCTGAACAACAAACTTATCGAGATCAAAGATAATGAAGCAGTTATTATCGGATGCTAGTCTATGGACGGAATATGATTAGAAGAAATATGAGGAACATGAAGAACTTTTTGGAGTTTAAGTGGAAAAGAAGGAGTTGGAAGCAAACCATTACCAATGTGATGTATAGGAAGAAGAACCGTAAGCCTATTGTGAGTTGATCGATTGCCTTGATAAGGTGATAATCGAAAGTTGATTCAAATCATTGGTAATATGGTGGTTGCGTGAGAATCAACATACCAAGTAGGAGGAACAGAGGAGGACTGAAATTGAGATGGAGAAGCATAAGCCACATATGCTGCTTTAGGTGTACCAGAGGTTGCGTGAAAACTATGATCCATGCGATGCCAACACTCCAAGGCTGTATGATTATATTTGCCACAGATCTGACAAACAACTGTAGAACCAGTATGATGTTGAAGATTATATGATTGTGGTGGAGAATTTTGAAAAGATGCCTTTGGTGAGGCTATTTGAAATTGTGGATGTGGAGACTGAAAATTTTGTTTTCCTCCTCTACGGGAGCTGGAACCTCTGAAATAGCGACTGCTACCTCAGTTAGAGAAATTACCTCTGTAGCCTCTAGTAGAACCATGAGAACCACCTATATTAGAAAAGGATTTGGTAGTTGCAACATAGGCAAAAGGAATTTCAGATGCATGAGAAATTTTGCTTGTAGCTTCAATATGAATCTCCTCAGAACAAAGTAAAGAACTCAGAGTTGCAAGAGAAATGGAATCAGATCTGGTGCGGGTGGAAGTTTTAAAAGCATTATACTCAGCCGGCAATCCATTCAAGGTTAAGAGAACTATATCCTCATCATCAACAGGTGCACATGCTAGAGCTAGCTGATCAGCTATGGTTTTGAACTCAGTCAGATACGCATCCATGCTTAATCCTTTCTTAGTGAGATGATTCATCTTGTTCTTGAGTTGATGAACATGAGATCTAGAAAGAGAAGTGAACCGTGATTGAAGAACAATCCATACCTCATAGCTAGTCTTGCAATGAAAAACAGAGGAAAAAATTGCAGGAGACAGAGTAGCGGTTATGCAGCTAAGAAGATGAGCATCGATATTCATCCATTGAAGATACTCAGGAGAAACTTCTTTGTTGCTTGCATCGCTGACTTCTTTGTTGCTTGTATCGCTGAGAGTAGATGATGGACAGGCCTTGGATCCATCGACAAATCCAATCAATTTGGTTGCTCGCAATATATTTTGCATCTGATTTTTCCAGACGATGTAGTTAGTTGAATCTAACTATACTGTGACAAAGGAACTAAGATTTGATATCAGGAGTGCGAGATTGGAAGGTATTGATGGAGATGCAGAACTAGATGAATCTGCCATTAGAGAGAAGCGTTAAGAAGCTTCGAAGAAGAAAGAGCAAGACTCGTTGGAGCTAGGGCTCTGATACCATAAAGAAGATTCAAGAAAATGAAGAAGAGTCAAAATAGATTTTTTTATTCATAAAACCATTCATATCATATCTAGATCATGTACAGTATTTATAATCTGATATACTCTACCTAACTATAGTTACACTTAACTATAGTTCTAACAACTTTACAACTGCTATAGTTCTTGACTAAGCTAAGCGACTTGAGTTAAGACTAACGGTCTTGACTAATTTGGATGAGGTGGAGTTGGTTTTCTCATCTTGATCTGCTGTTTGGCGATATTGAAGTTGAAATGCCTTAATATTCAACTGGAGAGTATTGGCAAAATTGATGGCGCTTGAATGACCTGTAACAGAAGGAAAATGAGTGGGAGCACTAATTAGTGCTACCACTAATGATGTGGCAGTAGGCCCCACCATGAATGATTTGATGTTTTTGGCCTTGGTGTTGTATTTTTTTTCTTTTTTTATTGAGTGCCATGTCATTAGTGGTCTTTTTAGAGCTCCAAAATTAGTGGTCTCTATCATTGTTGGTAACAGAAATATGAGATTCCGGCAGTGGTTCGTCCACCTGGGGACACTTCGACGATCAAGTCAGTTATCTCTCGAAAATAGCAAAAGTGCTTAACTCACTATTCAGAACATATAAAAACATACCTTAGACCCATGGGGGTGCCGCTCTTTGATAGCCAACACTTACCTAATCTCAATAGAAGCCTAATTTCAATGGACTTAAGATTACTGCTAATCTTGGACTCCCACTACACGTGGCACCCCGGCTGGCACTTTGGTGATATCTCGACCACGTGTTGTCATTCAAAAATTATGTTCCCACATGTCTCTACTAAAAACCATGCATAGTTATAAAAACTATAAAGAAGCTCAATTACATAACTACATATTGACCAGCAAACCTTGTTTTGCTACCACACATACACATTGACTGACTTTTTTTTCTTCTTTTTTTTTTTCTTTTTTTTTTCAGTCCATATTATTTCCGTATACTGCTTTTAGTATATGAATAAAAGCCCTTTCCAACCCTATATTCAATTTAGTAACGTTCTGTATTTTATTTCATTTTTTCAAAAAAAAAAAAAAAAAAAACTATCAAAAACAGATTCAGAATTTAAAATATACGGATTAGATTTATTTCTTCTCCATTAATTTAAATTCTAAATACATTTCCAAATATTTTTTCCAACTACCTAAAATTTTCTAGTTTACTCAAAAAGATCCTATTTTTCATAATTAGGTCAGATTAAGAATACTGTCCAAAGTGAAACCCTAGCTTCTCTCATGCAACATCATACACCACATTCAAAGTCTGATGTTGTATGTTCCTGAAAATGCCCACGTTGGAGGGGGCGTTATTTCTGATGAATGCCAAGTAGACCTGCGACAAATTTTTGACATAAAGTATCCTATTCGCAGCGAGAGGAACCTCAAATATATAGCAGTTAGGAGTAATCTCAAATCAAGATAAAACTTGAAAAATAATTACAAATTAGTGAAAAAATTTATTAATATTGATAATTAAAATTATAAATTTTTTCATACATATATAATAATTTTTTAAAATTACCACTTAGGGGTAATGTCCTCAAAAAATTACAGGTCAGTGATAAAATTTATAAAATTTAATAATTAAAATTTTAAATGTTTTCATAAATATATAATTATTTTTAGAAGTTATCAATAAATCCAAATTTTTGCAGTGATAAATCCATGGGAATAGCAGTTCGATCTGAACCCATTTTTTTTTTTTTTTTTTTTTTTCGTTTGGTTTTGTTCATATGATGTGACGGTTTTTGGCTCATAATTAAGCTAAGGTCCTAATGGAGTAGCTAGTCAATTTTTATCAGAATACAAAAATCGCTAATAAAATTGGATCCGATCCTCTCATGTGTGTGAGATTCAAAAAAAAGATAAGACTCACCTCATTTAAATGGATTGTGTCAAATTCTACAATTAATTTCTATATTACTAGTTTTTTTTCATAATTAGTAGTCATATATATCGAACTTGTTGGACACAATATCTGTGGCATTGGCTAATATAGTCAATTTTTTTGTGTTGAGATTTTTTTAACTTGGCTTTTTTAGCTTCGTTTAGTTTGAATTTTTTGATTTTTTTAACTTTTGAAGAGAAAAAGTGTAATGATAATGGATTGGATGTGATATTTTGTCTTATTACCTTATTTAGCTTATTTTGTCATTTTGTACTTTTTTAGCCCCAAAACGATAGACAAACCAAAGCTAAAAAGAAATTAGTAGAACTTGGAGAGGAGATTTGAAGAGAAAAAAAAAAAAGAAAAAGATAAAATAAATGGAAAACTTATAAAATTACTTTCAATTTCATTCATTTTTCCACCTTTTTATTTTTCACTTACAAGTTTCCGATCAAATACTTAATCCAAGTAGTAACTTAAGGTTTTCTAATTTTGTAATAATTTGACTGTGGATGATAGAATTGTTGAGATTGATTTTTTGCTACGAGGGATATTAAAACAAAAAGAAAAAGAGATAAAATAAAGGGGAATTGACTGGTAAATCCCTTTTTTTAAACTTATGATCTGAATAGTCCCAAATGTTTTCTTATGTACCACTAAGTCCTCATGTACATTGAATGACAATAATGCCATTGAGTGTAAACTGTGTGAGGGTTTGAGTAATGTGAGGGATGGATCTGATTGGGTGTTACGTTGTTAGACTTTGCAGTGTGGGTTCGAAACCCACAGCGCACCAACGTGAACATTTTTGGGTGAATACTCGACGTGAACCTTACCAACAAATGAAGCTTGGATCATCACAAATGTGGATGACCACGGTGCACCACCAACCTCCAGAAACGTGGGTCAGCAACCAGAAACGTGGGTCAGAAAACAGAAACGTGGATCACCAACCTCGAAGCGTGGGTCGAAAGCGAAGCGTGGGTCGGAAAGCGAAGCGTGGATCGGCAAAAGCGAAACGTGGATCGATTAGCGAAGCGTGGGTCGACCAAGCGAACGTGGATCGAAAAGTAAACGTGGGTCAGCGGATGTGGTCGACAAGCGTGAATCACCACGATTCACCAACCTCCACGACGATGACACCGCGACAACGAATCTGTGTGTATATCAAAGAGAGGCAAAAGCGTTGATCGACAAGCGTGGGGCATCAAGCGTGGGTCGACAAAAGTGAGAAAGCATTATAACAAAAACATGAGAAAGCGTGGGTCAACAAAAACAAAACAAAAACATGAGACAGAGAGAGAGGGAAGAGAGACACCCTAGAACATAGGATCTAACTTGCCAACTGGCGGAGAAACATATCCCACAAAATATTGAATGAATCCCATAATACAAGCACATGCCATAACAAAAAGAACCGTCGGTCTCTCACATCTCACAAAATTTGAAATGGGACTTTGTTGTCTACTAAACGTGTAAAATAGGACTTTCCAATCCAAATGATTCAATTTAGGACCATAAAGAGTAACAGTTTGGTACATAGGACTTTCTGATAATTTCCCCTAAAATAAATACTGAACTTAAGACACTTTTCACTACTTTCATAATATTTTTTATTCATTTTAAAACATTTTAACCATTCCAAAATGCTTTTTATTCTAATCCGAATATTAAATAATGGAATAAATTACAAATACACTCTCCAAGATTTGATTAAAATACGAATCAACCCCTGTAGTTCTGGAAATTACATTCCACCTCCTGAAATTTTTAATTTCATAACAAATTGCCTATTTTATTAATAAATTATCAAGTCAATTACCAATTTTAAAAGATATTAGAAGTATGTGTCAATTAATAATTTAGGTAATTTTATTATTGTATAGGAGAGCAATTATGAATTTTATTTAATTTTGTTAAATAAAAAACTCTAACAATGGAGTATTTATAATTTTTCAAACCACAGATGACAATTTGTACTTTAAGCAAATCTCATGGGATATATTTATAATTTATCCTAAATAATGCATGGAAACACTTGTTAGTATTTGCCAAATATAAAAGAATAGTGCAATTTTAAAATTTATAATAGAGATTTTTATAATTACCTAAAAACTTCAAAGGAGATGCATGTAATTTATGTAAAATTTTATCATTTTGTAAATTTTAGTCAAATCAAACAATTCAAACTCGAAGAAACACTTGAATAAGATTATTGAAATGTAATTTTTATTTCTAGTAATATGATTCTTGATAATAAAATTTATATTTTAATTCCTTCCATTTAAACAATAAGACTAGGAATTCATACCTTTCAACTCTAGATTCATATACATAATCCATTAAATTTATAAAAATAAAAAAAAAATAAAAAAATAATAGACAAGTCTATCATTTAAACTCATTTTTTAAACTCAGTGATATATCAAGAAAATAATTAATTAATAATTAAAGAATATTTAATTATCAACTAATCATTTCTTGACATATCTTTAAATTTAAAAAAGGATTATTTACCAATAAATCCTACTTTATAAATTGTTATACTAAATAGTCCCACTTTTATTCTATTATACGAATTAGTCCTATTGGTAGATTGATTTGGTCCTTTTTGTTTTTGTTTTTTTTTTTTCATTTTTGTTTAACTTCGTGGACGAGAGTGTCCTTGGTATAATGTGGACTGTGTGTAACAGTGTGTGTGCGCGTAACATTGTGTGTGTGTATGTGTGTTGAAGCAGCACTGTGTGTGGTTCTCAATGGTTCTGTGTGATGTGTGTGTGAGAGAGTCGCTGCTAATTTGCGCATTTTTCTCAATGGTTCTCAATCTGGGTGTGAGAGAGAGCCGCTGCTGCCTTCGTGTGTGTGTGCGTCGTGTGTGCTGTGTGTGTATCAGAGTTGATGCCATTACTGTGTGTGTGTGCGTGAGATTCAAGTCGTAGGCCGAGATCTGTCCGCCGTGAGCCATCCACATCGATCCGCTGCCGTCGTCAGCGGCGAAGGCAGAGACGACGCCGTCGGAAGCCGGTCTGACGGTGTGCCTGTGTGAAATGGGGTAAGCCGATCTGGATTGAAACTCATAGATGTCTTCAGATCTGTGTTCAAGTCCCTCAGATCTGGTTCAATTCTTTCAGCTCAGATTTGGTTCGAAGTAGACATGTGTTTGAACCCTTCCTCTATGTTTCGATTCTTCAGATCTGTGTTAAAATATAGTTTGGTAGTTGTCGAATGTCTCTGATTGTGTTGTATCTGGTTCAAAATCCAGCAGATTTGCCAAATGGCCCTGTTTGTGTTCGTCAATCTAGTAGAGAGAAACGTTGGATCCACTCTCTTGGAAGGGATAATGTTAATAAAAAACCCCTTACAGTGCTTTGCTATTGTGTGATACCCTCACAATGTATCACATGGCCTGGTCTGCCTGTGTGAACCCCCAAACACACCAACCCAAATAAAACAAAAACCCTTCTGACTTTGCCATTGTGTGACACCCTCACAATGTATCACATGCAACACACCTAAATGGTTAAATGAGGGTAATTACGTCCCTCACAATTGAATGGGACTAAACGGTTTAGTAGAATAAAAATGGGACCAACTGGTTCATAAGTTCAAATTTTAGGATTTATTGATAAATCTCCCTTTAAAAAATGGGTCTAATTTTTAGACCTAAATAGCAATTACATTGCATGATATATTTTAAGAATTACACTTGTATTTCAACGCATGATTTATTTTTTGATTCTCTTTACTTCTCATACTACTCAAGCTTATTATGAACAACCTCCAGAGCCAAACCCTAGCTTCCCCCCTGCAACATCATACACCACATCCAAAGTCTGCTGCTGTACATTTCCGAAAATGGCCAAGTTGGAGGCGGCCATGTTTCCGGCGAACGCCAAGCAGACCTGCGACACATTTATGGCGTAAAGTATACCCTTCGTGTCTAGAGGAAGCTCGATGTTGCCGCCGAACAAGAAGCTGATCTGCGGAATCTTCACCGAGTTGTACCTGCTCAGATCGTAACAGGTATCAAGTAATCTCGTAGATTGAGCCATTGGATATTGCTTCATCTGATCCCGGAAAGCCGTTTTCAGTGCATCGTACGCCGCCGGAGGGAGGCGAGTGATGACGGTGCCGGAATCGATTATGGAACCGGCGGTCTTGAACACCAGTTGTGAGATCGATAATGTCTGGCCACTGACTTTGATTCCGATTATATCGATGAAGTACAACGACGGAGCTTTCGAGTTTGATAGCAATGGAGTGAATTGCAGAGATGATCCAGTGGAGCTTCCTCCTCCGTTTCCGAAAGTTAGGTATCCGGAGGCACTCGTTGTTGAAGGGAGACAGTAGGAGAAGTAATTTCCGTATTTGGAAGATGTTTGTGAGACAAGCGACAATGGATCTCGGCCGAGTCCGATCAATCCGGCGGCGCCGCCGAAGAGACCATCGTTCTTCTCGCCGCAACCGAAGAGGAAATTGGGGAAAACATCAGAGGGTGTCAATGTGACAGTTTCGGATCCGAAGAAACCTTGAGAGAATGACGAATCGCCGTACACGATGCCGTAGACGCAGGTGTTGGTGAAACAACGAGGAGGCAAGTTGGTGGCGGAGGAGAGCTGAGAGCACTGGTGGGAGCTACAAGTGATGTTGGTGTATGTGGATGAGAGAGAAGGATCGTAGATTGGTTCTTGTTGTTGATAGCAGGAACCGAGACATGGCTGGCATTGAGTCCAGGTGAAATCGCTGCCGGTGTCGAAGATGATAGTGAAGTCTTTTTTCGGGGTTCCGAGTCCGATTCTCACGATGTAGTTTCCGGTGCCGATTGATCTGCCGGAGTTCGCCGGAATGGTCGTGGCCTTGGACTCTTTTAGACTGTTTTGTCTGAGTCGAGACTGGATTGAGTTGACTCGGAGCTGGTCACGACGGAGGATCTCAGTCACTGTTGGAGCATTCTCTTTACTATGTTCATGTAGATGAGAGCATGGACCGTACTTGTGAACTACTTTCAGTGACGCTCCTTTCCTCTTATCTGTTAAGTATAATCAAAGTCAAAAATGCTATGTATGATGGAAAATCTCTTACGATAATAATTATAAAAAATTTGTAACTCTTGAATTACACTTAGAATAAAATACCACATACTAATCAAGATAATTCAATGATCATAAATTTTTAATGATTATTTTCATGATCTCTAACTTTTCCTAATCAAATTTGTTTAGGTAAGTCTTACTTTTTAGATTTATTAATTATTAAGTTTTATTAATAAATTTATCAGTCTATATTATTTTTATGAATAAATTTATAGTGATAAATTTATCAGTCAAGACCCATAAAAAAAATAATTTAATTAATGCACCATTTGTTTAATATAAGTAATGTTAAGTATTATGAATTTAATTATTACAAATGATATAATTTAATATTATGAGAGTTATAATTAAAATAAAATAAAAAACTTAAATCTAAAAAATTTCAAAATTTATTCAATGAAATAAAATATTATTATTTATTTGTTAACAACCTAATTTAAAAAGGGATTCTGAATATTTAGTTTTATTTGTATGATAAATTTTTTTTAATATTAAATTATCCGTATGATCAATTTATGAAACTTTATTGACTTAATGTAATTGATTAATTATAAAAATAAATTATAAAAAGATAATGGAATTGTTCAAGTTTGATTAGTAGGAATATTGTCTAGGAGAGATTTATGGACAAAAAATTAAAAATAATTATGTGAAGTTTTATAAAAATGCTTGAGATCCGTAGATATTAATGCTAAATAATTTCTAACATCACCTTTTTGAAACAAAAGAATTATTGCATTAACAACTTTTTTATACACAAAAGTAAATGATAATGAATTATATATATATATATATATTTTAAGTAGATAGAGATATAATTCAATTGTGGTCTCATACTTAGGGTAGCATTTGATGTTTCATAGCGTATATTTTTTGTGCTTAAAAGCCACTAACAAAGGAAAATTTATAATTTTTAGGAATTAAAATAGTGAGATTCAATACTTTTAATTTGATTTTTGAGAGATAATATGACAAGTGCCATGTATTAAATTGTATGAAATATTGTTACAAGACCGTTAAATAACTGTTCTAGAGACTTTCTTAACATTAAAAAGTTTTTTTTACTAAACCCACGCTCTTTTCAAACTAATTACCCAAATTACATGAATCTTAATTTGAAAAAAGTGTGAGTTGAGTAAAAAAAACACTCAAAGAGAGAGAGAGAGATTGATATAAGTAACCTTTGGTAGAAGGGCTGCAAACAGAAGCTGGCAAAAGAGAGTTGACTTGAACTGTATGAAAGTGGCTTTGCAAAGTCTCTCTCTCTCCACCACCCAAAGCATAGCCATTCTTAGAGAAGCAGAGAACAAGTAAAAGAGAAACACACGAGAGGAAGCTAATGGAGATGGAGGAAGCTATTTGAGTGGCCATCATTTACAAAAAGCCCTTCTCTCTCAATTATGCTTTTTTCAAAAACACTTCTTCTGTTATAAGTGTTGTAATAAGCTACTAAATTTATAATGGATGTTCAACCTTCCCCATAACCCCCTAACATAAGATTTTCCATAACGACCTCATATGGGGATAACATATTTTAGTCAAAAAATCACTATAAGTTATTACATCACTTTTTCTATTTTTTTACATATCTTTTCATAAAAAGTCAAAAAATTATTAAAATAATTTGTCTCCAAACAAGGCCCTTTTACATTTTCTGTGGTCATCCTTCACATTTCCCAAAAAATAAGCCAGCGGAAAAGCAAAGGAAAGTAGAAAGAAACATTTTTAAAATATTTTTTATTTTCTCTTTGGTTAAAATTAAATGTTTATTACTTTGTATAAAATTAATAATAAGAGAAGGAGAAAAATTGAAATCTTATTTACCCGGAAGGAGAAAAAAAATACTAAAAAAGTGTCAATAAATTGAATGTGTCCTGTAGATTTAAATTTGGTCTAGCAGGTCACACTGAAAATAATCTTAAATCTAGAACACTTTTTTGATTTGTTTTTCTAGATATGTAGTCAAAATTTATCCCATATTTCCTCTTTTATTATTTACCTCTCTATTTTTCTCTTGTAAGAGCATCTCCAATGATAGTAGGCATTTTACCTATCTAAATATTATTATAAAATATATTTTTTATTTTGCCTATCAACTGTTTTATGTTTTTACTCCAGCCATACTCTTTATTTTAGCTATTTATCCAAATACTATTAATTTTATAGAATGCCACGTCAACAACAAAGATGGAGGGAAATGATCCTAATAATTGAATATATTTTATCTAGCGTTGAAGGCTAGCTACATGTAATTAGTAAATATGAGTTGAGCCAAAATACCTAATCATATGCCTAGTGTATTAAAATTTAAAAAAATAAATGACACTAAATATTTTAATTAACAAATATTATATATCTACTACATTAGAGATATCTACTACATTAGAGATGCTCTAAGCAAATAGAGAAAAGTGGTAGTCTCATATTTTCCTTTGCTTCCACCTTGTACAGTTCCCACTTGCGCGTTTGTTCGTGTGATTATTGTTGTGAGGAAAATGATAGATAGGCCCTCTATTATTTGGTGATGATCATAAAAATTAAAATAATTTTGTTTTTTTTTTTTTTGGTGGTCCACCTAAAGCGACAAAAACTTTTCTTTTCATATTTTCTAGCACAACAAAAAAATTAAAGTTTTAAAAATTAAAATTTAGGGATAAAATTTATTTTAGTGACCAAATATTTTTGTTACAAAAAGTGTTGTCATTATATTTTTCGTAACAAAAATTAGACATTAGTGACGAATTATTATCCTTTTGGGACCAAATTTCATGTCTAAAAAAAGAAATCATTTTCAGACCAAATTATTTTGTCTCTAAAACTATATTTATTAATGTCACTTTCAAAATTTTGTCACTAAAATCTTTTTTTTGATTTTTTAGGATGACCTTTTAGTGACTATTTTCACGATGATAAAAATTAGTCATAAATGTCTTTTGTAACAAAATTTTTACTTTTAGAAACCAAAACATTTGATCTCTAAACCTCTTATATGTTGTAGTGTAGAAAGGGATTGATATATATATATATTGATAATTTAGAGTGTTTTGGCCAACTTGCGTGCATTTCGACTAATATTTGGAAGATCAATCCTACTGTCTACTAACCCTCGCGTCGGGGGGAGGGGGGGGGGGGGAGGAATTAAAGTTAGAACAGAGTTTCGTATAAACTGGTCCAATACAAGGATTAATAGCACCTAAGAAATTTCGAACCTAATATATAGTGCCCATATTAGTCAATTAAACTCAATTAATATAAACCCAACAATCCCAACAATCCCATTTATGGGACCTAATATATAGCGTCCATATTAGTCAATTAAACTCAATTAATATAAACCCAACAGTCCCAACAATCCCATTTATGGGTATTAATCTTGTAACGTCCCAAAAAAATACACAATCAAAGTACATCAACTACCGCTCCTTACGGTAAACAAAAGTAAATCTCCAACACTTGCATATATAATCATAAGAGGTTTACAAAATTGTTCAACATGCAAATATACATTCAACGACTTTAGTACATGAATTTATAACATGCAAAACATCCAGTCAAAGTAAATAAATGCCCTTAAGGGCTACAAAGTCCAAGGTTTAAGCTCGGTTACACAAAATAGTTGCTCGAACCCACACAATTTTAGCCATTGGCTTGCAAAATATAATCACAACAAAAATAAGAGCGTTGTGCTCTCAACGTACACATCCACGCCCTTAATTTGGAGAAATCACCAAATCTTTTCCTGCATAAAATCCCATAGGGTAAGTATAAAGACCAGTAGGAAATTCTTAACAAAGTATATAAATTTTATATAAGTCTCATGAGATGAAATGTACATACCATGCTATGCTTTTAAAATAAAGTCGCATCTTCATCTTTTGTAAGCCATCATGTATAATGAAATCTTAAAATTTCGATAAAGCAATAAATTTTAAATCAAGCTCAAGGGATGATAAATACGACTCAAGTAATCCCTAGGTTGTTGTCTGCAAGTTGGCATAACTAGCACTAGCGAATCCTCACTTTACCGGTAGCTAACTGGAAGGCACATGGTACCTCCTCCTTGCGTGTTTTCAGTTTTACACCCTGGACACTCAGGCCAACTTAATCAATTTTATCTACACCCCCTATCCGAACTTACCAACATATTTATCCCAAAAACAAATCAATGAGAACTTGTTTCACAAATATTTCATTTCTTAATGCAAAAGTTTTCAAATCCCAATTTAAAATTTGTAACAAACAACTGAATTAAAATGCCAATGCAACATATATCAATGCGTTATAATATTCTTCCATTTTCAATTCTTTCACACAATCTTCCCATTGTAATCAAAATTCTCATTTCTCTTTCCAATGCAATTTCACAAGATATACATATATTCATTTATAGCTATCAAAAGAGTAGCATATTTCTACATTTCATTCATTTTATAACTATGCTCACATTTTGAACAATAAACTTCAACACCAACTATTTTTCATATTCCATGGAATTTCTCATTTATATACAACAATATAAAATTTCTAATCATTTACTCATTTTAACACTATAATAGGTAAACACCCATGAATTCTCAACATCTCTTCCAAAAATCTCAAATTTTTAGGTTTTTACCAAAACTAAACAATTCCTTATCTTTATGAAAGAATCTCTCCAAAGCATCTTTCCTCACAATGTAGCTCAAGCTCTCAAGAAATTTTTGAAAAATAAGGTGTAAACCCACTTTTAAAATCATCAACACACTTAAGCCAAAAATCAAATTTCTATACCATCAAAGAGAGTTCCAAAATCAACATAATCTTGCAAAAATATATATATAACTCTAAGAAAATCCCTGCCTCAAATTTTGGAGAAGAAAAGATGAGAAACCCCCAAATTTGACAGTGTTGAAATCCAATCTCCACCGCACAAAACGAAACCCTCGGTTTGCTTTCCAAAATTAATGATGGATGTTGGGTCAAAACTCCAATGGTGTCATGACCTGAACCCGCCCCTATGGATTAGAGTCATAACCGGCCAGTAATCACGAGATTATCTGCGGCCTCAGTTAGATAAGACTTTTTGCGTGAGGCGACCTTGGTTGACCTCTCAAAACTTGGTTTCTCATTGCTTACTGGGGTTGAGGCTAGACATCCCGCTGCTCACCTACATACATATAAATAAGGGGTGAGCTAACGCCCAGTGAATAATACCAAAGCAAATGAGCTCATGAACAAAATTCTTATAATCATAATTTACTATTACGTTTGAAAGTCAATAATAGAGCAAAACGACCTCAGGTCCTTTCTATCATTTCTCCAACACAAAACGACCTCAGGTCCATGTAGCATACAAAACGATGTTAGGTCCTTCAAGGGCAAAACGAGACAGAATGACCTTGGATCCATTATACACGGAACAACCTTAGGTCCAATACTCACAGAACGACCTTAGGTCCAATACTAACAGAACGACCTTAGGTCCAATACTTATAGAACGACCTTAGGTCCAATACTTATACACATTTATTGTGTGCACACATTTGAATCTATGACCATATCCATTTTTATATCCAGAAAGACCTTAGGTTCATATCTTTTTCTTATCCCAAACGGCCTTCAGCCCATCTAATAATCATACAGAACGGCTTTAGGCCTAATCCACATCCTCATTGAATATACTGAACGGCCTTAGGCCCATTTCATACTTATACATTGATCACTTCATATATTTCATTCCGAATTGAGTGATTAGAATGCTCGTTCATAATATCACTTCAAAGGTTTAGAACCTTACCACATAGGCATCATTTAGAAAATAATGCATATACCAAAAGTATCTTTGCTAAGATATTACTCACCGTGTTCCGGTGCTTGATTCGTCCTTGCACTTGACCCTACATAATTCATAACACATTGGGTCATAATACCATTCAATTCGTTCTTCAGTTTGCTTAACGCTCTTAGGCTTCTTTTGTGGTCTTTAATTCATTTATAATGTTCAATGCATACCTAAGAGTGCTTAGAATGAAAAAGATCCAAAAACAAATCATAAAACAACTTTTCAAAATTTCTGAAATAGGGTTGTCCGCTCGAGCATAGCTTTTCTCGCTCGAGCGGACCCCTTTGGTCTGCAAAAGTACTGGTTGCCTCATTTTTGCACTCAAGCGTGACTTTGGTCACTCGAGCCGAGGGTTAAAACATGTAAATGGGCGCTCGAGCGCAATTATTCTCGCTCAAGCAGACACTAATGTTTGCAAAACTTCTGGGAGCTTGATTTTAAGCTCAAGCGGCACTTTTCCCGCTTGAGCAGACATGACAAATTCTGAAATTTCTATAACAGTGTTTGAAGTTCAAAACACGATTCCAAAGGCTCAGAACTCATATTTTTGGTACAAAAACATGAAAAGGCATTACATGACATGGGAACATAGGTAATTTGAGACCAATTGTCCAAAATCATGATCTAATTCTCAAATCATTTCACATTATTCTTGGTATGGTCAAAGTTTATGCATTCAAACTTCATATCTTCATGAATCATGCATGCATGTTAATTATTGACTCTAATCCTACTTCAAATGGCACAAATGATGCTCAAAATCATGAAGCTCATTAAAATTATGCATGCATGTGAATTTTGATACTCAATTCTTCATGATTGTGGACATTTATGGTAATTATTTACATGCATGGAGATATTAACTTCAATTTCATCAAACACTACTCAATTTTTGCTCTTGATCACCAACTCTCTTGGAATTCACATAATTACAAGTTCAAACCCATGAATTAAGGATTGATTACTCACCTAAAGGCTCCAATTCTTCCAAATATAGTTAAGCCTTGAGTTAATTCTCCCCAATTCCCCAAGCTTGAGCTAAATCCTTCAAATTGTGTTGTCTCTCTCTATACAATCGGCTCACTCACTCTCTCTCTCTCTCTCTCTCTCTCTCTCTCTCTCTCTCTCTCTCTCTCTCTCTCTCTTTAGAGTGTAATCTCAGCCAAGTTGGAAGAAAATGAGCTCCAAAAAATAACTTAAGTGTATATAGGCCTATATATAGGCTTGCCTAATCAAATTGATTAAGGCTAAGTAATTGTGCTTTAATTCAATCTTACTGAATCTAATTATTTTGATCTGAATCAATTTATAATTAAATCTCACTATAGGCTCTAAAAATCATGCTAATCGTAAAAATACAGCCAATTTCAGTTTTTGTCGCCTCTACGGCCTTCAATTGAATTTTATAGCAGAAAATCAAATAGATTTTCCTACGGTGAACAGATGCAAATTGAGAAACACATATAATCATATAATTATTAGCATTCAAAATCATATCAAGCTCATAATTATAAGCATAATTAAGATCAATTAACATAACATATAGCAGGGTTATCACAAATAAATTGGAAGAAATCAAGAGTTTAAGGTGTTTGATGGAGGTTTTTAGAGAGAGGAGGAGGAAAAGATAATTTTAGAGAGAGAGAGATGTGTAAAAAATGAAATACACTCAGCCCAAAAAGAAAGAAAAAGGCAAATTTCGGACTCAGCGTTTTCCCATACATGCATGCCTTTCCCTGCATGTACAGTACGCTCTCACCGCACGTGCGGCCTCCATCCCTATACGTGCGTCCCTCCTTCTCCGTGTAGACACCTCATTTTTGAACGACCTTAAGACTCAGACGTCACCGATTGAGCGCTTGGTGATGGTGCATACTGTGCTCGTTCAGAAGTCTCAGAGTTGCGGTAGCGGCGCCGCCTCCGGACTTCGAACTCTCTTCTGCCTTGTCTCGGTTTGCGAACAGGACTCGGTTTCTCTGTTTTCTTTCTGAGGAGAGGAGTGGTCTGTAGGCTATCTCTCGGTGGCCGTGAGCTACTTTTTCGTGGGTCAGAGGCCATTTTGCCCATTTCGGAGCCCGGTTCCTAGTTTTCGGAGCCGTCAGGCCGTGTGCCTCAGTTCGGGACCGCCCAACCATCTCCGATTTCTCCGGTTTTCGGCAGGGACCTCTGTTTTATCATACTGAGGAACGCTGGGGTCTCAAATAGCCACTTCATGGCCGAACGCCACTTTCGGTGCTTACAGCCTATTTTCGGGCCCCCGAATCGCGCGGTTTAGGCCCCGAGCGTTCATTTTGCATTAGTTTTTGTTCAATTTTGGCAGGTACCTCTGTTTTAACATCAGGAAGATCACTGGAGGGTGAAAGGTCAGCAATTGTTCCAGAAAACCAGTTTCGCTCCTCCGACGCCCGTTTTGCTCACTTCCGGGCCAATGTTGAGCACCCTAGGGATATTTTCTTCGAGCCGAGACTACATATTTGTGATGAGGGCACATGGGAGGACACCAAAAAGTGGTGGTCGGCTAGTAATTGTTACTTTCATTTTTGAGCCTCTCCTTTAAGTTCAATGTTGTGTCTCCTGTTTCAGAGTTGCCAAATTCCAACCTTGGGGCCTTGTTCTACACACATGGGAGGACACCAAAATGTGGTGGTCGGCCAGTAATTGTTCTGTTCCATTTTTGGCCATGGCCGGCCGGCCAGGGAGAGTGGCTGGCCGACCAGTTGGGGTGGCCGACCGGCCACCTTCAAGAAAGCCACCTGGCCAGCCTGCTTCCTACTTTTGGCCACTTTTTACTCAATTTGTTTTCAAAATATCTTGATCCTCAGGGATATTTTGGGAGGGAAAGCAGGTGCATTTCCTCCCTTTTACACCCTTTTTGGTCTATTTAAGGGGCTGAGGAGCTCCTTTGTTAGGGTTACAAAAATTCATCTCAATACTTCATCTTCCAAAACCTCCATTTCCATAGCCAAAAGCTCCAAAAACCTTCAAGGTTCTAGGCCATTCCTTCATCAACCCTAAGCCTCACCATCACCACCTCCATTCTAGCAGCAAAGGAGGGTTTTTCAAAGGCTAAAGACCAACAAATTGAAGCCAAGAAGCAACAAAAGACTTGTCTCCAAGGGTAAGACTCTAATTCCCTTTTTCTAGCACAATTTTGAATCAATTCTTTACCCTACTTGCTTTTTGTTTTGGGCTCTGACCCCTACTGGTTTTAGGCTTATTTTGAGCCCCTCTACAACTTTGTAGAAGGGCTCAGCTCTGTTTGGTGTCTCCATGATGCACCTCTTTCAATATCACTCTTTATGCCATTATTTTGCATGCTTTATTTGGCTTATGAGTGATCCATTTTCGAGCCTGATGTAAACTGTTAGTGGGCTCATTTTGAGCCCCTCTTCAACGTTGAAGAAGGGCTCAATCATGTTTGGTGTTTCTATCTTGCACTTGTTTTGTAATTCTTCCAATTTACCGTAAATTTGCAAGGTTTGTCTAGCCTATATGTGATATGATTTTGAGCATGCTATAAACTGAGATTGAGCTTATTTTAGGTCCCTCTACAACATTGTAGAAGGGACCAGTCTTGTTTGGTGCCTCCATGCATGGCTTCTCTTTATACCTCTCTTTGACCCCATTTTGCATGCCTCTTTAAGCTTATTTGGCTTCTGTTTTCAGCCTTTATCAGGCCTGGAAAGAGCCTTTTTTTGGCCTTATCTTCATGTTTTGTTAAGGGTCTTAGGCCATTTGGTAATTTTTTTTGGTACTTCATGTTATACCCCCTATTTGGTTCATTATTTTGCATGCTTTGTTAGGCTTTCTTGGCTTCTGTTTTCAGCCTCCATTAGGCTTAGAAATTGTCTTAAAATGACCCATTCTTCATGTTTTGTTAAGGGTCCAAGGTTGTTTGATCCATGCTTTTGGTACCTCATGTTATAACCTTTGTTGGCTCATTATTTTGCATGCTATGTTTAGCCTATCTACATACTGAATTGGGGGATGTCATCTCTTGTAAATGTGAATATTTTTGGCCCCTCTTTAATTTTGTAGAACTATTTTTTTCAGTTTGAGCATTGTATATACTACTTTCTTTGTAATTCTCCTCTTTTCCCCCATTTTTGCAAGCCATTTTTGCCATACTTGTGATCATTGTTTGGCCATACTTTGTACTGAAAAAATACTAGTTTAGGGGCTTCCTTGCTACTGTTTTACATGTTATGTCCATATTGTGCATGTTTAGTAGGGCTGTAGGCCGTTTCGGGTGCATAACATTGCATTTCGGGCATCGGGTGTAATTTTGTCATAATTCAGGGGCTATTTGTGCATCATTTTAGCTACTGAAATTTTCATTTTTCATATGCCATATGCCACGTTTCATTTGCATGCCATTTCATGCATGTATGTCGTTGCCTCGGTTTGCGTGCCGTGTGCGCGCATTTCGAGGCAGCTTGTTTTCATCTTTCCGCAGCTTATGTGAGTATGGCTGAGGCTCTCTCATGTTAGTGTAAGCCCAATTTGCATTTTTCATGTCATTTGCATTGCGTATGCCACTGCCTTGGTTTGCGTGCCCGTGTGCACGCATTTCGAGGCAGCTCATTCTCAGCTCTCGGCATCCTATGTGAGTGTGGCTGAGGCTCTCTCATGTTGGTGTAAGCCCATCATTGCATTTTGCATATCATTCCGTATTTCTCAATTTGCGTGCCCGTGGGCGCGCATTTTGAGGTATCTCATTTTCATGGCATTTTGCATGTTAGGATGCATATTAGCTGCATTTCATGCATATCATGCATATTGCACGGGAAACGAGGTGCGTTTCGCACTTCGAGTGGCAGAACGTGTCTCAATTCTCCAGTCACCGACGCTCCGGATCACCCATGATGGAGTTAGGGTTTGTTGTGTCATCATTTGCATTCATTCTATATTGAGTTGTGCAATTCGGCTCCTCGACCATCATGCATCGATATGCGTGATTGGTGGCACAAGGATCGAGGCATGCATATATTTGTGAAATACATTGCTATGCTCCTTTCCTGCTCTCTGTTGCAGCAAAATCAAGAATCAGCAACTTTTTGGAGTCTGGCACGCATTTCGAGAAACATTGCAAAACAGAGGCTAATTGGAGCATTGCCGTGGATTTCCACGCAAAACAGCCAGACATGCATCATTCCATCATCCGGAGCGGAATCAAGGCAGCCCCTGGCTTGCATACCAGTTTTACAGCTTTCTTAGTTTAATTTGTTAATTAATTAGGAATCTGTATTATTTGGACTGTAATATTTTGGACTGTACTATTCTTTCATTTGGCATCAGATATTTATTCGACCCTCTCTGGAGGGCATAATTATAATAAGTGTGGGTGAGTGTGATGTATGTCTTCCAACCCCACGTCTTTCTCCCTTTTATTTACCCGCTTACGATGGTTAGATATAGGGCATATTTCAATTAGCATACAGTATGACAGCATGTTTGCATCATTCATCTGTTTTGCACGCACCGGGCTCGGCGCATCATACAAACTGCATTTGTATTTCAATTCCAATTGAATACGTGTTAGTCATAGCATTCCATATGCCATGTTTAGAATAGTCGAGCCTGCTATAGTTGCATTTTTGCATGTGTTGCATTAGGCATTTCAGTATATTTAGGATCATGCATGATTTCTAATGAGTTTCTGTTTTAGCTTGGAGTACTCGGTGAGTTTTTATGCTTTAGCATCCTTGCATGCGTGTGAGTGACTGCCATGAAAAGCATGCTTACCATGAGGCTAACTGCTTATGTGATATAACTGTCTTGAATGCCTGTGGGTGGAGGTTGAGTTATCTGAATTGGAATAATTCATCAAATGCTTGTTTTAAGCCCACTAGATAGTGGCAAAATCATATTTTCTTAAGCCCACCCGAGGGTGGCAAATCCACGTCTTAGCCTACTTGCGGGTAGCACCATCAAACCATTTTCAAACAAACAAACATGAGATGTTCAGTTCCAATTCAGGCGATTCAGTCTATACTTGTATGCTGTGCGCATCACATAGTAACCTAGACTAATAACCCGAATAAGAACTCACAATGTTTTCACAAAAAAGATATCATGGTTAGTAGAGGCCGGTCTTTGACCGGGCGAGCGGGGGTGCTCACGATGTGACCTTCCCCAATCGTACCCAAGTTCCCGAGCCAACTTTGGTGATGACGGATACGTGGCCTTTTGGCACCGAGTTAGGGTGTCACGCCCCAAACCCGCCCCTAAAAGTTTGGGCATGACCCATTCGAAAATGGACACTAAACCTGTTATATATATATATATATCATACGGGGCCTGAACGGAAGCATACAAGAATATACAATACATAGAATAACATCCATTGAGCTATTCCTAACATGCCAGGATCTCAACATCACACTGAGTAAATATTATACAGAAAGTTTACACACATATGCCTTGACTCAATCCCACAAATAATAAAAATATTAATGAAGGAGGAATTATATACAATCTACCATAAATGGATGTCCAAAGCATAAATCAAAACTCCTTAAAACATTACAAAATACTTTACAAAATGCACGGCTTCAGGTGGTGCCTGGACGCATCAAAGGTGACAAGAGAGACACAAGCCATAAAGGTTAGGACTGAACTCCCGGATGGTTACCTACAGAAATAGACAGACAAAATACAGAATGAGCGAACTCAGTGAATAATAGTACATAAACAATATAATAATTAACCTGAATAATCAAACATATAACTGCATATATATAAGATTAACTACATTCCATAATTATTTCCAAAAGACATGGGTCCAACTTCCGTAACAGAATAGCTTTAAGCTCAGTATATACAGAATTGCCATAAGCCTACAGATGCAGAACGACCATAGGTCCAGAATATTAGAAGTAACAGAAATAACAAAACGGCCATCGGCCCAGAACATAACGGTAATAACAGAACGCATAAGCGTGGTAACAGAACGCATAAAGCGTGGGTAACAGAAATAACCAATGTATGGACTCAAGAGGTGGCTCGTACGGATTCCAGAGGTGGCTCCCACCAAAGTGTAGCACTTCGTTCCGTACAGCACTTTGCTCCATACTAGATAATATTAGAATGACCTAACGGTCCAGAAATATCATAAACATAATCTTATCAGAAACAGAGTCTTATGCATTTCCAGATTCCAAACCATTTTCGTAATCATTTTCATAATTATTTCCATATTCAAATTTTGCATAAGATCATATGTGGTACACCCATTAGCCATCAGATCAGGTAGGTCCGAAGACCACAGCAGGTAGGTCCGAAGACCACAGCAGGTAGGTCCAAGACCACAAGTAGGTCCAAGACCACAGTGAGTCAAGACCACAAAGTGATACCAACAACCACGGTATTATTACCCCGGCGGGCCATCCGGACTAAGGGTGCCACAAATACTTTTTAGAAAAGCCCGAACATTCGTTCGCTCATTTCCAACATATCATAGCTTTTCAAAAGTCAATCATTTCAGTATCATGGTATCGTAAATACATAACATAAGTTTAACAAAAGCGTTGTTGATAGCTATTAACACAAAATGACAAAGATAGTATATAGCTTGCACGCTTTCGTAAATACATACGTACTACAATTACGTAATGTATATAGATACCATAACATCAACAGTAGGAATAACTTATAAACCAACTTTACGGTGTTAATAGTCAGATGCAATTAGGTATCTGAAGTATGGGTAATTCATAGGATGGTATATTGACAATAATCAATAGCCATAACTCAAAATACGGAGTAGGTTCAGAATCATACCGATGTGTGCTAACTTTTTCAATGTTCACATCAATTCTCAATCAACAAACACGTTATCATATTAGCTCACGAAAAATAGAATGCTGTTAACAATATTCTTAATGGTAAACAAGGCATATTTGTACATTTGTAGTACTATTACTCACAGAGTTACAATGGAGCGCTTGTCCCCCCGGAGTGCATTCTGCACACAATCATAACTTACAAATTAACTCTCTTTCCCTCTTAAATCATTAAGAAATTCTTTCATGAGCCATTACATTCATATGAATTTATAATCATCTTAAAGTCATCAGAAAGTTATTCTAAAAATACCAGAGGACTGAGCATTCAAAACTGAACAAACAATAATTTTGCCTGAAAATGGGTTCCCCGCTCGAGCGCCACTTTGGCGCTCGGCGATACCTAAAATACAAAAGCTAATGGGAGGTCGTTTTTCCGCCGAGTGGGACTTCACCGCTCTCGGCGTGCAAATTAAATTCAAAAATCTGGATTTCAATTTGAGTTCAACTTTACATTCAAACCTTCAACCTTACTTTTGCAAAATAACTTAATCAAAACAAATCTACATGTAATATACATTCCTTCAACATTTCAATCATCAATTTCATACTTAAAACAACCATAACCTTCCAAAATCCCCATTGTTCAAACCCGAAATTCCCAAAATCTCTTAATTCCTTCTATATACTTCAAATATATAAAATTTGCACAATTAAACAATGGAAATAACTCAAATCTGTCTATGGATGTAAATATTGATGAGTATTAAACTCTTACCTCAATAATCAAGCAAAAGGGTGAGCTTGAGAAGGAGCCTTCACAAATCCAAGTTCTAATCGGGTAAAACATTGATCCTCCTTATTCTCCCTCCTTGATGCCAAAAACCATGGTGGATCATGATCAAAGTAAAGGAATTCAAGGGTTTGGGGCTAGGGTTTCGGACTAGGAAGAAGAGGAAAGAAAAGGGGAAAAGAAAATATCAAGAAATGACCCAAAATCACGATTTTAAAGCTGCTGTCCCGAAAACCCCGCTCGAGCGGACCTACTCACAGCACAGATTCCAAAACTTCAAACAGGTGTAACTCTCCCATCCGGACTCCGTTTTAGGTCGTTCTTGTGTCCAAATTGAAGCCCCGGAAATAAGCTTTCCAATGGTTCTAACCTCATATCCAAATTCAAAGTGTGGACAAAGAAAAGGGCAAAAGAGTGGCAGCTGTTCGTAAAATAACTATCCGAATTAAATTCTTTGGTTCAATCTTACTTTACCATCATTTTACCACCTCAATCCAAATCCCCAAGTCCAAAAATAAAACATGAGATCCTCCATAAACATTCACCAAACCTTTAACAACTTTCCATTACACCTAGCTTCAATTCTAATAGATATAGTTGAATCTACGCATATTGGGGTCGTTACATTCTCCCCACCTTAAAAAGTTTGGTCCTCCAAACTTGATTCGCCTGAGTATAAGTCTAGTTCCGTCCTGGACATATAACATTTCTCAATCATTCTCAATCATTTCATAAACTATCGAACATAAATCAAACTTGGTAAGTTCACAAGTAACTCCCATTATCACAATTCCTCAAAGGTATAAGCTTCATATAACAATTAGATCCATAAGTGTTAAATCAACGACTTTGGCACTCTAATTCATCATCTATGTTAGACTTATCAGTTCAAATCAAATCTCTAACAGGCTCAAATTTAAAGCCAATACTGGCTTAGCTGAAAGTCAACATCTTGACATCAAACACATCATACATTGTTCAGAGGTTCAGACCTTTCAAAAATATCAGGTAATGGGATAATCCCCAATAGTATTTAAATTGACGTAACTTTGACAGAATAATCTTCAAACCAACTTATAACAGATAAGACAGACTAGTTTGAAGCTCAACATGGAGCCTTCATCAATTATCAATTGAGGGACTTATTCAGACTTTGTTAGAAAACTTATCATCTTGGGAAAATTACCCAGGAGGCTTATCATATCATAAACTTGTCAAAAGTTCGTAACATTTTTGCCACTTCAGAAAATACTTATCATATCATACATTTCCTTAAAATCAATTCCTTAAACATTGAATAGCATAGTTATAGTTAAAATCATTTATGTCAAATCAATTCGTCAGTTACAGCAATATCGAAATTAGCATTATATACCCTGCTTGAAACATAAAGTACAAAACTGTAGAAGCATATGATTGATTACATTTTGTAATTATTTCCATTGCAGCCAGGGATCCAATTTTCTTAGCAGAGTGATTTCAAACCCAACATGTACCAAGCAGCCATAAATCCACTAATATAAAACGGCCATAAGCCCAGAAATGTATATACATATGCAACTGCAGAACTCAAAAAAAAATTATTCCAAAACTATTGTATTTTCAGAACGGCCTTAGGCCCGGAAATAACAAAACGGCCCTTGGTCCAGAATGTTACAGAATAAGTTACTAGATAAACACAGACTTATATCTCGGAAATGATTTCTCAATTTCAAATTCTTAATACACAGAGGCGGGATTCTAATTCTTGCAGTAACTTATTAGAGTACCACTCATTCTGGTTTGATGTTAAATTAGTCAGTAATTATCTATTGTTTTACAAATGTCATATGGACAAATACGTATTATAGGCGGGGTTCCTCATGTCATTCGACTAGTACATAGAAAAGTCCTAATTACAAATTACAGATTAGCCATATACAGAACAGATTACAGATTACGGACTTCAAATTTCAAATCACAGATTACAGAGATCAGAATACGGAGTACAGTACAAAGTACCGATTTTCACAATCAAATCCCAATTACGCATAAACCACACTCATTAGGCACCATCAATTATTCCCTATCAGAAGTCGTCAGTAATTTCTTTAGTTCACAAAATCATATTACTTACATACTGTCTCAAGGTCAATAACCAATTTCCCCAGTATAGCTCACAATGCATAACAGTGCATTCACAGAACATGAGATCCAATAGTGAATTTGATATTGGTTTACTTTCAGAATAGCTTTTGGTCTAGTATTACAATTATTACAGAACGGCCTATTGGCCCAAAATAATCAGAACGACCTTTCGGTCCAGAACAGCCTTTCGGCCTACTAAAATCGTCAACCAGAAGCAAATTCACAATTTTAACAGGATCTCTATATGCAGAATTCCTTCTTATGACCGGTCATTCTTAACACAAACTCAATTATTACATTTTATCAAAATATTCCAACAGTAGCTTCTCAGAATCACTGATCTAATCATTGTTACAGCAAGGGAGACATAACAGGCCATAAGATATCTGACATATAACATTTCCTTTAATCTTAGCTATATCCGATACTTAAAATGTAAGCAATGTAACCAGCACAATTATATTGCCATCATTTCCCCACAGATAATGATCTACCGATAACACACATTGTATCTAACAATTTATATATAAACTGACTTACCGATCAGTCCAAATCCTTACCACATTTCCGTAGTGCAATATTCACGTTGCATGTCTTGCCTTCTTCACCAGCCTATATAAGATAAACAAAGGCAATAAAAGAACATACAGCAGATATAGATTACATCCATCAGAGTTAACAATAGACAGTTAACGTTGCCATCATTCTTTTCTTTTCATGCACCTATAGACTATCATGCAAGATGCCTAAATCTTTCTAGACATCCTAAGGCTCAATGGATTTGTGTGTGAGATGGCAACTCGTGCTCTGATACCACCTGTCACGCCCCAAACCCGCCCCTAAAAGTTTGGGCATGACCCATTCGAAAATGGACACTAAACCTGTTATATATATATCATACGGGGCCTGAACGGAAGCATACAAGAATATACAATACATAGAATAACATCCATTGAGCTATTCCTAACATGCCAGGATCTCAACATCACACTGAGTAAATATTATACAGAAAGTTTACACACATATGCCTTGACTCAATCCCACAAATAATAAAAATATTAATGAAGGAGGAATTATATACAATCTACCATAAATAGACGTCCAAAGCATAAATCAAAACTCCTTAAAACTTTACAAAATACTTTACAAAATGCACGGCTGTGGTGCTGGGCATCAAAGGTGACAAGAGAGACACAAGCCTTAAAGGTTAGGATGAACTCCGGATGGTTACCTCTGAAATAGACAGACAAAATACGTAATGATCTAACTCGGTGAATAATAGTACATAAACAATGTAATAATTAACGAATAATCAAACATATAACGCATATATATAAGATTAACTACATTCCATAATTATTTCCAAAAGACATGGGTCCAACTTCCGTATGTAATAGCTTTAAGCTCGATATATCTAATTGCCATAAGCCTACAGATGCGGAATCGACCATAGGTCCGTAATATTAGAAATGCAGAATAACAAAACGGCCATCGCCCGAACATAACGGTAATAATGAACACATAAGCGTGGTAACGAACGCATAAAAGCGTGGGTATGTAAATAACCAATGTACGGACTCAAGAGGTGGCTCGTACGGATTCCAGAGGTGGCTCCCACCAAAGTGTAGCACTTCGTTCCGTACAGCACTTTGCTCTATACTAGATAATATTAGAATGACCTAACGGTCCAGAAATATCATAAACATAATCTTATCAGAAACAGAGTCTTATGCATTTCCAGATTCCAAACCATTTTCGTAATCATTTTCATAATTATTTCCATATTCAGATTTTGCATAAGATCATATGTGGTACACCCATTAGCCATCAGATTAGGTAGGTCCGAAGACCACAACAGGTAGGTCCGAAGACCACAGCAGGTAGGTCCGAAGACCACAGCAGGTAGGTCCGAAGACCACAGCAGGTCCGAAGACCAGCCAGGTAGGTCCGAAGACCACAACAGTGGGTCCAAGACCACAAGTAGGTCGAAGACCACAGCAGTGGGTCCAAAGACCACAAAGGCGATACCAACAGTGGTATTATTGTTGCCAGGCGAAGGCCATAGGCCATGGTATTGTTACCCAGGGAGGCCATCATCGGGACTAAGGGTGCCACAAATACTTTTTAGAAAACTGAACACTCGTTCGTTCATTTCCAACATATCATAACTTTTCAAAAATCAATCATTTCGTATCATGGTATACTGTAAATACATAACATAAGTTTAACAAAACGTTGTTGATAACTGTTAACACAAGACAGCATAGTATATAGCTTGCACGCTTTCAGAAATACATACGTACTACAATTCTGTAATGTATATAGATACCATAACATCAACAGTAGGAATAACTTATAAACCAACTTTACGGTGTTAATAGTCAGTATGCAATTGTATCTGAAGTATGGGTAATTCATAGGATGGTATATTGACAATAATCAATAGCCATAACTCAAAATACGGAGTAGGTTCAGAATCATACCGATGTGTGCTAACTCTTTCAATGTTCACATCAATTCTCAATCAACAAACACGTTACCATATTAGCTCACGAAAAATAGAATGCTGTTAACAATATTCTTAATGGTAAACAAGGCATATTTGTACATTTGTAGTACTATTACTCACAGAGTTACAATGGAGCGCTTGTCCTCCCGGAGTGCGTTCTGCACACAATCATAACTTACAAATTAACTCTCTTTCCCTCTTAAATCATTAAGAAATTCTTTCATGAGCCATTACATTCGTATGAATTTATAATCATCTTAAAGTCATCAGAAAGTTATTCTAAAAATACCAGAGGACTGAGCATTCAAAACTGAACAAACAATAATTTTGCCTGAAAATGGGTTCCCCGCTCGAGCGCCACTTTGGCCGCTCGAGCGGACTGCACAAAATACAAAACTGCTGGGAGGTCGTTTTTCCCGCTCGAGCGGGACTTCCGCCGCTCGAAGGCAAATTTGAAAAAATCTGGATTTCCAATTTGAGTTCCAACTTTACATTCAAACCTTCAACCTTACTTTTGCAAAACAACTTAATCAAAACAAATCTACATGTAATATACATTCCTTCAACATTTCAATCATCAATTTCATACTTAAAACAACCATAACCTTCCAAAATCCCCATTGTTCAAACCCGAAATTCCCAAAATCTCTTAATTCCTTCTATATACTTCAAATATATAAAATTTGCACAATTAAACAATGGAAATAACTCAAATCTGTCTATGGATGTAAATATTGATGAGTATTAAACTCTTACCTCAATAATCAAGCAAAAGGGTGAGCTTGAGAAGGAGCCTTCACAAATCCAAGTTCTAATCGGGTAAAAACATTGATCCTCCCTTATTCTCCCTCCTTGATGCCAAAAACCATGGTGGATCATGATCAAAGTAAAGGAATTCAAGGGTTTGGGGCTAGGGTTTCGGACTAGGAAGAAGAGGAAAGAAAAGGGGAAAAGAAAATATCAAGAAATGACCCAAAATCACGATTTTAAAGCTGCTGTCCCGAAAACCCCGCTCGAGCGGACCTATTCCCGCTCGAGCGGACCTACTCACAGCACAGATTCCAAAACTTCAAACAGGTGTAACTCTCCCATCCGGACTCCGTTTTAGGTCGTTCTTGTGTCCAAATTGAAGCCCCGGAAATAAGCTTTCCAATGGTTCTAACCTCATATCCAAATTCAAAGTGTGGACAAAGAAAAGGGCAAAAGAGTGGCAGCTGTTCGTAAAATAACTATCCGAATTAAATTCTTTGGTTCAATCTTACTTTACCATCATTTTACCACCTCAATCCAAATCCCCAAGTCCAAAAATAAAACATGAGATCCTCCATAAACATTCACCAAACCTTTAACAACTTTCCATTACACCTAGTTTCAATTCTAATAGATATAGTTGAATCTACGCATATTGGGGTCGTTACACAGGGTTTCCTAAATTTCCCATTTTAAAATATTTAGGTGGCGACTCTGTTATCTAGCAAAGCAGTCCATGTTTGGCACTTCTTTCAAAAAAATCTGTTTTTCTCAAAAACAATTTGCCGGATTTCGACTCTTTCGTTCAAGATTTGGAACCGCGACAAAATCGAGTCCAATCAGAAGAGGTCCCTCATGGGCTAATTCTGATTCTGGCGACTCTCTTTGAGATTTAGAGAACTTGACTCGAGCTCGTGATATCTGGTTTTGACTACACTTGTGTGTTTCTTTGCATTGCATTTGCATTGGTGCGCCTAGGACACCGTGTTTGCCATATGCCATTCGAACGATTTGGGAGGCTTGTCTTGTCAACGCATGTCCATAAAATTTGATCGGCTCACAGGCTCGACAACATGGGAACACAAACCCGGTTTCTGGGGCACCCTTGACCATTCGACCTAGTGCATATTCAAATCCATAGTGACCATTCCAACCTAGGACAGGTGGCTTACCCGTTTATAGGTTGTTTGAAGCCTCTGCCTGCGTAATGAAACTCTAGCTCCTGACAAAATAGGACAGGGAAACCTAACCCCAACATAGGGGTGTTGTGGCTCTCACTTATACGCTATGTGCTTGTTAGAGTCGTCTCTACAGGAATGCATGTATCGATTGCGTTTGGGCATCGAACTGAGGGCATCATTCGATGTCTCGAGAATCGGTTGTCTGCGGATATCAGATTGATTTAGGGAAACGAATCTGAGAACGATGATCGATGGTTGAGGGCGATGTATTTCTAGCTTATCAAGCTGCGTGTTGTATGCCCGTGTGTTGTGTGTATTTAAATTAAGCTGTTATCTTTGCTTTTTTAGTCATTTATTTCCTTTTGCTTTATTATCTTTTTTTTTCTAGGGCGGTTTGTAGCGATTGCTTCGAGCGATCGATACTCCCCAAGCAATTTGGACACGAGGTCGCCGACTCAACCGTCCGAGGATCTAGTTGACGGACATCCGATGTTCACTCTTTACCCCGATCACCGAAGAAGTAGAAGGCACGATTGTGTCGAGCACGGATCACCGAACAATGATGCGCTCTAGTGTCTTCTGATCGGGTTGAGATTCCTGTTTCTGCCATAGAGATACACTTGCCGGTTATTCAGATGGAACAACATAATCCAACAATGGAGGCGATGATACGCCAGATGAATGAGAGCATGAAACAAATGCAAGATGATGCTATCCGCCAGGCGGAATTTTCTAAATAGCGGTCATTGTCATGGCCCAGCGATCTGGTGATCACCGACATAACAAAATGCATCTGCTTCACACAGTCCCTCCTCCACTAGGGGCGCGAGTTCCTCCTCCACCCGGGCCCCATTACCTGAGCAGATATCTATTGGCCAGAATGCTCCTCCAAATCCCCAGAATACCCAGAACACCCAGAATACCCTCCCAAATCCACAGAACGCTCTGCCAAACTTCCAAAACACCCAAGAGGACACGGGTCTTCCAACGAGGCTGGTTCTGCCCCCGCTTCTGCCGCAACTGTCCAAAAATATTACACCCAATCACCCGGACTCTCCATTCGAGTTCGAGGTAGACCAGACAGCTCTGAAATTGAGCAAGTTGGAAAAGCTCTTTAAGAAATCACAGGGGGTGAAGGCCATCCCAGATATTGAAAGGCGGCTACACCGATGTGGCGTAACATTGCAGACAAATTTAAGATGCCCCAGATCGATCGCTTTGATGGATCCGGGGACCCCATGGTTCATCTACGGCTGTTTTCAGACATCTTGCGGCCAATGGGCCTAACCAGACTACAGAAACTCTCACTGTTTGGCCGAACCCTGTCAGGAGTGGCCGCCAACTGGTATGCAAAGTTGGATAATGATGTCAAGAGGAACTGGGATGAGTTGGTTGAAGCCTTCGTTGCACAATATTGATATAATACTCAGATCGAGATTACAACACGTGATCTCGAGACAACAAGGCAGGAACAAAAAGAGACTTTCTCTGATTTTGTCACTCGGTGGAGAGCAAAGGCATCGATGATGACCTTAAGGCCAATTGATAAAGATCAAATTCGGATGATTGTGCGCAATCTCCAACCAAGGCTTATGCAGAAGATGATTGTAGTTCCCTTCCCCACCTTCGCAGACTTACATGATATGGGGGTGCAAATTGAGGATGCTATGAAGCAAGGGTTGATTGACCAAGACCGGGATCAGCCCCGAAGAACATTCAACCGTAATAACAATGCGGGCCCGAGTGGCTCTGCCAATACAAAACAGAGGTCGGTATGGTCACCACCACTCCCCAACCAAGGCCAGCTGCCACACATTTCGATGCATCGGGAGCAGTAACCAAGCTTCAAGATACCAATCCAGGGGTCAACGAACCTTCTCCCCACTACATATGCCTTTGTCCAAAGTCCTCGGGGTTCTAGTCAGAAAGGGGCATCTGAAACCCTTGGAACCGAGGCCCCCTCCAAATCCACTCCCCCCTTCCCACAACCCAGCCAAATATTGCAAATACCACCAGCAGCATGGTCATGATACCGACCAATGTTACAGGCTGCGTCATGAGATTCAAGACCTCATTGACAAAAACATCATTCTACCTCCCGAGAGACCCAACGTCACAACTAACCCACTCCCAGCACAACCAAGATCCACCCAAAAGAATCAATCTCATCAAGCGGGGCGTGTCTTACGATCCTAGTATCTACATTACGTCCTCCCACCTACCCAAGCCGAAGGTGATCCTTCTGATAATCGACTTGTGCATGATGGATACCTCCACAACTCAACCTGAGCCAAAGGTGGTGACCACGAAAATGGAACAGGCAAAGCGTCAGGAGAGTAAAGCTGTTGAGTCTGGGGTGGAGCGGTCGAGAATTTAGGCAGAGCTTATGATCCAGTGGATATATCTTGTCAATGAGCCACAGCCTAAAAAGTGCGGGGCCGGAAGAGGTGAATTATGTATGATCCGGGGACAAACTTGAATCGGTGGGGATGATCGACAACGATGGAAGAGGACTTCGCCAACCTCTAGTTTTCCGACCAAGAATCGGGATGCATCAATCAACCGTTCGAATCTGAGTTAGCGAAGTCGTCGGGTGGTTGGATGATCGACGGATAGTGTACCATTTGTGGCGGAAGGTAGAATTGATTGAATTGGGAGAGCACCGTCTGAAGAATTTCGCTCAGAGCAAGACACTTTGAAAACCAAACAATTATTTGGAGGAACAAGAAAAGAAATGGGATTACGAGAGGATCCGAAAAGCAAAGAACCATGAGGAAGTTGAAAGTCTTTGTAAGCATGAAACCGAACATCTTTGTGAGCACGTGGGAGGAAAATCTTTGAGAGCGCAAACAAGCCCGAACAGACAGTGCTGTTAAATGCTAATGGAATGTGGTGGGAAGATGACGACTTGTATCTCGCCCACACTGAGGCGAAGGCCAGGCGGCAGACTGACTGTACCTCGAAGAGGTGGACCATATGACTAGAAGTGGGCGTTATTTCAAGCCCCCACACCTTGATCAACCCGAGGCATCAGGGAAAGATAAAGAAGCGGAGAAACAGAGAGAGAAGCAAGTTGAAGAAGAGGCATCTTGAAGCGGTTAAAGAAAATACAAGAACATCTCCATCTGGGAATGCTTATGGCTTCAAGGGTGCATAGGCAGTTGTCCCTACTGCTATGGACAAGGCCAAACTCTCCATCGAAACTACACGAGAAAGCTGGTTGGGCTGGTTTTTAGGAGGAGGTTCCCGGCATTGACCTTTTCGGACAAGGAATTGCCGCTGAGGCGTGGATCATATGAGACCCTCTACATCTCTGTAGAATCAGGACAAATGGATTCGGTGGTACTTGTTGATCTGGGTCCGCTATCAATGTCTGCCGACGGGCAGCGCAATTGGGTTAAAACTGCGGACTTCACACCGACTACTCAAGTGATCGAGCCTCGACAATACAAGTAGGGATGTCACGGGGACGATAAAATCCAAACCAAGATTGGGCCGGACAACACGAGGTAGATTTTCATGTCTTGGAGGTCCTGCATCCTTTAACATGCTTTTAGGCGACCACTGGTTGCATCGGTGAAGGCCCGTCTCATCTACTCTACATCAAATGGTGAAATACCCCTATGGAAAGGAGTAGCCATTGTTTTTGGGAATTCATCAATCCATCCTCCTCAGGAGATATCTCATGATCATGGAGATTGAACACGGCATGGAAGACATGTTCATATCGATTTACTTTGGCCGAGGCAGGGTGGTGCAAAACATTATGGCTGTGAATGAGGGTGTGTATGTCGGCTCAAGCCGTCTACCTCATGAACAAGCTACAACATATCCGGGATGGGATTGGGAAGAAGTGGCGAGAAAGGAGTCGCAATACGTGGCAAGTGCCACACAATCCACATACCTTTGGGTTATCGCCCACCAAAGAAGATTGGGCAAGGAAAGGAAGAAATGGCCGTGAGAGCAGGCAGCAGGGAAGCCTTTTGATCTAATGCAGGCCCATCCGAGTACCACTGAGCAGACGCTTTGTCCGGAGGAAGACTTTCCATTTTGCGGCTTCCCAGAGCCATGGTTCAACGCGGAGAGGAAGCGCGTACCAGGTTTCGAAATCTTCTTCGACCTGCAACTATCCGGGGATGATGTTGCCACAGAGTAGACAGACCCAACAATTGAGGTTGAGCAGAATAAGGCAGTGGATCCTGAGAGCACAGAATTGGAAATGGGGGTAGCACTGGCATGTCTCCTCTCTGATCCTCCGATCGACCAAGATTGCTTGGGGAATAACTTCATGGTCTTCATGATTGGGGATGAAACGGCTGCGAGCCGACCAGCAGCTATCTTGGATGCATCAATCGCACCCTCTCTCACTTGGCAGTACGAGGAGGGATTTTTGTCCAGCAGCACCGGGTCAGGTAGTGAGCCGGAATCTGATTCCACCGAGTCCTGTGAGTCGGAATCAGATTCCAGCTCGACTGAGTCTGAGTCTGGTACTCCTGGGGGTGTCAACCCGGATGCCACAGTCCTGTCCAGGTCGTCTTTTTCCTTTTCATTTGAGTCTGTTGTAACCGATGAATTGGATGATTTGGATGTGCCTAATGAGAATGAACTGCCTGTGGTTTCCGAGTACTTTTCTGTGCCCCTAATTTATTGCATTAATTCAGACTTTCAAAATTTTAATCAAAACGACGACGACGAAGTTCCTCCGGTTTCTAACGTCTAATTGAGCAAGAGCAAGAGATTTGTTAAGCCATTAATAGATGAAATCATTTCCGTGAACATTAGTCTTGAGGAGGACCCATGGTGGTCGGATCGGGTCCACGTTGTCTTCGGAGGAACGCGGCGCTTAGTCGCTTTATTAAAAGATTTCAAAGATGTTTTCGCGTGGTCCTACGAAGACATGCACAGAATCGATCCGAGATTGTATAGCATCGGATCCCCTTGACCCGAGGCCCACATCAGCGAGCTCGGAAGGATTTGCGGATTGGGCTCTTAAGATTAAGGAAGAGGTCACCAAGCAAATTGACGCGGGCTTCTGCCGGTATCTGAATATCCGACTTGGTTGGCCAACATTGTTCGATGCCAAGAAAGATGGCGGGATTGTGTGTGTAGACTTTGAGGATTTGAGCAGAGCTAGTCCGAAGGGCGACTTTCCCTACCGCATATCGATGAGTTGGTAGATTTCACAAGGCATGCATTGCTCTCATTCATGGATGGCTTCTCGGTACAAACCGGATAGTGATGGCACGGAAGATAGAAAAGATCGCATTCACCACCCGTGGGAACATCTTCGCTACCGGTAATGCCGTTTGGGTTAAAGAACGGGGCTACTTATCAGCAGACGCGACCACAATACTACATGATATGATCCACAAAGAGGTTGAGGTGTACGTGGACGACATGATTGTCAAGTCCAAGGAAAGAGAGGGCCACTACACCGCCTTGCACAAGTTTTTCCAAAGGATCAGGGAATTCTGGTTGCGGCTAAACCCTCAGAAATGTACATTTGGTGTTACAGCGGGAAAAATGCTGGGGTTTCTGATTACGCAAAGGGGCATCGAAGTCGACCCTTCCAAGATCAAGGCCATCTTAGAAATGCCACCACCAAGGACTGAAAAGGAGGTGCGAGGCTTTCTGGGTAAAGTGCAATTCATAAGACGGTTTATTTCAAAACTAACCTTGACTTGTGAATCACTTTTTGGCCTCCTGAAGAAAGGAAAGAAGTTCCAATGGGATGGCCGATGTCAAGCTGCATTTGAACAAATTAAAGAATATCTACAGAACCCACCCGTTTTATCACCACCAGAACCGGAGAAACCGTTGATTTTGTATCTGTCAGTGACTGAGACTACAATGGGCTGCATGCTTGCACAAGAATCAGAAGATAAGGTGGAGAGAGCCATCTATTATTTAAGCAAGAAGATGCTGGAATATGAGACCCGATATACACCGCTCGAAAAAGCTTGCTTAGCTACGGTATGGGCTACCGAAGGCTGCGGCACTACTGTTAGCTCACTCTGTAATGTTGGTTTCACGACTTGATCCCATCAAATATCTCTTGAAACCAAAGACTTACTGTAGGCTAGCCCGTTGGTTGCTGTTGCTTTCCGAATTTGATCTCACATACGTCACACGCAAGTCAGTGAAAGGAAGAGCAGTGGCGGAGTTCCTTGCCGACCACCCGGTTGGGGGGGATGAAGCAGTTGAGTACCTATTCCCGGATGAATCAATTCTGCATATCGACGAAGAAGCCTGGACGATGTACTTTGACGGAGCATCAAATCAACATGGGTATGGGATAGGAGTGTTGCTGATAGCACCCGATGATTCCCGTATCCCTCTAGCCTTCAAACTCCGGTTCAAAGTCTCAAACAATGAAGCAGAATACGAAGCGTGCATTGCTAGTTTGGAAGCAGCCCTGGAATTAGGGGCAAGACGGCTGGACGTCATTGGGGATTTGAACCTTGTTGTGTCTCAAGCTAAAGGAGACTGGAAAGTAAAAGAGGAAAATATGATGATGTATCACCGAACCTTGGATTTGCTGATTCCTCGGTTTGAAAAGTTAAGTTTTACTCATCTACTAAGGGAGAACAACAAGTTCGCAGACGCTTTAGCAACTTTATCATCTATGATAGACATCCCGTGTGGAGTCCGAATGCGTCCAGTCATCATCGACCAGAAATTTGCACCTGCCTATGAGTCGATTGCAGCCATAGATGAAGTTCAGGACGAACACCCTTGGTATTACGACATCTGGAACTTCTTGGAAACAGAAACATACCCGCCAGGGGTAAATGCCAAAGACAAGATGGCAATCAGAAGAATGACAGTTCAGTTCATCATCTGCGGGGGTAAACTATATAAACGAGGTCATCTGGGAATGCATAAACTGTGCGTTGATGTAGAAGAGTCAAAACGCTTGATGGAAGCCGTCCACAGGGGTGAATGTGGTGCACACATGAATGGAGTGATGTTGGCACGGAAGATCCTTAGACAAGGTTATTACTGGTCCACTATGGAGGAGGATTGTATTGGTTTCGTCCGGCGATGCCACAAATGTCAAATTCATGCAAATCGCATGAACATCCCGCCGTCAAAGGCATACAACATGACTTCGCCATGGCCATTTTACATGCAGGGAATTGATGTAATCGGAGCCGTTACGCCAAAGGGGTCGAATGGGCATGAGTTCATCTTGGTAGCAATAGATTATTTCACAAAGTGGGTTGAGGCCCAATCTTATGCGGTGTTGAAAGCTTCACACGTTGCAAAATTCATCAGAAACAACATCATCTGTCGCTACGGGGTCCCAAATGAAATAGTTTCAGACAATGGTTCCCACTTCAAAAAGGAGGTGATTGATTTGTTGGAGAAATACAATGTGGCTTTTCATAAGTCGTCTACTTACCGCCACAAACCAGCGGGCGATTGAGGCCGCCAACAAGAACATCAGCGCATACTACGAAGATGGTGGAAACCTATCGGGATGGCGGATAAGTGCCATTACTCTGTGGGACTCTGAGGACTTCGATTAGAACTTCTCTTTGGGGCGACTCGTACTCATTGGTCTATGGGATGGGCCGTTACGCCTATTGAGATTGAGGTCCGTCATTACAGTATTGGTGAGTGCGGATAGCCAAGCGGATTAGCGTGAGCAGTTGAGGAACTCATGCTTTTCGATGAAAGAAATTTGAAAGCATGTACCACATCCAAGGTTATCAACGCAGAATCGCGGGCTTTCAACAAGAAGGTTAAGTCCAGAACTTGAAAGAAGGAGATTTGGTACTCAGGACAACCGAGCTCCCATCCACGACCCAAGAGGCAAGTTCGGACCAATTGAATTTGGTCCTTACATCATCAAGTCAATCTGTCAGTGGGCTGTGGTTACGATGGATCTAGATGGCTTAGAGTTTTCCCAACCGATCAATATGGACAAGTTGAAGAAATACTACCCTGAGAGGCTCGCTGGGCGAAAACTCGAAAAGGCGACCTAGGCAAAACTTCGAGCATAGAAAAATTTGAAATTATAAAAAGCCCGAGCTCAAGGTTGAAAACCCGCAAAGGCGCCCTTGGCAAAAGTTAGAGCGCAAAAGGAGAGTAAAAATACGGCGAACCTAAGCTGAACTCGTAAGACTTGATTCCCATCTTTGGGATCGTGGCGACTTCATCTTGAAGTTTAGTCACAATCTTTTCCCGATCAACTTTGTCCATTACGATCATCTCTCATCTCTATTCATCGGCATTTATTGTGATCTCGATGCAGTGTTATTCGGACTAGGGGCAACTTTCGTTGCTATGAATTGCCAAGGCACTTTTCAAACTAGGGCAACTTTCCGGTTGCTAGGATTGAGGTTGTGCATCTCAAAGGATGATCTCAGCGTGTCGATTCGATTCATATCGAAAATAGTTTTGAAAAGTTTTAATAAAAGTTGACTTTGTTCAAATTAATCTTTTCACAACTAAGACCATTTTTGGACCTAAAGTGGAGAATTTTTAGTACCACAACCTTCAATTTCATTGATTTCAAAACAGAGTTCTTTTGCTCTTGCATACAATTGAAGTTGCTTTTTATTACATTCATAACGAAAACTTGAAAGTACTAATAAAGCAATAAATCTGGGGCATAGTCAAGTCAGGTGTCCCTGCGCCCCCTTCTAGAGCTAGTTGAAGCCTCTGATGCCAACCTAGGCCCAACCTGTGCTTCTTCGTTGAGCCAATCCCAGCACTTGTCAGATAAAGTGCAACTGAAAATAGGAGCAGGGGCTAGAAGCTCTCTAACTCTCCATGCTGCGGCCTGTCGAACCAGCTGTGCGCCTCGAACTGGAAATGTAGCCGGATACTCTATCCCCTCCGGTGGGCAAGTCTGATCACGGCCAAACTGGCGCAGAATACGGAATGGGAAATAGAACACACAGTGAGTCAAGTCGATTAGTCGAATCTCGACCTGCCGGGACATGCTATAGCTCATTGCCGGGAGATTGAGCCAAGGACAACGCCACGCAGTGCGATCCACCGACAAGTTGCACATCCATTCAAACCACCATCCCTCATCAAGGGCGTCAACCAGGCGTTGTCGAAAGAAGTAACCGCGGGCTGAGTAAGCAGGACAAGAGTCCACAACTTGCAATTTATCCATCAACCATATCTGGGGAGGGATGAAAAATGAGAGAATAAAGAATAGAGAGATGTGCGATGAGAGAAAAGTAAGATGAGGGTTTTGTGAGAAAAAACCGAGCCCGAGGGCCGAGTGATGTGAGTGAATATACATGTGAGCTTGGGTGGGAAACATTACCTGCAACAGTAGTGGACTCCCCGCAAACCTGGTTGTCTCCCGGCGGTAGAAAGCATCCAAGCCCATCAGTGTCTCAGCCAATGTCATGGCGTCTGACTCTTCCCATCCCTCAAGCCTTGGCGACTTCAATCAAGCGGATGCTAGCTCCTCCGGGCGAGACAAACAGAAAATGAGATAGTAGGCACAAGCGGAGGCGTCTTTAGGAAGCCTTGCCAATAGTGGTTCTTTGCGGTCACCGCATCGAGAGAATCGATGCATCGGGCTCGGGATATCCAACATGCCATCACCAATCGGAGATCTAGCATCATGCGCATTAAGACCGCACATCCGCTCTAAGGCTTGGGCATAGCTAAAATTGAGCTGGGGCAGAATTTCCTCGCCTCGCACGGACACCATCAAAATTTGAAAATCTTCAAAAGTAGGACATACCTCTTGCCGCCAAAGCTAAAGACGTCGTCATCGGGTTCCAAAACCTTGCGGCATAGAGGAAAGGAAGATGCAATGGAGTCGGCCTAGCGTGAATAGTGCATTCAAGCCAAAACCGGAAGTTCAACTTCTCGAGCCATCTAAAGAAGAAATCCAAGATGTGAGATTTTCGTGAGAAATGCCTCCATTTTTGCGAGGAAAGGTGATGAAATGAATGAGTTCAAGGGTGGGGCTTTTATAGAGGGCAAAACACTATTCAAAGGACACGTGTCAAATTTCGGAGGTTCGGAGAGGTGGCGGCCGGCCATCTATCAAGAGGCGGCCACCCTCTAGGCTCCAAATGCAAAATGTTTTCGCCTCGCGTTGGTCCTATTTTGCTCCGGAGGGAAGCTTGAGGCACTTTCATGCATCGGGAATGTCGAAGGCCTCCACTTCTATCGATTTGGATACATTCCATTATCCGTTGTCCATCCGGCACGCTTTTGTTGCGTTTTGCTTATCGAGTTGTTGTTTTGTTTATCGAGTTGTAAGTTTTGTCGAAATATGCATTTTGTGTTTTGAATTGTTACTTTTGGTTATACAATTTTGTTAAGTCTTGTCTATTGAGTCGTTAACATTGTTGTACTTTGTTTATCAAGTTGTAAACTTGCTAAGATTCTATTATTTCTTAGTGAGTCGAGTTGTTTTGTTTTGTTGCGTCGGATCATTACCTGTCCCGGTAAATACATGAGGCACATTTTCATTCGATTCCATTTTTGTGCAAAATGATGCGATGCGATGCTAAGAGTTTCAAATACAAACATCTTTTCACAAGCTGTTTCATTCCATCATGTTTTTACAACAAAATAAAGATACAAGTTTTACAGAAAATAAACCGCCTAACAATGTGCAAAGTGCTACAAACTACTAGCCAAAAGTAAAATAAAGCAGAAATAACATCAAGATCCTCGAACGGGGATGAGGAGGCCCTCTCATCCTCTTCTGCGGGACAACCCCTGCACCATCATCACCATCCGGATCAGAGCTGTCATCCTCCGGATCCCCCTCAGCCTCGCCTCCGCTCTCGGAACCAAGACCGGAGCCTCCCTCCCCAGGAGATGTCTCTGACACACGGTCTGCGACCCCCTCCTCCTCATCTTCGACAATGGGTGCCCTGCGTCTGCGAGACGACCCTGCTCCTCGAGCTCCTCGAGCTCCTCGGTAAGGCCTAGATGGCCCAGCTCCTCGGGGCCCAGTACCTCGAGTAGGTCTAACACCCCGACCTCTCTGAGAAGGCCCGGGTGGCCCGCCCCGCGTAGGAGCATATACGGGAGGCATCTGAAAATGAAAAGTACAATACATCAGTTCAAACATAAAAAAGCAGGTGCAAGTACAATATGTGAGTGGGGTGTGTGCCAGATGTGTTCTACACAGCCTATCAGTGCAACAGAATGTTTAAAACCAGCATTAACAGAAATATGATAAATGCAAGAGAGATGAAGGGTACCTGGAAGCCCATGATGGACATCTGTGCCTCTCTACGCAGGACCATCCCCTCAAGTGAGGCTACCACCCCGAGCATCTGATCTATGTACTCCCGAGGTGGCTGCAGATACAAGCTCAAGTCATCAATAAATAAGCAACTGCCGAAATGTCTGTGTGATAAATGAAAAATGGTAGAACATACCGGTGGTGAGTCAGGATCACTGACATATCTGTGACCAGGCATCGGAGGCTCTATAGGGATCGAAATCGGAGAAGTAGTCCCATACTGCCAACTCGTCAACTCAGTCGGCATATCTGGCCATCCAGGATGATCGAGAGTCGGAGGGATCGGAGGAATCGAACTGCCTCTACCTCTAGATGCACCAGCCCTGCTAGAAGAGGGGATGTCTGACGCAGACGCGACTCGAAGATGGTGCGCCTCGATGGTGGAGCCCAGATACTCCGTCAAGGGGCATCAGATATATGCGGCGATAGGTGGCGTAGTTCCCCTCAATGAGATGTAATAAAGCATCGGTGCCCTGCATATCCCTAGTGACCTCCTCGAAGATAGCCGGCGGTCGCATAGTGGGTGGAGGCACGCAGAGGGTCCCGAGAATCATACCCCACACCGACGAAAGCGTTCCCTCAAGAACCAAGCTCACGACCGTCCTCGGCGAGAACCTATATCGAACTAGTCGACCCTCCGGGGTACTGATTCTCGAGATCGTCGCCAAAAACTGCCCAGGGTTGCCAGGTGATCTGCGGATAACCAGTGTACAAATCAATCAGAAATCAAGAAATACAAAGCAGATCAAAGATAAAAATGAAAGGAACTGAGAGTTCTGAAATACTGTCAGGCGACGGTGTCAAATCTTGTCATGAGAGAAAAGAGTCTCTCGAGGCCTCGATAGGTGCTCGCCCTCAAACATCAATGAAAACGGAGTCATAGGAGGTCCTACCACCTCCATCTCCGGGGCTAATGTGGGGAAATATGCATATACCCATAGCTGAGAAAAGCAGTGCGGAATGTGAATACAAAGTGCTAAAGGCAGAATACAGAATGCAAAGTGCGTCGTGTGTGCAGTGAATAAGTAATGAGGAGCAAAAATCTAAATCAAGAGGACAGAATGTACCTCCCAGGCTCTCCAGTAGCCGCCGAGTAAGTCCCCCCCCGTGCGAGAGACTGCGCTCATGTAACAATAAAGGGTAGCCAGGCCGCCTATCATCTTGATTGACTGTGATAGGTCTACTAGGGCACTCAAGAGATACAAATGACCATGTTCCTCTATCAAGAAAGCAGTGGTGCCAAAGAGGAACATGAGAAACCACGGTATATCGCTCGACCTCCTCGGAGACTCGAGCTCCATCTGTGGGGTCACGGAAATGGGAAGAGAACCAAGTATACCAACCCTCCCTAAGCTCATTTCACAGCGGAGTGCCCCCAATAGATGCATCCAAGCACCTCCCACCGACCCATATCTTCGTCGGGAATGGGTCCACCGCCTATGTTCAGGCCGGTGAGTACAATAAGTCCAATGGGGTCATGGTCATATTCCCTGTCAGAAAAATGGAAAGAATTGGTGGTGTCCCACCATCTCCGCCAGAGCAACAAACAATGTCCCTCATCGATAAGACAAAGGTGATAACCCCGCAGAATGGTCCGAATCCTGCGAAGTCAACCAAGTCCTGACAAATTAGAAAGCTCAAAGATACCACTCCCTCAAGGCGGTGGAGCCATATCTCAAGATCATGAGAGCCAACTTCATTTAGAATGAATGCATGTATCAGCAAATGAAGTGAAAATGAATGCATGTATCAGCAAATGAAGTGAAAATGAGTTGTGTGCAAATGAAGTGAAAATGAGCTGTGTGCAAATGAAGTGAAAATGAGCTGTGTGCAAATGAAGTGAAAATGAGCTGAGTGCAAATGAAGTGTTTTGAAGGCGTGTTCAAGAATTTGGTATTTGGGCTGCGTGTTCAAATTTCAGAAAATTAGTGGGCTGTGTGTTCACATCAAATCTGGGCTGCGTGTTCAGTAAATTTGGTATGTGGGCTGCGTGTTCAAATTTCAGAAAATTAGTGGGCTGTGTGTTCACATCAAATCAATGCGTGTTCAAGAATTTGGTATTTGGGTCGTGTTCAAATTTGAGAAAATTAGTGGGTGTGTTCACCTCAACTGGGTCAATGGTTCAAGAACTGAAGTTTAGGGTCAGGTGTTCTACTCTTAATCAAGAATGTGTGTTCACTTCAAATCTGGGTCGTGTTCAAGAACTGAAGTTTAGTCGGGTGTTTTACTCTTAATCGATTTGTGTTCACTTCAACTGGGTCGTGTTCAAGAACTGAGTTTAGGGTCATGTGTTCTACTCTTAATCAGGCAATGTGTTCACTTCAAATCTGGGTCATGTGTTCAAGAACTGAGTTTAGGGTCATGTGTTCTACTCTTAATCGATTGGGTGTGTTCACTTCAAATCTGGGTCGTGTTCAAGAACTGAGTTTAGGGTCAGGTGTTCTACTCTTAATCGATTAATGTGTGTTCACTTCAAATCGGGTCATGGTTCAAGAACTGAAGTTTAGGGTCAGGTGTTCTACTCTTAATCGATTAAGGTGTGTGTTCACTTCAACTGGGTCATGTTCAAGAACTGAGTTTGGGATCGTGTGTTCTACTCTTAATCGATGGATCGTGTGTTCACTTCAACTGGGTCATGTTCAAGAAATCGAGTTTAGGGTCAGGTGTTCTACTCTTAATCAAGTGTGTGTTCACTTCAACTGGGTCGTGTTCAAGAAATCGAGTTTGGGAATGTGTTCTACTCTTAATCAGGTCATTTGTGTGTTCACTTCAAACTGGGTCGTGTTCAAGAAATCGAGTTTAGGGTCAGGTGTTCTACTCTTAATCGATGGTGTGTGTTCGCTTCAAATCTGGGCTGCGTGTTCAGAAAATCTGAGTTTGGGACTGTGTTTTCTACTCTTAGTCAGTATGTGCTGTGTGCTCATTTTCAACTTCGGGCTGTGTGTTCGGTGAATCAATGTTTGAGCCGTGTGTTCAATTTCTAACTAATGTATCTTGTCGTTCACAATCACCAATGAGTCGTTCATGAAATTCAAGTGGCTAAGTCACATGTTCAGGATGCAAGTACTATGTCATAAGCTAAACTGTGTGTCTAAGCATGGCAAAAGTACAAAATGCACGAAAGATACAGAAAGTAAAGTAAAATACCTCTCGTGCCTCGTGGGAGAGGTGCTGCTCCGGCTCTCGCAGAAGAAGATCCCCTGGTACCCGATCGTTGAACTCGGTGAAATGACGGAAAACGGCTCGCGGAAGCCTATGTACCGCTGGGGCGTATCGATCGGGAACAAAAGGGCGAACCCTCGGGGGCAATGTCATAATATCAAAATCATCTCCGGCGCCGGGAAAACCTCCACCGTGAGGGAAATGACCCGCCATGTCAAGAAATCTGCAAAGAGAAGCAAAAATGAGCAAAATGAGCCAAAATTGGAAAAAGTCAACAAAAGTCAACTCCCGGAAAAATCTTCCAAATAATGAGACAAACTTACCTCAAGTGGTGACAATGAGAAGAGAAGCCCCGGAATCAAAATTTAGTCGGCTCAAAGTGCTTAACGCTGGAAGATTTCGCGAAAACAACTTGCGTGGAAGGCCGGAGGACGCGTATAAAATGCAGATCTGAAGGAGAAAATGGTTTAGGGAGCAAGAGAAGGAGCTTTTGCAGCTGTGGGAATGATTTCGGAGGCAATGGAGGAGCATATATATAGAAATGGCCGAAATGACCAAAATGCCCTCGCTTGGTGGGTCACCGCCACCTTTTCTGGCTGGCCGGCCATTTGCTTTTCCTCCCCTGGCCGATGGCCTCTCCTAGGGAAATGGGCTGGCCGTTGGTGGCCCCCACCCCCTCCCCTACCTCTTTGCAAATTTTGAGGAAAATCGGAGTTCCCGGGACCTGAAAAAGTTCAAGAAAAGTGCACTTTCTGGCGCCGAATTGCTCCACCGGAACTTCAATTGCAATTTCTGACATGTGTCTCATCATTATTCATCAAAATCAGAGTGTATCCTTTTTAAACATGTTGTGACCTCTCCGGGAGGTGAATCAGAGGCCGCAATCGAGTTGCCTTCACCGAAATGCGCGTTTTCCAACTCGTTGTTTCGCAACAAACGGGCACCCTGATTTATGCTCGTTTTGCATTGTTTTGCATGTAACTTGCGTTCTCATAAGTATTTTGCATTGTCATGCATGTTTTTTTGGTGTACAATACTTCTATACTTGAGTGTGCGTTGTCACGCGCGTCCCTTTCTCGCATTGCGATGCGTTCACTCGCCGACACTGCGTGTGTTAAACTTTTCGAATCATAGGAATCGCATTGAATATATGTTGTTGGCATATTGTTCTTGTTGAATTTCTCTCTTTTGCAGGCACGATATTGTATGTACGGTTCATTTGAGGTCAAGCGACTGCATTTAATCAGCAGAATATCGTATCTTCTCCTTGTGAGACACGACGAGAATTGAATAATTCTCCGCATTCCTAACTGCATGAAATGTAGTTGTTGCTTTGCATTCTTGCTTAAAACTGTTGCATCTATTTGTCAATACTTGCTTCATTACGACTTGTCAGCACTTGCATAATCACCCGCCGGCCTATCATTTGCATTTTGCCCCTTTTGCTGAAGCACGCACTGCACACATCTGTTTATCTTGTATGATTGTCTAAGTCTTGACCTTGTCAAAAATGGGTCGTCTCTAGGCTTTGACATTCACTCCGTCACTTCTTGACTTCCGAAGTTCACAAAGAGGGCAATCAGAGACACCCCATTTTTGACCGACCTTAAGACTCGAGACACACCGATTGAGCGCTTGGTGATGGTGCATCTTGCTCGCTCGAAGTCTCAGAGTTACGGTGGCCGAGCGCCTCCGGACTTCCGACTAACTCTCTTATGCCTTGTCTCGGTTTGCGATAAGACTCGGTTTTCTGCTTTTCTTTCACGAGGGAGGAGTGGTCTCAGAGGCTATCTCTCGGTGGCCGTGAGATACTTTTCATGGTCAGAGGCCATTTGCCCATTTCGAACCGGTTCCGGTTTTGAGCCGTCGAGCCGTGTGCCTCGATTCGACCGCCCAACCATCTCCGGTTTCTCGGGTTTTCGGCAGGGACCTCTGTTTTATCATACTGAGGAACACTGGGGTCTCAGATACCCACTTCATGGCCGAACGCCAATTTGGTGCTCTGACCCTATTTTGACCCCGAATCGCGGTTTAGGCCCTGGCGTTCATTTTGCATTAGTTTTGTTCAATTTTGGTGTACATCTGTTTTAACATCGAAGATCCTTTGGAGGGTGGAAGGCCAGCAATTGTTCCAGAAACCGTTGCCTCCTCCCGCCTGCTTTTGCTCACTTCCGGGCCAATGTTGAACACCCTAGGGATATTTTCTTCGAGTTGAGACTACATATTTGTGATGAGGGCACATGGGAGGACACCAAAAAGTGGTGGTCGGCCAGTAATTGTTACTTTCATTTTTGAGCCTCTCTTTCAAGTTCAATGTTGTGTCTCCTGTTTCAGAGTTGCCAAATTCCAACCTTGGGGCCTTGTTCTACACACATGGGAGGACACCAAAATGTGGTGGTCGGCCAGTAATTGTTCTGTTCCATTTTGGCCATGGCCGGCCACCTTCAAGAAAGCCACAGCGGCCTACTCTTGGCCACTTTATGATTGTCCAAATTGTTTTTCAAAATATCTTGATCCTCAGGGGATATTTTGGGAGGAAAGCTTGGGTGCATTTCCCCTTTACACCCTTTTTGGTCTATTTAAGGGCCGAGGAGCTCCTTTGTTAGGGTTACAAAAATTCATCTCAAGACTTCATCTTCCAAAACCTCCATTTCCATAGCCAAAAGCTCCAAAAACCTTCAAGGTTCTAGGCCATTCCTTCATCAACCCTAAGCCTCACCATCACCACCTCCATTCTAGCAGCAAAGGAGGGTTTTTCAAAGGGTAAGGACCAACAAATTGAAGCCAAGAAGCAACAAAAGACTTGTCTCCAAGGGTAAGACTCTAATTCCCTTTTTCTAGCACAATTTTGAATCAATTCTTTACCCTACTTGCTTTTTGTTTTGGGCTCCGACCCCTACTGGTTTTAGGCTTATTTTGAGCCCCTCTACAACTTTGTAGAAGGGCTCAGCTCTGTTTGGTGTCTCCATGATGCACCTCTTTCAATATCACTCTTTATGCCATTATTTTGCATGCTTTATTTGGCTTATGAGTGATCCATTTTCGAGCCTGATGTAAACTGTTAGTGGGCTCATTTTGAGCCCCTCTTCAACGTTGAAGAAGGGCTCAAATCATGTTTGGTGTTTCTATCTTGCACTTGTTTTGTAATTCTTCCAATTTACCGTAAATTTGCAAGGTTTGTCTAGCCTATATTTGATATGATTTTGAGCATGCTATAAACTGAGATTGAGCTTATTTTAGGTCCCTCTACAATATTGTAGAAGGGACCAATCTTGTTTGGTGCCTCCATGCATGGCTTCTCTTTATACCTCTCTTTGACCCCATTTTGCATGCCTCTTTAAGCTTATTTGGATTCTGTTTCCAGCCTTTATCAGGCCTGGAAAGAGCCTTTTTTTGGCCTTCTCTTCATGTTCTGTTAAGGGTCTTAGGCCATTTGGTAATTTTGTTTGGTACTTCATGTTATACCCCCTATTTGGTTCATTATTTTGCATGCTTTGTTAGGCTTTCTTGGCTTCTGTTTTCAGCCTTCATCAGGCTTAGAAAGTGTCTTAAAATGACCCATTATTCATGTTTTGTTAAGGGTCCAAGGTTGTTTGATGCATGCTTTTGGTACCTCATGTTATAGCCTTTGTTGGCTCATTATTTTGCATGCTATGTTTAGCCTATCTACATACTGAATTGGGGGATGTCATCTCTTGTAAATGTGCATATTTTTGGTCCCTCTTTAATTTTGTAGAACTGTGTTTTTCAGTTTGAGTATTTTATATACTACTTGCTTTGTAATTCTCCTCTTTTCCCCCATTTTTGCAAGCCATTTTTGCCATACTTGTGATCATTGTTTGGCCATACTTTGTACTGAAAAAATGCTAGTTTAGGGGCTGCCTTGCTACTGTTTTACATGTTATGTCCATATTGTGCATGTTTAGTAGGGCTGTAGGCCGTTTCGGGTGCATAACATTGCATTTCGGGTATCGGGTGTAATTTTGTCATAATTCGAGGGCTATTTGTGCATCATTTTAGCTACTGAAATTTTCATTTTTCATATGCCATATGCCACATTTCATTTGCATGCCATTTCATGCTCAGATGCCTCGGCTTATGCGTCGTGCGCCAAGATTTCGAGGCAGCTTGTTTTCATCTTTCCGCAGCTTATGTGAGTATGGCTGAGGCTCTCTCATGTTAGTGTAAGCCCAATTTGCATTTTCCATGTCATTTGCATTGCGTATGCCACTGCCTTGGTTTGCGTGCCCGTGTGCACGCATTTCGAGGCAGCTCATTCTCAGCTCTCGGCATCCTATGTGAGTGTGGCTAAGGCTCTCTCATGTTGGTGTAAGCCCATCATTGCATTTTGCATATCATTCTGCATTTCTCGATTTGCGTGGCCGTGGGCGCGCATTTTGAGGTATCTCATTTTCATGGCATTTTGCATGGTAGGATGCATATTAGCTGCATTTCATGCATATCATGCATATTGCACGGGAAACGAGGTGCGTTTCGCACTTCGAGTGGCAGAACGTGTCTCAATTCTCCAGTCACCGACGCTCCGGATCACCCATGATGGAGTTAGGGTTTGTTGTGTCATCATTTGCATTCATTCTATATTGAGTTGTGCAATTCGGCTCCTCGACCATCATGCATCGATATGCGTGATTGGTGGCACGAGGATCGAGGCATGCATATATTTGTAAAATACATTGCTATGCTCCTTTCCTGCTCTCTGTTGCAGCAAAATCAAGAATCAGCAACTTTTCGGAGTCTGGCACGCATTTCGAGAAACATTGCAAAACAGAGGCTAATTGGAGCATTGCCGTGGATTTCCACGCAAAACAGCCAGACATGCATCATTCCATCATCCGGAGCGGAATCAAGGCAGCCCCTGGCTTGCATGCCAGTTTTACAGCTTTCTTAGTTTAATTTGTTAATTAATTAGGAATCTGTATTATTTGGACTGTAATATTTTGGACTGTACTATTCTTTCATTTGGCACTGTATTATTTATTCGGACCCTCTGCGCGAGGGCATAATTATAATAAGTGTGGGTGAGTGTGATGTATGTCTTCCAACCCCACGTCTTTCTCCCTTTTATTTACCCGCTTACGATGGTTAGATATAGGGCATATTTCAATTAGCATACAGTATGACAGCATGTTTGCATCATTCATCTGTTTTGCACGCACCGGGCTCGGCGCATCATACAAACTGCATTTGTATTTCAATTCCGAATTGAATACGTGTTAGCTGTAGCATTCCATATGCCATGTTTAGAATAGTCGAGCCTGCTATAGTTGCATTTTTGCATGTGTTGCATTAGGCATTTCAGTATATTTAGGATCATGCATGATTTCTAATGAGTTTCTGTTTTAGCTTGGAGTACTCGGTGAGTTTTTATGCTTTAGCATCCTTGCATGCGTGTGAGTGACTGCCATGAAAAGCATGCTTACCATGAGGCTAACTGCTTATGTGATATAACTGTCTTGAATGCCTGTGGGTGGAGGTTGAGTTATCTGAATTGGAATAATTCATCAAATGCTTGTTTTAAGCCCACTAGATAGTGGCAAAATCATATTTTCTTAAGCCCACCCGAGGGTGGCAAATCCACGTCTTAGCCTACTTGCGGGTAGCACCATCAAACCATTTTCAAACAAACAAACATGAGATGTTCAGTTCCAATTCAGGCGATTCAGTCTATACTTGTATGCTGTGCGCATCACATAGTAACCTAGACTAATAACCCGAATAAGAACTCACAATGTTTTCACAAAAAAGATATCATGGTTAGTAGAGGCCGGTCTTTGACCGGGCGAGCGGGGGTGCTCACGATGTGACCTTCCCCAATCGTACCCAAGTTCCCGAGCCAACTTTGGTGATGACGGATCTGTGGCCTTTTGGCACCGAGTCAGGGTTTCCTAAATTTCCCATTTTAAAATATTTAGGTGGCGACTCATTATCCGCAAAGCGATCCATGTTTGGCACTTCTTTCAAAAAAATCTATTTTTCTCAAAAACGATTTGCCGGATTTGGACTCTTTCGTTCAAGATTTGGAACCGCGACAAAATCGAGTCCGAACTGTAGCGAGGTCCCTCGCGGGCTTGTTACACTCTGCACCTGCAATGTCACATGCAATTAGTTCAGTGTTGCACCTTGGCAACCCCTGCTTTCCGCTCGTGTGGCCTAAGCCCCCGCATGTGCAGCTCTGCCTCCCAGCCAGGAATTTTATCAGCTGAACTAAAATCTCCTGGATCCAACCTCATGCCTCCCGAAACAAGTAAAACTCGACACCGAAATAAATAAGAACGAGAATTTTGAGAAAAGTTTTGAAAAATGACAAACCCAAACGGTTGGCAAGGCCTCAAGTTAAACTCGATACTCTAACAAGAGTAAACGCAACATAAATCAAAGAAGAACGAGACGGGTTACATACCCAATCATCACAAATCTAATGAACCCAACCATCTTATTGATGTGGAAATGACAAAATAATCCTACATTTTACATTCGAAACACTTGTTAAATATCCATAAATAACCAAAATATTCATATCTTAAAATTCACATTTGTCCAAAGTTTGCTAAAGGGATTTTGTTATAATTTTTTGAATATTTGGAAAATCCCACAAATCAAGTAATTCCAAAACAAGAAAATTCACATATCAACTTTCTCCATTTTGAATACCCAAACTCCAATCCGATTTCTTCCAATATGGTGAGTGACTTCAACGGTGTAATCAGTGGCATCACATTCAAATTTCAAAACCCAATACTCCATTGTTGTGGTTCCTTATTTTGATTACCACATTTGGCCAAGCACACATAAGCTTCATTTTGGGAATAGTTTTTTTTTTTTTTTTTTTTGACTATTTAGTTAGGATTTTTTTATTAATAAATCTCATTTAGAAGTGTTCTAACCCAATAAGTCCACCAAGAAAAATTATAACTTAGTTTAGTCCTATGTATTTATACTTTTATTCCATGAGGTACTTTTTTCCTTATTTATATTATTTGTCGGACTATTATACCCTTATGTCTATTATTGATATATATTACATAGAAAAAGGATATACATATTTCCTTTTTGTTGCTACCTCTATTTTGGTAGTTACCATTATTCACGTTTTTCTTTTTGATAAGTTTCATTCACATTTGTGGTATTATTTCTTTGTGTTAAGATTTCGAAACTTTCTATTTGGTAGGGTTTAGAAACTGTAGTTTACATATGGTGGTGAAATAATATTATATTCCTCCATTGTTGCGGTGAAACTTTGTATTCCTCCATTGTCACTTTGTTTGAAGTTCTGTGTTCGTCCATTGTTGTTCTGTGTTTAAAACTCTATATTTCCTCATTGTTGTAAGTCAAAGTTCTGTTTATATTTAGTCAATTTTATTACAAACATATTCTTCAAAGGTAGGTTTGATTTCATTTGGATTGGTGGAATGGTGAAATTCCATAGATTGTTAATGATAGTGATAATGATAAAGATGATGATGATGATGATGATGAAGATGAGGATGTGAGTGATATTTTTTTTTTTTTTTAGACTGATGGAATTTTTTTTTTAATTATATTGTTGCCATTGTTATTATTTTTTTGTCAATCAATATGAATGTTCACATTTCACATTGTTTGAAAGTCTGAGAAATAAGTGTTGGAATAAAGATATGGACATAATTATATATTTTACAAGATGTGAATGTTCACATATCATTGGTTAGTTGTTACTATTTTTTTTCTTTCAATTTTGATTCATGTTGCAATGTGAATGTTCATATTGGTATGAATTTATTTTTTCTAAGGTTGATTGTATGTTAATTGTAAATTGTGAATATTCACATTGTATTTTGGTATGAGTTTTTTTTTTTTAAAAAAAAATTTCGAAAGTTAGTTGTATTTTGTTGTTGTTGTTGTTGTTTTTTTTTTTTTTTTTAATTGATACTTATTGGTTAAACAATCATTTTGTTACCATTGAACAATCAAAATAGTCAATTTTCACTTTTTTTTTTTAATTTTATTTTATGTTTTCACATTACAGTGTGAATGTTCACATTGATATGAGTTTATTTTATTTTTTAAAACTAGTTGTATATTAATTGTAAATTGTGAACATTCACATTGTATTTTGCTATAAGTTTTGTTTTTTCGAAATTTAATTGTATGTTTGTTGTTTTTGTTACTATGCTTGTTAGTTGAACAATCATTTTTGTTACCATTGAATAATTGAAATAGTCGATTTTCACTTTTTTTAATTTTGTTTTATATTTTCACGTTGCAATGTAAATGTTTACATTGGTACGAGTTATTTTTTTAAGACTAGTTGTATGTTAATTATAAATTTTGAACATTCACATTATATTTTGGTATGAATTTTATTTTTTCGAATATTAGTTCTATGTTTGTTATTTATTGTGAATATTTGCATTGTACCTTAGTATGTGTTTTGTTTTTTCAAAAGTTAGTTATATATTTGTTATTTACTGTGAACATTCACATTATATTTTGATTTTCATTCAATTTTTTTGTTGCGTTAAATTTTCAAATTTTAAAAAAGTTCAAAATTCATAATTTGAGATTTTGTCCGTGGAATGTAGGAGAGATTTCCTCCTTATAATAAGAGAGAGATTTTCTCTATGGAATAAAGGAAAGATTTTCTCTTTAGAATGTTGGAGAGATTTTCTCCATAAAATAATGGACTATTGTTATTGAGAGGGAGATTTATGAACAAGATTGGGCCGAACAAGATTGGGCTGAGGTCTTTGGCTTCAAGTTTGGGCCGAGGTTTTGCTCGGTTAAGGCAACGTGTGGTTGGACCGAGATACTTGGCTTCATGGTATAGAGACCGGTCAAGTGAGATGTTCGCCGCCCGGCAAGGTGTGGTTGTTCCACAGCTCATGACTTAGCCCGGTAGGAAGGCTGACGGCAAACCGACATGAGCTCGGTTATGCCGGGATGCAACCGAGCTCAGTCCTCATTGAGCACGGTGAGTGGAGCGCTCAGGCTAGTTGCACAGCATGGCCGTTGATAGCCAAGGAGTTACAGCCCGGCTGCCCAGCTCCCAGTAGAGTGGGCTGGCAGTTTGGTTAGGTGGTTGTAGACACCGCATTTTTGACCGACCTTAAGACTCAGATGTCACCGATTGAGCGCTTGGTGATGTTGCATATCGTGCTCGTTCAGAGGTTTCAGAGTCATGGCTGCGAGCCTTGCCTCCGAACTTCCAGACTCTTTCATGCTTTGCCTCGGTTTGCGAACCAGGCTCGGTTTTCTCTGTTTCTTTTCTAGAAGGGAGAGAGAGGTCTCGTAGATCATCTCTCAGTGGCCGTAGGCCATTTTTTCCATTTCGGAGACCGGTTTCTGGTTTTTCGGAGCTGTTGGCCGTGTGCCTCAGTTCGGGACCGCTTAACCACCTCCGTTTGCTCTGATTTTTGGCATGCATCTTATTTACTCCCTTTTGAGGGACACTGAGGTCCGAGAGACCAACTTCGTGGTGAAACACCCAACCCGGTGTCTAATAGTCAATTTTCGGGGCCTTTAGCTGCGCGTTTCGGCCCCCGAACCTTCATTTTGCATCGGTTTTGGTTCATTTTTGGCAGGGACCTCTGTTTCATTGTTAGAAAGGTCGTAGAGGGGTGGGAGGCCAGTAATTGTTTTGAAAACCAGTTTTATTCCTTCATCGCCCTCCGTCGCCCGTTTTTCTCACTTCAAAGCCAATGTTGACCACCCTAAGGCCACTTTCTCTTGCCCTAAACCACATATTTGTGTTGTAGACACCTGGGAGGCCACCAATATCACATGGCCAGCCAGTAATTGCACTTGAACCTTTTGAACCCCTTTGAAAAGTGGGTTGTTCTCTCTCCTGGTTCACCTTCTCCAGTTTTTGATCACATGGTTGTGTTGAGCACACCTGGGAGGCCACCAATCTGAGGTGGCCGACCACTAACCAGTCTTGAACCTTTTGACCCTTGGCCGACCAGCCATTTTTGGGGGCCGGCCACCTAAACCCTAGCAGACTGGCCGGCCTTGCTCCTCTCTGTGAGTACATTCTAAATATGTATTCTTTTTCCCCCCAGATTTTGTATCCGGGGGGCCAACTTTTTGGGGGGAAACTTGAATTGTTTTCCCCCCCATTTTCCCCCCATTTTCCCCCCCTTTTCTCCCCCTCTTTTGCCTATATAAACAGCCTCCTAGCTGTGTTTTAAGGGTTAGAAATTTTGGCTTTGAGCCTCATATGTTGCATCTCTCCCTTTCTACATCCTAACCCTCAAAACCCTTAAGTTCCTACACCATTTCTACAACCACCACCTAGCACCACACCACCACCTCCATTCCAGCCACTTGGAGCTGCTTTCCAGAGCTGAGGAGCACCATTTCTTGTGCCAAGAGGTTGTCAAAGATTGGTCTACAAGGGTGAGTCATTTTTCCCCTCCTTTGAGTTCATTTTTGCATGCTTTCTTAGCCATTCTTTCTTACACTTTTGGGCTCCGACCCTAACTGAAAATAGCATTTTTTTGAGCTCTTTTTCATGTTTGTTTAAGGGCCTCTCACTGTTTGAGGCTTTCTTTTTGCACTTACTTCTTTACCTCTCTTGTATGCCTATTTCTTGTGTAGTATTTTTGGCCTATGTATAAACTGTTTTGAGCTCTGTCATAAACTTTAAAGTGGCTTATTTTGATCCCTTCTTCAACTTTGTTGAAGGGCTCATCACTGTTTGAGGCTTCTATTTGTCACTTGCTTCTTTGTCCCTCTTTTGGCCCATTTCTTGCATGAGAGCTTAGCCATACTTGTGTTTGTTTTTGTGGCTTGTTGTAAGCTGTAAAATACCATATTTTTGTCCCCTCTTCAACATTGTAGAAGGACCCTTCTCTATTTAGGGTCAGAAGCTTCTACTTGCTTCTTTATCTCTCTTTCGGGGCCATTTTCGCATGCTAGTTTAGCCCTATTTGTGTTCACTTTTTGGCCTTGCTTAAAACTGTAAATATTCTTGTTTTGGGAGTTTCTTGATTCTGTCTTCACACTTCATGTTCAAATAATGCATGCTTTGCATAGCCATAGGTCATTCCATGTACCTAATTTCATGTTTCGGGTCTCATTCCATGCATCGGGTGCCATGTTTCTATGATTCAGGGCTGTTTTGCATCATATTTTAGCGCTGAAATTTGCATGCTAGTGTGCCATATTTCATGCTTTGCCATGTCTTGTTAGAGTGGCATTTGGTGCCTTAGGGTCGGTCCTCGGTTGGTGTGTCATTTTCACCTAATGGCCTCCTATGTGAGTGTGGCTGAGGTCCACTTGTGTTGGTGTAAGTCCATTATGCATTGTATATGCCATTTCATTTTATAGCATTGCGTATGCTAGGTTGTATGTTAGTGCATTGTGTATGCCTTGTTACATCGTGCATTGCGTATGCCATTTCATAGCATTGTGCATGTTAGGTTGTATCTTAGTTGCATTCATGCATGTCATGCATATTGCACTGTGCTTGGGATAGGAGTTAGCCCGAGCACGAAACGAGGACGCGTTCAGACTTGAAAGTGACGGAACGTCTCAATTCCCGATCCGCAAACACTCCGGATTATCCATGATGGAGTTTAGGTTTTGTTGTGTTTTCATGTGCATTCATTCCATATTGAGTCGTGCAATTCGACTCCTCGACCATCATACATTGAGATGCGTGATTGGTGGCACGAGAATCGAGACATGCATACATATGTGAAAATACATTGCTATACCCCTTTCCTGCTCTCTGTTGCAGCAAATCAAGAATTAGCAGCCTTCCGAAACTTGGCGCGCTTTCCAAGAATAATTGCAAAACAGAGGCTAATTGGGGAATCCCAGTGGATTTTCGCGCAAGGCAGACCAAACATACATCATTCATCAGAGTCGAGACAGTCCCTAGCTTGCATGCCAGTTTATAGCTTTCCTAGATTAATTTGTAAAATTAATTAGGATTTTTGTATTTATTCGGGACTGTATTATTCATTCATTTGGGACTGTATATTATTTATTTGGACCCTCTGCGCGAGGGCAATATTGTAATAAGTGTGCGTGAGTGTGATGTATGTCTTCCAACCCCACGTCTTTCTTTCTTTTTATTTACCAACTTATGATGGTTAGATTAGGGCATGTTTCAATTAGCATACAGTATGATAGCATGTTTGCATTCATTCATCTGTCTTGCATGCACCGGGCTCGGCACACCATACTAACTGCACCTGTATTTCAATTCCAAATTGAATACTTGTTAACTGTTGCATCTCATATGCCATGTTTAGAATAGCCGAGCCTGCTATAGTTGCATTTTTGCACGTGTTGCATTAGGCATTTCTGTATACTTAGGATCATGCATGGATTTCTAATCAGTTTCTGTTTTGGCTTGGAGTACTCGGTAAGTTTTATGCTTTAGCATCCTTGCATGTGTGTGAGTGACTGCCATGACAGCATGTTTACCATGAGGCTAACTGCTTATGTGATATAACTGCCTGAATGCCTGTGGGTGCAGGTTAGATTATTTGGATTGGAACAATTCATTCACTGCGAGTTTTAAGCCCACTAGATAGTGGCAAAACCATCTTTTCTAAGCCCACCTGAGGGTGGCAAAATCTGCATTTTAAGCCTACTTGCGAGTAGCAAACCACTTTAAAAAACAAACATGAAATGTTTTGTTCCAATTCAGGTGACCTAGTCTATACTTGTATGCTGTGCGTATCACATAGTAATTTTAGGCTAATAACCAGAATAAGAACACATAATGTTTTCAAAAATAGATATCATGGTTAGTAGAGGTCAATTTTTGATCGGGCGAGCGGGGGTGCTTACGAAGTGACCTTCCCTAATCGTACCCAAGTTCTCGAGCCGAGGCAGCTTTGGTGATGATGGACACGTGGCCTTTGGCAACGAGTCAAGGTTTCCTAAATTTCCCAAAATAAAACATTTAGGTGGCGACTCTGTATCTGGCAAAGCAGTCCATGTTTGGCATTTCTTTCAAAAAAAATCTGTTTTCTCAAAACGATTTGCCGGATTTGGACTCTTTGGTTCAGATTAAGAACCGTGACAAAATCGAGTCCGAACTGTAGCGAGGTCCCCCGCGGGCTTGTTACAGTTTCTGACGACTCTGCTGGGGATTTAGAGAACTTGACTCGAACTCATGATATCTGGTTTTGACTACACTTGTGTGTTTCTTTGCATTGCATTTGCATTGGTGCGCCTAGGACACCGTGTTTGCCATCTGCTATTCCTGAATGGTTTGCCGGAGGCTTGTCTTGTCAAGGCATAACCATAAGGCTGACCGGTTGTGGGCTCTACCAGTATGAGAACACAAACCCCGGTTTTACCGGGGCATCCTTTTTGACCATTTGACCTAGTGCATATCGAAATCCGTAGTGACCATTCCAAATTAGGACAGGTTGCTTACCCGATATAGGTTGTTTGAAGCCGCTGCGTGCGTAGTGAAACCCTAGCTCCTGACAAAATAGGACAGGGAAACCCTACCCCAACATAGGGGTGTTTTTGTTCTCACTTATCTGCTATGTGCTTTAGAGTGCGTCTCTACAAGAATGCATGTATCAGTTTATAAGTTTAGGCATCAGGCCTGCGGGCATCAGTCAGTATTTGAGAATCAGTTATCTGCGAGTATCCGATTCAGTTTTGGGGACAGTGATTCAGGGATAATGATCAGTGTTTGAGGACAGTGTGTATTCAGCTTATCAGCCGTGTGTTGTCATGCTCAGCCGTGTGTTGTGTATTTATTTTAAGCTGTTATGATGTCCGTTTATCTGTTTATTTCCTTATTACTTTATTTATCTTTTTGCTAGGACAGTTTTAGCACAATTGCTTCTGACCCAGTAGATATTCCCCAAGCACTTTGGACAAGAGGTCGTCGACTCAATCGATCTGAGGATCTGGTTGACGGACAGCCAGTGTTCTATTCTCTACCCCCAGTTATCAGGAGAAGGCCAAGAAAACGTAGTGTGTCTGAGCAGAGGTTACCAGAATGACGGTCTACCTTAACAGTGAATACTCGTGCTGAGGTTTCAGTATCTACCATAGAAATACATATACCAGTCAGTCAGCAGGATCAGCGGAGCGTAGCTGAAATGGAGGAAATGATGCGCCAAATGCAGGAAAGCATGAGACAAATGCAGGAGGACGCTGCCCGCCAAGCGCAGTTCTCTAAACAACAGGCCGCAGTTATGGCCCAACAGGTCGAGCTCATCACCAGACTGCAATAGCAGAATGCAGCGTCAGTCTCACATTCAGTTCCTCTTCCACCAGGGATCCCGCTACCCGAACAGGCACCAGCTGCCCAAAATGTCCTACCAAATGCCCAGAACACCTTACCGAATGTCCAAACATTCAAGAGGACATAGGCCTTCCAACGGGGCTGGCTCTGCCCCCACTTCCGCCTCAACTGTCCAAAGCACCGACACCCACCAACCACCCGGACTCTCCCTTCGAGTTCGAAATAGACCATACAGCTTTAAAATTGAGCAAGCTCGAGAAGCTTTTCAAGAAATCACAAGGAGTAAAGGCTATTCTAGATATCGAGGACGGATATACCGATGTGGCCGTAACATTGCCAGATAGATTCAAGATGCCGCAGATTGATCGCTTCGATGGATCCAGGGATCCCATGGTCCACCTCCGGCTATTTTCAGATATATTGCGGCCAATGGGCCTCACCAGACCACAGAAGCTGTCGCTATTTGGCCGGACCCTGTTGGGTGTGGCCGCTATCTGGTATGCAAAGCTGGAGGATGATGTCAAGAGGAGTTGGGACGAAATGGCCGAGGCCTTTGTTGCGCAATACTCTTACAATACCCAGATTGAGATCACAACCCGAGATCTCGAAACAACAAGGCAGGAGCCCAAAGAGACCTTCTCAGATTTCGTAACTCAATGGAGGGCGAAGGCATCAATGATGACTTTGAGGCCCACTGATAAGGACCAAATCAGGATGATTGTGCACAATCTCTAACCAAAATTAATGCAGAAGATGATTGTACTCCCTTCCCCACTTTTTCAAATCTACACGAAATGGGGGTACAAATCAAGGATGCAATGAAACAAGGTCTGATTGACCAAGATCGGGAACAGCCCAGGAGGACCTTTAACCGTAACAATAACGCAGGCCCGAGTGGCGCTGCAACCACAAGAGCTTCGAAGGTCAGCATGGTCACCACCATTCCCCCTCCCCTTCCAAAGCCTATGGCAGCCACACCCTTCTCCGATGCATCCGGAAGCAATACCCAGACCACCAAATATCAGCCTAGAGGCCAAAGAACCTTCACACCCCTATACATGCCCCTGTCCAAAGCTCTGGGGGTATTAATCAGGAAAAAACATTTGAAGCCCCTGGAGCCGAGGCCACTACAAAATCCACTCCCTCCCTCTCATGACCCGGCTAGATACTGCGCGTATCACCAACACAACGGTCACGACACCGACCGTTGTTTTAGACTGCGTCACGAGATCCAAGATCTTATTGACAAGCAGGTGATCGCTCCTCCCGACAAACCCAACGTCACAACAAATCCTCTTCCACCACATAACCAAGCTCCCCCTCCTAACAGAATCAACTTCATCCAAACTGGAGTCGTGTCTTACGATCCTAGTATCTATATCACCCCATCCCACCTACCTAAGCCAGAGGTGCTCCTTCCCGACTACACCGACTCTTTGTGCATGTTGGACATCTCTACAACCCAACCAGAGCTGACGGCGGTGACCATCGAAAATGGGGCAGGGCAGATGTCGGAGCAAAGTGGAATTGTTGAGTCTGGGATTGAACAGTCTGGGAGTTTCACCAGGGAAGCCTATGATCTAAGTGAGTACATTCTGTTAGCAGGCCAGATTGGTTCGGGTATAGAATCGTCAGAGAAGGCAGAGCTGTGTGTGATCCGGGGGGATGTATTTGAGCAAGGGGCAAATGATTTGACGGTTGTGGAGGAGGACTTTGCCAATCTCCAATTTTTAGATGACCAAGAATTAGGGGGCGCAGCAGTCAACTGGTTTGATTATGAGGAATTAGCAGAGGCTACCGGGTGGCTGGATGATCAACTAGATGTTGTGGAGTTTCAACCAAAACAGGGCCCGGCAGGGGCGAAAGTATCAATTGTGGCCGGAAGGGCCGAGAGTCAGAGTACATTGCCGGAGAGCGCCGGTACGAAGAATTTCGCTCGGAACTGGGACAGTGTGAATACAGGGAAAGCTGAACAACAAACTGCGCTAACACAGGCAGAACAAGAAAAGATTTGGGATTCTGAGAGGATCCGGAAAGCCAAAGCCCATGAAGGGATTGAAAGTGCTGTGTGCACAAAGATGGAAGATGCTGCGGGCATGTGGGCCGAAAATACTGAGAGTACAAAATACGGAGCTGCAGTGTGTCTGCTTGGCGGCGATGGAATATGGTGGGAGGACGATGATTTATGTCTTGCCCATACAGATGAAGATTGGGGAAATCATCAGCCAGACGACACCTGGTATCTCGATGAGGTTAATCACATGACGAGAAGCGGGCAGTATTTCAAACCCCCGCACCTAGACCAACCAGAGGCATCTGGGAAGGACAAGGAAGCTGAGAAACAGAAGGAGAAACAGCTCGAAGAGGAAGCGGTGCTGAAATAGTTAAAGAAGATACAAGCAGACATCTCCATCTGGGGACTGCTTATGGCTTCGAGAGTGCATAGGCAGGCTGTCCTATCAGCTATGGACAAGGCCAAACTCTCCATAGATACCACACCAGAGCAGCTGGTTGGATTGGTCTTTCCGGGAGGAGGTTCCCCCGCATTATCCTTTTCAGACAAGGAACCACCGCCTGAGGGCGCAAATCATAACAAACCCCTGTACATCTCGGTGGAATGTAGAGACAAGTGGGTGCTAGTGGTTCTTGTTGACATAGGATCCGCCATTAATGTATGTCCGTCAAGGACAGCATATGCGATCGGGTTGAAGGCCGCCGACTTCATGCCAACTACTCAAGTAATCAGAGCCTACGATAACACCAGCAGAAAAGTGATGGGGACTGTCAAAATTCAGACCCAGGTTGGTCCAGGACAGCACAACATTGAATTCCATGTCTTGGACATCCCTGCAACCTTTAATTTACTCTTGGGGCGGCCGTGGTTGCACCAGGTAAAGGCAGTCTCTTCCACTTTTCATCAGATGGTGAAATACCCCTATGGAAAGGGAGTAGCCATTGTTTTCAGGAACTCATCAATCCATCCGCCTCCGGAGGTATCTACACCAGTCTTAGAAATCGAGCACGGCATGGAGGACGTGTTTCTGTCAGGGTTCACTCTGGCTGAGGCTCGGGTTGTGCAGAATATTATGGCTGTGAATGAGGGAGTATATGTCAGTGCTCAATCTGTGTACCTCATGAATAAGCTACAACACATCCCCGGGATGGGATTAGGAAGGAGTGGCCGGAAGGGCGTCGCAGCATTGGCCGAAGTGCCACACAACCCTCATACCTTTGGCTTGGGTTATCTGCCCACCAAAGAGGACTGGGTAAGAAAGGGAAAGGAAATGGCTGGAAGAGCCAGAGCAAAGCAGGCTGGGAAGCCTTTTGAGCTGATGCATAGGCCCATTCAGGGTACCCTAAACGGACGCTTCGTCCGGGAGGGGGAGGACTTTCCGTTTTATGGCTTCCTAGAGCCATGGCTGAACGCGGAGAAGAAGCGCGTGCCAAGTTTCGAGATCTTCTTCGACATGCAGTTACCCGGGGAGGATGTTGCCGAAGAGCAGACGGACCCATCAGATGAGGTTGAGCAGTGTAAGACAGTGGATTCCGAGGGCGCTGAAATTGAAATAGGGGTAGCACTGGCATGTCTACTTTTAGATCCTCCGATCGACCAAAAGTGCTTGGGGGATAACTTCTCGGTTTCCATGATTGGGGATAAAACGGCTGTGGGCCTACCAGCAGCTATCTTGGATGCATCTATCGCACCCTCTCTCACTTGGTAATACGAAGAAGGATTTACGTCAGAAGACTGGGTCGTAGTGAGCCGAATCTGATTCCACCGAGTCTTGTGAGTCGGAATCGGTTCAACTTCGAAGTCTGAGTCACGTAATCTCGGGATGATAACCGGATGCCACAGTCTTGTCCATGTCGTTTTATTCTTTTTCATTTGAGTCTGTTATGGCCGAATTCGGACGATTTGGATGAACTTAATGAGAATCAAATAGCTGTGGTTTCTGAGTACTTTTCTGTGCCCTTGATTTATTGCATAAACTCGGACTTTCAAAATTTTGATGAAAACGACGAGGAAGAAATTCCTCCGGTTTTGCAACGCTTAATTGAACAAGAGCAGGAGAGATTTGTCAAACCCCTAATGGATGAAATCACTACCGTGAATGTTGGTACTGAGGAGGACCCGCGGCTGGTCCAGATCGGGTCCACGTTGTCTTCGGAGGAACGCGAGCTCTTAGTCGCTTTATTAAAAGATTTTAAAGATGTTTTCGCGTGGTCCTACGAAGACATGCCTGGAATCGATCCTGAGATTGTACAGCATCGGATCCCTCTTGACCCGAGGCCCGACCCGTCAAGTAGAAACTCAGGAGGATCCGCCCGGACTGGGCTCTCAAGATTAAGGAAGAGGTCACCAAGCAAATCGACGCAGGCTTCCTGCTGGTATCTGAATATCCGACTTGGTTGGCCAACATCATTCCGGTGCCGAAGAAAGATGGCAGGATCCAAGTATGCGTAGACTTCAGGGATTTGAACAGAGCTAGTCCGAAGGACGACTTTCCCTTACCGCATATTGATGAGTTGGTGGATTTCATAGCAGGGCACGCATTGCTTTCATTTATGGATGGCTTCTCAGGCTACAACCAGATAGTAATGGCACCAGAAGACCGGGAAAAGACTGCATTCACCACCCGGGGGGACATATCACTGAGTCATGCCGTTTGGGCTGAAGAATGCTGGAGCTACTTATCAACGGGCCGCGACCACAATATTACATGATATGATCCACAAGGAGGTTGAGGTGTACGTGGACAACATGATTGTCAATTCCAAAGATAGAGAGGGCCACTACACCGCCTTACAAAAGTTCTTTCAAAGGATCAGAGAGTTTCAGTTGCGGCTAAATCCTCAGAAATGTTCGTTTGGTGTTACAACGGGAAAAATGCTGGGGTTTTTGATTACACAGAGAGGCATCGAAGTCGACCCTTCCAAAATCAAGGTCATCCTAGAAATGCCCCCACCAAGGACTGAAAAGGAGGTGCGAAGCTTTCTGGGTAAAGTGCAATTCATAAGACGGTTTATCTCAAAATTAACCTTGACCTGTAAACCACTTTTTGGTCTCCTAAAGAAAGGCAAGAAGTTCCAATAGGACGGCCGATGCCAAGCTGCATTTGAACAAATCAAAGAATACTTGCAGAACCCGCCCGTGTTGTCACCACCAGAGCCGGGGAGACCATTGATATTGTACCTGTCAGTGACTGAGACCACAATGGGCTGCATGCTCGCACCAGAATCTGAAGACAAAGTAGAGAGAGCCATCTACTAGCTAAGCAAGAAGATGCTAGAGTATGAGACTCGCTACATACCATTGGAGAAGGCTTACATAGCTTTGGTATGGGCTACCAGGAAGCTGCGACACTACCTATTAGCTCACTCCGTATTGTTGGTTTCATGAATCGATCCCATCAAATATCTTTTCGAGAAACCAGCACTTACGGGTAGGCTAGCTCGTTGGTTACTGTTGCTTTCCGAATTTGATTTGAAATATGTAACACGCAAGTCGGTCAAAGGAAGAGCAGTGGTAGAATTCTTAGCCGACCATCCAGTGGAAGGGGGTGAAGCAGTCGAGTACTTATTCCTAGATGAAGGCATTTTGCACATCGACGATGAAACGTGGACGATGTACTTTGACAGAGCATCAAATCAACACGGGTATGGGATAGGGGTGTTGCTGATAGCACCCGACAATTCCCGTATCCCTCTAGCCTTCAAACTCCGATTCAAAGTCTCGAACAATGAAGCAGAATATGAGGCATGCATCGCTGGTCCGGAAGCAGCCCTGGAACTAGGGGCAAGACGGTTGGACGGCATTGGGGACTCGAACCTTGTTGTGTCTCAAGCAAAAGGAGACTGGAAAGTCAAAGAAGAAAAGATGATGATGTATCACCTGACCTTGAATTTGCTAATTCCTCGGTTTGAGAGGCTAAACTTTACTCATCTACTAAGAGAGAACAACAGGTTCGCAGATTCTTTAGCAACTCTATCTTCCATGATAGACATCCCGTACAGAGTCCGGATGTGTCCAGTTATCATTGACCAAAAGTTTGCGCCAGCCTATGAGTCGATTGCTGGTATAGATGAAGTTCAGGACAAAAACCCCTGGTATCATGATATTTGGAATTTCCTGTAGAAGGAAGCATATCCGCTAGGGGTAAATGCCAAGGATAAAAGGGCAATCAGAAGAATGGCCGTTCAGTTCATCATCTGTGGGGGTAAACTGTATAAAAGAGGTCATCTAGGAATGCACAAGCTGTGTGTTGATGCCGAAGAGTCAAAGTGTCTAATGGAAGCCATCTATGGGGGGGAATGTGATGCACACATGAATAGAGTAATGCTAGCACGGAAGATCCTCAAACAGGGTTACTACTGGTCCACCATGGAGGAGGATTGTATCGGTTTCGTCCGGCGATGCCACAAGTGTCAAATTCATGCAAATCGCATGAACATCCCGCCGTCAAAGCTGTACAACATGACTTCGCCATGGCCGTTTTCAGTCTGGGGAATTGGAATGATCGGGGTCGTCACTCCGAAGGGGACGAATGGGCATGAGTTCATCCTGGTCGCGATAGATTATTTCACGAAGTGGGTCGAGGCTCAATCTTATGCGGTGTTGAAGGCTTCACACGTTGCAAAGTTTATGAGAAACAACATCATCTGTCGCTACGGGGTCCCAAACGAGATAATTTTGGATAACAGTTCCCACTTCAAGAAAGAAGTGATAGACTTGTTGGAAAAATACAACGTGGCTTTTCATAAGTCATCCACATACCGGCCACAGACCAATGGAGCGGTTGAGGCTGCCAACAAGAATATCAAGCACATATTGCAGAAGATGGTGGAAACCTACCGAGACTGGCCAGATAAGCTGCCGTTTGCTCTGTGGGGCTACCGGACTTCAATCAGAACTTCTACTGGGGCGACTCCGTATTCATTGGTTTATGGGATGGAGGCCGTTCTACCTATTGAGATTGAGGTTCCGTCATTGCGAGTATTGGCTGAGTGTCGAATAGCCGAGGCAGATTGGCAGCAGAGCAGATTTGAGGAACTCATGCTTTTTGATGAAAGAAGACTGAAAGCACTGTACCATACTCAGGGTTACCAGCGCAGAATTGCCCGGGCTTTCAACAAGAAGGTTAAGTCCAGGAATTTAAAAGAAGGAGATTTGGTACTCAAGGACAACCGAGCTCCCATCCACGACCCTAGGGGCAAGTTCAGACCTAATTGGACTGGTCCTTACATCATTAAGTCAATCTGGTCAGGTGGAGCTGTGGTTTTGATGGATCTGGATGGCTTAGAGTTTTCACAACCGATCAACATGGACAAGTTGAAGAAATATTACCCTTGAGAGGCTCGCTAGGCCGAAAACCCGAAAGGGCGACCTAGGCAAAACTTAGAGCACAGAAAATTTGAAACTATAAAAACTGAGCTCGCAAGGTTGAAAACCCGCAAAGGGCAGCCTTGGCAAAAGTTAGAGCGTAAAAGGAGAGCAAAAATACCTGAGCGAACCTAAGCCTGAACTACGTAAGGCTTGATTCCCATCTTTGGGATACGTAGGCAGCTTCATCCTGAAGTTCAGCCATAAACATTTTCCCCGATCAACTTTGTCCATTTTGATCATCTCAGTCATCCTTGTCCATCAGCATTCATCGTGATCTCCGGTGCAGTGCTTCTCAGACTAGGGGCAACTTTCTGTCGCTGTGCAGTGCCGCGGTACTATGCAGACTAGGGGCAACTTTCCAGTTGCCGGAATCCGGGGTTGTGCATCTCAGTGATAGATCTCAGGTGTGTCCAGTTCTGATCCATATCGAAAATAGTTTTGAAAAGTTTTGATAAAAGTTGACTTTGTTCAAATTAATCTTTTTACAACTAAGACCATTTTTGGACCAAAGCGAAAAATTTTTAGTACCCACAACCTTCAATTTCATTGATTTCAAAACAGAGTTCTCTTGCTCTTGCTTACAATTGAAGTTGCTTTTTATTACATTCATAAAGAAAACTTGAAAGTACTAGTAAAGCAATAAATCCGGGGCATGGATAAGTCAGGTGTCCCTGCGCCCCCTCCCGGAGCTAGTAGAAGCCTCTGATGCCAAGTTGGACCCAATCTGTGCCTCCTCATTAAGCCAGTCCCAACACTCGTTAGACAAAGTACAACTGAAAGTGGGAGCGGGGGCCAGGAGCTCTCGAGTCCTCCATGCTGTGGCATAACGGGCAAGTCAGGCGCGGACCGAATGCACCGGTATTCTATTCCCTCCGTGGGCAAGTCGATCATGGACAAATCAAGGCTGAACCGAACGGGAAGTAGAACACACAGTGAGTCAGACCAATCAACTGGATCCCGATCAGCCGGGACATGCTATAGCTCATCGCCGGGAGATTGAGCCAAGGACAGCGCCAAGCAATGCGATCTGCAGACAAATTGCACATCCAGTCAAACCACCACCCCTCATCAAGGGCGTTGACTAAGCGTTGGCGAAAGAAGTAGCCGCGAGCTGAATAGACTAGGCAAGAGTCCACAACCCGCAATTTATCCATCAACCATATCTGGGGAGGGAGAAAAAAAATGAGAGAATAAAGAATAGAGAGATGTACGATGAGAGAAAAGCGAGAAAAGGGTTTTGTGAGAAAAAATCGAGCCCGAGGGCCGAGTGATGTGAGCAATATATATGTGAGGTTGGGTGGGAAACCTTACCTGCAGCAGTAGTGGACTCCTTGCGAATCTGGTCGTCTCCCGGCGATAGAAAGCATCCAAGCCCATCAACGTCTCGGCCAGTGTCATGGCGATGCAGCTCTTTCCTTCTTTCAAGCCTTGAGCAACTTCAATCAAACGAATGCTAGATCCACTAAAGCCTGGGGCAAGCAAAAAGTGAGATAGCATACATAAGCAAAGGGCGTGTCGCCGAAAACCTTGCCAATAATGGTTGCCGCGGTCACCGGCATCAGAAAAGCGATGGATCAAGCCGAGGATGTCTAGCTCCCCGTTGCAGGTCAGGGACCGAGCATCATGCATAGTGAGCCCACACATCTCCCCTAAGGCTTGGGCGTGGCCGAAGCGAAACTGAGGCAAAATCTCTTCATAGCGTTCAGATTCCATCAAAACTTGAAAATCTTCGAAAGTTGGACATACCTCTTGCCCGCCGAAGCTGAAAACATGCGTCACTGGGTTCCAAAACCTCGCCGCGGCATGGAGGAAAGGAAAATGCAGCGGAGTGCGGCTCAGCGTGAATAGTGCATTCAAGCCGAAACCTCGTAAATTCAACTTTTCCGAGCCATCTAAAGAAGCCATCCAAACTGTGAGATTTTCGACGAGAAAGGCCTCCATTCTTGTGCAAAACTAAGATGAAATGAATCAACCACGGGTTTGAGGCTTTTAAAGAGGATGAGACACTATTTGGGGACACATGTCAAAAATTTGGTGGCTGCTGAGCAAAGTGGCCAGCCGGCCACCTTTTCTAGAAAGCCGGCCACCTCTCTCCTTAGATACAAAAAACTGGCCGGTCGGCTCCCAAAAGTGGCCAGCTATGCTCCAATGTGTGCCATTGGCCCTGTTTTATCCTCCGGAAGAAAGTTTAAGGCATTTCCATGCAACGGGTGCGTCAAAGATCTCCATTTCCCTTTGTTTCGGATGTGTCCCATTGCCCAGATCGTCTGAAGTACACTTTGTTTTGTTAAGTTTTGTTTATCGAGTTGTTGTTTTGTTTATCGAGTTGTCGTTTTGCTTATCGAGTTGTTTGTCAAGCTGTCGTGTTTCTTGTTTTTTGAGTTGTTACTCTTTGTTTAAGCAATTTTTGTTTGAGTCTTGTTTATTGAGTTGTCAACACTATTCTGTTTTGCTTATCGAGTTGTAAATTTGCTAAGGTTTTTGTTATATCTTAGAAAGTTAAGTTGTTACGTCAGTTCACTACCTGACTGGGCAAATGCACAATGCACATTTCCATTCAATCTCATTTTTGTGCAAAATGATGTGATATGATGCTGAGAGCATAAAATACAATACCTTTTTCGAAAAGCTGTTTCATTCCATCATGTTTCCTTTGTTACAACATTTTACAAACGAAGGTGCAAGTTTTACAGAAAATGAAACTGCCTAATAATGTACAATGTGCTACAAACTACCAGTAAAAAGGTAAATAAAACAAGGAACAACAGCATCAATGCACTCAAGAGCGGGAATAAGAGGCCCTCCTCGTCCTCTTCTGTGGAGCAGCCTCTGCACCACCATCACCATCCGAGTCGAAGCTGTCATCCTCAGGATCCCCCTCAGCCTCGCCTCCACTCCCGGAACTAAGACTGGAGCCCTCCTCTCTGTCAGCAGATGTCTCTGACTGACGATCTGCAGCCTTCTCCTCATCCTCACCGGGCTCCTCCTCTACAATGTGTGCTCTACGTCTGCGCGACGACCCTCCTCCCCGAGCTCCTCGAAAAGGCCTGGATGGCCCAGCTCCTCGAGAAGGCCTGGATGGCCCGGCTCTTCAAAAAGGCCCAGATGGTCCACCTCCCCAAGAAGGCCCAGGTGGCCCGGCTTGCGGCTGAGCATATACCGGAGGCATCTGAAAACAAAGAGTTCAATTTGAATACATCAGCTCAAACATGTATATCAGATGCAGATGCAAAAGGACTACATGAAGAAGATGCATGTAAATACAGTATGTAAGTGGGGTGTGTGTCAGATGTGTTCTACACAAGCAGCCTATCAGTACCGTAGAATGTTCAAGATCAACCTGTCATCGGAAATATGATAATTGCAAGAAAACTAAACAGTACCTGGACACCCATAATGGCCAGCTGTGCCTCTCTCCGAAGGACCATGCCCTCCAATGCGGCCATCATCCCGAGCATCTCATCCATGTACTCGACAGGAGGCTACAGATACAAATGCAAAATTATCAGTAGGGGAATGAATGTCCAAGTCCCTAACTGATAAATCAAAGCTGTAAAGGCATACCGGTGGTGAGTCAGGATCTCTGACGTATCTATGGTCAGGAAGGGGAGGCTCTATCGGGATCGGGTAGGGAGTCCCGAATCGCCACCCCATCAACTCAGTCGGCATGTCCGGCCACACAACATGATGATGAGTCGGAGGAATCAGGGGAACCAGTCCACCTCCACCTCTAGATGTACCGGCCCTGCTGGTAGAAGGGGTGTCTGTAGCCCGGGCCCGGCTCGAAGATGGCACACTAGCAGGCCTCATCGTCGAAGTACGAACTCCCGTCAGTAGAGGCATCAAGTAGGTATGATGGTAAGTGGCATAATCCCCCTCCTCAAGATGAAGTAAGGCATCAGTGCCTAGCATAGCACTAACAACATCCTGGAAAGAGAGCCTATCAGCAATCCGCATACCAACTGGGGTGCTGAGGGAGGGTCCTGAGAAGTATAGCCCCATACCTGACGCAAGAAGTGCTCCCCCATAAACCAGGCCCTACCAACTGGCCCTTCGAATAGGATCCTGTATTGGGAGGCACCCTGCCCTTCGGCAAATTGGAATCGAAGACCTTTACCTAAGGGCGCCCAGGGCTGCCATGTGATCTGCGGATAATCAATGCATAAACCAATCAGAAATCGGGAAAGTACAAGACAAATCAAAGATGAAAACAAAAGGACTGAGAGTTCTGAAATACCTCCGTCGACCGCACTGTGTCGAAGTACTGCCGTAGATAAAGGAGAGACTCTCGAGGTCGCGGCCGGTGCTGGCCCTCGAATACAAGTGAATACGGGGTCACGAGGGGCCCCTCTACCACCAACTCCGGGGCTAATCTCGGAAAGTACACATAGACCCATAACTGTGGAAAACAGTGCAGAATGTAAATGCAAAGTGCCGAGGGCAAAATACAGAGTGCACCGTGTGTGCAATATACAAGTAATGAAGAGTAGAAATGTAAATCAAGAGGGCAGAAAGTACCTCCCAGGCTCTCCAATAGCCGCCAAGTAAGTCCCCCCGTCCGCGGGAGGTCGCACTCATGTAATAGTAAAGAGTAGCCAAGCCGGTGCCACCCCAATCATACCGTCTGACCTGTGATAGGTCCACCAAAGCACTCAACAGATATAGCCCAACAGTGTTCCCCCTATCGGCAAACAAAGTAGTCCCGAAGAGGAACATCAGAAAACCACGGGCATACTGCGCTGCCTCGTCAGGAGTCCTGGGCTCCATCTCCACCCTCCAAAAATGGAAAGAGAACCAGGTGTATCAGACCCTGCCCGAAGACCTATCAACAGGCGGGCGAGCCCCCAGTAAATATATCCAAGCAGCCTCCCACTCGCCCATGTCCTTGTCGTAAGGGATAGGCCAACCTCCCACGTCAAGGCCAGTCAATACAGCAAAGTCAAGTGGGGTCATAGTCAAGTCCCCCGTTGCAGAAAAATGGAAGGAGTCGGTAGTGTCCCACCATCTCTCCACCAAGGCGGCCGTCAACGTCCTCCTGGCAGGACAACGAGATAGCACAGTGCAGAAGGGCCCGAACCCCGCCAAGTCAACTAAATCCCGGACAGCCTCCGAGAGCTCAGCATACCAATCTCTAGCCGCGGTAGAGCCGTATCCCCGCACAGTGCGAGAAGCCACCTGTATTCAGAATGAATACGTGTTTCAGCATTTTAGAATGAGATGAATAAGCTGCGTGCAAATGAAATGAATAAGCTGCGTGCAAATGAAATGAATAAGATGCATGCAAATGAAATGAATAAGCTACGTGCAAATGAAATGAATGAGCTGCGTGCAAATGAAATGAATAAGCTGCGTGCAAACGAAATGAATGAGCTGCGTGCAAATGAAATGAATGAGCTGTGCGCAAATGAAGTGTTTGGGCTGCGTGTTCAAATCTCAATCAGTGTGTGCTACGTGTTCACTTTCAATCTGGGCTGTGTGTTCAGAAAATCAGTGTTTGGGCTACGTGTTCAACTCTCAATCAGTGTGTGCTACGTGTTCACTTTCAATCCGGACTGTGTGTTCAGAAAAATCAGTGTTTGGGCTGCGTGTTCAACTCTCTATCAGTGTGTGTTGCGTGTTCACCTTCAATTCGATTGTGTGTTGTAAAATCGGTGTTTGGAATTGCGTGTTCAACTCTCTATCGATGTGTCTTTGCGTGTTCACCTTCAATTCGGACTGTGTGTTCAGAAAATCAGTGTCTGGGCTACGTGTTCAACTCTCAATTAGTGTGTACTGCGTGTTCACTTTCAATATGGGCTGTGTGTTCAGAAAATCAGTGTTTGGGCTGCGTGTTCAACTCTCAATCAGTGTGTGCTGCGTGTTCACTTTCAATCTGGGCTGTATGTTCAGAAAATCAGTGTTTGGGCTGCGTGTTCAATTCTCAATCAAGTGTGTGCTACGTGTTCACCTTCAATCTGGGTTGTGTGTTCAGAAAATCAGTTTTTGGGCTGCGTGTTCAATTCTCACTCAAGTGTGTGCTACGTGTTCACCTTTAATCTGGGCTGTGTTCAGAAAATCAGTTTTTGGGCTACGTGTTCAACTTTCAATCAGTGTGTGCTGCGTGTTCACTTTCAATCTGGGCTGTGTGTTTAGAAAATCAGTGTTTGGGCTGCGTGTTTAACTCTCAGTTAATGTGTGCTGCGTGTTCACCTTCAATTTGGGCTATGTGTTCAGAAAATCAGAGTTTGGACTGCGTATTCTACTCTCAATCAGTGTGTGCTGTGTGTTCACTTTCAATCTGGGCTATGTGTTCAGAAAATCAATGTTTGGGTTGCGTGTTTAACTCTCAGTTAATGCGTGCTGCGTGTTCACCTTCAATTTGGGCTGTGTGTTCAGAAAATCAGAGTTTGGACTGCATGTTCTACTCTTAATCAGTGTGTGCTGTGTGTTTAACTTCAATGCGAATCATGTGTTTAGGAAATTTGAGTCTGGACTGCGTGTTCTATTCTCAACCAGTGTGTGCCGTGTGTTCACAATCAATTTATGAGTTGAGTGTCCAAGCGATTGAACTGCGTGTTCTGAATGTAAACAGAATGCTATGTCATGGACTAAACATTCTGAATAAGCTATGTACTCAAGATAAGCAGACAAACATGGCAAAGGCACGGAATACATGTAAAAAGCAGAATACGTTGCAGAAAAGGGTAAAAACGAAGTAAATACCTCTCGTGCCTCATGGGAGATATGATACTCTAGCTCTCATAAAAGGAGATCCCCAGATGCTCGCTCGTCAAAATCGGTGAAGTGATGAAAAACAGCCCGCGGAAGAATATGTGCCGGTGGGTTGTACCTCTCGGGTATGAAGGGTCAAACCCTCGGAGGCAGAGCCATGATATCGAGATCATCTCCAACGCTCGGAGGACCTCCACTGTGAGGGAAATGACCAGCCATTTCAGAAAATCTGCAAAAAGGAGCAAAAATGAGCCAAAATTGGAAAAAGTCAACAAAAGTCAACTCTCGGGAAATGAAAAAGTCAACAAAAGTCAACTCCCGGGAAAATCTTCCAAATATTGAGACAAACTCACCTCAAGTGGCGAAAATGAGAAAAGAAGCCCCGAAATCAAAATTTAATCGGTTCAAAGTGCTTAAAACTGAAAGTTTTCGAGAAAACAACTTGCGTGGGGCGTTGGAAAATGCGTATAGAGCTCAGATCTGAAGAGGGAAATGGTTTGGGAAGCTAGAGGAGATGATTTCGGAGCTGCATCTATGAGCACAAAGTGTTTGGGTGAGTGGATTTAAAGAAAAGAGGATGAAAAGACCAAAATGCCCACGGATTGGACAAAGTGGCCGGCCGGCCCCGTTTTCTGGCAGGCCAGCCACTCCCTTTTCAAAAGCTGGCCGGTGGCCTCCCTCTCCCAAGGAAACTGGCCGGTGGTGTCCCCCACATGCCCCCCAAGGTCCCTGCAAATTTTGAGGAGGATTGGAGTCCCCGGGACCTGAAAAAGTGCAAGAGAAGTGCACTTTCTGTCGCGAAATCGCTCCGCCAGAACTTCAGCTTCAACTTCCGATGCATGTCCCATCATTACTCATCAAAAGTGAGATGTATCCTTCTTGAACATGTTGTAACCTCTCTGGGAGGTGAACCGGAGGCCGTGATCGAGTTGCCCTCGCCAAAACGCACATTTCCTTGCTCGTTGTATTGCGACAAACGTGCATTCTAGTTTACACTTGTTCTGCATTGTTGTGTACATAACTTGCATTCTCATGCATATACTTGCATTGTTATGCACGTCTTTTTGATATTACCAAGCCTCCGTGCTTAAACTCACGTTGTCATGCGTGTTTCTTCCTGCATTGCGATGCACTTTTCCATCAACACCGCGATTGTCTGCATTCAGTATCACATTGAACATATGTTTTTAGATATGTTGTGCTTGTTGAGTTTCTTTCTTTTGCAGGCACGATATTGTATGTACGGTTCATTTGAAGCTGGTGCAACCAGACGAATCGTATCTTCTCCGGTGTGAGACGCGGCGAGAATTAAATAATTCTCTGCGTTCCTAAGCATGAAATGTAGTTGTTGCTTTGCATTCTTGCTTAAAAGCTTGCATCTATTTGCGAATACTTGCTTCATTCTGACTCTTTGCATTTGCATGATCATCAAGTCACATCTGGCCTTGTGCATACCGTTTTGCATTTTGCCCCCTTGCCTACGGGCACGCCTGCGGGCACATCTCTATTTATCTCACTTGTTTGTCTAAGTCTTCGGCCTTGTCAAAAATGGGTCGTCTCTAGGCTTTGACATTCACTCCCGTCACTTCTTGACTTTCGAGTTCTGTCAAAGAGGGGCAACTGTAGACACCCCATTTTTGACCGACCTTAAGACTCAGACGTCACCGATTGAGCGCTTGGTGATGTTGCATATCATGCTCGTTCAGAGGTTTCAGAGTCACGGCTGCGAGCCTTGCCTCCGGACTTCCGGACTCTTTCATGCTTTGCCTCGGTTTGCAAACCAGGCTCGATTTTCTCTGTTTCTTTTCCAGAAGGGAGGGAGAGGTCTCGTAGATCATCTCTCAGTGGCCGTAGGCTACGTTTCGTGGTCGTAGGCCATTTTTCCCATTTCGGAGCCTGGTTTCCGATTTTTCGGAGCTGTTGGCCGTGTGCCTCGGTTCGGGACCGTTTAACCACCTCCGTTTGCTCCGGTTTTTGGCATGCATCTTATTTACTCCCTTTTGAGGGACACTGAGGTCCGAGAGACCAACTTCGTGGTCAAACACCCCTCCCGGTGTCTAATAGTCGGTTTTCAGGGCCTCGGGCTGCACGTTTCGGCCCCCGAACCTTCATTTTTCATCGGTTTTGGTTCATTTTTGGCAGGGACCTCTGTTTCATTGTTAGAAAGGTTGTAGAGGGGTGGGAGGCCAGTAATTTTTCTTACAACTAGTTTTATTCCTTCATCGCCCTCCGTCGCCCATTTTTCTCACTTCAAAACCAATGTTGACCACCCTAAGGCCACTTTCTCTTGCCCTAAACCACATATTTGTGTTGTAGACACCTGGGAGGCCACCAATATCACATGGCCGACCAGTAATTGCACTTGAACCTTTTGAACCCCTTTGAAAAGTGGGTTGTTCTCTCTCCTGGTTCATCTTCTCCAGTTTTTGACCACATGGTTGTGTTGATCACACCTGGGAGGCCACCAATCTGAGGTGGCCGGCCACTAACCAGTCTTGAACCTTTTGACCCTTGGCCGACCGGCCATTGGGGGGGGCGCCGGCCGGCCACCTAAACCCTAGCAGACTGGCCGGCCTTGCTCCTCTCTGTGAGTACATTCTAAATATGTATTCTTTTTCCCCCCAGATTTTGTATCCGGGTGGCCAACTTTTTGGAGGGAAACTTGAATTGTTTTCCTCCCCATTTTCCCCCCATTTTCTCCCCCTCTTTTGCCTATATAAATAGCCTCCCAGCCGTGTTTTAAGGGTTAGAAATTTTGGCTTTGAGCCTCATATGTTGCATCTCTCCCTCTCTACATCCTAACCCTCAAAACCCTTAAGTTCCTACACCATTTCTACAACCACCACCTAGCACCACACCACCACCTCCATTCCAGCCACTTGGAGCTGCTTTCCAGAGCTGAGGAGCACCATTTCTTGTGCCAAGAGGTTGTCAAAGATTGGTCTACAAAGGTGAGTCATTTTTCCACTCTTTTGAGTTCATTTTTGCATGCTTTCTTAGCCATTCTTGCTTACACTTTTGGGCTCCGACCCTAACTGAAAATAGCATTTTTTTGAGCTCTTTTTCATGTTTGTTTAAGGGCCTCTTACTGTTTAAGGCTTCCTTTTTGCACTTGTTTCTTTACCTCTCTTGTATGCCTATTTCTTGTGTAGTATTTTTGGCCTATGTATAAACTATTTTGAGCTCTGTCATAAACTGTAAAGTGGCTTATTTTGAGCTCTTCTTCAACATTGTTGAAGGGATCATCACTTTTTGAGGCTTCTATTTGTCACTTGCTTCTTTGTTCCTCTTTTGGCCCATTTCTTGCATGAGAGCTTAGCCATACTTGTGTTTGTTTTTGTGGCTTGTTGTGAACTGTAAAATACCATATTTTGGGTCCCTCTTCAACATTGTAGAAGGGCCCTTCTTTGTTTAGGTTAAGCAGCTGCTACTTGCTTCTTTATCTCTCTTTCGGGGCCATTTTCGCATGCTAGTTTAGCCCTATTTGTGTTCACTTTTTGTCCTTGATTAAAACTGTAAATATTATTTTTTCGGGACTGTCTTGATTCTTTCTTCACACTTCATGTTCAAATAATGCATGCTTTGCATAGCCATAGGTCATTCCATGTACCTAATTTCATGTTTCGGGTCTCATTCCATGCATCGGGTGCCATGTTTCTATGATTCAGGGCTGTTTTGCATCATATTTTAGCTCTGAAATTTGCATGCTACTGTGCCATATTCCATGCTTTGCCATGTCTTGTTAGAGTGGCATTTGGTGCCTTAGTGTCGGTCCTCGGTTTGCATGCACGCGTGCACGCATCTCGGGTGTGTCATTTTCACCTAATGACCTCCTATGTGAGTGTGGTTGAGGTCCACTTGTGTTGGTGTAAGTCCATTATGCATTGTGTATGCCATTTCATATCATAGCATTGCGTATGCTAGGTTGTATGTTAGTGCATTGTGTATGCCTTGTTACATCGTGCATTGTGTATGCCATTTCATAGCATTGTGCATGTTAGGTTGTATCTGAGTTGCATTCATGCATTTCATGCATATTGCATTGTGGTTGGGATAGGAGCTAGCCCGAGCACGGGAAACGAGAGACGTTTCGTACTTCGAGTGACGGAACGCGTCTCAATTCCCAATCACCGACACTCCGGATTATCCATGATGGAGTTTAGGTTTTGTTGTGTTTTCATGTGCATTCATTCCATATTGAGTTGTGCAATTCGACTCCTCGGCCATCATGCATTGAGATGCGTGATTGGTGGCACGAGGATCGAGACATGCATACATATGTGAAAATACATTGCTATGCCCCTTTCCTGCTCTCTGTTGCAGCAAATCAAGAATTAGCAGCCTTCCGGAACTTGGCGCGCTTTCCAAGAATAATTGCAAAACAGAGGCTAATTGGGGCATCCCAGTGGATTTTCGCGCAAGGCAGCCCAAACATATATCATTCATCAGAGTCGAGACAGTCCCTGGCTTGCATGCCAATTTATAGCTTTCCTAGATTAATTTGAAAATTAATTAGGATTTTTGTATTTATTCGGGACTGTATTATTCATTCATTTGGGACTGTATATTATTTATTTGGACCCTCTGCGCGAGGGCAATGTTGTAATAAGTGTGCGTGAGTGTGATGTATGTCTTCCAACCCCACGTCTTTCTTCCGTTTTATTTACCAACTTATGATGGTTAGATTAGGGCATGTTTCAATTAGCATACAGTATGATAGCATGTTTGCATTCATTCATCTGTCTTGCATGCACCGGGCTCGGTGCACCATACTAACTGCATCTGTATTTCAATTCCAAATTGAATACTTGTTAACTGTTGCATCTCATATGCCATGTTTAGAATAGCCGAGCCTGCTATAGTTGCATTTTTGCATGTGTTGCATTAGGCATTTCTGTATACTTAGGATCATGCATGGATTTCTAGTCAGTTTCTGTTTTGGCTTGGAGTACTCGGTAAGTTTTATGCTTTAGCATCCTTGCATGTGTGTGAGTGACTGCCATGACAGCATGTTTACCATGAGACTAACTGCTTATGTGATATAACTGCCTGAATGCCTGTGGGTGAAGGTTGGATTATTTGGATTGGAACAATTCATTCACTGTGAGTTTTAAGCCCACTAGATAGTGGCAAAACCATCTTTTCTAAGCCCACCTGAGGGTGGCAAAATCTACATTTTAAGCCTACTTGCGAGTAGCAAACCACTTTCAAAAACAAACATGAAATGTTTTGTTCCAATTCAGGCGACCCAGTCTATACTTGTATGCTGTGCGCATCACATAGTAATTCTAGGCTAATAACCGGAATAAGAACACATAATGTTTTCAAAAATAGATATCATGGTTAGTAGAGGCCGATCTTTGATCGCGGCGAAGTGCTCAGTGACCTTCCATGTCGTACCCAAGTTCCTGAGCCGAGGCAACTTTGGTGATGACGGACACGTGGCCTTAGGCAACGAGTCAGGGTTTCCTAAATTTCCCAAAATAAAACATTCAGGTGGCGACTTTGTATCTGGCAAAACAGTCCATGTTTGGCACTTCTTTAAAAAAAAATCTGTTTTCTCGAAACGATTTGCCGGATTTGGACTCTTTGGTTCAGATTAAGAACCATGACAAAATCGCGTCCGAACTGTAGCGAGGTCCCCCCCGGGCTTGTTATAGTTGTGTTCAGCAAGATTGGTGCTGACAGATGGGATGGCTGCACCACGTGTCGAGAGACTAATAGGAGTGGATTTGGGGCGCAGAAGGTATATAAGCGAGTCTGCACCCCCCATGCTGGGACAGATGACATTTTGGTGAGACATACACTAAACACAACTTAGTCCTCTCTCTCTCTCTCTCTCTCGATCTCTGTGTGTGTTCTAACTTGATCGTCGGAGGGGTTTTTCGGCCACACACCGCCGGGTAGCTCACCGCCGTTGTGCTCGCAGGTCGATCGGACAGTCAGGAGCTTGGAAGAAAGGAGTGCGGGCTTGCCTGAATAGTTGCTCCCCGCACAGTTATGTATTAGTTTCAAAATAGAAACATGTGCAAAAAATTAGAAATGATGATTTGATTATATTACATTAAACAAGACTTAATGGAATACTCAAAAAGAATGTGTTAGATGGAATAAAACACTTAGAAAGAGGGTTTATCAAAAAATGACCCATTTAGCTATTTTAGAAGGCTATTTCAATACAACAAAATTGGATTTTTATGACTTCACATTAATGACATACAGTAAATGCAAGTCGTCGTTTCTCGCTTTTATGGCTTGCTTTTTTTACATGTCGTAAATAATTTCCTAACCATGACATGTCTATTGTGTAGGTCATGAATGCTAATAACAATGATTTTTTTTACGGCTTGCAATGTTAGTCGTAAATAATAAAACTTTCTATGACGTGCATATGACATGTCGTTAATACATCAACTATACACGACATGCATACACCAGCTGTTAAAAATATTGAACATTTCATAGCACACAAAAAGCCAACCATTAAAATTTTCACTTTCCACGACGCACAAAAAGCCAGCTGTTTAAAATATTGCACTTTCCACAACATGCAATTGCTGTCGTGAAAGGTATGACCGGGAAAAGAAAAAAAAAAAAAAAAGTAGCGTCAAAATGAAAATTTCAAGTGCCAAACACCAAAAAAATTTAAAAAAAAAAAAGAAATAATCAAAAGCACCAACTCTTCAGCTCCAAAGGTATGCATAGAAATACATTAAATCTTTGGCTTCTTCTAATCAAAATGAACGTAGAAGGCTAGGGTTCTTTAAAAGGCACATAGAACAGTCTTATTTATGTGAAAATGACAAAATAATCTCACATTTTACATTCAGAATGCTAGTTAAATATCCATAAATGACCAAAATATTCATATCTTGGAAGTACACATTTGTCCAAAATTTGCTAAAGGGATTTTATTCTAATTTTTTGAATATTTGGAGAATTCCATAAATCAAGTAATTCCAAAACAAGAAAATTCACATATCAACATTCTCTGTAACGCCCAAAAATAATTACAATAATCCAACTCCAAACAACTAATACAAGTGTCATGACCCAAACACGCCCCTATGGGTTTAGCATCGTAACCGGTCAGTAATCCTTGGATTATCAAAGGCCTCTAAACAAAATAATATATATAACAGGAGCTACAGAAGCAAATATACAAACATACATAGTCCATAAAGCTGTGCAGACACACATGGGACGGAAAATTTAAAACTTTATATATATATACATGTATACATACATACAGATGTGTCGTCGAAATATAACAACCTTACATCACCCAAGCCACTAATACAAGCTTTCAAACGTGTTCAGACCAGTCATAAGCACTTAGAAAGTACAAAAGTCCCAGAGACACAAAGACTTGGGTAGATCTTAAAAGAGAACCTCCACTGGAGGCGTGATGGCTGGCTAACACCAAAACTCGCCAGGCAGCATCTCAAGCCTGGTCACGTTCCTGCTTACCTACATACATACAAATAATACAATGAGCTAAAGCCCAGTGAATAATAATTAGGTAAAAGGGTTTTAATGAATGATGTCCAGCACAGAGTTAGAATTCAGAGTCTATGTCAAAAGCGTATTCTTATCGGAAACAGAGTCTTAAGCATATTTAGATTTTGCATAAGATCATACGCAATACACCCATTAGCTAACATATCAACTTGGTCTTGAGACCCACATGCATAGTCGGTTCCGACGACCATAAAGGTTCATATCTTGCGCGCAAGTAGCCGTGGTATTGTTATCCCCAGGCGAGGGCCACGTGAATATAGGCCTTGGTACTGTTACCCCCAAGCAAGGGCCACGTGAATATGAGCCACAGTATTGTTATCCCTGGGCGAGGGCCACATGTATATTGGCCACGGTATTGTTACATCTGGGCGACGGCCACGTGGACTACGGGTGCCACAAATATATTTCAGAAAAATGGACATTTATTCATAATTCTTAAATAGCATTTCAGAAAACAAATCGTATCATATCAGTCAGAAAATACTTGTAATTAAACATAGCTTTATATAGTTATTACTCACAGTTAACAAAATGGCTCCAAGTAAACAAGTAGAGTAGGTAACTCACTTATCCTGAGGCGCGTGACCTACATAACATGACAGTGACACCTATTGAAACACACGCTCGAATTGCACATAACACATGTTCTTGTCCTAAGTGTGTTTCTAGCCTTTAACCTTATTATGGAGTCTTAATCATGGCCAAGGAATGTCTAGGATGGAATGAGGATGCAAAAATGCACTTGAAAACATTTTCCAAAACTTGCTGAAAACAGGGTCCACGCTCGAGCGTGCCTTTTCTCGCTCGAGCAGACATGCAAAATGTGAAGGTTCGCTCGAGCGTGACTTCCCTCGCTCGAGTGGACTGTAAATTTGGAAAAAGTACTGGTTGCATGTTTTTCACGCTTGATGGATGCTCGATCCCTGCTCGAGCGTGAGACTCAGACCCTCGGTCGAGCGTGACTTCCCTCAATCGAGCATGCTGGAAAACATATGAACTTCTGGATACATGCATTTCACGCTCGAGAGGGTATCACGTCGCTCAAGCGGAAGTGCATGCATTCAAAGTGTTTGCTCGAGCGTGGATTTAAATTCTGGAATTTCCAGATTTGATTTCCAAGCTTCAAACTCAAACCAAACACTTCAAAACTCAACATTTGAGCCCAAAACTTTAGGAAACTCATAGAAACTCATAAAACAATATGTTTTAAGGATCATTTCAAGAAATCATGGCCCAAAAGCATGCCAATTGGTCAAAAATTCAACTTAAACTTCATGAATGACTCATGAACAAGACATGCATGCATTTTCTTTATCTTGAGCTACTCAAAACATGATCAAATATTATCAAACAACATGTGACTCATTGTTTTCCCAAAATTGAGGTGAATTCAAGACATGCATGAGAAAATTCTTTGAAAACACTTTCAAAACTTTGTGAAATGCACATGCAAACATGAATTTATTCTCAATTCCACACTTTAGCTCAATTCTCATGACAAACCACCTATCTCACTTGATTCGATGCATTAACCAACTAAATTACAAAACTAGAGGCTAAGATTCTTACCTAAGGTTCTCAATTCCTTATAGTTAAGAGATATTCTTGAGCAATTCACCAAGTCTCCTAGCAATTCTTCCAACCTCGAGCTTGATCTTAATACTCTCTCTTGCTCTTTCCCTCTTTCTCACGTTGAGTTCAAAGACTAGGAAATAAGAGTGTCAAAAGTGTATAAGAGTGATAGAAGTGGCCTTGTTTAAGCCCACTTAGTGGTATTTAATCAATGCAAGCTTAGACTAATCAATTGGGATTATTTTATTCTAATAATTTGATTCCGAATTGATTTCAAATTGGATTCACCAAAAATTCCTAAAAATTCCAAATAACACATAATTGAAGTCAATTTCAGTTTCAGATACTGATAAGGCCTTCAATTCGCAAATCGAAAGAAAACATGAACAGATCTTTCTACGTTAAACAGATATAGACACAACTAATGTAACACATATATGCAATTTAATTCAGAATTTCTCCTTAATTACTGTTTAAGAATAATTAATCATGAATTAATGTTAATCAGGGATCGGGGTCGTTACAACAAGTGACATAATTGAAATGGTAATCTTTCATTAATCAGAATTTATATACAAAAGGTGATAAGGAATGAAAGCTAAACAAATGTTTATATACCCCAAAGGCTTACATCTTTCCAAGCCAAGGCTTTGGTACATAAAAAATGAGTCATAAGCTCAATACAAATAAAATCTTAGGCTTGTACAAAAGTTAAATACAAGATAAACAAAACTGAGCCTTCTGCTCCACAATCCTCCCAAGCTAAGTCCTTGGTAGAGGCATATCATCAGCACCTGAAAATGATTTTCCTAAGTAGGGTGAACCAAAGCCCAGTAGAAACAATCTAACACACTGTATGAATCTTAACAAAGATATAAGTATAATATGCATATCCAATGCCCTCGATAAAATCATTTATAACTTTTTCACAAAACCATGCCATGTCAAGCTTTATATCTCAATTCATAAGCCATTCACCATTCAAACAACTAAACTAAGGGTACAACTCAGTGGGTCTCTAACAAACACAGCCATTATACAAATACTTCTATTTTTCCATGTTACAGATATTTCGTCCGCGGGAATCGATACCCATGTATACGCGCGATTTTTGGGACTTTCACCCTAGACAGACAGGCCAACTTAATTCAATGAAATCCATCTCCTTTCTTCTCCGAAACATGGAGTACATCCCATTTCTTCCCCAAACATCATACATTTACAAGGTATCAATGACATAGTCATATTCAATGACAACGAATAAGAGATTAGTTTCAATTCATCTAATCCTCATGCAATTTCTACAACAATCATAGCTATCCTCCACCGATAGCCCAAAACAGATATTTCGAAATAGATATACAACCTTCAAGATAGATAAATTATCTAAATTTTCATAGGTGAGAGGTAACACATATCTAACTCCACTATTTATATAAACATTCATCCAATTTCATATTCCCAATACCGATTTCATTTATTTATACAAAATAACTATTTGAAACATTTTAGGGCAAAACTCCATTTTCTTCCAAAATCCACCCCAGGTATCAAAATCAACAATTTATCACAACACAACCTCACATCTACTTCCATAACCATTTTTTTATACATACATTTAAAAACCCCTCTTTTGATTTTAAACCAAAACCCTAGGTTTGTTCAAAATCGTCCCGGAGTTCTAATATTCTTTACACATCAACAAATAACTAAGTTAAAACTCATAGAAGAGTGTAGAGAGTCCTTACCTCGAGTTTAGAAGACCAATGAAGTAATGGAGGAGCTTCAAAGACGCCGAAACCAAGCTTTATTCGAATCAAAACATAACCCTTGAGGTGCTCCACCTTTTTAACAAAGGCACAAGGGTAGAGAAACCATCAAATCTAGTTAAAAATATAGAGAAAAAGTGAGTTTTAGAGAGAAAGGCTCTAGATCTAGGGTTTTGTAAGGAAAAGATATGAAAAAGTGATATAAAATGGTGCTGTTGCGAACTGATATACGCACAATCCGCTCGAAAAGTGACGCTTGATTGTCAGACACAATAAGTTGTTCCGCACGAGGGCAAGAAGTGACGCTCTAGCGCAAAATGCACACTCTCAGTAATTTTGCAGACAACAGACTAACGCTCAAGCGCAAAAAAGGCCGCTCGAGCTAAGACCTCTCGAGCGCAGAAAAGCACCGCTTGAGCGTAGAATACACTCTCCCAGTAGTTTTGCAGACCTGCAAAAGTACTGAGAGTTCACAAAGCCCGCTCGAGCGCAAGAAGTGCCGCTCGAGCGGAGGAGTAAAATTCTAGGCAACAAAAGTTTGAAAACCAAGCAACTAACCTGTTCCAAACGCAACCATTACAATCCAATAGGCAAACTCAAAGAAGTATAAGGGGAAAAGGCATGAACAACACTACGAAACCATGAAACCCGAGTTTGAGATAAAAAAAGGGTCAGGTTAAAACCAGAATCGCTATAATCTCCCCCTTAAGGAATTTCACCCCGAAATTTCAAATCAAGTTTTAAACCTATGTTTAAACCAGTCACAATAAAGATAATTAATCAATTCCATCACCATGACCTATTCTCCAGTCACCCATTCTCATCAACTCGATACACAAGTTCCAACATTGAAAGCACAATTCACATTTTTTCAAAACATATACAATGTTTACATTAAATTCGTGTTTCCAAAAGACATACAACACATATAATGCTTCCACATCCTCAAAACATATACAATGTTTTCATATTTCATTAACGTAATCAAAATTTCAACACATGCTCAAACATTAACTAATAAGTCCGGATACCTCTCACGGACTTCCAATTTACGTTCCCAAGTTGCTTCCTCAACCCCAAGATGTTTCCACAATACTTGAACCAAGGAAATTGTCTTGCCTCGCAAGACTTGGTCTCAAGTATCCAAGACTCTCACTGGTCTCTCCTCATACGAGGCATCATCATCTACCTCTAAGTCGGTTCAATCCAACACGTGCAATGGATCCGGCTCATATTTTCGAACTGTGCTAATATGAAACACATCATGAACCCCGAAAAGTTGTGGTAGCAAAGCCAAACGATAAGCTACCTCTCCAATCTGCTCAAGGATCTCAAAAGACCCAATGAATCGAGAGGATAACTTCCCACTCTTTTCAAACCTCATCAAACCCCTCCTAGGTGATATCTTCAAGAAGATATGGTCTTATACCTCAAAAGACAAGGGTCTCCTCCTACGGTCGGCATAACTTTTCTAGTGACTCTGGGCAATAGCCAACCTCTTACGAATAAGTGCAACTTTCTCAATCATTTCCCAAACTAACCCTGGACCCAAAATAGGTGCATCACCTACCTCAGCCCAACACACAGGGGATCTACGCAGTCAATCATACAAGATCTCAAACGATGCCATGCCAATACGCGATTGGAAGTTATTGTTATAGGCAAACTCCACTAAGGGCAAGTGTCTTTCCCACGACGTATTAAAGTTAAGAACACAATCCTGAAGCATATCCTTAAGGATCTAAATAATACACTCGGACTACCCGTCAGTCTGAAGATGATACGCAGTACTAAAAGTCAATCTCATGCCCAAGGTACTCTGTAGGCTCTACCATAACCGAGCTGTGAAACGCGAATCTCTATCTGAGACAATCGTCACAGGGACCCCGTACAACCTCACTATGTCCCTATTATAGAGGTTAGCATGGTGATCTACCTAGTCACTCACACGCATTGGTATAAAGTGCGCTGGCTTAGTCAACCAGTCAACTACCACCAAAATTGCATCACTATCCCATTGAGTCCTCGGAAGGCCTACAATAAAATCTATCGTGACATGCTCCCACTTCCACTCGGCTATAGGCAAAGGTTGCAACAAACCCGCTGGCCTCTGATGTTTGGCCCTCACTTGTTGACAAGTAAGGCACCTCGACACAAAGACAGCTATATCTTTCTTCATTCCCCTCTACCAAAACTAGCGGCTAAGGTCGTGATACATCTTTGTGCCTCCCGGATGCATCGCAAGGAGGGAATAGTGAAACTCTCGAAGTACTTTCTCTCAGCAAGACTCTGGCACGAAGAGACGGTCAAGGTATCTGACACTCGAGTTAGAGTACACGTTCAAGCCTTTCTCTACCTTTCCACTAGAGATCTTCTCCCGAAGGGATTCTACCTCAAGGTCACCCTTATGTGCTTCTATCACTTGGTTCACAAGTGTAGCTTCTGTAACTCCTGAAAACAAGGCTATCGACTCAACAGACTCGTCGAAATGCAAGTCAAACTCACCGATGGCACTCAACGTTTCCCATTCTTGGATGGCAATACAAGCTATACTGCTAATAGATTTCTACTCAATGCATCGACCATAACATTGGCCTTCCACGGATGATAATGTAACTCAAAGTCATAATCCTCTATGAACTCCATCTGCTTCCTCTGCCTCAAATTTAAGTCTTTCTATGTAAACAGATATTTCAGACTCTTCTGATCAGAAAAACTTCAAACTTCTCACCATACAAGTAATGCCTCCAAATCTTTAAGGAAAAGATCACCGCCACTAACTCTAGGTTATGAGTAAGGTAGCTCTTTTCATGTGTTTGCAACTGCCGTAAGCCATAGTGTTACAACCCAAACCCGCCTCTATGGGTTTAGAATCATAACAAACCAGTAATCCGTGATTACTGAAGGCCTACTTAACAATAAAACAATAATTACGACAAATAGGGGCTAGCGGAAGCCAATCAATAATAAAATATATCGTCCAATGAGCTATGAGGACTTAAATGTACAAAACAACTTTCATATACTTATATATGCATAACCACTTAAGTCCAAAACACGTATAAACAGCATAAAACACAAGTTAGGGAATTACATCCCATTATCAAAAATAGTACAACAAAAGTCATAGACCACTCTTGCCACTGGAATGATTTCAAAAGGGTGAATCTGGACCACCCAATAAGCCTTGACACGTTTTACTTTGGAACCTCGCAGTGAGGCACAATGGTTGGCTTGACGAAATCAAGGTTCGGGTCGACGCCACTAGCTTTGATCCGGTGAGTGATCACCAACATATATATAGTAAACAGTGAGCTAGAGCCTAGTAAATAACAGTTGTGTAAAGAGGTTAAGAATGATGTCCTTATAGTACTTGAAACAATTGATTATCAATAGAACATTTTCAATCAATATCTTTTTGTCAATCAATTGTTCAATCATTTAATTCAATCAATCATACTCGTATAGGTCATACGTGGTACATCCAATACCAACAATACAAATAAGTCTTAAAGACCGAACAATTAATTGATGGCCATCAAACAATAGACAATAGTTCCAAGAATTGGAACTGACAAAGATATCTGTAAAAATAGCGATAACAATATCAATAACAATAGCAATATGCTATTGATGCCACAAATACAGTTTAGAAAATAGGATCATTATTCAATCGATAAAAAGTATCATTTCAGAAAACAATATAATTTATCAATCAAAAAATAAATATAATTGAACATATCTTTACAACAATGTTACTCACAACGGGCTCCTTGGTACACGTACTAATGGTTTGGCATCCGACCTAAGCAAATAAAGTCAAGCATAACACAATTTCCATCCTCAATTTCATACAATACAAGACTCAAAACTTCTTTCAAGAAAATATTAATCTTTATAGACATGACTTTGAACAAAAACATATCTTCAAATTAAAAACCAATTTTTCCATGCAAAGCTCAAAGTCTTGAATTGAATTGAATTTTGATTTTTTTTTAAAAAAATTGTAATTTAAGCTTCGAGTTCTCAACTTCTATGGTACCTCCTTAAAATCATAAAATCTCATGCAAGGAAATAAGAATATGATCATATAACCCAAGAATGTATATCATGCATGGTGATGTTGAAAGTTGATTTAACTAATTCTTCCATTTTGGAACACAATCACATTAAACCTCCATTTTCATAAACATAACCCTTAATTTTATGTATGATCTGTCCTCAATCTCTATGAATCATGTAGAAGAACAAGCATAGAATCAAAGTTTTCTTAAAAATATACCATGCATGTAAAGATTAGGAGTTAATTTGAACCATTCTACCATTTTCTAACATGCATGTCCTAGGTTCTTAATTACATGAGCAAATCTTCTAATTAATTATAAATTCAACTCAAGTAAGCTTATGTTCTTCCTATTTGAACTTAGATTCTATGAATTAACGATGTATCATTTCAATTTCATGAATTAGGAGGTGGAAATTACCTTAGTTTGATGATTTAATGCAATATGAATCAAGCCCCTTCTTTCTTCTTCCTTCAATTCTTCCTTGAGCTCAAACTCTCAAGATTACTATCTCTTTCCTCTCTCTCTCTCTCTCTCTCTCTCTCTCTCTCTCTCTCTCTCTCTCTCTCTCTCTCTCTCTCTATGTTTGTTGATTAAAAAATGAGTAGTATTCTAAAATGCTATTATCATTAATTAATTTAACTTTAAACCATTAAATAATTCTAATTAAGTTAAATAAAAATCAAATCTATGCAAATTAAATTAATCCTCATCACAATAAAATCTCAATTACACTAAATTTAATTTTATTATATTAATGTGAGTGAATTAGGCTTTAATTCCTATCCAATTATTTAATTCTAACTTGTTAAAATTAGCAAATCAAACAGGTTTAATTTTCATTTTAACTTATCTGTTCAAACAATACAAGTCAATAAATCTCATAACAATCAATAGCACTTAATCATATAATTAACATGTAGAAACATAATTAATAGTTCCAATTAAGGCTCAAATCAATCATAGACAATTTCAGTAAACTGAATCAATTTTTAATTAAACTTTCCAAATGGCTCTAAAAATTCCCATAAGCCTATCCATGTACTCAATTTCAATTTGTGCACCCAATAAGATTGTCGATTTCAGTTTCAAAGTTATAACCTTAACAAGTAATTTTCCAATTTGGACAGATATGCACAAATTAAATTACTAGGCACTTAGTTCAATTAGAATTAACAGATAATTAATTAATTAAAATCACGATTAGCAAGTCTAGGTAGTCACACATAAGCTACTACCCTCCTTTCTTGCATCAAAACACAACCCAAATCTTCCCGTGAGGCATCACAATATACCAAATAGCCTAAATCCCTCTCCGAAATAATCAAAACTAGAGCAATGGTAAGTCTAAACTTAAGCTCTTGAAAAGACTTCTCACAGGTCTCACTCCACAAAAGTTTATCCCTTTCCTTGTCAGTTTAGTCAATGGTGAGGCTAGATTGGAGAAATCCTTCACAAATCTACGATAATACCCAACCAATCCCAAGAAACTACGAATCTCAAAAGCATTCTTAGGTTGTCCCCAATCTTGCACTGTTTCTATCTTGGATGAATCTACAGTCACCCCTTTATTGGATACCTCATGGCCTAAGAACTTAACTTTCCTCAACCAAAATTCACATTTCTCAAACTTAGCATACAGTTTGTGGGTTCTAAGCAACTCAAGCACCACTTGCAAGTGTTCTTCGTGCTCCTCCTCAGAGGGTGAGTAAATCAAGATGTCGTCCACAAAGACAACCATAAAATGGTCTAGGAACTCACGGAAGACCCAGTTCATCAAATCCATAAATACAACTGGTGCATTGATTAGCCCAAATGGCATCATTAAAAACTCATGATGGTCATACCATGTACGGAATGTCGTCTTCTAGATATCATCCTCCCTTACTCTCAACTGGTGATAACCCGATCTCAGGTCTATCTTAGAGAAAGAGCAAGACCCCTTCAACTGATCAAACAAATCATCTATACAAGGCCTTGGGTACTTTTTCTTAATAGTTACCCGGTTCAACTTTCGGTAATCTATACAAAGTCGCAATGCACCATCTTTCTTTTTGACAAAGAGAGTCAGTGCTCCCCAATATAAAGTACTAGGGTGGATAAAACCCTTATCTAACAATTCTTGGAGTTTAATCTTCATCTCACTCAACTCGACAAGTGCAAATCTATATAGTGCCATAGAAATCGGTGTCGTACCAAGCACTAAATCAATAGAGAATTCGATCTCTCGAAGAGGTGGCAAACTAGTAAGATCCTCAGGAAAAACGTCCGGGTATTCACAAACCACCCTTGGTAACTCCACTCGGGCTTCATCACACTCCCTACTCAAGAAGTTGGCAAGAAGGCAACTAATCTCACTCTGCCCACGCGGATCATACACCGGTGATAAGACTCTATCAACCTGATCCCCCAAGAAATAAAAGCAATCACCGTTCAAGATACATATAATAACCCTCTAATGGTAACAATCTATGACAATCTAATATGATGACAACCAGTCCATACCTAAAATAACATCAAAACTAGACATGTCAATCAATACAAATGTAAAAAGGAGTCGGCGACCGGCAACCTCTATGTCACAACCTCAACACCTTTGCTTCAAAATAATTTCACCACCAATAGGTGACTCTACACATATAGGAGATGCTAATCGAGCCAACTCTAACCCCAAAATCGATGTAAATGCAAACGAGATAAATCAATGGGATACACCTGTATCAATCAACACATTAGCAATTGAATTGCAAAACAAGAAGGTACCTCTCACTATTAAAGGAGCTGGTACAAGATTTGGCACGGTAATAGCACACACACGCCCTGTAAGTCTCTGCTCAACCTGCTCACCCCTCGGAGCATCAGTCTGATGCACTGATTGAGCCGAAGAGGCTCTCTGATTGGCCCTTAAGGCCTTTGCTGATTGGGCCGGCTAGTAGCTCTATGTCTGCCTCGAACATGACACACCAGGTGTGCCACCCAACTGAGGACAAAACCTCTTCATGTGTCCCTGCTGCCTACATTGATAACAAGTAAGTGGTTGGCCTCTCCCCTAACTCTGGCTCTAAGAATGAGCTGAAGACAATGCAAACCGCTGCCTTCCCCCTCTCTGTGGGCAAGCTGGAGACTTGTGGCCTAACTGACCACACTTGAAACAAGTGACATCTTCCTCACCGCCTCTCTCAGAACCCGAACTCGGTACTGGAAAAGTGGACCTCGATTGAGCTCCCTGGGACTGCTGTGAGTCAAAACCCCTCTGCCTCTTACTATCCCCCTAAATATCCTGACTCTTCTTAGAGCCCCTCATCCTCTCCTCCTCCATCTGCATTACGGTCTCTAGATGAGTCGCCGCCTCCACAAGGCGTCCATAGTCTCTAATCATTGACCTAGTTACTTTGAACATGGGCCGGGCCCAGTCCTCAATCTCTTCTCGAACTCTTAACAACGGTGTTCCTCAGTTGCCATGAGTTCTATTGCAAACCTCAACAAGCTAGTAAATATGGCCTCAAACTCAGCCACCGGAGTGTTCAACTGCACAAGCTTGGAGAACTAATCTCTCAACTTCTCTCGAACTATGGAAAGCAAGAACTTATCCTAGAAGGCGCTAACAAAAGCCTCCCAGGTCACCCCAATGCGCCCACGTGCATACTTCCACCACTGACTCGCATCTCCCTTCAGCTGTAAAGATGCCAAGGTAACAAGTCCGCGGGGGACGTCGCGACAGTTCGGACTCGATTTGTGTTACGGTTCGTAATCTGAACCAAAAGAGTTCAAATCTGACAAATCATTTTGAGAAAACAGATTTTTGAAAGAAGTGCCAAACATGGACTGCTTTGCCAGATACAGAGTCGCTACCTAAATATTTTATTTTGAGAAATTTAGGAAACCCTGACTCGTTGCCTAAGGCCACGTGTCCGTCATCACCAAAGTTGCCTCGGCTCGGGAACTTGGGTACGATTGGGGAAGGTCACTTCGTGAGCACCCCCGCTCGCCCGATAGAAGATCGGCCTCTACTAAACATGATATCAAGTTTTGAAAACGTTATGTGTCCTTATTCCGGTTATTAGCCTAGATTTGCTATGTGATGCGCACAGCATACAAGTATAGACCGGGTCGCCTGAATTGGAACAAGACACTTTATGTTTGTTTTTGAAAGATGGTTTGCTACTCGCAAGTAGGCTAAAAATGTAGATTTTGCCACCCTCAAGTGGGCTTAGAAAAGATGGTTTTGCCACTGTCTAGTAGGGTTAAAACTCACAGTGAATGAATTGTTCCAATCCAAATAACCCAACCTTCACCCACAGGCATTCAAGCAGTTATATCACATAAGCACATAGCCTCATGGTAAGCATGATATTCATGGCAGTCACTCACACGCAAGCAAGGATGCTAAAGCATAAAACTTACTGGGTACTCCAAGCCAAAACAGAAGCTAATTAGAAATCTATACATGATCCTAACTATACAGAAATGCCTAATGCAACACATACAAAGATGCAACTATAGCAGGCTGGTCTATTCTAAGCATGACATGTGAAATGCTACAATTAACAAGTATTCAACTTGGAATTGAAATACAATGCAGTTAGTATGATGCGCCGAGCTCGGTGCATGCAAAACAGATGAATGAATGCAAACATGCTGTCATACTGTATGCTAATTGAAATATGCCCTAATCTAACCATCATAAGCTGGTAAATAAAAGGGAGAAAGACGTGGAGTTGGAAGATATACATCACACGCACACACACTTATTACAATATTGTCCTCGCTCGGAGGGTCCAAATAAATAATATACAGTCCCAAATGAATAATACAGTCCGAATAAGTACAAAACCCTAATTAATTAACAATTTTAACTAGGAAAGCAATAAACTAGCATGCAAGCTAGGGACTGCCTCAACTCTGCTCCGGATGATGAATGATGTATGTTCGGGTTGCCTAGCGCAGAAATCCATTGCGATGCCCCAACTAGCCTCTTGTTTGCAATTGTTCTTGGAATGTGTGCCAAGCTCCAGAAGGCTGTTGTTTCTTGATTTGCTGCAACAGAGAGCAACAAAGGGGGCATGGCAATGTATTTTCACATATGTATGCACACCTCGATCCTCGTGCCACCAATCACGCATCTCGATGCATGATGGCCGAGGAGTCGAATTGCATAACTCAATATGGAATGAATGCACATGAAAACGGAACAAAACCTAAACTCCATCATGGGTAATCCGGAGTGTCGGCGATTGGGAAATTGAGACACGTTCCGTCACTCGGAGTACGAAACGTACCTCGTTTCCCGCGCTCGGGCTAACTCCTATCCCAAACACAATGCAATATGCATGACATGCATGAATGCAACTAACATACAACCTAGCATGTACAATGCTATGAAATGGCATACACGATGCACGAGGTAACATGGCATACACAATGCACTAGCATACATCCTAGCATACACAATGCTATGGAATGACATGGCATACACAATGCATAATGGACATACACCAACACAAGTGGACCTCAGCCACACTCACATAGGAGGCCATAAGATGAAAATAAGACACTCGAAATGCGTGCACACATGCACACAAACCGAGAACCGAACCTAAGGCACGAATGCCACTCTACCAAAGCATGGCAAGGCATGGAACATGGTATGCAAACATGCAAACTTCAGCACTAAAACATGATGCTAAACAGCCCCGAAACATGGAAACATGGCACCCGATGCATGAGATGGACCTCGAAACGCAAAATTACGCACATGGAATGACTTATAGCTATACAAAACATGCATTATTTGAACATGAAGTGTAAAGACAGAGTCAAGATAGTCCCAAAACATGCATTTTTCCAGTTTAGAGCAAGGCCAAAAGGTGCTAGCAACATGGCTTAAATTAGCAAGCAATTTTGACGGGCAAACATGGTTTACATGGAAAGTGTAAGAAGAAAGTGGAAACCAGAAAAAATCAAAGAATAAAACATGCCAAAATATGTCCAAATAACCATTGAAATGAAGCCAAGATATGCACAAATGAGGGGTTCCTTTAGAGGGCATACAAAGGGATTATTAAGCACATGCAAGATAGACATGGAGCATGACCAAGACAACTCTGAAAATCAAATATGATAGTCTCAAAACTCACCAAATTGGCCCTGAAATCAGTCAACAAGGCATGCAAGATAGAGCCTCTTTGGAAGGCCAAAATGACCACCAAATAAGTCAAGGTGAGAGGGGGTCACCCCCCTCTGATTGGGAGGCTCAAAACAGTGTTTTAGCCACCAGAAATCCACTGGATTTCAGTGTCTAGAAGGCCAAACAAAGCATGCAATTGGAGCTTAGGTGTAAGGCTCAAAATAGGAGACAATCAAGCATACAAGGAAGCATATGACCTCAAACGAAAATGGAACCTTAAACAACCTTGAAGATGAGACTAAAAAAAAGATATTTTTAAGTTCATGACAACTCTCAAAAATGAACACAAGTAGGGCTAATCTATCATGCAAAAATGGCCCTAAAAGAGAGTTTAGAGACAAGGGCTAGTGGCCGGCCCCAAATGGCAAAGAGCCCTTCAACAAAGTTGAAGAGGGACTCAAAAAAGGCACTTTATAGTGTACATCAAGTCTCAAAAATGAACACAAGTAGGGCTAAACAAGCATGCAAGAAAAAGCCCTAAAAGAGGGATAAAGAGACAAGTGGTAGTAGATGGCCTCAAAAAGAGGAGAGCCCTTCAACAAAGTTTAAGAGGGGCTCAAAATAAGGTATTTTACAGTTTATGACCAAGTCCAAAACAGCTCACAAATAAGCCTAAAATACCATGCAAAAATAGGCCAAAAAGAGAGATAAGGAGACAAGTGATAGTAGGAGACCTCAAATAGCAAAAGGACCTTGATTAACATGAAAAGGAGCTCAAAATATGACTATTTAAAGTTCGGGTTGGAGCCCAAAAATGTAAGCAACAAAGGCTAAGATTGCATGCAAAATAGGAACAAAAAAGAGGGAAAGGAAACTTACCCTTGTAGCACAAAGCTCCACCAGCCTTTGGGTTGTAGTGTAAAATGGTGTAGGACTTAAGGGGTTTTGAGGCTTGGAGTAGAGAGGGAGAGAGGTTGAATGCAAGAGCTCCAAAAAAAATTTTGTAACCTCCCAAAATGCAGCTGGAGCTGCTGGTTTTATAGAGGGAGGAGTGGAGGAAAGGGGGGGAAATTCAAATTCAAATTTCCCTCCCAAAAGGTTGACCCTCGGGCATAGGGCCTAGAGAAAAACAAATTGCACATCTACAACACACTTGGGGAGGGGGTCATGGCCGGCCAGTTCAAAAGGGCAAAAAAGGTCATCCAACTAGGTAAGTGGCCGGCCTGCCACATTTTCTGGCCGGCCTGCTACTTTTCAGGAAAAAAAAATGGGTCTGCCGGAAAGAAAGGTGGCCGGCCAGTGATAAGGAAGTCCAATGGTGGCCATTCAAGTGTCAAAATTGAAGCCCCGGAAGTTATATTTCCATGGCACAAACCTTGCATTAAAATTCCTTCTGTGGAAAAAGTTATGCTCTTTTTGGTGAAGCCACGCAGATTCGGTCCAACCGGAGTGATGCCCTACTTCAATTAACTATATCTCCCCCGTCCGGAATTGGATTTAGGAGATTCTTGAGTGCAAAATGAAGCCCCGGAAGTCTTATTTCCAACGGTGGTGGCCTCATAGCTTGATTCCAAGTATGCAAATGAATAGGCCCGATTCAACGAGGGCTGCTCGACTCTTTCTTAACGGTTCATGCCCATTTTGTCCTCTAACTGGATTTCTTCCCTCTTCTCCTCTTTTCTTCAACTCCAAACCCCTAATTAAGGTGCTTTGAAAGGTTTTTCAAAGATTTCATCTCTCCTTCATTCATTTCCATTTTGTCCTTGCTCGATTTAGCGAAAAGCGCTACATTTGACAAAATGCAAGCCTCGGAACATCGTAAAAACTTTATTCCAAAAACGTTTTGAAAGAGAGGGTTTTAAGACTAAAATATTTTGATCAAGATTGTTTTGCTCCAAAAAGGGGTATGAAGTTGAGCTTTGACTCTCTCCTTGTCGAAGAAACTGAACTTTTTCCCTGCACACCTTCCAAAACCATCAGTCGCGTCCAAGTCTTAAAGGTGGTCAAAAATGGGGTGTCTACAGTTGCCCCTCTTTGATAGAACTCGAAAGTCAAGAAGTGACGGGAGTGAATGTCAAAGCCCAGAGATGACCCATTTTTGACAAGGGCGAAGACTTAGACAAACAATCAAAGTACAGATAAATAAATGGTTGCACCCGCAGGCTGCCTACGTATCCCTTTGCAAGGAATCAAACCAGCATAGTTCAGGGGCAGGATGCAAAATGATATGTAGAAATATTTTGATAATTGGACTTATACGCTACGCGAAGCCGCTTTGAAGATTGAGGATTCATGTAATGCACTGCAATGTAGTGGCTAAAATGCAATGTGATAGCTAGGAAAAGGGAGGTACCTTACAGGGCAATTGGCAATGACTTGCCTCGACAATGTCCTACCTCATGCTGATGTGGGAATCTTCCTCTTCTTCTCAGTTAAACCATAGGTACTACTTTTCTCCCTGACTATGGTTGCAGCTTTCCCTATTCTCCAACAGGGTGATAGACTAGGTTGGATCAATATCCAGAATTGAGGTGCATACAGATACTATCTCAATCTATGGGGCTGCCATACAGATTTCAAGCCGAGGATATACCCCTGGGTATTTAAACCAGACTTTAGTCTCGGAAATCCCGAACTTTTGCGTTCTAGGCATAAGCCATTCGAACTCTAGTTTCCACCGTCTCAGTTGGTCTCCTAGGAACTCACATAAACCACAGGCGGTGGCTCTACAGACCACCTAAGTCGTTAAACACGACAAACACCAAAGGAATTGCACCTTTAGAGGATTTAAGGTCTCCTAGCCGGGCAATAAAACAGATATGATGCAATGGATGTAATAGATGTGATGCAATAGATAATAGATGCGATGCAACAGAGAGTACAATAGATGCAAAATGGCGACATATACTAACCACGCTAGACTCGTGAGTGAAGGAAGAACAAAGAAAATCAATCAGGAGCGCGTTCCACGCAACCTAAGATAAATTCCAAACACGCTGAAATCGTGTGAGGAATGGGACACTCAGACCACGCTGAAATCGTGAGAGGAGGTCCAAAAACAACCCGCCCAGCGCGTCTACAACGCAACCTGAGGTAAATTCCAAAAACGCTGAAATCGTGTGAGGAAAAGAACACTCTAACCATGCTGAAAACGTGAGAAGAGGTCCGAAAACAACCGCTCAAGTGCGCGCACAATGCAACCTAAGATAAAATCCAAACATGCTGAAATCGTGTGAGGAAAAGAACACTCTAACCACGCCGAAATCATGAGAAGAGGTCTGAAAACAACTGCTCAAGTGTGCGCACAACGCAACCTGAGATAAAATCCAAACACGCTGAAATTGTGTGAGGAAAAGAACACTCTAACCACGCCGAAATCGTGAGAAGAGATCCAAAAACAACCGCTCAAGTGCGCACACAACGCAACCTGAGATAAAATCCAAACACGCTGAAATCGTGTGAGGAAAGGGACACTCAAACCACGCTGAAATCGTGAGAAGAGATCCAAAAACAACCACTCAAGTGCGCACACAACGCAACCTGAGATAACATCCAAACACGCTGAAATCGTGTGAGGAGAAGAACACTCTAACCACGCTGAAATCATGAGAAGAGGTTTGAAAACAACCGCTCAAGTGTGCGCACAACGCAACTTGAGATAAAATCCAAACACGCTGAAATCGTATGAGAAAAAGAACACTCTAACCACGCCGAAATCGTGAGAAGAGGTCTGAAAATAACCGCTCAAGTGCGCGCACAACGCAACCTGAGATAAAATCCAAACACGCTGAAATCGTGTGAGGAAAAGAACACTCTAACCACGCCAAAATCGTGAGAAGAGATCCAAAAACAACCGCTCAAGCGCGCACACAACGCAACCTGAGATAAAATCCAAACACGCTAAAATCGTGTGAGGAAAGGGACACTCAAACCACGCTAAAATCGTGAGAAGAGATCCAAAAACAACCGCTCAAGTGCGCACACAACGCAACCTAAGATAACATCCAAACACGCTGAAATCGTGTGAGGAGAAGAACACTCTAACCACGCTGAAATCGTGAGAAGAGGTTTGAAAAGAACTGCTTAAGTGCGCGCATAACGTAACCTGAGATAAAATCCAAACATGCTGAAATCGTGTGAGGAAAAGAACACTCTAACCACGCCGAAATCATGAGAAGAGGTCTGAAAACGACCGCTCAAGTGCGCACACAACGTAACCTGAGATAAATTCCAAACACGCCGAAATCGTGTGAGGAACGGGACACTCAAACCACGCTGAAATCGTGAGAGGAGGTCCAAAAACAACCTATCAGGCGCGTGCTCGGCGTAACCTGAGAAAGTCCCGGGGGACAATGATCCCAAACGCTGCTCAGCATAAAACGATAAAAGGTAGAAGATAACACAAGATGCAAATAGATGCAAGTATGGTGTGCATGACAATACAAGTGGAAAAGTGCATAACAATGCGGGTGGAAGGGTGCATAACTTTGAAGTAGGCTTGATCTTGCGCTTGAGGTAGGGCCACACTCATACTTCGGAGCATTGACAAGGCTTGAAAAGGTATATCCGGAATACAATCACGGAATTTTCTGAAGTTGAAGCATACTCAGATGCTTCGATTTTTGCTCTTTTTCTTTTCCTTTGTAGTCCGGAACCAATATAGTTTTAGATAGGTCCTGGTTTTACTGTTCTCACGTGACCTGGGTTGAACCCTGCGGTTTTTGAAAGAACAAAATCTCGTTTTGCACAAACACGGAGAACGGCACGGCACTCTGAGCACAAAACGATTTTTTTTGAAAGTGAGAGAAGTTCTCAATTGGATATTGAGCCTACAACTGGCCACTGTCAAAATGACTCAACAACGAAAAACAAAAGGGAAACAACCTAAACACAAACATAGACACTTGAAATGACTCAAAACAAAAAACCGAAACAAACAAAAAACAAGAGACACGACACACAGACGTGTTACAAAGATGAGAGACCTCTCAGTTCGCGAGGAGCCAGTTTCTCTGGGTATTGCTTCCCAGCCTTTCTCATTTGTGGTTCTCACATCACTCGGCCCTCAGGCTCTGTTTTTCTGAAAAAGCCCTTTTCTCACTTTTTCTCTCAACGCACATCTCTCTATTCTTCAATCTCTCATTTTTCATCCCTCCCCTGGGTGGTTGATGGATAAACAAGAAATTGCGGGCTCATGCCCCTAGCATTCTGCTAGATCCTTCTTCTTCTGCGCGCGGCTAGTGAGTTTCTCCCACAGAGGGGCTGTATTACAACTGGGTGTGTAGCAAATCTGCAGCTGACATCGGTTGACGATGCTCTGCTAGGGGGTTTGGATGTGATCAGATCTGTCCAGATGGGGGAGTGGAATATCTTATCCATTCCAGTTCGTGCTTCGCACTTGGCTCGACACCTCGTTGCTCGGAGGGTGTGAGAGCTTTTCGGTCCTTTTGTGGTTAGCTTCAGTGGTGCCCTCTTCTAGCAGGTAGAGTGTCCTTCTTGGCAAGTATGTTGACAATGGGAAAAGACAGGAAGCCTGACTCAATTGTGCCCCTAGTTTATCATTTTCACCATTTTTTTTGGTTTTCTACTAAAACAATTTTAACCCAAATGAGAGTTAGATTAACGCGCTTGTTCGATTTTCTGATTCAAAATCATGCAAGTTAGGTTATGAGCACTGAATATTTTCCTTTTTTGGGTCCAGGAAAAAGGTCCAGTTTTGAAAAAAAAATGGGATAGTTTTTTGAGAGAAAATCAGTCAACCTCAGTAAAAATTCTCAAAAACTGTTTTTGCAATCGGCCACTGCTCAACGAGCATAGAACCCACTCTCGAGATGCACAACCTCAGATCCGAAGGAAAATTGCCCCTTTGCTTGAAGAGAGCTACATGGCAACAGAAAGTTGCCCCTTGTTTGAACGACACCACGGCGCATTGAATGGCAACAGAAAGTTGCCTCTTGTTTGGATGGCACCGCAGCGCGTTACAGTCAGTCCTCAGAGCGACGAACATAACCAAACTCTCAGATACAGAGAAGACAAAGATGACCAGAACCATCGCATGGACACAGTCGAATTTGAAGTGTTTTACGGCTGGACTTCAGGATGAAGTTGCCTACGTATCCCAAAGATGGGAATCAAGCCTTATGTAGTTCGGGGTTAAGGTACACTCGGGTATTAACCTCTCCTTTTTAGGCTCTAATTTTTGCCAAGGCGCCCGTCGCGGGTTTTCGACCTTGCGAGCTTTGTTCTTCTTTCTTTTCAATTCTTTTCATTTCTTTCCTTGTTTTTTCCTTTTTCATCTTTTCTTTTCATTTTCTTCATTTTTTCCTTTTCTTTTTTTTTTCATATATATATATATATATATTTTCTCTTTTTTTTGTTCTTTTTCTTCTTTTTCTTGCTCTAACTTTTGCCTGGGTCGCCCTTCTTGGTTTTCGGCCCAACGAGCCTCTCAAGGGTAAAAGTGTAGCTTTGTCCATGCCGAATGGTTTTGAGATCCTGAAGTTATCTGAATCCAGGAGAGTGGCTTATGTTTGCTGACGATGCAAGGGTCCATCCCATAGGGGGGCGAATTTGCCCCTAGTGTTGTGGATAGGAACTTGGTGACTCATCTTTGACTCTTTGAGCGCATCTGACATTTTTGCCCCTAGTTCGGGGGGTGCTTTTGATTTAACTTCGTAAGCTTCCTTTGATCACATCTGATATTCTCGCCCCTAGTTCATGGGCTGCTTCTGATCTGGCTACACAGGCCTCACTTTGCAGTTGACCGTTGAACATTCTGAATTCAAGTTCAAGGTTTGGAGGCAAAGGGGTTTAGTCTCGAGGCTGAGAACGATCCTAGGCTGCACAATCTCAAGAGCGATTCCACATGTCTTCGAGGACGCATAAAACATTTTTGAAAGTTTTTAAGCGACAAATCGCTCATGTTGAAACGATTTAGAACCAATCTGGATCAAAGCTAGGGTCCTTCTCAATACTCACACTAACAAGCATGTTTTCATTCATTAAGGGCTTAGCACGCCTCTCTTTCTCTCAGTTTGATCAAAGTTTTGCAAATCCCGAGGAATTCTTTCCTCTTCGTTTTCATCACAGTGTTCAAAAGGTTTTGAAAAACTTAGGTCAATGCAATGAGTTCGAGGCACGGAAAAGTAGGCGAAAAGCACTGCCATTTCATTCAAAACTTCTGGCACAACTGGCGCAAGGCAGAAGCGAGCACAAGAATGTGAAAATCACTACTATTCATTTCAATCTGTTGGCATTACTGGCTCCAAGGCAGAAACAGACTCAAAAGAAAATGAAAAGACAAACACAAAACAAACAAGTGATGTCCGAGGTAACACTCCCGAAATCTCCCGACTCCAACAAAAATAGGACTGACTCGGTACAACAAGACAGACCCAATTGACTCAGTAAGAAAAGACTGACTCTATACAAAAAAACAAGACTGACTCAATACCCAAGTCAGAAAGTACAAAAATCAGTATTCACAAATGCTCAAAAAAGGCGTCTTTGTCGCCACATCCGGAATGGCGGGGCCCCCCGCAGGTGGTTCATCCCCTTGATCACATGGTCACGTTATCGCCCAAGTTCACCGATCCAGTGCCGATAGACTTTGCAGAGCTTGGCGCGGCAATGACCCTGTTGTCAATCAAATCTTGCACTTCATGGCGAAGATGAGAGCAATTGTTGGTGCCATGATCGGTTTGCTGATGGAAGGCACAGTACTGGGCGGCATCATGCGTAGCCGGAAGAGGGTTCGGGAGAGGCCAAGGCTCAAGGGGTTTGAGATGGCCTTGTCCAACAAGGACTTGGAGAGCTTTGGACAAAGGCATGTGGAGGGCATGGAAGACCCTCTAACCTCGGGGTTGGTACTTCAAATGTGGATTTTTACTGGATACACCAGCAACGGGATTGATGGGCGCCAACTGGGTTTGCTGATCTCTTCTGAGTGCAGGATTATAGCTGAAAGGAACGTTTCCGATACAACGACCCTTCTTCCGGCTTACCCCTTGATTCAAACTGCTCTCATTCTGAGTGGCCAAAGTGCCATCCACAATCTTTGCAACAACTACAATTACTTGCTATTTATCCAGCCCTTCCGCTTTCAAAGCCTCAACAGCCCACTGAAGGTGTTCATGGGGACCAATGCATGCCCCTACCTGGTTCTTACCACTCGCCTCTACTTGGTCAAGGGATCGGCCTTCTTCAAATGCAGCCCGTCCCAAGATTGGGGAGCCTTTTATTGTGAAACTCCTAGCATGTGCTGTGGTCGATGATGGAGCCAATGTCCCAGAGGCTAGATCTGTCACAGTCCTTTGAAGATCTTCGATCATTCTTTTCAGCTCAGAAGTAGTGGGCTCACGGGTTTGAGATGATTGGGGTCCAGGTGCATCCATCATGCATAAGTCCATGCTTTCTGGAATGAACACCTCAGGCTTGGGTAGATGAAATTTGGGGTGATGTATATGCTGGGGTCGAAGGTGGATGGTAGTGTATGAATGAGGTTGAGGTGTAGAGGTGATGGGTCAGTACTAACTTGAGGTCCTTTTGGTGGAGCTAGGGTCTCTTTGTCAATAAGATCCTGAATCTTATGACGGAGGTGGATCTGTGGTTCAGATCATGACCGTCTTTGTTGATGGTAAACCTGATGTTTAAATGGGTCATATCTTGGTGGAAGAGGGTTTGGAAGGGGTTGGGGTTCTAGAAGTTCTAGGTGCCCTTCTTCTCGCAACTTTTTCAAAGCTTGAAAGAGACTCATGTAAAGAGGATGGAATTTTCAGGCTTGGGGCCGAGTTGAAGTGGTTGGTTCTTGGCCATTGAGGGAAGTGGTGATAGTGTCTACTTCTGAGCATTTCGCAGCTGTGCTACCATCAGTAATAGGATTGGAACTGCGAGCAACATTCCTCTTCAAAGGCTCATTATCTTCTGCAAAGATCCCTTATCTAATGGCATCCTTGATTTGAACCCCCATTTCATGAAGGGCTGGAAAGGTAAACAGAGGTAGAATGACCATCTTTTGCAGCAACTTGCCATGCAAATTCCGAACAATCATCCTGATCTGATCTTTGTCGGAAGGCCTTGTAGTCATCATTGAGGCCTTTGCTCTCCATCTCACCACGAACTCTGAGAAACCCTCCTTTGGCTCTTGGCGGGTGACTTCGAGATCACGAGTTGTGACCTCGATCTGTGTGTTATAGGAGTATTGAGCAATAAAGGCCTCAGCCAGCTCTTTCTAGTTCTGTTTCACAAAGTTCTCTAATTTCGCATACCAGATTGCGGCTATCCCAGACAGGGTTCGGCCGAACAGTGACAATTTCTGGGCTGTGGTCAAACCCATTGGCCTCAAGATATCAGAAAACAGTTGAAGGTGCACCATTGGGTCTTTAGAGCCATCGAATCGATCGATATGCCGCATTTTAAATCGTTCCGGCAAGGTCACCACTAAGTCGGTATAACCATCCTCTATATCAGGAATAGAGTGGGCCCCTTGAGACTTTTTGAACAATTTCTCAAGCTTGCTCACTTTCAATGCTGTGGGGTCCGTCTCGAACTCAAAGGGGGAGTTGTAGACACCACATTTTTGACCGACCTTAAGACTCACACGTCACCGATTGAGCGCTTGGTGATGTTGCATATTGTGCTCGTTCTGAGGTTGCAGAGTCCCGGCAGCGAGCCTTGCCTCCAGACTTCCGGACTCTTTTGTGCTTTGCCTCAGTTTGCGAACCAGGCTCGATTTTCTCTGTTTTCTCTTCCAAAAGGAAGGGAGAGGTCTCGTAGACCATCTCTCAGTGGCCGTAGGCTACATTTTGTGGTCGTAGGCCATTTTGCCCGTTTGGAGTCCGGTTTTCAATTTTTCGGAGCCGTTGGCTATGTGCCTCGGTTCGGGACCGCTTAACCACCTCCGTTTGCTCCGGTTTTTGGCACATACCTTATTTCCTCCCTTTTGAGGGACACTATGGTCCGAGAGACCGACTTCGTGGTCGAACACCACTTCCAGTGCCTAACAGTCAGTTTTCGGGGCCCCGGGCTGAGCGTTTTGGCGCCCGAGCCTTGCTTGAAAGCATTGTTGGGCTCCGACCCAAACTATAAATAGTCATATTTTGAGTTCATTTTCATGTTTGATTAAGGACCTTTTACTATTTGAGGTCTCCTACTATCACTTGCCTCTTTAACTCTCTTTTAGGCTTATTTTTGCATGGTATTTTAGGATTACTTGTGAGCTGTTTTGGACTTGGTCATAAACTACAAAATGTCTTTTCTTGAGCCCGTCTTCAACTTTGTTGAAGGGCTCTCTTCAGTTTGAGGCCAGCAACTACCACTTGCCTCTATATCTCACTTTTTGGACTTTTTGGGAGGAAATTTCAATTTCAATTTCCCCCCCTTTTCCCCCACTCTTTTGCCTATATAAACACCCCCCCAGCTCTGGTTTTAAGGGTTAGAAAATTTTGGTTTGAAGTTCTCACATTAAATCTCTCTCTCTCTCTCTACTCTAAACCTTAAAAACCCCCTTGGTTCTTCACCAACCCATAGCCCCACCCTTCCATCCTCCATTCCAGAAGCTTGAGGTTGTTCTTCAGAGCCTAGGAGCACTGCATTTTGGTCCAAAAGGCTGTCAAAGATTAGTCTTCAAGGGTAAGTCCTCTTCTCCCCTTTTTGACCCTTTTCTTGGTTCATATTCTAGCTCCTTGTGCTTACTTTTTTGAGCTCCGACCCTAACTGAAAATAGCATTTTTTTGAGCTCTATTTCATGTTTGTTTAAGAGCCTCTCACTGTTTGAGGCTTCCTTGTGGCACTTGCTTCTTTACCTTTCTTTTATGCCATTTAATTGCATAGTATTTTAGGCCTATGTATAAACTGTTTTGAGGCATGTTGTAGACTGTAAAGTGGCTTATTTTGAGCCCTTCTTCAACATTATTGAAGGGCTCCTCACTGTTCGAGGCTTCCATTTGCCACTTGCCTTCGTATCCCTCTTTTGGCCTTATTTTTGCATGATTTGTTAGCCCGTTGTGCTTCTGTTTTTGAGCTCTGGTCCGAACTATAAATACCCTTATTTTGACCCCCTCTTCATGTTTCATTGGGGGTGTTTTGTTGTTTGAGGCATCCTTTGTATACTTTGTGGTGAAGCCCTCTTTTTGGCCTTATCTTGCATAGTACTTTAGGCTTGCTTGTGCACTGTTTTGGGTTTGGTCACTAACTGTAAAATGCCATGTTTTGAGCCTCTCTTCAACTTTTTTGAAGGGATCTCTTCCATTTGGGGCTAGAATCAGCTACTTGCTTCATTATCTCAATTTTAGGGCCATTTTTGTATGCTAGCTTAGCCCCATTTGTGTTCACTGTTTGGCCTTGCTTAAAACTGTAAATATGCATTTTTTGAGACTGCCTTGCTTCTGTATTCATGCTTCATATTCAAATAATGCATGCTTTGTATAGCTATAAGTCATTCCATGTGCCTAATTTTGGATTTCGGGTTTCATTTCATGCATCGGAGGCACTTTTGCCATGTTTCGGGGCTGTTTTGCATCAATTTTTGCTACTGAAATTTGCATGCTAGTATGTCATATTCCATGTCTTGCCATGTGTCTTGTTAGAGTGGCATTCGGTGCCTTAGGGTCGGTCTTCGGTTTGCGTGCACGTGAGCACGCATTTCGAGTGTCTCATTTTCATCTAATGGCCTCTTATGTGAGTGTGGCTGAGGTCCACTCATGTTGGTGTAAGTCCATTATGCATTGTGTATGTCATTTCATTCCATAGCATTGTGTATGCTAGGCTGTATGTTAGCGCATTGCGTATGTCATGTTACCTCGTGCATCGTGTATGCCATTTCATAGCATTGTGCATGTTAGGTTGTATCTTAGTTGCATTTCATGCATGTCATGCATATTGCATTGTGTTCGGGATAGGAGTTAGCTCGAGCACGGAAGCGAGGCGTTCGTACTCAGTGGCGGAGCGTCTCAATTCCCGATCCAAACACTCCGGATTATCCATGATGGAGTTAAGTCTTATTGTGTTCATATGTGAATTAATTTCATATTGAGTTGCGCAATTCGACTCCTCGGCCATCATGCATCGAGATGCGTGATTGGTGGCACGAGAATCGAGGTATGCATACATATGTGAAAATATATTGCAATGCCCCTTTCTTGCTCTCTGTTGCGGCAAATCAAGAATCAGCAGCCTTCCAGAGCTTGGCATGCATTCCAAAAACAATTGCAAACAGAGGCTAATTGGGGCATCGCAATGGATTTCTGCACAAGGCAACCCAGACATGCATCATTCATCATCTGGAGAAGAGTCAAGACAGTCCCTGGCTTGCATGCCAATTTATTATTTTTCTTAGTTAATTTGTAAATTAATTAGGGATTTGTACATATTTAGACTCTTTTATTTGGACTGTACTATTTATTCGGACCCTCCGAGCGAGGGCAATGTTGTAATAAGTGTGCGTGAGTATGATGTATGTCTTCCAACCCCACGTCTTTCTTCCTTTTTATTTACCTGCTTATGATGGTTAGATTAGGGCATATTTCAATTAGCATACAGTATGATAGCATGTTTGCATTCATTCATCTGTTTTGCATGCACCGGGCTCGGCGCATCATACCAACTGCATTTGTATTTCAATTCCAAGTTGAATACATGTTAGCTGTAGCATTCCATATGCCATGTTTAGAATAGCCAAGCCTGCTATAGTTGCATCTTGCATGTGTTGCATTAGGCATTTCTGTATAATTAGGATCATGCATGGATTTCTAATAGCTTCTGTTTTGGCTTAGAGTACTCGGTGAGTTTTTATGCTTTAGCATCCTTGCACGCATGTGAGTGACTGCCATGAATAGCATGCTTACCATGAGGCTATGTGCTTATGTGATATAACTGCTTGAATGCCTGTGGGTGAAGGTTGGGTTATTTGAATTGGGACAATGCATTTGATTGTTTGTTTTAAGCCCACTAGATAGTGGCAAAATCATGTTTTCTTAAGCCCACCTGAGGGTGGCAAATCCACGTCTTAGCCTACTTGCGGGTAGCACCATCAAACCATTTTAAAAAACAAACATGAAATGTGTTGTTCCAATTCAGGCGACCCAGTCTATACTTGTATGATGTGCGCATCACATAGTAAATCTAGGCGAATAACCGGAATAAGAACACATAATGTTTTCAAAACTCGATATCATGGTTAGTAGAGGCCGATCTTTGATCGGGCGAGTGGGGGTGCTCATGAAGTGACCTTCCCCAATCGTACCCAAGTTCCCGAGCCGAGACAACTTTGGTGATGACGAACACGTGGCCTTAGGCAACGAGTCAGGTTTCCTAAATTTTTCAAAATAAAATATTTAGGAGGCGACTCTGTATTTGGCAAAGCAGTCCATGTTTGGCACTTCTTTCAAGATTTAGAACCGTGACACAAATCGAGTCCGGAAATATGCGAGGTCCCCCCGAACACATCTTGGTTTGGCGACTTCTTTGAGGGATTTAGAGAACTTGACTCGAACTCATGATATCTGGTTTTGACTACACTTGTGTGTTTCTTTGCATTGCATTTGCATTGGTGCGCCTAGGACATCGTGTTTGCCATCTACTATTCCTGAATGGTTTGCCAGAGGCTTGTCTTGTCAAGGCATGACCATAAGGCTGACCGGTTGTGGGCTCTACCAGTATGGGAACACAAACCCCGGTTTTACCGGGGCACCCTTTTTGACCATTCGACCTAGTGCATATTCGGATCCATAGTGACCATTCCAAACTAGGACAGGTTGCTTACGATGGGTTGTTTGAAACATTGCGTCGTGGTGAAACCCTAGCTCGACAAAATAGGGCGAAACCCTACCCCACCATAGGGGTGTTTTGGCTCTCACTTATACATTATGTGCTTTTAGAGTCGTCTCTGAGAATGCATGTGTCGGTTTACAAGTTTGGGCATCAAACTGCGGGCACCAATTTAGTATTTTGGGATTGATTTACGAGGGTAACAGTTCTGGTGAATTTTGGGCGAAATTGATGAGAACCTGATCATCTGCTACTGCTTGTATCTGTTTTGGTGAAGTTGGTGAGTGCGCTCTGTTTTCTCTTTTGCTAGGGTAGTCCGGAACCATAACCCGAAGGCTCGATATCCCCCAAGGTTCATCGAACTTGTCTTGATAAACTTTGTCGGTCGAGATTGATTCAAGGCAATCAGTATTCCTTTGCGAGCGAGGTAAAAAGGCGATCGAGCACAAATCACCGATTCAGCGATTACGGATCAATGGCCCTTATCCACCCCACGGTGAACAGTCGGTTTGAGGCCTCGGTTTTTATCCACGAGATAGATATACCAATCGATCGAGATGGATCAGCGAAATCGTCGGTGGAGGCAATGATCGTCGAATCTGAAACTATGAAACTCATTGACAAGGCTGTCCATCAAGTGAAATTCTCCAAGCGGCGGTGCAATCATGGCTCAGCGAAGAGCTTATCACCCGGTATGCTTGACAAAGCGGCGCGTCCGCTTCACAACAAGTTCCTCCCCCAGCAAGAGCTCCAACACTTGGGGAGACGCCAAATGTCCAGGAAGGTACGGACATTCTGGTAGGGCCGGTTCCACCTCCAATTTTACCCCAACTATCCAAAACACCTACCAATCTACCGGACTCTCCTTGAGTTCGAGTCGACCCTGGCGTTGAAGTTGAGCAAGCTTGAAAAGTTGTTCAAGAAATCCCGAGGTAAAGTCCATCCGGACATTGAGGCGGGTACAAGCCTTGTTGTGATTGTGGAGACAGATTCAAGATGCCTCACATCGACCCGTTTTGGTCGGAGATCCCATGGTCCACTGAGTTTGTTTTCGGATGTTCTGCGATGGGCTTGACAAGATTCTGAAGCTTTCCTTTTGGCGGGACCACTGTCGGGTATTGCGACCATCTGATGCCAAATTGGAAGATTGATTGAAGCAATTTGGGAGGAGATGGCCGAGGCCTTCGTCGCACAATATTCATACAATACCCAAATCGAGATTACGACCCGTGATCTTGAGACGACGAGGCAGGAGCCTAAGGAGAGCTTCTCAGAATTCGTGGCCCGTTGGAGGGCCAAAGCCTCAATGATGATCATTAGGCCAACGGATAAGGATCAAATATGGATGGTTGTACGCAACCTCCAGCCCAAACTAATGTAGAAAATGATCGTGGTCCCCTTCTCTACCTTTTTAGATTTGCATGAGATGGGAGTACAGATCGAGGATGCTATGAAGCAGGGCCTCATTGACCAGGAGAAGGAGCAGCCCGGGAGGGCGTTTACCCGCAGTTCAAATGCGACCACCAGTGGTGACGCAGCTGCAAGATCTTCCGAAGTGGGCATGGTCACCACCACCACACCAAGAGTAGCCATCCCCTTTGTTGGTGCATCCACTTCAAACCCCTGAACTTCAGACTATCTACCCCGCGGCAAAAGGGTTTTCACCCCACTCAATATGTCTTTGTCTAAAGCCCTGGGGGTCCTACTCAAGAAAGGACATCTGAAACCGTTAGAGCAATGGCCTCTACCCGATCCTCTCCCTCCAAAGCATGACCTGACTAAGTACTGTGCTTTCCATCAACAAACCGGTCATCACCGGCGGTTGTGTCGTCCGCCACCACGAGATACAAAATTTGATTGACAACGGGGTCATCCCCCATATCTGCAAAGTCTATCGGCACTTGATCGGTGAACTTGTGGGGATAATGTGATGTGATCGAGGATGAACCACTGCGGGCGTTCAGTTTATTTCAGATATGGTGTATGGCACGCACTGTTTTGAGCATTTGTGAATGCTGGTTTTTGTACATTCTAACTTAGGTATTGGGTCAGTCTTGTTGTTTTGTTTTTGAGTCTGTCTTTTTGTTTTGAGTCAGTCTCTTTTGTTTTGGGTCTGTCTTGTTGTATCGAGTCAGTCTTGTTGTATAAGAGTCGGGTGATTCCGGGGGGGTGTTACTTCGGGCGTCACCATTTTGTTTTGTGTTTGTCTTTTCGTTTTGTTTTGAGTCTGTTTCTGCCAGGGAGCCAGTTGTGCCAACAGATTTTTGAATGAAACAGTAGTGATTTTCACGCTCTCGCATTTGCTTCTGCCTTGTGCCAGTTATGCCGAAAGTTCTGAATGAGATGGCAGTGTTTGACTAGAAGCTGTGTCTTTTCTGTGCCTTGAATTCATTGCATCGACCTAAGTTTTCCAAAACTTTTTGAACACTGCGGTGAAAACAAAAAGGAAGGAATTCTTCGAGATTTGCAAAACTTTGATCAAATTGAGAGAAAGAGAGGCATGATAGGCCCTTAATGAATGAAATCATGCTTGTTAGCGTGAGTACTGAGAAGGACCCTGGCTTGATCCAGACTGGTTTCACATTGTCTTCAGCGCGAGCGATTTGTCACTTTCTTAAAAATTTTCAAAAACAAAATGTTTTGCGCGGTCCTGTGAAGACCTGTGTGGAATCGTTCTTGAGATTGTGCAGCTTAGGATCGCTCTCAGCCTCGAGACTTGAGCCCTTGCTTTCAAACCTTGACCTTGGGTTCAGAGTGTTCAACGGTTAACCACGATATGAGGCCTGTGTGGCCAGATTTGAAACAGCCCTCGAACAAAAGGCACCAAAGTCAGATCAAGAAGATCAGACCTCATCAGAAGAAGCTTGCAAAGCTAGAACAGAAGCACCCCTCGAACTAGGGGCGACAATATCCGATGTGCTCGAAGAGCCGAAGATGGATCCTTCTGCAAATCGATACAACAACCACTCTCTTGGATACGGATGGCTTCGAGATCCTAAAACCATTTGGCATGGACTTGTTACACTTTTACCCTTTGAGAGGCTCGCTGGGCCGAAAACCCGGAAGGGCGACCCAGGCAAAAGTTAGAGCAAGAAAAGATATATACAAAAAGCAAAACAAAAAAAAAAAAGAAAAGAAAAGCAAAAAAAAAGAAAAAAAAGAGAAGAAAAGAATTGAAAAGAAAAGAAAAACAGAAGCTCGCAAGGTCGAAAACCCACGACGGGCGCCTTGGCAAAAGTTAGAGCCTAAAAAGGAGAGGTTAATGCAGGTGTACCTTAACCCCGAACTCGTAAGGCTTGATTCTGTCTTTGCGATCGTAGGCAACTTCATCTGAAGTCGGCCATAAAACACTTCAAATTTGATTGTGTCCATGCGATGGTTCTGGTCATCTTTGTCTTCTCTGTATCTGAGGATTTGGTTGTGTTCGTCACTCTGAGGACTGACTACAATGCGCTGCGGTGCCATTCAAACAAGGGGCAACTTTCCGTTGCCATTCGACGCACCACAGTGCCGTTCAAACAAGGGGCAACTTTCCGTTGCCATACAGCTCTCTTTAAGCACGGGGCAGTTTTCCTTTGGATCTGAGGTTGTGCATCTCAAGAGTAGGTTCCACTTTCGTGACGATGTACGTTTACCAAAAGCAGTTTTGAGAATTTTCTTGAGGTTGACTAATTCTCTCGAAAATTATTCCATTTTTCTAAAACTGGACCACTTTCTTGGACCCAAAAAGGAAAATTTTCAGTGCTCATAACCCAACTTGCATGATCACAAATCAAAAATCGGACAAGCATGTTTATCTAACTCTCGTTTTGGTCAAAATTGTTTTAGTAGAAAACAAAAACAAAACATGGTCAACATGATGAACTAGGGGCATAGTTGAGTTAGGTTCTCTGTCTTTTTCCCTTTATCAACGCACTTGCCAGAAATGGCACTCTACTTGCCAGAAAAGGGCACAATTGAAGCTAACAACAAAGGGCTGAAAGCTCTCTTACCCTCCAAGCAACGAGGTATCAAGCCACGTGCGAAGCACGAACTGGAATGGGGCAAGATATTCCACTTCCTCATCTGGACATATCTAATCACGTCCAAACTCCCCGGCAAAGCATCGTCAACCGAGGTCAGCTGCAGATTTGCTACACACCCAGTTGTAGCACAGCCCCTCTATGGGAGAAACTCACTAGGCTGTAGCGAAGAAGAAGAATCTAGCGAGAATGCTAGGGGCACGAGCCACAACTTGTTGTTTATCCATCAACCACCCAGGGGAGGATTTAAAATGAGAGATTGAAGAATAAAGAGATGTCTTGTTGAGAGGAAAAGTGAGGAAAAGGGCTTTTTCAAAAAAGCAGGCTTGAGGGCAGTGATGTAAGAATCACAAATGAGAAAGGGTGGGAAATAATACCCAGGCGGCTCCTCGTGCACCGAGAGGTCTCTTGTCTTTGTAACACGTCTGTGTGTCGTGTCTTTTGTTTTGTTTTTCTCGATTCTTGCTTTGAGTCGTTCCGAGTGTGTCTCGGTGTGTTTAGGTTGTTTACCTTTATTTTTCGTTGTTGGGTCGTCTTTGCTGTGTTCAGTTGTAGGCTCAATATCCGACCGAGAACTCATTTTCTCAATTTCAAAAATAATTTGTTGTGTGCTCAGAGTGCTGTGCTATTCTCCACATTTGTGAAAAAAAGGAATTTGTTCTTTCGAAAACTGCAGGGTTTAACCCAGGTTATATGAGAACAGTGAAACAAGGACCTATCTGAATCTATGTGGGTTCCAAACTGCAAAGCAAAAGAAAAGAGGGAAAATCAAAGCATCTGAGTGTGTTTCACCTTCAGCGAATTCTGAGGTTGTATTCCGGATGTACCTCTTCAGACCTTGTCAGTGTTCCGAAGAATAAGCGTGCCTCTATCCCAAGTGTAAGCCTGCTTCAAGTCAAAATGATGATTAAAGCAGCAACAGATGTTATCTCTCTCTAATATGAACAGGGTGTGCCCGTTTTTGAGCTGAATGTGTTACAAACCCCTCCGAAAGGTAAATCGGAGGTTGCGTTTTAATCTGGTCTCGTTAAGGCTTGTATTCCCTTATTCGGCATTTTGTTTCAAATATGCGTTGTCACGCACATTCCACTTGCATTGTTATGCATCCTTCCACCCGCATTGTTATGCACTTCTCATGCTTGCATTGTAATGCCCATTCCAATTGCATTGTTATGCACCCACTTCACTAGCATTGTTATTCTCATTCATTGCATTGATTATGCACATCTATCTTGCCTTGTTATGCACCTTTTCACTTGCAATTGTCTTTCTTTCTCCTTGCACGTGCGACGGGTCAGACTTCCTCTGGTTTAAAGCATTTGGAATACGTTCCAATGCTTATCCCTTTTCCGAAACACCGAGATATGTCCCTATGTTTCTCTCTTCTTTAAAACACGGGATCGTCCTAAGTTTCTCCCTCTTTTCGAAACACCGGGATATGTCCCTATGTTTCTCTTGCCTTTCCGAAACACCGGGATACGTCCCTATGTTTCACATTCCTTGCAAAACACCAGAATACGTCCTTATGTTTCTCCTTCTTTTCTAACCACTGGGATACGTCCCTAATCTTTGGGATACGTCCCTAACCTCTAGGATACGTCCCTAACCTTTGGGATACATCCCTAATCTTTGGGATACGTCCCTAACCTTTGGGATACGTCCCTAACCTTTGGGATACATCCCTAATCTTTGGGATACGTCCCTAACCTTTGGGATACGTCCCTAATCTGTGGGATATGTCCTAATCTCAGGATCGTCCTAACCTCGAGATCGTCCTTAACCTCGGGATCGTCCTAATCTTTGGGATCGTCCTAACCTCAGGATCGTCCCTAATCTTGGGATCGTCCTAATCTTGGGATCGTCCTAAACCTTGGGATCGTCGAAATCTTGGGATCGTCCTAAACCTTGGGATACATCCTAAATCTTGGGATCGTCCTAAACAGGATCGTCCTAAACCTTGGGATCGTCCTAAACACCGGATACGTCCCATGTTTCTCCATCTTTGGTTAGAGCATCTGGAATACGTTCAATGCTTACCTTTTCGAAACAAGGGATCGTCCCTATGTTTCTTTGCATGATCATAAGTTATGTTCGGCTTCTTGCATTATCATTTGCATTTTGCCCCTGCCTGCGGGCACATCTTTGTCTATCTTGTCTGCTTTGTCTAAGTCTTCGGCCTTGTCAAAAATGGGTCGTTTCTGAGCTTTGACATTCACTCTCGTCATTCTTATGAATTTCGAGTTCTGTCAAAGAGGGGCAGTTGTAGACACCCCATTTTTGACCGGCCTTAAGACTCAGACGTCACCGATTGAGCGCTTGGTGATGTTGCATATGGTGCTCGTTCTGAGGTTGCGGAGTCCCAGCTGCGAGCCTTGCCTCCGGACTTCCGGACTCTTTTGTGCTTTGCCTCGGTTTGCGAACTAAGCTCGATTTTCTCTATTTTCTCTTCCCAAAGGGAGGGAGAGGTCTCGTAGATCATCTCTCAGTGGCCGTAGGCTACGTTTCGTGGTCATAGGCCATTTTTCCCGTTTGGAGCCCGGTTTTGGTTTTTGGAACGGCAATTGTGTGCCTCGGTTGGGACCTTAACCACCTCTGTTTGCTCGGTTTTTGGCACATACCTTATTTCCTCTTTTGAGGACAACGTGGTCGAGACGACTTCGTGGTCGAACACCACTTAGGTGCCTAACGATCGATTTTGAGGCCAGGCTGCATTTTGGCCCCCGAGCCTTGCTTTCAAGCATTGTTGGACTCCGACCCAAACTGTAAATAGTCATATTTTGAGCTCCTTTTCATGTTTGATTAAGGACCTTTTGCTGTTTGAGGTCTCCTACTATCACTTGCCTCTTTAACTCTCTTTTAGGCCTATTTTTGCATGGTATTTTAGGCTTACTTGTGAGCTATTTTGGACTTGGTCATAAACTACAAAATGTCTTTTTTTGAGCTCCTCTTCAACTTTGTTGAAGGACTCTCTTCGGTTTGAGGCCAGAATCTACCACTTGCCTCTTTATCTCACTTTTTGGCCCTTTTGGGGGGAAATTTGAATTTGAATTTCCCCCCCTTTTTCCCCATTCTTTTGCCTATATAAACACCCCTCCAGCTCTGGTTTTAGGGGTTATAAAATTTTGGTTTGGAGCTCTCACATTAAATCTCTCTCTCTCTCTACTCTAAGCCATAAAAACCCCCTTGGTTCTTCACCAACACATAGCCCCACCCTTCCATCCTCAATTCCAGCAGCTTGAGGTTGTTCTTTAGAGCCTAAGAGTGCTGCATTTTGGTCCAAAAGGCTGTCAAAGATTAGTCTTCAAGGGCAAGTCCTCTTCTCCCCTTTTTGACCCTTTTCTTGGTTCATATTCTAGCTCCTTGTGCTTACTTTTTTGAGCTCCGACCCTAACTGAAAATAGCATTTTTTTTATCTCTATTTCATGTTCTTTTAAGGGCCTCTCACTGTTTGAGGCTTCCTTGTGGCACTTGCTTCTTTACCTTTCTTTTATACCATTTCCTTGCATAGTATTTTAGGCCTATGTATAAACTGTTTTGAGGCATGTTGTAAACTTTAAAGTGGCTTATTTTGAACCATTCTTCAACTTTGTTGAAGGGATCCTCACTGTTCAAGGCTTCCATTTGCCACTTGCCTTTGTATCCCTCTTTTGGCCTTATTTTTGCATGATTTGTTAGCCCCATGTGCTTCTATTTTTGAGCTCTGATCTGAACTATAAATAGCCTTAATTTGACCCCATATTCATGTTTCATTCAGGGTCGTTTTCTTTTTGAGGCATCCTTTCTATACTTTGTGTTGAAGCCCTCTTTTTGGCGTTATCTTGCATAGTATTTTAGGCTTTCTTGTGCACTGTTTTGGGTTTGGTCACTAACTATAAAATACTATGTTTTGAGCCTCTCTTCAACTTTGTTGAAGGGATCTTGGCCATTTGGGGCCAGAAGCCGCTACTTGCTTCATTATCTCAATTTTAGGGCCATTTTTGTATGCTAGCTTAGCGCTATTTGTGTTCACTGTTTGGCCTTCCTTAAAACTGTAAATATGCATTTTTTGGGACTGCCTTACTTCTATGTTCATGCTTCATGTTCAAATAATGCATGCTTTGTATAGCTATAAGTCATTCCATGTGCCTAATTTTGGATTTCGGGTTTCATTTCATGCATCGGGTGCACTTTTTCCATGTTTCGGGGCTGTTTTACATCAATTTTTGCTACTGAAATTTGCATGCTAGTATGTCATATTCCATGTCTTGCCATGTGTCTTGTTAGAGTGGCATTCGGTGCCTTAGGGTCGGTCCTCGGTTTGCGTGCACGTGAGCACACATTTCGAGTGTCTCATTTTCATCTAATGGCCTCTTATGTGAGTGTGGCTGAGGTCCACTCATGTTGGTGTAAGTCCATTATGCATTGTGTATGCCATTTCATTCCATAGCATTGTGTATGCTAGGCTGTATGTTAGCGCATTGCATATGTCATGTTACCTCGTGCATCGTGTATGCCATTTCATAGCATTTTGCATGTTAGGTTGTATCTTAGTTGCATTTCATGCATGTCATGCATATTGCATTGTGTTCAGGATAGGAGTTAGCCCGAGCACGGCGAGGCGTTCGTACTCAGTGACGGAGCGTGTCTCAATTCCCGATCCACAGACACTCCGGATTATCCATGATGGAGTTAGGTCTTATTGTGTTCATATGTGCATTCATTTCATATTGAGTTGTGCAATTCGACTCCTCGGCCATCATCCATCGAGATGCATGATTGGTGGCACGAGGATTGAGGTATGCATACATATATGAAAATACATTGCCATGCCCCTTTCTTGCTCTCTGTTGCAGCAAATCAAGAATCAGTAGCCTTCCGGAGCTTGGCACACATTCCAAAAACAATTGCAAACAGAGGCTAATTGGGGCATCGCAGTGGATTTACGCACAAAACCGGACATGCATCATTCATCATCACGGAGAAAAGTCAAAAGGTCCACGGCTTGCATGCGATTATTATTTTTCTTAGTTAATTTGTAAATTAATTAGGGATTTGTACATATTTGGGTATTATTTGGACTGTACTATTTATTGGACCCTCGGCGAGGGCAATGTTGTAATAAGTGTGCGTGAGTGTGATGTATGTCTTCCAACCCCACGTCTTTCTTCCCTTTTATTTACCTGCTTATGATGGTTAGATTAGGGCATATTTCAATTAGCATACAGTATGATAGCATGTTTGCATTCATTCATCTGATTTGCATGCACTAGGCTCGGCGCATCATACTAACTGCATTTGTATTTCAATTCCAAGTTGAATATATGTTAGCTGTAGCATTCCATATGCCATGTTTAGAATAGCCGAGCCTACTATAGTTGCATCTTGCATGTGTTGCATTAGGCATTTCTGTATAATTAGGATCATGCATGGATTTCTAATTAGCTTCTGCTTTGGCTTGGAGTACTCGGTGAGTTTTTATGCTTTAGCATCCTTGCACGCGTGTGAGTGACTGCCATGAATAGCATGCTTACCATGAGGCTATGTGCTTATGTGATATATCTGCCTGCATGCCTGTGGGTGAAGGTTGGGTTATTTGAATTGGGACAATGCATTTGATTGTTTGTTTTAAGCCCACTAGATAGTGGCAAAATCATGTTTTCTTAAGCCCACCTGAGGGTGGCAAATCCACGTCTTAGCCTATTTGCGGGTAGCACCATCAAACCATTTTCAAAAACAAACATGAAATGTTTTGTTCCAATTCAGGCGACCCAGTCTATACTTGTATGCTGTGCGCATCACATAGTAAATTTAGGCTAATAACCGGAATAAGAACACATAATGTTTTCAAAACTCGATATCATGGTTAGTAGAGGCCGATCTGTGATCGGCGAGTGAAATGCTCACAGTGACCTTCCCCAATCGTACCCAAGTTCGAGCGAGGCAACTTTGGTGATGGCCGGACCGTGGCCTTAGGCAGCAGTCGGGGTTTCCTAAATTTCCCAAAATAAAATATTTAGGTGGCGACTCAGATCCGCAAAGCAGACCATGTTTAGCACTTCTTTCAAAAATCTGTTTTCTCAAAACGATTTGCTGGATTTGGACTCTTTGGTTCAAGATTTAGAACCGTGACACAAATCGAGTCCGAGCTGTAGCGAGGTCCCCCTGCGGGCCTGTCTACAGGAGTCTGGTAGGTTGGTGGGTGTTTTAAATAGCTGGGGTAGAACTGGGGGCGGAGCTGGCCCTGTCAGAATGCTCGTATATGCCTAGACATTTGGTGTCTCCTCAGGTATCGGAACCCTTGGTGGAGGAGGAGCTTGATGTGAGGCTGATGCTCGACTTCTTTGTTATGTCTGGTGATTAGCTCTGCTGTTGGGCCATGACATGACTTCTTTGTTTTGGTGAATTTAGCTTGGCGGATAGCATCTTGCCGCATGAGTTTCATATTTTCTCGCATCTGGCGCATCATTGCCTCCACCCCTACGTGTTCTGCTGATCCATCTAACTAACTGGTATCTATCCCTGTAGTAGAAACTAAGACCTTAGCCTAACTGTTCACTGGTGGGGTGGATAAGGGCCACTAATCTGGTAACTGCTGAACTGGTGATTTATGCCTGACTGGCCCTTTTACCCTGCCTCTGGCAAAGGAGCACTGATTGCCCTTGAACTGAATCTCTGACCTGACAAAGTCTATCAACACAAGTTCGGTGTAGCCGGGAGATATTGGAGCCTTCTGAAGCTATGGTTCCGAGACAACCTAGCAAAAGAGAAAACCGACAGCATCTCAGCCTGATTTCACCATAACCAATATGAGCAAAGCTGAGTGAGTGTGCTCTCTACTGAATTCTGCCCAAAATTCTGCCTGTAAACTGATACCCTCAGGTAAAACTGATTCCCCAAAATACTGAATTGGTGTCCGCAGGCCTGATGCCCAAACTTGTAAACTGATACATGCATTCCTGTAGATACGCACTCTAAAAGCACATAACAGATAAGTGAGAGCCAAAACACCTCTATGTTGGGGTAGGGTTTCTCTGTCCTATTTTGTCAGAAGCTAGGGTTTCACTACGCACGCAGCGGTCTCAAACAACCTATATTAGGTAAGCAACCTGTCCTAGTTTGGAATGGTCACTATGGATCCGAATATGTACTAGGTAGAATGGTCGAAAAGGGTGCCCCGGTAAAACCGAGGTTTGTGTTCCCATACTAGCAGAGCCCACAACCGGTCAGCCTTATGGTCATGCCTTGACAAGACAAGCCTCCGGCAAACCGTTCAGGAATAGCAGATGGCAAACACGGTGTCCTAGGCGCACCAATGCAAATGCAATGCAAAAAAACACACAAGTGTAGTCAAAACCAGATATCATGAGTTCGAGTCAAGTTCTCTAAATCCCCAGCAGAGTTGCCAGAAACTGTAACAAGTCCGCGGGGGACCTCGCTGCAGTTCGGACTTGATTTGTGTTACGGTTCTTAATCTGAACCAAAAGAGTCCAAATCCGGCAAATCGTTTTGAGAAAACAGATTTTTGAAAGAAGTGCTAAATATGGACTGCTTTGCCAGATACAGAGTCGCCACCTAAATATTTTATTTTGAAAAATTTAGGAAACCCTGACTCGTTGCCTAAGGCCACGTGTCCGTCATCACCAAAGTTGTCTCGGCTCGGGAACTTGGGTACAATTGGGAAAGGTCACTTCGTGAGCACCCCCTCTCGCCCGATCGAAGATCGGTCTCTACTAACCATGATATCAAGTTTTGAAACCGTTATGTGTCCTTATTCCGGTTATTAGCCTAGATTTGCTATGTGATGCGCACAGCATACAAGTATAGACCGGATCGCCTGAATTGGAACAAGACACTTCATGTTTGTTTTTGAAATATGGTTTGCTACTCGCAAGTAGGCTAAAAATGCAGATTTTGCCACCCTCAGGTGGGCTTAGAAAAGATGGTTTTGCAACTATCTAGTGGGCTTAAAACTCACAGTGAATGAATTGTTCCAATCTAAATAACCCAACCTTCACCCACAGGCATTCAAGCAGTTATATCACATAAGCACATAGCCTCATGGTAAGCATGCTATTCATGGCAGTCACTCACACGCATGCAAGGATGCTAAAGCATAAAACTTACCGAGTACTCCAAGCCAAAACAGAAGCTAATTAGAAATCTATGCATGATCCTAACTATACAGAAATGCCTAATGCAACACGTGCAAAGATGCAACTATAGCAGGCTCGGCTATTCTAAGCATGGCATGTGAAATGCTACAACTAACAAGTATTCAACTTGGAATTGAAATACAATGCAGTTAGTATGATGCGCCGAGCCCGGTGCATGCAAAACAGATGAATGAATGCAAACATGCTATCATACTGTATGCTAATTGAAATATGCCCTAATCTAACCATCATAAGCTGGTAAATAAAATGGAAAAAGATGTGGGGTTGAAAGACATACATCACACGCACGCACACTTATTACAACATTGCCCTCGCTCGGAGCGTCCAAATAAATAATATACAGTCCCAAATGAATAATACAGTCCGAATAAGTACAAAACCCTAATTAATTAACAATTTTAACTAGGAAAGAAATAAACTAGCATGCAAGCTAGGGACTGCCTTGACTCTGCTCCGGATGATGAATGATGTATGTTCGGGTTGCCTCGCGCAGAAATCCATTACGATGCCCCAATTAGCCTCTTGTTTGCAATTGTTCTTGGAATGTGTGCCAAGCTTCGGAAGGCTGCTGTTTCTTGATTTGCTGTAACAGAGAGCAACAAAGGGGGCATGGCAATGTATTTTCACATATGTATGCACACCTCGATCCCTGTACCACCAATCACGCATCTCGATGCATGATGGCCGAGGAGTCGAATTGCACAACTCAATATGGAATGAATGCACATAAAAACGCAACAAAACCTAAACTCCATCATGGGTAATTGAATTAAGGCTTGGGGAATTGAGACACGTTACGTCACTTTCAGTCTGAAGTACCTCGTTTCCCGTGCTCAGGCTAACTCCTATCCCAAACACAATGCAATATGCATGACATGCATGAATGCAACTAACATACAACCTAGCATGCACAATGCTATGAAATGGCATACGCGATGCACGAGGTAACATGGCATACACAATGCACTAGCATACATCCTAGCATATACAATGCTATGGAATGACATGGCATACACAATGTATAATGGACTTACACCAACACAAGTGGACCTTAGCCACACTCACATAGGAGGCCATAAGATGAAAATAAGACACTCGAAATGCGTGCACACATACACGCAAACCGAGGACCGAACCTAAGGCACGAATGCCACTCTACCAAAGCATGGCAAGGCATGGAACGTGGTATGCAAACATGCAAACTTCAGCACTAATATATGATGCTAAACAGCCCCGAAACATGGAAACATGGCACCCGATGCATGAGATGGACCTCGAAACACAAAATTAGGCACATGGAATGACTTATAGCTATACAAAGCATGCATTATTTGAACATGAAGTGTAAAGACAGAGTCAAGATAGTCCCAAAACATGCATTTTTCCAATTTAGAGCAAGGCCAAAAGGTGCTAGCAAGATGGCTTAAATTAGCATGCAATTTTGACGGGCAAACATGGTTTACATGGAAAGTGTAAGAAGAAAGTGGAATATCACCAAACCAGAAAAAATCAATGAATAAAACATTCCAAAATATGCACAAATGAGGGGTTCCTTTAGAGGGCATACAAAGGGATTATTAAGCACATGCAAGATAGACATGGAGCATGACCAAGAAAACTCTGAAAATCAAATCTGATAGTCTCAAAACTCACCAAATTGGCCCTGAAATTAGTCAACAAGGCATGCAAGATAGGGCCTCTTTGGAAGGCCAAAATGACCACCAAACAAGTCAAGGTGAGAGGGGGTCATCCCCCTCTGATTGGGAGGCTCAAAACAGTGTCCTAGCCACTGGAAATCCATTGGATTTCAGTGGCTAGAAGGCCAAACAAAGCATGGAATTGGAGCTTAGGTGTAAGGCTCAAAATATGAGACAATCAAGCATACAAGGAAGCATATGACCTCAAACGAAAATGGAACCTTAAAAAAATTGAAGATGAGACTAAAACAAGATATTTTTAAGTTCATGACAACTCTCAAAAATGAACACAAGTAGGACTAATCTATCATGCAAAAATGGCCCTAAAAGAGAGTTTAGAGACAAGGGGCAGTGGCCGGCCCCAAATGCCAAAGAGCCCTTCAACAAAGTTGAAGAGGGGCTCAAAAAAAGGCACTTTAAAGTTTACATAAAGTCTCAAAAATGAACACAAGTAGGGCTAAACAAGCATGCAAGAAAAAGGCCTAAAAGAGGGATAAAGAGACAAGTGGTAGTAGATGGCCTCAAAAAGAGGAGAACCCTTCAAAAAAGTTTAAGAGGGGCTCAAAATAAGGTATTTTACATTTTATGACCAAGTCCAAAACAGCTCACAAATAAGCCTAAAATACCATGCAAAAATAGGCTAAAAAGAGAGATAAAGAGCCAAGTGATAGTAGGAGACCTCAAACAGAAAGATGTCCTTCATCAAACATGAAAATGAGCTCAAAATATGACTATTTACAGTTTGGGTCGGAGCCCAAAAATGTAAGCAACAAAGGCTAAGATTGCATGCAAAATAGAAACAAAAAAGAGGGAAAGGAAACTTACCCTTGTAGCACAAAGCTCCAGCAGCCTTTGGACCAAGAAATGGTGCTCCTAAGCTCTGAAAATCAGCTTCAAGTTGTTGGAATGGAGTGTAGAGGTGTGATGCTATGGGTTGTAGTGTAAAATGGTGTAGGATTTAAGGGGTTTTGAGGCTTGGAGTAGAGAGGGAGAGAGGTTGAATGCAAGAGCTCCAAAACAAATTTTGTAACCTCCCAAAATGCAGCTGGAGCTACTGGTTTTATAGAGGGAGGAGTGGAGGAAAGGAGGGGAAATTCAAATTCAAATTTCCCCCCCAAAAGGTTGACCTTCGGGCATAGGGCCTAGAGGAAAACAAATTGCACATCTAGAACACACTTGGGGAGGGGGTCATGGCCGGCCAGTTCAAAAGGGCAAAAAATGTCATCCAACTAGGTAAGTGGCCGGCCTGCCACATTTCCTGGCCGGCTTGTTACTTTTCAGAAAAGAAAAATGGGTCTGCTGGAAAGAAAGGTGGCCGGCCAATGATAGAGAAGTCCAATGGTGGCCGTTCAAGTGTCAAAATTGAAGCCCCGGAAGTTATCTTTCCAATGGCACAAACCTTGCATTAAAGTTCCTCCTGTAGAAAAAGTTATGCCCTTTTTGGTGAAGCCGCGCAGATTCGGTCCAACCAGAGTGATGCCCTACTTCAATCAACTATATCTCCCCCGTCCGAAATTGGATTTAAGAGATTCTTGAGTGAAAAATGAAGCCCTGGAAGTCTTATTTCCAACGGTGGTGGCCTCATAGCTTGATTCCAAGTATGCAAATGAATAGGCCCGATTCGGCGAGGGCTGCTCGACTCTTTCTTAACGGTTCATGCCCATTTTGTCCCCTAACTGGATTTCTTCCCTCTTCTCCTCTTTTCTTCAACTCCAAACCCATAAGTAAGGTGTTTTGAAAGGTTTTTCAAAGATTTCATCTCTCCTTCATTCATTTCCATTTTATCCTTGCTTGGTTTACCGAAAAGCGCAACATTTGACAAAATGTGAGCCTCGGAACATCGTAAAAACTTTATTCCAAAAACGTTTTGAAAGAGAGGGTTTTAAGACTAAAATCTTTTGATCAAGATTGTTTTGGTCCAAAAAGGGGTATGAAGTTGAGTTTTGACTCTCTCCTTGCCGAAGAAACTAAACTTTTTCCCTGCACACCTTCCAAAACCATCAGTCGCGTCCAAGTCTTAAAGGTGGTCAAAAATGGGGTGTCTACACCAAGGTCACTCTCAACTGGTCGTCCTCAATGCTAAGCATGTTGAACGTCTTCACTATTTGTTCTAGCCACTCATCTGCCTTCAGTGGCTCCTTAGGATCACCTAAAAACTCATTTGGATTCGATCAAAAAAACTCCAGCTTCAAGAAAGACGGCCCTGCCTCAGCTACTTAGGCTTGGACTTGATTCTCAGTTCTAAGAATGTCCATAGACTCCCGCAATGCTCCAGCCATTTCGCAAGCTAAGGCGCCCATGGCCAGCTGACCCACTGGTTCGGCCACATTGGCATGACCAACCCCTTCTTCTTGCCCAGAAATATCATCCAATAAAGGCACCTCATGCCTCTTAGGCCTACCATGCCTACCACCACCACGTCCACTTCATGTCCATGTCCTGACATCCTAATAAAGGTAACACAAGAGATTAGCACATTTATAAATGTGCCGAAGCTAACTCACTCGCGTCCTAATGTGATGGATAACAGTAATTCACTCCACATAAGCATGTTGTCACATAAACACATACGAATTTCATTTCCAAATGATGATCGTCCTGCGGTGTTGCCACATACCCATATAACCACATAGCAATGATCAAGTTCTCTTCCAATAGGACTTCTAGAAACCCGTAGACTCAATCAATATCCTAGAAACTAAATCTCATACCTATATAACCACATAAGCATGTTATCATGTAAGCACATTGTACATACTGAAGTCTCTATCAAGCGAGACAAACCATTGTGGCAATAACCACTTTTCATGTACCCAAAGTATTCAAACCTGGCTCTGATACCAAGTTGTAATGCCCCGAAAATAATTACAATAATCCAAATCCAAACAACTAATACAAGCGACATAATTAAAATGGTAAGCTTTCATTAATTAAAATTTATATACAAAAAGTGATAAGGAATGAAAGCTAAACAAATGTTCATATGCCCTAAAGGCTTACATCTTTCCAAGCCAAGGCTTTGGTACATCAAAAATGAGTCACAAACTCAATACAAATAAAGCCCTAAGCTTGTACAAAAGTTAAATACAAGATAAACAAAACTGAGCCTTCTATTCCACAATCCTCCTAAGCTAAGTCCTTGGTGAAGGCATATCATCAGCACCTAAAAATGATTTTCCCAAGTAGGGTGAGCCAAAGCCCAGTAGAAATAATTTAATACACTATATGAATCTTAACAAAGATATAAGTATAATATGCATATCCAATGCCCTCGATAAAATCATTTATAACTTTTTCACAAAACCATGCCATGTTAAGCTTTATATCTCAATTCATAAGTCATTCACCATTTTATTCAGACAACCAAACTGAAGGTACAACTCAGTGGGCATTTAACCAACACAGCTATTATACAAATACTTCCATTTTGCCATTTTACGGATATGTCATCCGTAGTAATCGACACCCATGTATACAGACAGTTTTCGGTGCTCTCACCCTAGACACAAAGGCCAACTTAATTCAATGGAGTTTATCCCCTTTTTTCTCCCAAACATGAAGTACCTCATATTTCTTCTCCCAAACATCAAACATTTACAGTGTATCAAAGACATAGTTATATTCAATGACAACGAATAAGAGATTAGTTTCAATTTACCTAATCCTCATACAATTTCTATAACAATCATAGCTATCCTCCACCGATAGCCCAAAACAGATATTTCTAAACAGATATACAATCTCCAAGATAGATACATTATCTAAATTTCTATAGGTGAGAGGTAACACATATCTAACTCTACCATTTATATAATATTCATCCAATTTCATATTCCCAATACCAATTTCATTTATTTATACAAAATAACTATTTGAAACATTTTAGGGTAAAACTCCATTTTCTTCAAAAATCCACCCCATGTATCAAAATCAACAATTTATCACAACACAATCTCACATTTACTCTCATAACCATTTTTTTATACATATATTTGAAACCCCTCTTTTGATTTTAAACCAAAACCCTAGGTTTGTTCAAAATCATCTCAAAGTTCTAATATTCTTTACACATTAACAAATAACTAAGTTAAAACTCATAGAAGAGTGTAGAGAGTCCCTACCTCAAGTTTAGAAGACCAAGGAAGCAATGGAGAAGCTTCAAAGACACCGAAACCAAGCTCTATTCGGATCAAAATGTAGCCCTTGAGGTGCTCTACCTTTTAAACAAAGGCACAAGGGTAAAGAAACCACCAAATCTAGGTGAAAATGTAGAGAAATAGTGAGTTTTAGAGAGAAAGGCTCTAGATCTAGGGTTTTGAAAGGAAAATATATAAAAAAGTGATGTAGAAGGGTGCTATTGCGAACTGATATACGCACAGTCCACTCGAACGTAAGAAGTAACGCTCGAACGTCAGACACAATAAGTTATTCCGCTCGAGCGCAAAAAGTGATGCTCGAGCATAGAATGCACACTCCCAATAGTTTTGCAAACAACAAACCAACTCTCGAACGCAAGAAAGGCTGCTTAAGCTGAGACCGCTTGAGCATATAATACACTCTCCCAGTAGTTTTACAGACCTGCAAAAATACTAAGAGTTCACAAAGCCCGCTCGAGTGCAAGAAGTGTCGCTCGAGCTGAGGAGTAAAATTATGAGCAACAAAAGTTTGAAAACCAAGCAACCAACCTGTTCCAAATGCAACCATTACAATCCAATAGCCAAACTCAAGGAAGTATGAGGGGAAAAGACATGAACAACACTACGAAACCACGAAATTCGAGTCCGAGATACAAAAGAGTCGGGTTAAGACTAGATCGCTATATTCTCCATTTTGAATACCCAAACTCTAACCTAATTTCTCCCAATATGGTAAGAGACTTCAACAGTGTAATCAGTGGCATCACATTCAAATTTTAAAACCCAATACTCCATTATTGTGGTTCTTTATTTTGATTACCACATTTGGCCAAGCAGACATAAGCTCTGTTTGGGAATATGTTACTGCTTTTTAATTTTTTAACTATTTGATTATTTTAAAAAGTTATTTTAATTTTTGTATTTGGAAAGATAGATTGCTTTTTTTAAAAACAAAAAAATAAAAAATAAAAAATAAAATAAATTTGTATTGAAAAATGCGTTTGAAATGATATTGAGATGGTAAATAACTAAAATACCCCTATAACACTGATATTCCCAAGCATAATACAGGGTGACGTGACAATAGTATTTCATAGAAATACAAGCAACAACTATTGAATCATTTGACAACATTTCCTCGTAGTCCTGCAAAGCCACGTGATGGATTTTTGTTTGTATGTGTTCATTGGCTACTTTCACCATTACTTCCCAAACAACGCCATAACCACATTTATCTCCGATTGAGATTGTAGCTACTTGGCATCTGTGGAATTCGATACACCGACCGAAACGTAGGCACACATGATGGGTCAGAAAAGTAAGTATTGTTTATGTGTTTTTTTTGATAATTACATGCCACCATTGTGCTAGGGTTTTTGGTAATGTTGGGTTTAATTAGAAGTCAAAAGTTTGAACACAAATTTCATTTTTTTTTATTTTTTTTTTGGGAAACCTAACGTGATTCTTCATACCCACCCTTGTCTATAATGTGAATATGGCTTTCACTCTGTTTGCAGGTATACATGTGCATATGGTGAATGAGGGTTAGGAAAATTTGTCGATTTGTGTTCGATGTGATTATCGTAGGTACATGAGTTTGACTTTGGGTGTGAAGATATGACTTTACAATGCTGATTTGCAAAATATTGTTTTTGAAAACAAAAAAGTGGGTCATATGTAGATGTGTATTTTTTATTGTCATTCATGACGTATATGTTGGAAATCTATTATTTTTATAAATTGAGGCCGTCATGCATTAGTTGAAAATGTGTAGATATATAAGCATATTTTGCAACGTAGGAGTTAGATGTTAATTGATTTTGGGTTGATGTGTTAAGATCAAAATATAATTAAAGGTTTGCAATTAATGTGTCTTAAATAATATGAAGATTAAGGATATTATTATTAGTTATGGATACAATGTGGATGTTTGTGAAGAATGAACGTAATCTACTCTTTACATGCATATACAATGGGAAACGCACTTGGTGTCATTTCGAATGACCCAGACAATGTTGTGGCAATGAATGTAGCATTATCGAAAAACCATTTACCCGAGAAAACCACACCGCCAGAAAATCCACATTGCCTTATTTCATCCTTTAATGTACATATTCACATCCAACCCCCAACGGGAACCCACTTTAGGCTTCATTTGGGAAGATAGGTTGGATTGAGTTGAGTTTGAGGCTATTTTAGCCACAAAAAGACAAAATAGACCTTTTAGCCCAATAAGATAAAACATCACATCCAACCCATAATCATTATATTATTTTTCTCACAAAAAGTCAAAAAAGCCAAAAACCCTTCCCAAACGAGGCTTTTTAGCCCCAAGCTAAAATAGTTAAAAAGCCAAAAAGCTAAAAAGCCAACCCAATTCACAAACGAACAATTCCCTGATTCCCTCCCAATGTGTTTGGTTTGTGTTTTGAGATAAATTTTCAAAAAAATTTTGGGGAAAGAGTTTATAAATTTTTTTGGTTTGTTTGGTTGTATATTTTGAAAATAGTTTTCGAGTTTGGGAGTTTGGGATGATTTGATATTTTGTTGTAGTTAAGTAGTTATGTGTGAGAGAAAAAATAATTGGGAATGAGAGGGGATTAAAAAAAAAAAAAGTGATTGATTGATGTGTAGGAGAGATAAAGTGATTTTGGAAATTTTTTCAAAAAATTTGAACCAAACAAAATTTTGAAAAATATTCTCAAAAATTGTATCTTGAGATACAAACCAAACAAGCCCGCTTTGTGTTCCCAATCTTCCTTCATGAATAGAAAAATCACTCTAAATCTGTATAGAACAAGGTCAAAAAAGTAAAGTTCCACCCAAGAGAATATATTAAAGAATGATGCTATCAGCACCAAGTAATTCTACTTCCACACACTCTGTCATCTCTATGCACATTATATCTCAGTTCACACATTTATAAATTTAATTTTATATTATTATTCTCAGTTCACACACTATATATTCTAATTATAACCCTAACTCAAATCATGTACACACACCACTTAAATAAGGTTTCCACCCACTTTCAAATCAAAAAACCCTAATTCACACCCATTTCACTAATTTTCTCTCACTCCAATGCTTTGGTCCTCTTTTATCTCATCTCCTTCCAAATTTAGAGCCATAATGTCATCAATGTTGTTACCGACACAAAAGTACGCCACCGGAGCCTTGTTCGGATTGGCTCTCCACCAAGCCCAAATCCATATATTAAAAGAATAATATTGATGAATTTAATATTGATATATATTGATTTGGATCTCATGAATATATATATATATATATATATAATTATGAAGATTGATGACTTTAAGGGTTATTTTAGGTGCTAATGGATCATTGTGGAAATTGCGCAATTGGATTCGTTGTGCTTTGTTGATTAGTTGATTGTTGTATCAATGGTTGCATGTTTTCTTATTTAGTTGCTGAGAAAATATGTGAAATGTGAAGAATCTTAAACAATGGAATATGAACTTAGAGAGTAAAGCAATGTCAAATATTTCATACAAGCAATAGAGTACAATAGAATGTGTAGCAAGCAATGACGGACAATAGAGGAAATAAGAAACAATGAAGAAACTAGGTTTTAATTTTTTTTTCTTTTCAAAAGATGTGCACTGAGAATTATTATTTTTAAAAGATATGTACAAAGAAAATTAGGATTTTATATTTAGTGTGTTTTGATGGCCATTATGGTTACTTTGATTCATGATAAAATTGTCATTAACATTTTATTTCATTAAGTGCGCACACACAGAGATAAAAAGATGTGTGAAAATAGAATTTCCCATCAGCACCTCATAAATTATTTTTGGACCCCCCAATTTTTGGCCTTTTTTTTTTTATTACGATAATAACCTCAAATAAAATTATTAGAAAGAACATCATTAATTTTGGGACATTCCATCTCACAATTAAACCTACACACCCACTACATTATTAATTAGGATTTATAAGAGCACCCACCTCCATCACCACCCATCCATCGTCTCCAAATCCCACCTTAAAAACCTACCCACTCACAAAACCTTGAAAACTCTTTGGCGGCAATATTCCGGCGGTAACGGTGGCAACCATTTGATTACCTACATTGAACAGTCAAAACATGAAAATTTCTTAACATATTGAACAGTCAAAATTGTTAACGCATGCATAAGTTTTCATTTTTTCAAATTCGAGAATACAGGTCCAAACATTACTTATTTGCTCGGGAAGATTTTCCCGAACAAATAAGTAATGTTCGAGAATGCAAGTCCGAACATGAAAATTTCTTAACACACTAAATGGTCAAAATTGTTTATGCTTGAAGAAGTTTTCATTTTTCAAGTTCGGGAATACAAGCCGAACATTACTTATTTGTTTGTGAACACATTTTTTAACATAGATTATTTGTTCTGAAATGTAGGTCCGAACATGGAAATTTGTTAACACTTTCAACAGTTAAAATTCTTAACACTCGCAGAAATTTTATTTTTTCAAGTTCGGTAGTTTTAGTTTTGAAGAAGCAATGAGAGAGAGAGAGAGAGAGAGAGAGAGAGAGAAGATACCAACTGTGACAATGGTTAAACCGGCAGAGACAAAATTCTTCTTCTTCTTCTTCTTCTTCTTCTTCTTCTTCTTCGTGGGTTTTGAAAAGGATAAGACTCTTCTTCTTCTTAATGGATTTTGTTAGGGTTTTTTGGAAGAGAGGTTTTTTTGGGAGTGTGAGGGTGTGGGGGGTGTGCGTTCGATGGGTGGAATATTTAAGGATAATTTTAATATTATTTGAGAGGAGAAAAGAAATTTTAAGGGTTTCAAAATTTATAAGTGAGAGTCTAAAGAAATGGGGGGTCCAAAATAATTCATGGAGTGCTAATAGCACCTCTCTATATTTGGGTTGGTTTGGGATGTCCTAAAAAAGTGCACTTTTTGACTTATTGGTGGGTTTGGGTTGGATTTGATGTGATGTGTTAGAGAGGTGATGTGATTTAAATAAGATGATGTGACTTAAATAAGATAGTGACTTTTTGACTTTTTAACTTATTTAGGTTATGTCAAACTAGCCCTAAATCCGCCTTACTAAAATTAATAAGACTAATTGGTTTATAAGAAATTTTATGGGAATAAACAGATCGTAGTTTCTTAATATGGAATTTATGGATAAATTTTCCTTAATATAATCAATTAACTGGTAGTACTAATATATCAACCCAAACAACCTTACCAAAATTAATGGAGTTTGTTTGGTTGAGTTTTTAGAATTTATTTTTTGAAAAATTTTAAAACTTGATTTGGTAAAATAATAAAAAATAATCAAGAAACTCATATATGCATTTTTCTTTTCTAGGTGGAAATAAACTTTTAAAATTTGAAGATAAATTCCAAAAACTAAACTAAAGAGAGAACTAGTGAAATTTTCATGCTTCAATACTTGTTTTGGCTTGAATGTTTTAAGGTTACCAAAAAGAACTCTTAGGAGGATCAATTTTGAAAAACCTAACCTATTGCAATGGGGTCCTAATCTTTTCGCCCAAATTACAAATACCCATGTAGTGCGATGGTTTTTATTTTCCAATTTATGTCTTAGTTGTTGAGTTTTTGAATCGTTAGTGTCAAATATGACTTATATTTTGGTTTTATTTATTTATTTATTTAATGAGTAACGCTATAAATATAAAATGTACCAATTGAAGAGACTGGAGAATTAGACACATACATACATTTTAGTGAGATACCTATATTCTCACGACTATGGTAATTATATTAATATTTTTATTTATTTTTAAATAGAAGAAATCTATAATGTGAACCCCTCGTAACAAAATTATAATTTTTTGTAATAAAAATTATGATTGTTTGTTGTGCTATGTCATTTTGTGATACAAGTATGAATAATTAATTTTTCATACTTTATAATTTTTGTTATGATATTTTGTGATTTATATTATATTTTTTGTTAAATTTTATGAAAAAATTATGAAAGACATTTTTGGGTGACTTAAATGTAGGTCTTAATAGGTGGATTTACTGTCTAATAGATCTTGTGAGAATTGATGACGTTTTTCATTAAACACTATTGAAAAAATGATACTAATAGTTAATTTTCAACGATAGTTTAAAAATTGTCACTAATTATAAATTTTAACAACAGTTTAAAAAATTTGCCACAGAAAAACGTTATTAATTTTTAACTTTCAACGACAATTTAAAAATTGTCATACAAAAAGTCACTAATTGTCAAATTTTAGCAACATATATAAAAAATTGTCACAAAAAATTATTTTTAACGACAATTTTATAGAGACTTATTTTAAATAAAATTTGATAGAATTTAAATCTAACTACTAAGGTGCATTAATAGTTTACCCTACATCAATTTTTTAGAGTGTATATTATAGCCAGGGGTGTTTGCAATTTGGTTGCGGTTGAAAATCCAATTTGTCATTAAATGCAGCCAGTTAGCGAATTAGAAAAAATCGATCCGCATCCGTCTACCGGATTGACGGATGCGAATTGATGTGAATCAGTTTGGCGGTCTAAACTTTTATAAATTTTGAACATAATATAACTTGTCAATATTTTTTTTGTATAACAATTCAACTCAACATAACTAAAAGATTATCAAATAAATTATCAAATACCAAACCGATCAACATGGACAAGTTGAAGAAATACCATCCTTGAGAGGCTTGCTAGGCCGAAAACCCAGAAAAGAGACCTAGGCAAAAGTTAGACATGAAAAATTAAAAATAAAGAAAAACTGAGCTTGTAAGGTTCAAAACCCTAAAATGCGACTTTGGCAAAAGTTAGAGTGCAAAAGGAGACATTTAATACTCAAGTGAACCTGAACCGAACTACGTAAGGCCTGATTCCCATCTTCGGGATACGGAGGTAACTTCATCCTGAAGTTTGGTTGTAATCAGCTCCAACTCAACTGTCGTGTCCATGTGTTTGATCAGGTCACCTTTATCCATCATCTGAGAGTTCGGTTGTGATCTTTATTTTGGGAAGAAGAGCTGATTTTAATGCAGAGCAGTGGTATTCAATCAGTGGTATTTATGATCTTTTGATTCGGGGTTATACATCTTGAGGATTGATTCTTTGCATGTCAAGTGCTAATCCTTTTTGAAAATGGTTTTGAAAAGTTTTGATAAAAGTTGATTTTAATAAATACATAAAAAAAAAATCATATATTATCAAAACTATTTCATTACTTTTTTTTTATTCAAAAAATATTTAATTTGATTTTCAAAAAAAAATAACAAAATTAAGCCTTATTTTTCCACACAAAAAAATACAAAATATTAACACTTACCATTTGATAAAAGGATTTCCAAATTGAAAACACAACAGAATATCTACACTCTTTTTCAATTGAAAACACAAAAAGAATATCTAAGCAAATTAAAAACACAAAATCTTAAAAATTATTAGGTGTGGTCGCAGCTTAGCGGTTCGGTTGCCGACAAAGGAATCTCAAATCCTCTATTCATCCAAAATTAGGTGGATTGAAAAAAATTAATCCGCAACTGTTCGCTCATTATCACGCATCCGTCCAAAATGCGACGAATCAGTTCAGTTTAATCGATTTTGACGGATCAGAATATCTGCTGCTCACCCGTAATTATAGCCTCTTCATACCATGATTGAGTGGTTAGAGCATACGCATCACCTTTAGCAAATTTTGAATCAAATTATAATCCAAAATTCACTTTTTGTATTTTAGCTAAACTCTTTTTTATGTACACACTCCATCAAACTCTCTGTTCTAAAATTATATTTCATTAAAATATTATTTTTTATTCTTTTATCTTTTTGAGTTTAAATATATTTTTTTCCAATGCACCATAGCAGCAGCAGAGACCAACAGTTGAAGGAGACAAACCCAGTGAGGGGCGGTCGACTGATCGGACGACCGGTCAAGCCAAAATTTAGCAAAACTTCCTTGTCTGCAGGGACATTCGGGAAGACATCCAGTGGGTGAGAAAATACAATAAAAAATAGATTAACCTATCTCCAAAAAAAAAAAAATTATTGAATAACTAATGAATAGTACATCAACAAGCAAACTCAACCAAAAGCTAGTTTAAAAATAATTTGTTGAGACCGATGAAGTAAGAATTTTATGATTTGCTAGTAATATTTATCCAAAAATTACATTTGATGAGACTAATATGGATGCTCTTATGGCGAATCATTAGCCTAGAGGAGCTATAAAAGGAAAAGGAAAAATAGAACACCTTTTGCCCAATTTACAAATGGCTTAGTATAGTGTAGTGTAGTTTAGTTCATGTATTCTTTTATATATATATATATATATATAACTTTTAATTCTGTGGGGACATATTTTTTGGATAATAACACGTGGCCAAGGTGGCACCAAAGTGCCAGCCGAGATGCCACAGGTCCTGGTCATAACACCGAGATGATTTTGGCTTGGCTGAGGTTATCTGCAGAGATACCGGAATCTGAGGTGAGCGGATAAGCTATAAGAGTCCTAAATGAGGGAGGACTTCAGTATGGATAAGGATAAAACTCTTAGAGAGTTTATCTCTATCTGATTGGGAGTCTAGGATTGGCATTGGACCAAAGTCCATGGAAGCTAGGCTTCTACAGGGATCGAGTTAGTGCAGGTTATAAAAGTGTCACGACCCCATTCCGCCCCTAGTAGAATGGTGTCGTGATGGCCAATAATCCGAGATTCCAAAGGCCATCTTACAAAGGTTCACACACGATCAGTATAAACATATGGGGCTTACATGTACGGAAGCAATATATTAAATCTAATTAGTCCATAAGAGCTGTGCATAGATTAAATGAAATGACATACATTTAACTTAGTCCACAATTTGAGTACAAATAAAAAAAAAAAGTGCATATTACATCCTGATCAAAAGGCTTCTCAAGCCGACGTATACTAAAGAAATGAAGTACAAAACCAAGAAGCACAATCTTCAAGATGCTAGCAAAAGTATGAATCCAAACATCATGCAAAACACATCTAGGTGTCACCGTCTTCATGCTCGTCACCTACATATATATAAAGGAGGGGGTGAGCTTAGATACTCAGTGACTGATATAAGTAATAAAGGTTTTAATGAATGATATCCAAGATCTTTATCAAAACAATACATATCATAGCTTGTACAAAATCAAGGGATGAACCAAGTTCATTTATCAAGTCTTTCAAAGCTTCAAGGGATGCTTACTAGCATCAATATAATACAAGGGATGACATTCCTGACAAAACAAGGGAATAATCGACCTGGAATCGATTAGACGAGCCCACCTGCACAAGGCCGTCGGTGACAAGGAAGATATCTCAAACAATGGTACTAGTTGCATTATAGTCCCCTAGCACTAAGGACTTTCCAAGAATGTCATCAAAATAAGATAGTACTTGATACAAAAACTAGGGATAATCATTTATACTTGAACAAACACTTTTTCAAAACAAAGCAAGGCTTTATCAAAACTTTATAACATAGCTTTATTAAAAATACCACTCACCTAGCTCTTCGGGTGTGGGGTTAAGGCAAGGATCCAAGACCTACAAATACATGGCAATTTCTATTGAATGCACTTCAAGAAGACAAGAAGAGATGCTCAAAGATGGATATGAAATGCATCCCTAAAACAAGCTTTACATTAGTGTAAATAATCCCGGTATTTCTTTCCAAAACCAAATCAAAACAAAGCAAAACATGCTGGGAATTAAAACACTATCTTTTCATGTCGGGAAAATATGCTGGGTACCAACCAGGTCTAGGTCGAGGTCCCACGCCTCTTGGCCGAGGTGTGGTCCCGACGACCACATTAGGAAAATGAAGTCGGGAAAATCTGGGTTCCCTTTCGAAGAACATGAAGAATATGAACATGAAGAACATGAATGCTAAAATCATAACTTCTTTATTCAAAATCTGAGATTTCATGGCATGAGTTCAAAAACATGGACCTTGGTGCCCATACCTGGAGATTCTATGAAACCAAACATGAAAACATGGATTTGCTACAAACTTTCGGATCAAAACATGGTTTTATTTCAAGAACACAAGAACATCATTTTCTCTTTCTAAAACCAAACTTTAAATCAATGCATGGCTTATGAATCATGCTAGGTCATGCAATGTGATCGGATCAACATAAAAAACAATGAGAATAAATCAAGAATCTAACCTCAAAACACGAATCTAACAGTTCAAACTCTAAGGATCAAGCTTGGAAATCTACTTCTCTCTTAAGAACTCCTCTCTTCCTCTTCCTAGAGCTTCTCTCTCTCTTCAAAGACAAAGATATGACAAATGATATGTTTTCTCTCTCTACCAGCTGACTTAACCCTCTGTTGGGACACGTGGCAACGACTGGTTGGCTCTCCTCAAAAGGTGACTGACTGACTAGACAAGAGCATAACAAAGTATATATGACAAGTAAGGTGACATGGGCACTCAGGCAAGTAATGACCTCGGGTTAGGACATAAGCTTCGGTGAGAAGGTTTCAATGATCTCGGCTAGGAAGGACAACACTTGGCCTAGATGTGTCACACCTCGGTCTAGGTCATACCTGTCCAGGAACAAGATCACTAGGTGCAAGGATTAAGGATGTTGGTTGCCTAGATGATAACACCTCGGCCTAGATGATGACATCTCGGCCAATATGCCAGGGTGAAAGTGGAGGTCAACCAACGTGGTTCCAAGAGGGTCCTAGGTGCAACAAGGTTCAAGGGTGTGACCTAGGCTCTACACACCAAGCAAGGAGCAAAGCATACAAGTAACACTTAGACAGAACAAATCAAGGTCTGAAAATGCAAGCTTAACAAGACAAAATCATGTAAATGCATGCAAGCATGACTTAGGGTGAAGTGAGGGTTGTTACAAAAAGTAAGGCACCCTCGTGGGTCTAAGGGACGCTTTTATGTTCTGTCTAGTGAGTTAAACACTGTTTGTTATCTCTGAGAGATATTGAGTACTAACTTGATCGTCGGAGTGCCCCCGGATGGAAGAACCACCGCCGGAGTCTTATCTTTCTGTGACAGGTCGTTCAAGCGTAATCTATTCTGCCGGTGTTGTCCAACTGAGTACCTGTTTGGCAGTGTGGTCAAAAATCAAAACACACAATTTGGCGTCGTCTATGGGAAGCATAAGGAGAATAGATGGCCAACGATGGACAAAAAGAGAAGATCAGGGACGACATCCCTAGTAAGAGTGGCAAACACACCGATCCTAATTTAGGGGAGGAGACGTGTAATGAGGAACCCCGGGAGCAAAATCCCGGGGAAAAGGAAATTGGCCAAGAGGGAGACGTTCCAAAGAAGGGAGACCGAGGCGGGTATTATAACGAGGACGACGTCCAGGTATAGAAAGATAAATGCCTGCGGAGGGACGACGAGATAAAAGGGATGGCGAACAAATTAGCGGACCTACAATCGGTCGTCAATTTCATGATGCAGAACAACGTCATGCAGCCATCGTTCCCGTTACAAGATACGCCGATGCCAGCGGCCAAGAAAACAATTTCTGTAGTCCCTCAGCACGACAGGACTAAGGGACATTCTCACCGACCTTCAAGGGAAGTCGAGCGAAGAGAGCCGATGAAGGGAGAGTCTCGGAAAAGAAGTCTATACCAAAGAACATCGGCATGCTCAAGGGAAAGAGCTTTGTTTTGACACGACTAATGGAGAGAGGTCCAAGAGGACTCATAACGACACCGGGAGTAGCGCACCAAAGAGGCTAAAATCCGATGACAGCCGGGCTCCTGGACAGACCAAGGAAGATTTGAGGGACTACCTCCAGAGGAAGCGACACGACGCCGAGGTAACCTTTCCAGTCAAATCGAGAATGCCATTTTTGGTAGAATTGGACAAATTTAAGGCTCCGAAAAGGTTCCACATGCCGAGATTACAGATATACGACAGTAAGTCTGACCCTAACTTTCACATCGGCTTGTATTTGAACTCCATGGCACTGTACACCGAGAACGAGCCGTTGCTCTGCAAGGTGTTCCCCTCATCCTTTGGGGAAATCGCTTCAGACTGGTTTCACAAGTTGCCGAAAGGAACTGTGAAGAGTTGGGAAGGCCTGGCCAAGATGTTCGTGGCCAAGTTTGTGACAAACAAACTGCAACCATTAAGGGTAGACTCCATGATGGCTCTGAGAATTGGTGAGGATGAAAACCTCAGGGCTTATGCCAAAAGTTATTATGAAGTGTTTAACCGAATACTAATGTGTAATCAAGAATTGGCAGTCGTTGCTTTCAAGAACGGCCTAAACGATAACTGCCTGCTTCGAAAGTCACTGGCAAAGACGCTGCCCAAAAGCATGGAGGAACTCATGGCCAGGATCGAGAAGTATGTGAGAGCCGAAGAAGACACGCCAGGGACAAAGGCGTCAAAGCAAGAGAAGAAAAACGGCTCACCGAAGTGAGGCTGAGAAAATACTAGATATAAACAAGAGACAAGACTGAGGGCTGCACAAGCAGTCACTACCATATTCCGGATTTCTGTTTACAAAGTGTTGGAAAGGATCAGGAACCAGCCGTATTATAGAGCACAAAAAGGGTTCCTGGTGAATTTATGGGAAGAAGTCTTGGCAAGCACTGTGCTTACCACAATGAGAATAGGCATCTGACTCAGGGTTGCAGGGCCTTAAATGCACATCAAGAAGACCTGGTAAGACAAGGGCATTTAAGGGACCTAGTGGATAAGGCCAGGACAAGGGAGGAACAAGAAAGACTGCCTCAGGCACCAACAACACCTCCCCCGCCAGTACCACAACCGCAAGCAGGCACCAACATCAATGTGATTCACTCGAAGGTCAATGAGAACGAGATACATGGGGAAACTCAGAAGGTAAAACACTTACAACATGTGTATCAGGTCCGGCATAAAAGACCTAGGGCAAACGAGCACTAGGGACCAATGGTGTCCTTTACTGAAGACGATCTAGACATAGTGCATCATCCACACAATGACGCACTGGTGATATTCTTGAAAATTTGAGAGTGCCAGGTAAGGCGCATTCTAGTTGACCAAGGTAGCTCTTGTGACATCATATATGTCAGATGTTACAAGGAGCTCGGCCTTCACTAAGACGATCTGGAACAGTTCAATAGCCCAATGGTCGGGTTCAATGGAATGTTGACATGGCCCTTGGAGGCTATAAATTTGGAGGTGCAGGTAGGCACCAGGAAATTAGACACAGAATTCACAATCATTGACACCCCCTTACCTTACAACGTCATCTTGGGAAGACCGTGGTTGCACGCAATGAGAGTTGGTCCCTCAACACTACACCAGCTGTTGACAGAGCATGGAATTAAGGAGGTCAGAGGAGATCAAGCGTAGACAAATAATTGCTCCATGGCAACAATGAAATCCACCTACAACATACGAGAAGAAGAAATAGCAAAGATTGAGGATAAGGACATGGAGGTCCTTGAGAACGTCGGCAAAGAACCAACCGAGAAAAGTAAGGAAGCCATAAAGAAGATCTTGGTCCAGCAAGGGGATGAAGCGCTTGAGAGAAAACCTTGAGGTGTTTGCCTGAACGCCGTACAAGATGCCTGGCATTGATCCCGAGGTCACTTGCCATAGACTGAATGTGGACAAGTCGGCTAAACCTGTCATCCAATGAGCAAGGAGGCCTATGTTGATGCATGTTGAGGCAGTAGAAAAGGAAGTCGATAAACTTCTAGAGGCCAAAGTCATTCGAGAGGTAAACTACCCAACATGGTTATCAAACACAGTTGTCGTGTAGAAGAAGAATGGGAAGTGGAGGGTCTATATGGACTTCACCAGCCTGAACAAAACTTGTCCCAAAGACAATTTTTCACTCCCCAAAATTGACCAATTGGTGGATACCACCTCAGGACATAGAAGGATGAGCTTCCTGGACGCTTACAGAGGATACTATCAGATAGTCATGTACTCTCCAGATGAGGAGAAGACTGCATTTATCACCCCAAGAGGGCTTTATTGCTACAGAGTGATGCCTTTTGGGTTGAAAAACACAGGAGCAACATACTAGAGATTGGTGAGTAAGATGTTCAGACATCTAATAGGCAAAACAGTGGAGGTATACATTGATGACGTGGTCGTGAAGACCAAGGAACCTAAGGATCATCTGGCCGACCTAAAGACAGTCTTTGATATCCTAAAGACATTTCAGCTCCGACTCAATGTGTCGAAGTGCGCATTTGGAGTCGGGTCAGGAAAGTTCCTGGGATACTTGGTCACCAGAAAGAGCATTGAGGCAAGCCCGGATAAGATCAAAGCCATCTTAGAGTTGAAAAGCCCAATATCGGCAAAACAAGTACAGATACTGACTGGAAGGGCAGCAGCCCTAAATAGATTCATAAGCAAAAGTTTTGACAAATGCAAACCTTTCTTTAGTTTAGTAAAGAAAGCCACAGACTTCTTATGGACAGAAGAGTGCGAAGTCGCCTTGGCCGACTTGAAGAAATACTTGACCACCGCTCCAGTTATGTCAAATCCAGTACCAGGAGAGAAGCTGTTCTTATACTTGGCGGTTTCAGAGTATGCAGTGAGTGCAGTGGTAATCAGAGAAGAAAAGGGAGAACAAATGGCGGTTTACTACGTGAGTAAAACCCCTAGCAGATGCAGAGACCAGATACCTACCCTTGGAGAAATTGGCACTGGCTTTAGTAATGGCCTCCAAGAAACTGAATCATTACTTTCAAGCCCACAAGATTGTGGTATTAACTGAGCATCCTTTAAAGTCCCTGTTACAATAAGAAGATATGACCGACAGGATAGCAAGATGAGCAGTGGCGTTGGGCCAATATGATCTATAATTGACCCGAGCAAGAATCAAAGAGGCGTGTTCTAGCCGACTTCAGGCCAGTTCACAAGCATCGGACATCCGTTGAGTCGTGGTATAGGATGTCTAGATGAACAAAAAGAAACCCAACGGGGGATAGTAGAGCAGAAGAAAGAAGAGAAACTCGGGCCCTGCGGTATTTACGTCGGCGACTCCTTCCGCTTATTTGTTGATGGGAGTTCAAACCGACAAGAAGCGGGGGCAGGAGTAATGTTAGTATCACCAGATGGGCGGATGCTGGAACAATCCATTCATTTGGGGTTTAAGGCCTCAAACAACGAAGGGGAATATGAAGCACTGATCGGCACCAAGATCTATGCAGTTAGTAGCTATTATTGTTCTGTAATGAGGAATGTATGCAAGTAGGACATGGGTAGCCTGACCTTGCCCTTGCTATTCTGATGGTCCTCTCTATGACCAAGCTCGCCGCAGAAGAGAAAGGTTTACTTGATCTTCCCACTCGCTGGGATGGGTAAAAACTTCAGGAGTTGCGGCAAAGGATACATAAATATTAGTAAACCAAACATTTTGACAAACAACCACAAAGGCAAACAAATAAATACAACTTATAACCTAGACAGCCAATGACCTTAGGGATAGGTTGGATCCGATCAACGCCAGGAGGAAATTCCCAATTCCCCTCTACTATTACAAATACATCGTTTATGCCTTTACCAAAATCAGGAAGCATCTGAACAAGTTGGCGCTTCACCGACCTGGGTTTTAAGTAAAATTTTGTTCTTTCTTTGGTAATTAGAACGAAATTATAACAGTACCTAATTTCAGGTAGACCTAGGTTGATTCCAAAGATGTTATTCAAAGCTACTACCCTCATCACTATCCTAAAGCAATTAGGTGAAAGCTGGGAGGGAGGTACCCCATAAAAATGAAGCACCTCTCCTAGAAGGGGATGAAGAGGGAATCTAACTCCCCCATTCACTAAGTTTATCAAAGGAAGGGAGATTCATTCTTTAGATCCCTCTAATAAACTGTCACCAGATGTGGGAAGACGAACGACAACGTCTTCTGAAATGCTATACAAAGCCCTAAACTCAGCAATACTTTCTACAGATTCAAAGAAAGACCTCAATCGATTCATTTTGATAAACAAAAACTTAACAACAGGAGGAGAAAACAAAAAAATGCAAAATCACAATAAGAAAAAGGAGAAACTTACAACAATTATGAATCGATAACTCCAAGTGAAGGGCGAGGAAATGTGTATAATGACTGAGGACACGATGCGATGGAAGATAAAAAAGAAAGAGGCAAACTCTTCAATTAATATGTCAAACGCGAAACGTCACATTGAAAGAGGAAATGACAAGCGTCATTATTTAAATATAAGATTACTTAGCAGACGCATGTCACTAATGACGTTGTTATCTCAGGTCCCAACTAAAATCGGCTAGGGTACCTTCGGCAATTCGTTAAAAGGGATCGCCGAATGAGGACAATTGTGGAGGGTAAAAATGTTGACCTAGAGCCCAAGGAAATGGATGTATGGCCCAGAGCCTTTAATCTAGCCAAAATGACTCCAAAGTAAGGGCTAGGCCCAAACCCCTATTAGGTCCATCTTAACGAATAATGAGAGAGACAAAGTCACGTGACCAAAGGTCTGAATGAGATTGCCTTCTGGAAGGAAATCCACAACACAAAGAGAAGCCTTTGGATCCGTTTGTAACCTATGATGGAGATCAGAATTGACAAAGATATGGATACGAGATCAACATGTCCCGACAACATGATCATCCGATAAGTAAGATCCGACAACTGAAGATGAAAACCAGTATCCGAACTAATCTAGACCATCCAAAATGAAGCAAACTCTGACAATGGCAAATCAAGACAACTTGACCACTTACCTGACCAGGGTCTGGGGGCACAAAACACTATTGGATCAAGACAATCATCTAACGGCCCAAATACAAGGTATTGACACTATAAAATGAAGGACCAAGAATAGCAAAGGAGGGCAAGCAAAAGCAAAAAGTCTTTCCTTTTAGTACGATATGTTCAAACGGTATTCTGACTTGATTGTCGAAAGGTCATCTCGATCAAATCTAGTTGGGAGAGACCATTGACAGCTTGGTGTCTTTTTACAAAGTATAGGATGGAGCAACTTATCTTGCTTTCCTTGTGGAGAAAAATCCATCCTTCCACAGTTAACAACCTAAATTAAAAAGGGATTTTGAATATTTAGTTTTCTTTGTATGATAAATTTTTTATAATATTAAATTATATGTATTATAAATTTATGAAATTTTATTGACTTAATGTAATTGATTAATATAAAAATAAATTATACAAAGATAATGGAATTGTTCAAGTTTGATTAGTAGGAAATATTGTCTAGGAGAGATTTAAGGACCAAAAATTAAAAATAATTATGTAAAGTTTTATAAAAATTCTTGAGATCCGTAGATATTAATGCTAAATTTATTTAATTGATAAATTTAAAATAATATTTTAAAATTTTCTAACATCACCCTTTTGAAACATAAGAATTATTGCATTAACAACTTTTTTATGCACAAAAGCAAGTGATAATGAATTATATATATATTAAGTGATTCTATATAGGCCTCGTTTGGAAAGTTAGTTATTTTAGTAGGTTATTTTAGTTTTTAGTTATTTTAGTACATTAAAATATTTATGTTTGGAAAGAAAATTAGATTTTTTTTGTAGTTAGATATGATATTTGTATTTAGACTATTTTAACCTATTTCTCCAAAAAAAATCATTTTTTACCTTCCCAAACACCCTCATAGATTGATGTGCCATTTTGCAATCTCTTCATTTACAATGAAAACACTTGTCATTTGTTTTCATAATTTTACAAATATTATTGTCATATCATTCTACATCATTCTTAGTAAGAATTATGTGTAAAATTTTTGTGAGCATTTCATTTTGTCATTCTTTATACTATATTACTTTGTCAAGAATTATATTTTTTGTTAAATTAAATAGATTAAAACCTTTTTATTGCGTTTCATGTTAGGTTTTTTTTTTTTTTTTTTTTTTTTTTTGATATTTTCACTATTCGCTTTTGTTGCATCAATATTCATTTTCGTTTTTTAGTCTGTTTCTCTATCACCTTATGTCAACTTATTTTCAATTGGTATTGTGCTTACTATTTCACGAATGTATTGATTTTTAATTTTATTGTTCTTAATCTTATTACACTTCTATCCAACTCTTTTTATCTAAGCAATACTCATTTTATAGGCGTGTTATTTCCCAATTTTTCAATTTTTAGTGCATCGCTAACTTTATAATTGTTTTATTATGAGCTCAAAAAATATACAATACATATAAAAGATAAAATTTTATGAAATTTACTGATGGGTCTACTATTAATATTAATTATTTACATATTGGGGTTTTGAAATTTTTTTTTTTGGCTAAAATTTATAAAAAGACAAAATAGACTAAAATAGCCAATAAGATAAAATGTTATATTAAACCCATAATCATTTCACTTTTTTCCTCATAAATATTACATTCAACTATAATAAAATTTAAGTATCTTCTTAAACACAAAAATTTTAACCTACTATAATAGTCAAAAACTAAAATAGCCTACTAAAATAACCAACTTTCCAAATAAGGCCATTGTATATGTATGTATGTTTTGTTTTTTGGGATCGGATGTGATTATTGAGTGTTTTGGGAAACTTGATTAAAAGGTAAGTCTTGACTTTTAACTTATTTTAGATTATATCACTTCTTTATTTTTTTATATTTTTTTTAAAAAAAATAAAAATAATTTAAAAATCAATTTTTCAAAACTAGCTTATGTGTTATTAAACTTTCTTTTTGACAAAGAACTTTATTTCATTCCATGGGCGATCATACAAAGGAGAAAACTGAAAACTTTTATAATCTGACATACATATAAAGATATAATCATTACGCACCAAACTCCTTATTTTCGTATTCTACGTTTACACACTAGATATTATTTTCAATATATATATAAAAAGAAAAGTTAGGAATTATAAAAATGACGATGAAATATCTTTATTGTTAATTAGATAAGCTTAAGAACACCCTCCAGTGCCAAACCCTAGCTTCCCTCCTGTAACATCATACGTCACCTCCAATGTCTTCTGCTGATTATTCCCGAAAACACCCACATCCGAAGCATTACTATTCCCTGCAAACGCCAAGCACACCTGCTATATACTATGACCGAAAAGTATGCCGGTCGGGTAGATCGGAACCTCAACATTGCCTTGGAAATAAAAACTTATCTTCGGTATTAACACCGTCTTGTAAATGGTGTTTTTCATTTGGGTTTTGATTTGTGGCACTAATTTGGGTGACACTAATGTCCCTAATTTCTATATAAGGCAAAAAAAAAAAAAAAAGCAAAACAGTTACCAGAAAAGAAAATTAGGGGCATTAGTGCCACCCAAATTAGTGCCACAAAACATTTACCTTTTCATTTTGTTTACAAGAATTTTATATTGTTTTTCATTTTGTAATGTTCTTTGGGTCCGTAATAGAACTAATAAAATTCTATATAAATATGATGGCAAAATGACATATTTTTGTAATTATGAATTATAGTGCTGGAATTTATGACCTCTCCAATGAATAAATATAAATAAAATACATCATTTTATATGAAGTTTGTTTTTTTTTTTTTAAATATTATTATGTATAATATTATATTTGTTTGATAGAAGAAGAGGTTGACTAGTGACGTTGGAATTAGCGGTGGGTTGGGCTTGTTTTACTGGGCTTGTACTATTTATTTATGGGGAAAGACAGGAGAGCTCGAAAAATAGCACCCCGAATCTCCCTAATTGTCAAAAATGGCAAATTGTTTTTTTTTTTTTTTTTTTTTTACTTGAAAGGGAAAAACGGGGGATTCGGGGGAACCCCCATTCGGGGGGTGAATCACTGCTCATATTTATGGGAGAGTTATCTGCAAATTCTTTGGACTAGATTTAATTCTTAGGAAGTTCTAATCCAAAATAGTTTAGTTTATCTTTCATTTTTACTCCTTATATTCAGTTGACTGATTTTATCCCAAATACAAACACATCCCTACCCCTCTCTCTCTCTCTCTCTCTCTCTCTCTCTCTCTCTCTCTCTCTCTCTCTCATTTTTGTCACTAGCACATCATTTCCTGCACCTCTTCCATCACCAACCATCATCTCCCTCTCCTTCGTTGCCATCACCATTGCTCATCCCCCATCACTCATCTGCTACCTTGAATACCGTAATCCTCCATCATTGATCTACCATCTTCAATATCGTCGTTGCCACCGTCTTCCTCCATCACCAATCTACCATCTTCGACATCGTCGTTACCACCATCTTCTTCCATCACCGGTTTAGGATGCAAAGTGTCCAATTAGTGCATTGAAAGGTGTTGTTGATCTTCTATAGACGTGTAACTGATCTAATAAATTTGTTACTTAATTCAGTGATAAATTTGTTACTTAATTTATGAATTATAAATTTGTTACTTAATTTAGTGATAAATTTGTTGTGATGCCCTCTTTCTCTCTCTCTCTCTCTCTCTCTCTCTCTCTCTCTCTCTCTCTCTCTCTCTCTCAAATCAAGTCTACTATTTGTAAATTTTTTTAACAAATTCATCAGTGATAAATTTATCACTGGTTTAAATAAATTTAACACTAGTTTAAACAATACAAAGCTCTGAACTCATCAATGTCGACACACTCATCTCCATCTATGTGGATTTTCTTGATTTCCCTCAGATCTAACATTATCTCTCTAAAATCCAAGGGCCACAGAGACAGTTTTCATGTTCTCGACACACCCCATCTCTATTCATGTCGATTTTCTTGATCTCTCTCATATCTAACACCATCTCTCTCAAATCCAAGGGCCATAGAGGTAGTTCTTGTTAAAAAAAAATGATTTTTTAGTGACTTTAATTTAATATTAAAGTGTGGTGACTTTAATTAAATATTAAAGTGGGTCCCAACCATTTATTGTGTTAGGTCCAAGTGGGCTAAAAACCATTGAGAATTGAATAAGAAATTGCCAAGAAATTGCCTCATGATGTTAGATTCATGAATAGGATTTTAAAGAGTATTTAAATCCTTTTTCTTGGCTAAAGGGCGTGAATCCCATTGGGCATCCAAACTTTTCATCTTTCTGGAAAGGGGTTATGGATCCTAGTTAATGGGGCTTTAATGACCAGCCATAAAGGTTGGTGGCTCTTCATCTCTCCCCTATACATGTATAAATTGAGACCCTCCAGTCAAGTCTCAATATAGAAATTTTTTGCTTCCATTTTACAAGTCAGTTTGCCAGAAAGTTCCTATATTGAAAGAGTGCTGCCACTGTTTTTCTTCGCTAAGCTAGACAAAAAGTGCTTCTGCCGTAGCTGGTTTTGACCGTCGTATCCTGGGAGACAGACGTCGGGATTCCTCAAGCACTCGACCCGTGAGGCGGCGAAATATGTTTTAAGGAAACTGCTTCCGTGCAGGCTTCGGTTTCATCTCTTTACTCTTTTATTGTTTTGTGTATTTCTGTTGAAATTTAATTGTAATTATCAGCTTTGTTCTTAGTATATAATTTGATTTCTTCATAAATCTATTTATTTAATTTCACAATTTGAACAACAAGCTTAAAATAGATTTTTTATATATTTTCTATGAAATCGATCGAATAAATTTATATAGACAATTAGGTTAGCTTTGTATAATGCTACTAGAAACTATTGCGGAATTGCTCACTGTTTCAACGATACAAAATATAAATTTGCATGTTTAGAGATTCAAGTAATTTATATGAATAGGCCATTGTTCCATTTTCTGTAGGTTAATGGCCGGTTCATGATTTTGCTTCTTTGCATACACATAAAACTATTTTCATGCCTTCTTGCACTGATTCATCATTCTGAGTAAATTAATATATTTGTGTTTGCTAGTGAATAGATCCATGTATGTTTTAGACATATTATATGCTATTGCTTCTGTTATTTAAGTAGACGACTTGCAATAAAGAGGAAGTCCACTATTTGTTTTTCCTTTGAAAATTCAATAATTGTGAATTATGCTATGTTACTCTCTAATTGCTTAGTTTAATTAGAATGCTCTATTATAATTTGCATACTTAATTGTATTAGTATGATATTATTTTATGCGTATGGTTCATCATTCCCCTAACATGTTTTGCATGAATTTTAAGGTTATAAAATATAATTTATGGATGTTATAATTTTGACATGCTAATTTTATTCTAGGTTTTAATTTGTTACATGCTTATTATTCTCTAGACTAGAGTACATAATTTAATGGTTTTAGAATTATTTGCATATGTTAATTGCTAAATGGTTATTGGTTGTAATTATTGCCTATTAATTTTAGTTTAATGTATTTTGGAGTTATAGAGTTTTTATGAATTGTGTACATGATTAATGTGAATTATCTAATTAGGTGCATTAATGTGAATTATTTATTTGGGTGCATTAATCTAAATTATCTAATTGGGTGCATTAATCTAAATTATTTAATTTGGTGCATTAATTTTGAATTTAATTTATTTGGAGTTATTAGTTTAAATGTTTATTATGAATTAGTTTCATTCATCACTCATGAGTATTGAACTTTATTTTAAAGTTTTAATTTAATTGACATTTTAATTCTTTGGTTAATTTTATAAATAGTTGGCTAGATGGTTTCAATTATTTATTATATTTATTTTTTGCTTAGATTATTTGTTTGTACTTTGTTGTGGTTTGCTACAAACTTTCTTTGTAGGGATACCAATGCGAAAAACAAATATAAAACCAAATGAATAGTATTTGGAATGTAAAAACAAAAATGTTTGGACTACTAACTTTTGTGTTGAATAGGAATACCTAAGCGTGAAAAGGCTTTTGGACTAAATAGAATCCTTATGGATTGACTATTTTATTTAAATGTTTGAAGTATGTTTTGCTTAAGATTTAGTTGATTTGTTTACCAATTTGTGGTAGTAAGTTTTTATTTGCTTATTTTGTTAGAATCATTTTATATGCGTGTAATTGTTATAGCAATTTTTAAATTGCTTGTAAGTTTAGAACTTGGTTTGGTTTTCTGTGATAGAAACCAAAGTGTTTAACTTTGGCTAAAGAGTAGTTCTTATTTGTTCAGAAATGACAACTAAGACGGATTTGGTTTCAAACCCTTGCAGTTTGAGGAAGTCTTTGGGTTTAATCATTTTATTCCCAAAGTGTTGGAAAACCAAGTTTGGAGAAAGTCTTTGGTTATAATCTGATTATGTCTAAAGTGTTTTGGTTTTGAGAAAGCAAACCAAATTTTAGCATTAGTTAAAATATTTCTGATTTTATTCAGAAATAATGGGCTTAGTTCCGGGAGTACCGGTTAACTTTTATGAGTGGTGTAATTCTGGTAGCAAATTTTATTTGCTTGGGAATCGGTATGTTATAACCTGGTTTATCCACTAGAAATCTTAATTTTAAAATTGTTTCCTATGGACTAGGAGTCAACATGCTCTTGGATGTTTTGTCAAAAGGTTAACTGGGTTTTAAGTGGGACCGATGTGGCCCCTCCAGTATTCCTGGGAGCATTCCTGACCATGTTCGATTCTAGGTTAAATGGTAAGACAAGTTTTGAATTAAATTTTCATCTGAGGGATTTTCTAAAGGTTAAGTTTAATTTCTGAAATCACAGAAGTGAAATTCTGTTGTGATGTTTCAGAAATGGCTTCAAAAGGTGACAAACAGAAATGTTGTTCCACTTGACAACCTTTGCCTCACGAGATTCTTAAAAGAAATCATAAGATTGTATTAAAATATCTCTGAATTGATCAGAGGCAATTAGTATGGTATCCTTGTGTTATTTATAGCATTTATGATTGCTATGTGACTTTGCTTGAAAGCAAAGATGAGACAACCTGTTTTAGTGGGTGAATATTTTTTGGATTTTTAAATTCCAAATATATTCTTAAATTCCAAATATATTCTTAAATTGGTGGCTCCTAGTGAGTATAAGATCACTGATCACAGAGATAGAAAACTGGTGGTTCCTATGAGGTGTTAGACCACTGGCTACACAGTTATGAGATTATGGTTCCTAGTAGTGAACAGATTACTGATCACATGTCAAGACATCATGGTTCCTAGTAGTGGAGAGGCTACTGGTCATATGTCAAGACATGATGATTCCTAGTAATGAAAGAGTTTATTGATCCTATGTCAGGTCGTTGTGATTCCTAGTAGTAAAGTGACTACTGATCACAGGTTAAGACATTGTGATTCCTAGTAGTAGAAAGTCTACTGACCACATGTTGAGAAATTAGTGATTCCTAGTGATAAGACTACTGGCCATGTTATGAAGTTCCGAATCATAGACTATTCAACACTGGATTTGTGTTTCTTAATAGTAGGACTATTGGCTTCAGAGTGATAGATTGGACCAAATATATTTGGGTGCCTAATTCGGTTAATGATATTCTGGGAATGTATTTACTGTAATATGATTTTGGAAGTTTCATAATCATTGTGACACAAGGATTTGTTTAAGACTTTGTATAAATTCTACAAAGAAGACCTGATTTTCCAACTCCAAATTGAGGAGAATAATATAAAGAAATGAGGGAGTACCTCCTCAGTGAAGGCAAATGTCATTGAGCATAGCAAATCTTATGGGGTGAGGAAAAAGCCCCCCCTCCCTCAAACAAGGGCTCTAAACTGGGGCCAAGGGGTGGTGTTGCAAAGAAGCTAGCATACAAGCCGTGGGAACCTGGTTATCGGTTCTTTGGGAAGTGCTACAACTGTGGTAGCGAGGGGTTTTAGTTTTACTAGGGCTACACGCCACATCTGCTCCGAGAATGAGCTGTTTACAACTTTCGAATCGGTTACAAACAGTGAGAAGTTGTTTCTGGGAAACTTTACTACCTCATTTGTTGAGGGAAAGGTGGTCCTGAAGTTAACCTCAGGAAAGAGCTAACCTTGAACGAAGTCCTGTATGTTCCGGACATTCGTTAGAATCTTGTCTCAAGGTCTCTTCTTAGTAAACATGTTTTTCGCATGGTTTTTTGAGTCCCACAAGGTCGTTCTGACGAAACACAAGTGTGAAACTTGTGTTAAAGCAAAGTGAACAAGATCCCGTATGAGTTATGAAAAGGCGTTAAGCCTTCTTATAAATTCTTACGAATGTGGGGGTGTCTTGCAATTGTGGCAATTCCTACACCCTAACGGGTTAGGATAGGCCCAAAATCCGTGAATGGTATATTCATTGGTTATGCACATAATTGTAGTGCATATCGGTTTCTTGTATATGTTTGAAATTTCAGACATACACAGGAATACCATCATGGAGTCAAAGGATGCATGTTTCTTTGCAGACATTTTTCCTTGCCGAAGAGCAATTTGGTGAGCTTGCTAGTGATGATGATCAAGTTGAGAATCAAGGTGATGATCAGCCTAGAAGGAGTAAAAGGGCTAGGATGTCCAAGTCTTTTGATCCAGACTTCTTGACTTATATGGTTGAGAACGAAACTCAAACTTTCCATGAAGCTGTGACTTCTCCTGAGGGTCCTTGATGGAAAGAAGCGATCAAAAGTAAGATTGACTCCATCTTACAGAACCACACCTAGGAGTTGGTAGATTTACCTCCAGGTTGTAAGCCTTTAGGCTGCATATGGATTTTTAAAAGAAAGATGAAGGCCGATGGGTCAATTGACAAGTATAAGGCAAGGCTCGTTATCAAAGGGTACAGGCAACGAGAAGGCCTGGATTACTTTGATACGTACTCACCTGTAACTAGGATAACATCCATTTGCATAGTGATTGCGTTAGCAGCTTTGCGCAATCAAGAAATACACCAGATGGATGTAAAGACAGCTTTCTTAAATGGGGATTTGAATAAAGAAATCTACATGGAGCAACCTGAAGGGTTTTCAGCTCCAGGACAAAGCAAGAAAGTCTGTAAACTTGTCAAATATTTGTATGGTTTGAAGCAAGCACCTAAACAATGGCATGAGAAGTTTGACAATGTAATGTTGTCAAATGGGTTTAGAATCAACGAATGTGACAAGTGTATTTATGTCAAAGACACTGACAGAGGTTATGTCATTTTGTGTCTATATGTTGATGATATGCTCATTATAGGTAGTAACAATGAAATGATCAAAACTACCAAGAAGTTCTTAAACTCTAAGTTTGGCATGAAGGATATGGGCATTACAGATGTTATTCTGGGAATTAAGATTACCAGAACATCTGACAGAATTGTACTTTCTCAGTCTCATTATGTTGATAAGATACTTGAGAAGTTTAGTGGATCAGATACGAGTGTGTCTTCGACACCTGTAGACTTAAGTCTACATTTTACCAAGAATTATAAAGAGAGTGTCTCTCAGTTAGAATATTCTCGGGTAATTGGATGTTTAATGTATCTGATGAGTTGTACTAAGCCGGATATAGCTTATTCGGTTAGCAGGCTTAGTAGATACACAAGTAATCCCGATGCTTCTCCTTGGAAGGGCATTGTATTTATGCTACACTTGGGATTATGGGCTGCATTATACTCGATATCCAACGGTGCTTGAAGGATATAGTGACGCGAATTGGATATCAGATATAAAGGACTCAAAGTCCACTAGTGGATATGTTTTCACTCTTGGTGGGGCAGCCTTGTCTTGGAAATCTTCCAAACAAACGTATATATCTAGATCAACGATGGAATCAGAGTTTATTGCTTTGGATAAAGCAACAGAAGAAGCTGAATGGCTTTGCCATTTCATTGAAGATATTCCACGTTGGTCTAAACCTGTGCCAGCTATTTGTATTCATTGTGATTGTCAATCTGTAATTGGTAGGGCACAGAGTAATATGTATAATGGAAAGTCTAGACATATCCGTCGTAGACATAATTCCATACGACAACTACTCTTGAATGGAGTTGTCTCTTTAGACTATGTAAAGTCTAAGGACAACATTGCGGATCTGCTAACCAAAGGGTTAAATCGAGTGTTAGTCAAAACGTCATCAAAAGGAATGGGGTTGAGGCCTTTGGAAGTTACCGGAATGGAAACCCAACCAAGTTGACTGGAGATCCCAAGATCTAGGTTCAATGGGACAACCTAATTGCGTGTAACGGTGGTATGTCACTGAGGAGGTTAACCTCCAGCCATTCCTTCTATCAGTGATACCTGCAAGTGTAGAGGATGAGCTAAGCTTTTAATGACTCTTATGTGTTAAGCTGTTGAGCTGAGTATTGCAGGATACTCAAGTAAAGTCACCTATGTGAGTGTGAAGTGGGGCCGCTTCTAGAAGAATTGGGCAGGCCAAGATTCTTTGAAACCATTTGCTGAACCAGGCTAGTGCCCAGGGCCATACAGGGCACACCAGTGAAAACAGAATGGCGGTAGGAGTAATTCCCGTGTGAGATCTATTGTCTTAGTTTACATAAACGGCAGAGCAGTTCAAGATGTCTTATTCACTGATCAGCCAGTAAACTCGATAAGTTTTCACTGGGAGAGGTTCAAAGCCAAAAGCTACCTTCTCTGATGTCGAGGTTAGTCCGTTGTACTCTCTCTCTGAGTCATTATTGTTGAACGGTGTTCGTTTGTGTAGACACCCCATTTTTGACCGACCTTAAGACTCAGACGTCACCAACTGAACACTCGGTGATGTTGCATGTTGTGCTCATTCTGAGGTTACGAAGTCTCGGCTGCGAGCCTTGCCTCCGGACTTCGGGGCTCTTTTGTGCTTTGCCTCGGTTTGCGAACCGGGTCCTATTTTCTCTGTTTTCTCTTCCCAAAGGAAGGGAGAGGTCTCGTAGACCATCTCTCAGTGGCCGTAGGCTACGTTTCGTGGTCGTAAGCCATTTTTCCCGTTTGGAGGTCGGTTTTCAATTTTCGGAGCCATCGGCCGTGTGCCTCGGTTCGGAACCGCCTAACTACCTCCATTTGCTCTGATTTTTGGCACACACCTTATTTCCTCTCCTTAGAGGGACACTGTAGCTCGGGAGACCACCTTCGTGGTCATACGCCACTTTCGGTGCCTAATGGCCTGTTTTCGGGGCCCCGAATCGCGCGTTTTGGCCCCCGAACCCTCGTTTTGCATCGGTTAGGGTTCATTTTTGGTAAGGACCCTATTTTCATTGCTAGGAAGGTGGTAGGATGGTGGAAGACCAGCAATTCTTTCAAAAAACATTTTCTCTCTCCTCCAGCCGATTTTTCTAACAGAAAGCTGGTTTTCTCACTTTTGAGCCACAATTTCTGGTTTTTCATACCACCATTGTGTTGTGCTTATCTGGAAGGCCACCAATATGCGTAGGCTAACCAGTATTTCATCTTGACCCTTTTGAACCTTGCTAAAAAGCTAGTTTTTCTCTCTCCTAGGTCACATTTTCTGGTTTCCCACCCTGCAGCTGTATTCTATTCATCTGGGAGGCCACCTTTCTGGAATGTGTAGACACCCCATTTTTCACCGTCCTCAAGACTTGGTTGTGCTTGTAGGTACACCCAACAACTGGTTCGATTGCTCGCCCAGCATTCTACTGTTGCGGCGAAACGGCACTGGTTTGAGTTTCCCGGACCTTGTATCATTTCTGCCTCATTTTAGGACCCTGTTCTGGTCCTTTAAGAGTGGCCCTCTTGGTGCATTGCCGGCCATGGCTTTGCCCCTGCCGGCCACTGATGAAGCCCTGTCGGCCATCAGTGTGGCACTGCCGGCCATTACTGATGGCCGGCACACCCCCTATCTCAGCTGGTTTCCAGGCAGATCTTTTGAGCCAGCTGGATTTTTGTTTGCTCCCCTCCATACACGTGTATGAAGGGATGAAAGCCTTGAAAAGCTTGTTCAAAAAGCTTTGGCTTTTCATTCTTCTATATAAGGAAGAGGCTTCTTCCTTAGACCAGAGGTGGAGAGTTTTTGAAGAACAAAAACTCCCTTTCTCTCTATATTGCTTGTGTTTAGTGCTTAGAAGTTGGATTTCCTTGCACTTTTACACTACAACACCTAGATAGACACCACCACCATTGGATCAAGCTTCTTGGGAGGGATTCTTGAGCTCTGAAAACCAGTTTCCACCCCCTGAAATTGCTGATTTCGAAAAGCGTCTTCAAGGGTGAGCATTTCCCCCATTTTTGCATTTTCTTGCACCCTGCTTTAGCCCTCTTTGCATATTGTTTTAGGCTTTTCTTATAACTGAAAAAAGTCTTGTTTTTCAGTGCTTTTTAAGTTTGGTTAAGGTCATTTTGTTGTTTGGGGTGTGTAGCCCCCTTGCATGCTTTGTTTGGCTTTATTTTAAGCCATATTTGGAGGCATCCGAGCTAGCCATGGTTTGGCCTTCCTACCACTGAAATCCAGTGGATTTTTAGTGGTAGAGGTATGGTTTTGAGGTCCTTAATCAGAGGGGGTAGTCCCCTCTCTTTGTATTCCTCTTTGCTTGCATTTTTGGCCTTCCAAAGGACCAACCCTCTATGCATTTTTGAGGCTTGGTTCAGGCCTCTTTTTGTGACTTCTAGGACCTTCTTTGGCCCTTTCCAAGGCTGGTTTGGTCATGCCTTGCTTGCATCTAGCATGTGTAATGTAACTCCATTCATAGCTCATCAAAGTAGCATGTGTGCATAGTCTTTGTTGAGTCCATTTCAGTCCATTTTTGGTGATGTTTTACCATGCCATGAATCTATTTTGGGTTGGTTTTGTTACTCCATGCTTTCATGATGCACTTGTAGTGTAAATCCCCTAAACTAGCTTCATATGCTCCATGCCATGTCATGTCATTTTAGCTTGTTTGGTTTACATTTCAGCACGTATTTGGTCATCATTTGGCATGATATGACCCTATCCATAGTTGGTTTGATCATCCTTTGCATACTCCATATAGGTGTAGAACAAATCTTGTTTCCTAGCTCTTTGTGCATGATGTTTTGACTCATCATACTAGCATATTTTGGCTTGGCTTAAACATGATTTTATGCTTATTTTGAAGTGTTCTAGGACTGTTTTGGGCTGCCATGGCCATATCACTCATGCTTTGTATAGCTATAGTGTAAATGCTTAGGCTAGTCTTGGGTTTTGAGACCCCTACCATGCCATACATGTGATGTTTGCATGCCTTGCACTCATTCCACATGCTATTTCAGTCCATGAAATGTTGTCATTCACTTGCATTTGACATGCCTTGAATGCTTTATATAGCTTCTGCTTTATGCCTTAATAATGGACTTTTGTGCATGCCACTTAGCCTAAGCCTTTGGCTCATCATTTCAGTGCATTTTGGGTCCTATTATACCATGATGTAATTCCATTTTTTGCTGTCCAAGTCATGCCATGTTTGATTTTAATAGGTATAGTGCATTGCCTCATTAATGCCTTGCATGTTCCTTGTGTTTAGCTTTGTGTCCTAGCCCGTGTTGGCTAGCTTTGAGCTTGGTTTTGGTCTTGCTTAGACCTACCCTAGGACTGTTTTAGGTCCCCGTGGCCCTTTGGGGCTTGCCTTGTGTGGCCATGGCTTAAGTCCCCTTGCTTACTTTGAGCTTTGAGCATCCTAACATGCTTTGCTTGCATTGTTGAGTCGATTTGGCATCACTTTACATGTATTTCAGAGCTTACCTCATTGCCATGTATCCATGTTTGTTGCTCCTTAAGTGTGCTTAAGAGTTGTCCTCTTTGTGCCTTAATACTTGAGCCATTTGGCATGCATGTTTATCTTGACATTTCATGCTTTTCGTGCCATCAATTCATTGCCTTTGGCTACTGATTTGGACCTAGTTAAGAGCTGTCCATCTTTGGTGTAAGCCCATTTTACCATGTTGTCGCATGCTTGTTACATGTAGTATGTTGTTGCATACTTATTTGGCTTTACACGCCTTGCATGTTCACATGTTCATGTTGCATTTCGTCATGTTGTCCAAGGTTGTCACCTCACATCATGCTTATATGCTTGTTGCATGTCATTAGTCTTGTTAGGTTGTTCGCATTGCATGTTTGCCATGCTTATGTGTTGCATTGCTTGGATTAAGTGTTAATCCGAGCACGAGGAACGAGGGGCGTTTCATACTTCAAGTGATGGAACGTGTCTCAATTCTCGATCGCCGAAGCTCTTGATGATCCATGATAGAGTTCCAGGCTTTACTTGCTTTATTTGTGCATTATTTTTCATTTTGATTTGCACAAGTTGGATCTTTGGCCATCATGCATCGGGATGCGTGATTGATGGTCGTGGATCCGATTTGGCCTCTCCTTTGACGTTTTGAGGTGATTTGGAGTGCCATGGTGCGTACATGCCCTTGGGAGACCCTCCCTTTTTTCTATTTTGTGCTTCATTGCAGTTTGGTGTCCCAGCACACCAGTGGCCGGCAGTGTGTCACCCTTGGCCGGCAATGGGCCATCTTTGGCCTAGAGATTCTCTCATGGCGGCGAGCCACCGTAGCTTCCTGCAGTGTTTTGGTAAGTTGCAGCAACAAGCACTGGAAGACACCCTGCAAACAGAGCCTCTAAAGAGCAACCGGAAGGCTTTCCAAAGTGAGGAACCGAAGAGTGCATGCATGCCTCCCTTCTTCAAACAGAGCTGGAATAGCATCATTTACCGCTTTCCCTATTTGCTTGCTGTCATTCATTAATTAGTTAATTGATTCGTTAATTAATTAAGTTGTGTAATAATTAGTTGTAGCTAGTTATTTATTTGGTTTTGTAATATTTAATTAGCTCGTGAGTTAGTTAATTAGGTGGCTTGTATTATTTATTCAGACCCTCCGAGGGAGGGCCAATGTTGTAATAAGTGTGCGTGGGTGTGTGTATGTCTTCCAACCCTAAGTCTTTCTTCCCTTTTATTTAACCGCTTACGATGGTTAGATTTAGGGCATATCTCAATTAGCATTCTTATGCTTCGCATGTTTGCATTCATTCATTTGTATTGCATGCACCGGGCTCGGCACATCATGCTAACTGCATTGTATTTCAAATTCAATTTGAATACGTGTATCGATTGTCACATTCCACATGCCATCCTAGGATTAGCCGAGCCTATTCTAGATTGCATTTTGTATGTGACGCATTAGCCACTTAACATGGACTAAGGTCATGCATGTTTTGCTAATTAGCTTCATTGTTTTGGCACGGAGTACGATGTAAGTATTTATGCTTTAGCATCGCGCATGAGTGTGAATGTTAACATGACAACATGCTTACCATGTGGCTAAATGTTTAGTTGATATAACTGCCTGAATGCCTGTGGGTGAAGGTTGGATTATTTGAGTTGGAACAACTCGTTGAAATCCGTGTTTTAGCCTACTTGCAAGTAGCAAATCTTAAAACATTTCCAAACAAACGGATATACAATGCTTTGTTCCAAATTAGGCAATCTAGTCTATACTTGTTTTGCTGTGCGCATCACATAGTAATTCTAGCTAATTAATCGGAATAAGAACGCATGTGTTTTCAAAAACAAGATATCATGGTTAGTAGAGGCCGATCTTCGGATTGGGCGAGAGGGGGTGCTCATAGCTGACCTTCCCCAATCGTACCCAAGTTCCCGAGCCGAGGCAACTTTGGTGATGACGAACACGTGGCCTTTGGCACCGAGTCAAGGTTTCCTAAATTTGCCTATTATAAAATATTTAGGTGGCAACTCTGTATCTGGCAAAGCAGTCCATGTTTGGCACTTCTTTTCTAAAAATCTGTTTTTCTCAAAAACTATTTGCTGGATTTGGACTCTTTGGTTCAAGATTAAGAACCGTAACAAATCGAGTCCGAACTGTAACACCATTTGAGGTCCCTCGCGGGCTTGTTACAGTTTCTGACGACTATGCTGGGGAGTTAGAGAACTTGACTCGAACTCATGATGTCTTGTTTTGTTCACACTTATGTGTCTCTTTGCATTGCATTTGCATTGGTGCGCCTAGGACATCGTATTTGCCGTATGCTATTCCTGAACGGTTTGCCGGAGGCTCGCTTCGAGAAGCATGCCATAAGGCTGACCGATTGCAGGCTCTACCACGACAGGAACGGTTTTACCGGGGCACCCTTTTTGACCATTCGACTTAGTGCATATTCGGAATCCATAGTGACCATTCCAAACTAGGACAGGTTGCTTACCCGATGATAGATTGTTTGAAACCGCTGCGTGCGTAGTGAAACCCTAGCTCCTGACAAAATAGGACAGGGAAACCTTACCCCTCCATAGGGGTGTTTTGGTTCTCAATTATCTGTTATGTGCTGTCAGAGTGTGTCTCTACAGGGAACGCACATATCAGTTTGTAAAGTTTGGGCATCAGGCCTGAGGGCACCAGTATCAGTGTTTTGAGGATCAGTTATATTTGCGGGTATCCGATTTAGTGTTTTGGGGTAGTGATTTGGGGAACAGTGGTCAGTAGTAGAGTACAGTTGTTCGACTACACCTGTGTTTGATCCGTTTGGGCTGAAATGCTGCTCATTTTTTTTTTTCCTTTCAAGGGGGTTCAGAGAGTTGATACAGAATAGTTAGTGTTCCCTTCTTTGAGGCAAAACGGATATCTCGATCACCGTTGACAATGACCCATCATGGCGAAATTGAAAAGATCGTGGTTATGGCAGCCGCGTTAGATCAAGAAATCACTCTACAAAGTGAGATCGACATTGATGTACCGCATCCACCCAGGTCGCCTGCGGCACGCCCGGTCTGGATCCCCCAGTTGTACCAGGCTCGTAAGCCCACCACATTCGAGTTGATGGGGATGATAGGTGACCTCCAGAGGTCCGTGGCAGATCTCGCTTACGGAATGTCAACTTTGCCACCAGCCGCACCATATGCTGAAAGTTTTGTACCACAAGAACCCCCGCTATTGGGACGGATTGTGATCGAGCTTAGCCAACCGGAGATGGCCTCCAACAATGACGTATCATCACCAACCCAAACCCTTGATCAGGCTGAGGCTAGAGGTAAGAACAAAATGAAGGCAGACACCGATCCCATTGAACGACTGCTGTGGGCAGTCGACGCTTTGAAAGCCGGGGGGATGAACAAACAGCAAGTATTCGCAATCATGGCCAAAACTGTGGATGATGCTTTCCCCGTTCCAGCCGAGGGTAGTTCAAGCCAGGCAGAAAATCGGGATAGGCCCCGTCATGCCAGAACAGTTCATCCCACTCCCAACTCTACACCTACAAAAGATCAGAAATCCAAGGCCGCACCTGCCGACCATTTTGCTATACGTCTAGCGAGAATCCACAGGCTTCAAAGTATCTGCCTCGAGGGCGCAAAGTCTTTCATCCCCTCTACATGCCTTTGTCTAGGGCACTTCTAATTTTGGCTAAAAAGGGGCATCTTACACCCCTCGAGCCGCGGCCTCTCCCGAATCCCCTTCTAGCTAAACACGATGCTACTTTGTACTGCGCGTACCACTAGCAAACCGGCCACAGCACCGACAGTTGTTTTCGCCTTCGTCATGAAGTGCAAGATTTGATTGACGATAAGGTCATTCTCCCGCCTACCTCAGCCAAGTCGGTCACTACAGAGTTCTTGGATTTTGAGGATACTGCGAGTATATGATCGGAGAGTGAGCCACCTGTGGGCGACCCACGACGTATTTTGGATGTGGCGTCTAGCACGCATTTTTGAGCATCTGCGAATGCTAGTTTTGTAAATTCTGGCTTGGGGGTCGAGTCAGTCTTTTGTTTTGTTTTGAGTCTGCCTCATTGTCTTGAGTCAGTCCTTTTTGCTTAAGGGTCTGCCTTATTGTAGCGAGTCAGTCCCCTCGTATAGAACATCAGGTGATTCCGGGGTTGTTGCCTCGAACACCGTTTTGCTTTATAATTACTCCTTTTGCTTTCTTTTTTGAGTCTGTCTCTGCTGTGAAGCCAATTGTAACCAGGAAATTTGAATGAAACAGCTGCAGCTATCATGTTTCCGTGCTTATTGCTATTTTGGGTTGGTTGTGCCAGAGGATTGGAATGAAACGGCAGCGCATTCCACCTGCTCTTTTGTGCTGTGAGATTATTGCATTGACCTAAGTTTTTCAAAACTTTTTCTAACACTGCGGTGAAAACGAAAAGAAAGGAATTCCTCGGGTTTTGCAAAAATTTGATCAATTAAGAGAAAGGGAGGCGTGCTAAGCCCTTAATGAATGAAATCATGCTTGTTAGCGTGAGTATTGAGAAGGACCCTGGCTTGATCCAGATTGGTTCTACACTGTCTTCAGTGCGAGCGATTTGTCACTTTCTTAAAAACTTTCAAAAACAAAATGTTTTGCGCAGTCCTGCGAAGACCTGTGTGGAATCACTCTTGAAATTGTGCAGCTTAGGATCGCTCTCAGCCGCGAGACTCAACCCCTAACTTTCAAACCACAAACTTAAATTCAGAGTGTTCAACGGTCAACCACCATGTAAGGCCTGTATGGCCAGATTTGAAGGAGCCCTCGAACAAGAGGCACCAAAGTCAGATCAAGAAGATCAGATGTCATCAGAAGAAGCTTCTGAAGCTAGAACAGAAGCCCCCTCGAACTAGGGGCAAAAATGTTAGATGTGCTCGAAGAGCCGGAGATGGATCCTTCTGCAAATCAATACAATAGCCACTCTCTTGGATACGGATGGCTTCAAAACCCTAAAACCATTTGGCATGGACTTGTTACACTTTTACCCTTTGAGAGGCTCGCTGGGCCGAAAACCCGAAAGGGCGACCCAAGCAAAAGTTAGAGCAAGAAAAAAAAGAAAAAGATCACAAAAAAAAAAGAAAATCAAAAATGCAAAGAACAAAGAAAAAAAAAAAGAAAAAATACAAAGAAAATATGAAAAGAATTGAAAAGAAAAAGAAAAATAAAGCTCGCAAGGTCGAAAACCCGCATCGGGCGCCTTGGCAAAAGTTAAAGCCTAAACAAAAAGTGAAGGTTAAAATACTCGAGCGAACCTAAACCGGAACTACGTAAGGCTTGATTCCCATGTTTGGGATACGTAGGCAACTTCATCCTGAAGTCTAGCCCCCAACACTTTCATAGCGTCTCAGTCTATGTAATGGTTTTGATCACCTTTGCCTCCTCTGAATCCGATAATTCGGTTGTGACGACCGGAACTACGCAGTCAACTTCCTCTTGAAGTCCAACCACCAACGCTTTCACAGTGACTGTGTCCATATATTGGTCTAGACCATCTCCGTCTTCTCTGCATCCGAGAGTTCGTTTGCAATCATCACCGATGAGAGCATGCTGCGGCATCATCCAAACAAGGGGCAACTTTCCGTTGCCACGAGTCGTCGCGGGTCGCCATTCAAACCAAGGGCAACTTTCCGTTGCCGTGCAGCCCTTTCAAGCAAGGGGCAATTTTCTATTGCCTCCGATCCGAGGTTGCGCATCTCAAAGAGTAAGTTCCACGCTCGTTGAGCGGTGGCCGTTTACAAAAATAGTTTTTGAAAATTTTTATTGAGGTTGAATATTTTCTCAAAAACTATTCCATTTTCCAAAACTAGACCACTTTTGGACTAAAAAAAAAAGGAAAAATTTCAGTGCTTATAGCCTGACTTGCATGATCTTCAAATCAAAAATCGAACAAGCATGTTAATCTAATTCTCATTTTGGTCAAAATTGTTTTAGCAGAAAACCAAAAACAAAAAATGGTCAAAATGATGAACTAGGGGCACAGTCGAGTCAGGTGTTCTGTCTTTCCCCATCGCCAACATACTTGTCAGAAGGGCACCCTATTCGCCAGAAGAAGGGCACAGCTGAAGCTGTTAGTAAAGGGCTGAAAGCTCTCTCATCCTCCAAACAACGAGGCATTAAGCCAAGTACGAAGCACAAATTAGGACAAATCCAGATACACCATTTCCTGTCTGAAACATTGACTAGACATCACTGGAAGAAATAACTGTGAGCTAACAGTGTTGGGCATGAACCCACGACCTTCAATTTATCCATCAACCATACCTGGGGAGGGATGAAAAATGAGAGAATAAAGAATAGAGAGATGTACGATGAGAGAAAAGTGAGAAAAGGGTTTTGTGAGAAAAAAAACCGAGCCCGAGGGTCGAGTGATGTGAGCAATATATATGTGAGGTTGGGTGGGAAACATTACCTGCAGTAGTAGTGGACTCCCCGCAAATCTGGTTGTCTCCCGGCGATAGACAGCATCCAAGCCCATCAGCGTCTCGGCCAATGTCATGGCCATGCAGCTCTTTCCTTCTTTCAAGCCTTGAGCAACTTCAATCAGACAAATGCTAGATCCACTAAAGCCTAGGGCAAGCAAAAACTGAGATAGCATACACAAACAAAGGGCGTGTTGCCGAAAACCTTGCCAATAATGGTTGCCGCGGTCACCGGCAGCAGAAAAATGATGAATCAAGCCGAGAATGTCCAATTCCCCATGGCAGATCAGAGACTGAGCATCATGCATGGTGAGCCCACACATCCGTCCTAAAGCTTGGGCGTGGCCGAAGCGAAACTGAGGCAAAATTTCTTCATGGCGTTCAGATTCCATCAAAACTTGAAAATCTTCGAAGGTCGGACATACCTCTTGCCCGCCGAAGCTAAAAACAGGTTTTGAGCAAGGAATGCTTCCATTTGGTACAAATTTGAGCTGAAATGAAGAGAATTCCGAAGCTGGAACTCATATAGAAGATAAGGTAGTGAGTGGAGGACAGATGTTGTCATTTCAGAGAATCTGCCATCGATGGCCTAAGATGGCTCATCGGTGGCAGCGTGCTTCATTGATGGGCGAGGCCTCCATTGGTGGCCGGCAGTGTTCCCTTCTTACTCATTAGCTCCCTCACTGAAGGCCCAGTTGTCTGTTATAGTGGAGTCTTGTCTTTCAAGGTCTTGTTTTGTCCTGTTGGGCTTTGTCGTCATCTCGTGTTTAAGATGTGTTGTTTTCTTTTTCTGTGTCAGGTTGTAATTATCTTCCTCTCATGTATCGAGTTGTTGCAATTTTCTTATCGAGTTGTAAACTTGCTAGGTTTTGTTTTGTTTATCGAGTTGTTTTGTTATTAGTTGGTTCACTACCTGATTAGTGCAATTTGAGCGTTTGGCTTTCAAAACAAAACTTCGATCTCATTTACATGGTTGTGTAAAGTGATGCGATGCAATGCATAGAATGTACAAACGAAACACTTTTCCAACAAAAAGGCTGTTTTCATTCCATCATAGTTTCCTTTTTACAAAAGAGTTTGGTTTTGAAACAAACCCGCCTAACGTAGTACAATGTGCAAAAACTACTAGTAAAAAGGAAAATAAAACAAAAGAAGATCATCGTCTGAAGTAGCAAAATGTCCGACCGATCTTTGGCGGTCTCAAGTCGCGGAATCCTGGTCCTCTTCCTGGACGAAGGTCCAGGATCTCCACCATCATCATCTGACTCTGACTCTGAATGTGGACTCATCGCCTCCTCGTCAGACTCATCATCATCAGAGACAGGTCCCTGTGAACTAGTCCCTCGTCCTGCTCCCCCTGCTGTTCGAGGAGGTACTGAAGGGCCCGTCCCTGATCTTGCTGGAACACCCGATGGCCCTGGCGGCAAGAAAGGAATCTGAAAGAGGGACAATCCACCCGAAATGCATTAGTAACCAAGGTATGTCAGATACAGCAAAGTGTTGTACTGTAAATAGTGAATGATTTGCAATGAATGCATGCCGTGAATGGGGTATGGGAACAATGCATTAGATGAAGGCAGTGTGCAAGCTATACAAATGATGGTGTGTTAAGAAAAGACTTCAAATCAAAGCAGTTTGAATGAACTTACCGGAAGGCCATAAATACTGAGTAGGTCCATGCTCGTCTGCAGCATCCCTATCATTGAAGCCGTCATCGTCAGAGACTGACGAGTGTACTCAATGGGAGCCTACAAAAATGGTTGAAATCATTAGTACTCTGTATAATATCAAGGGAAATCAAATAACAGTACAAGGGGTGATAGTGTAGCACATACAGGAGTCGAGCCGTAACCTCCAATAAGCTCATGACCAGCTGGAGGAGGGGCAAAGGGAACCTGATAAATCTCTCCAGCTCACCCTTGAAGTGTCATAGTAGCAGGCAACACTGGCCATCCAGACTCCTGTCTCTCCTCAGGACCTCGCCTGCTACGAGACCTGACCGCTCTGCTTCTACCTCTCATAGTTAGAGCCCTAGCTCCCTCTCCTTCTCGGACACCAGTCAAAGGCGGCATCAGATGTGTCTGAATGAAGGTCGCGTAGTCACCCTCAGCGCAGAAGTAATCTGTCTCCAGCCCTACCATGAACTGGATCACCTGGTCGGCGGATAGCATGTGTGTCGCCCTCATCGATGGTGGAGGCAACATCGGCACAAATGGGGCAGGCAACCCCAAAGTCTGGCGCACAAAGCGCTCACTCAGAAACCAGGCCCGACAGATCGGCCCCTCGAAGAGGATACGGTACTGAGACATGATCTGGGTAGTGTGATACTGATCTCGGAGTCCCGATGGAATCGCCTCCCATGGTCGCCATGAAATCTGAGAAAGAGAACCAACGAAATGATCAGTCGTCAAATAACTACGGCAGGTGCATCGGTTTACTCAAAATAACTTATTGCAGACTTACTTCACGCGCCGCGACTGTGTCAAAATACTGTCGGAAAAACATGAAGCCCTCCCGAGTCCTACAGCGGAGCGGACCGTTATATACATCGGAAAATGGGACCGTCACTGCAGTCTCCTCCACCGGATCTGGAGCAAGCGTCGGGAAATATGCATATACCCAAAGCTGTTGAACAGATGTGATCAAGACAACACAGATGAACAAGAATGCACGTAAGCGGGAATGCAAGATATATACCAGATACAGGCCTAGAAAGGCGGACATTAGATCCTGTGCATGTAGTGTATCATGAGCAGTGTGCAGATCCTGTGTGTGCAGTGTATGGTGTATGGTGTACAGTGTGTACCATGTAGGGTGTACAGAAAATGCAAAGCAGAAAGCATACAGTATGATAGTGAGTACGGAGAGTGCAAATATTGAACAAAGCAAAACGTACAAATGCTAAGCAAAGTAATGAAAAGGGGAACTAGGTTGCATACCTCCCAAGCTCGCCAGTAGCCTCCAATCAATCTCCCACACATCCGAGAAGTAGAGCTCATGTATCCATAAAGAGTGGTGAGGCCGGTTGCGCCCCAATTGTAGGAACTGACCCGCGGAAGCACTACCAGGGCGCTCAAGAAGTACAAACCCACGGTATTTCACCTGTTTGAAAACAAGGTGGTACCGAAAAGGAATAGAAGGAAGCCCCTAGCATACTACTCCACTCCCTCGTCGGTCTGAGGATCCTCCCCGTGGAACTGCTCCTCGAACCAAGAATATCTAACCATACCTGCTCGAACAAGGGGTGGACGCGCTCTAAGCAGCACATCCCATGCAGCCACCCACTCCCCCATGTCGGGATCTAGGGGAATCAGATCACCTCCCACTCCCAGACCGGTGATCATAGCAAAATCAAAAGGAGTCATGGTCATCTCCCCTGCCGTGGAGAAATGGAAGGAATTGGTGGTGTCCCACTACCTCTCCACGAGAGCCCCCAAGAGAGGACGACTCGCTATAACTCGTGTCAAGCTGTAGCAAAATATACCAAAGCCGATCTCGTCGACAATCCGGCGGACCCCCGTGGGAAGCACATTATACCAGTCTCTAGCGGTTGTGGCATCGTAGCCTCGAAAGGAGCGAGATCCCTCCTGTTGAAAGTACAGTTCAAGTCAGATCAACAGTGTATTGAAAGTACAGGTCAAGTCAGATCAGCAGTGTATTGAAAGTACAGTTCAAGTCAAGTCAACAGTGTATTGAAAGTGCAATTCAGTTCAGATCAGATAAATGATGTATTGAAAATACAGTCGAATCCAGGGCAATGATGGGTTAAAGATGCATTCGAATTTAGAACGGTGATGCATGAGATGCAGTTAAGTGCAGTGTATACAGGGTAGCAGTGTATGAAATGCAGTTAGATTAAATCATGCAATGCAATCAGATCGAAACGGCGCAAAAGATGCAGATATTCGAAAGTAATACTACACAAAGGGTAAAGGTGGCACCTCTACGGCAATGGCCGACAAATGAGACATCGGCTCCCTTAATAAGAGGTCGTCTGGTACATCCTCATCAAAATCGGTAAAGGAATGGATGCCTCCCGCCACCGGAATGATGTAACTCTCCGGATGGTACACCGCAGGGTCGAAGGGACGTACATCCAATGGTAATGGCTGAGGCTCAACCTCTGGCTCGGCCACAAACTCTGCCGCCAACTCTACTGGAGGGAGTGCGGGGAAACCCTCATCATGAGGCTCATCATCTGCCATCTAAGATAGATGCAAAAGAATGGTTCAAAAATGAGCAAAATGATGAAATTTAGAACAAACTCAAACCCTAAAAGAGAGAAAATTCAAGAAAAGTTGAAAAACCCGGGAAAGTGAACTAACCTCGAGAGAAGATCAAGGGAAATGATCTTTGAATTCAGGAAATGATGAAAGAAGCTTCGGATGCAATTTTTGATCGGTTCAAATCAAAGAAAATCAAGAGTCCTTCGCGAAGTGAGGTTGAATAGGGTGTTGGGAAATGCGTAGAATGCGCGAATCTAGAGAGAAGGCAGTCCTAAAAAGGAAGAAAAGTAATTTCTATGGAAGGGTTTGTGAGGAAATGGGTTGGTTTTGAACCTATTTAAAGACCCACGGCCTAAAAGCCCCTTTTGCCCAAATCTGCCACCGGTGGCTGGCAGCATGCTGTAGATGGCCGGCAGTTGATGGAGATGGCCAGCAGTGGCCGGCGGTTGTCCCTGATGACCAGCAAGCCTTCTCCAGCTTTCCTGGCTTATTTGGTCTTGGACTCTGTTCCCGGGTCCCAGCAATCTGTAGAATACTCAAAACTTAATGCGAAATGTCTCCGTGGGAGCTCGGCAATCACGTCCCCAATATACGATGCTTTACATCCATCAATGCGTACGAGGTGTATCCTTTTGACATGTCCCAAACCCTCCGGGAGGTAAACCGGGGGTCTTCGTTTAAGATGTCTTTATTAAGCATCTTTCTCTTCTATTGACGTCAAGTGGTATTCGGCTGTTATAACGAACACCCATCCAGTTCACAAGCATTGTCATGCATCTTTTTTCTATCATGCATTGTCATGCAGTCTCCTTATCACGCATCGTCATGCGTACCTTACATGTATTGTCATGCATTTCCTTATCCCTATTATGCGTTGTCATGCATTTGCTCTATCATGCAATTGTCTTGCATTTTCTTGTCACACATCACTATACACTTCTTTATCATGAGTTGTCCTAATTTCAATTTCTGCTATACACATTGCTTGCGTTACTGCATGCTTTCCTTACATGTGTATAATGTATTTCCAAGAGGTTACACATTGCTTGCATTAATCGCGCTTGCTTTACTGACATGTGTTCATACCTTTGTTTGCTATACACATTGCTTGCGTTACTGCATGCTTTACTTACATGTGTATATGTATTTCCAGGTGGTTACACATTGTGCACGTTTCGGCGTGTGCTTTACTGACATGTGTTCATACCTTTGTTTGCTATACACATTGCATGCGTTTCTGCGTGTGCTTTACTTACATGTGTTTAGGCATCTTACAGGAGGTTACACATTGCTTTCGTTAATCGTACTTGCTTTACTGATATGTGTTCATTCCTGCTATACACATTGCTTGCGTAGACCGCATGCTTTACTTACATGTGTTCAAGTTTCTTTTTATACACATTGCTTGCGTAGACCGTATGCTTTACTTACATGTGTTCGATTTCAAGTTTCTTTTTATACACATTGCTTGCGTAGACCGCATGCTTTACTTACATGTGTTCGATTTTCTTTTTGTACACATTGCTTGCGTAGACCGCATGCTTTACTTACATGTGTTCAATTTCAAGTTTCTTTTTATACACATTGCTTGCGTAGACCGCATGCTTTACTTACATGTGTTCAAGTTTCTTTTTATATACATTGCTTGCATAGACCGCATGCTTTACTTACATGTATTCAAGTTTCTTTTTATACACATTGCTTGCGTAGACCGCATGCTTTACTTACTTGTGTTCAAGTTTCTTTTTATACACATTGCTTGCGTTACTGCATGCTTTACTTACATGTGTTTATGCATTTTACAAGAGGTTACACATTGCTTGCGTTAATCGCGCTTGCTTTACTGACATGTGTTCATTCCTGCTATACACATTACTCGCGTTAATCGCACTTGCTTTACTGACATGTGTTCATTCCTGCTATACACATTGCATGCGTTTCTGTGTGTGCTTTACTTACATGTGTTTATGCATTTCATAGGAGGTTACACATTACTTGCGTTAATCGCGCTTGCTTTACTAACATGTGTTCATTCCTGCTATACACATTGCCTACGTTACTGCATGCTTTACTTACATGTGTATAATGTATTTCCAAGAGGTTACACATTGCTTGCATTAATCGCGCTTGCTTTACTGACATGTGTTCATTCCTGCTATACACATTGCATGCGTTAACCCACGTGCTTTACTTACATGTGTTAATGCACACTTCGCATGCGTTGTCACGCACTTTTCAAATGCATTGTTATGCATCTTCTTAACGATATTGTACCTGTTAAGTTCATTTCTTTTTCAGGCACGATATTGTATGTACGATTCCTTTAAAGCCGGTGCAACCAGACGAGCCACACAGGTATTGCATGCACTCCACATGAAACGTGGTAAGAATTGCATAATTTTCTTACATCCTTCCTATCAGAGTATGTAGGACTGTTGTTCACCTGCTTAAAACTGTTGCATGTTTTGCTTCATTATAGCATTCTTGGCATGATAATTAGTTATGCTCTCAAATCTTACATCTTGCATACCGTTTGCATTTTGCCCCGACCTCCGGGCACATCCCTGCATGCTTATACTAATTGATTGTCTGAGTCTTCGGCCTTGTCAAAAATGGGTCGTCTCTGGGCTTTGACATTCACTCCCGTCACTTTGTGACTTTCGAGTTCTGTCAAAGAGGGGCAACTGTAGACATCCCATTTTTGACCATCCTCAAGACTTGGTTGTGCTTGTAGGTACACCCAACAACTGGTTCGATTGCCCGCCCAGCATTCTACTGTTGCGGCAGAACGGCACCGGTTTGAGTTTTCCGGACCTTGTATCATTTCTGCCTCATTTTAGGACCCTGTTCTGGTCCTTTCAGAGTGGCCCTCTTGGTGCACTGCCGGCCATGGCTTTGCCCCTGCCGGCCACTGATGAAGCCCTGTCGGCCATCAGTGTAACCTTTGCCGCCATTCTTGATGGCGGCACACCTATCTTATCTTAGCTGGTTTCCAGGCAGATCTTTTGAGTCAGCTGGATTTTTGTTTGCTCCCCTCCATACACGTGTATGAAGGGATGAAAGCCTTGAAAAGCTTGTTCAAAAAGATTTGGCTTTTCATTCTTCTATATAAGAAAGAGGCTTCTTCCTTAGACCAGAGGTGGAGAGTTTTTGAAGAGCAAAAACTCCCTTTCTCTCTATATTGCTTGTGTTTAGTGCTTAGAAGTTGGATTTCCTTACACTTTTACACTACAACACCTAGATATACACCACCACCATTGGATCAAGCTTCTTGGAAGGGATTCTTGAGCTCTGAAAACCAATTTCCACCCCCTGAAATTGCTGATTTCGAAGAGCGTCTTCAAGGGTGAGCATTTCCCCCATTTTTGCATTTTCTTGCACCTTGCTTTAGCCCTCTTTGCATATTGTTTTAGGCTTTGCTTATAACTGAAAAAAGTCTTGTTTTTAAGTGATTTTTAAGTTTGGTTAAGGTCATTTTGTTGTTTGGGGTGTGTAGACCCCTTGCATGCTTTGTTTGGCTTTGTTTTAAGCCATATTTGGAGGCATCCGAGCTAGCCATGGTTTGGCCTTCCTACCACTGAAATCCAGTGGATTTTTAGTGGTAGTGGTGTGGTTTTGAGGTCCTTAATCAGAGGGGGTAGTCCCCTCTCTTTGTATTCCTCTTTGCTTGCATTTTTGGCCTTCCAAAGGACCAACCCTCTATGCATTTTTGAGGCTTGGTTCAGGCCTCTTTTTGAGACTTCTAGGACCTACTTTGGCCCTATCTAAGGCTAGTTTGGTCATGCCTTGCTTGCATCTAGCATGTGTAATGTAACTCCATTCATAGCTCATCAAAGTAGCATGTGTGGATAGTCTTTGTTGAGTCCATTTCAGTCCATTTTTGGTGATGTTTTACCATGCCATGAATCTGTTTTGGGTTGGTTTTGTTACTCCATGCTTGCATGATGCACTTGTAGTATAAATCCCCTAAACTAGCTTCATATGCTCCATGCCATGCCATGTCATTTTAGCTTGTTTGGTTTACATTTCAACACGTATTTGGTCATCATTTGGCATGATATGACCCTATCCATAGTTGGTTTGATCATCCTTTGCATACTCCATATAGGTGTAGAACAAATCTTGTTTCCTAGCTCTTTGTGCATGATGTTTTGACTCATCATGCTAGCATATTTTGGCTTGGCTTAAACATGATTTTATGCTTATTTCGAAGTGTTCTAGGACTGTTTTGGGCTGCCATGGCCATATCACTTATGCTTTGTATAGCTATAGTGTAAATGCTTAGGCTAGTCTTGGGTTTTGAGACCCCTACCATGCCATACATGTGATGTTTGCATGCCTTGCCCTCATTCCACATGCTATTTCAGTCCATGAAATGTTGTCATTCACTTGCATTTGACATGCCTTGAATGCTTTATATAGCTTCTGCTTTATGCCTTAATAATGGACTTTTGTGCATGCCACTTAGCCTAAGCCTTTGGCTCATCATTTCAGTGCATTTTGGGTCCTATTATACCATGATGTAATTCCATTTTTGGCTGTCCAAGTCATGCCATGTTTGATTTCAATAGGTGTAGTGCATTGCCTCATTAATGCCTTGCATGTTCCTTGTGTTTAGCTTTGTGTCCTAGCCCGTGTTGGCTAGCTTTGAGCTTGGTTTTGGTCTTGCTTAGACCTACCCTAGGACTGTTTTAGGTCCCCTTGGCCCTTTGGGGCTTGCCTTGTGTGGCCATGGCTTAAGTCCCCTTGCTTACTTTGAGCTTTGAGCATCCTAACATGCTTTGCTTGCGTTGTTGAGTCGATTTGGCATCACTTTACATGTATTTCAAAGCTTACCTCATTGCCATGTATCCATGTTTGTTGCTCCTTAAGTGTGCTTAAGAGTTGTCCTCTTTGTGCCTTAATACTTGAGCCATTTGGCATGCATGTTTATCTTGACATTTCATGCTTTTCGTGCCATCAATTCATTGCCTTTGGCTACTGATTTGGACCTATTTGAGAGCTGTCCATCTTTGGTGTAAGCCCATTTTACCATGTTGTCGCATGCTTGTTACATGTAGTATGTTGTTGCATACTTATTTAGCTTTACACGCCTTGCATGTTCACATGTTCATGTTGCATTTCGTCATGTTGTCCAAGGTTGTCACCTCACATCATGCTTATGTGCTTGTTGCATGTTATTAGTCTTGTTAGGTTGTTCGCATTGCATGTTTGCTATGCTTATGTGTTGCATTGCTTGGATTAAGTGTTAATCCGAGCACGAGGAACGAGGGGCGTTTCATACTTCAAGTGATGGAACGTGTCTCAATTCTTGGTCGCCGAAGCTCTTGATGATCCATGATAGAGTTCTAGGCTTTACTTGCTTTATTTGTGCATTCATTTTCATATTGATTTGCACAAGTTAGATCTTTGGCCATCATGCATCGGGATGCGTGATTGATGGTCGTGGATCCGATTTGGCCTCTCCCTTGATGTTTTGAGGTGATTTGGAGTGCCATGGTGCTTACATGCCCTTGGGAGACCCTCCCTTTTCTCTATTTTGTGCTTCGTTGCAGTTTGGTGTCCCAGCACACCAGTAGCCGGCAGCCTGCCATTGATGGTCAGCAGTGTGTCACCCTTAGCCGGCAATGGGCCATCTTTGGCCGGTAGTACTCCTCTCATGGCCGGCAGGCCACTGGTAGCTTCCCCTGCAGTGTTTTGGTAAGTTGCAGCAACAAGCACTGGAAGACACCCTGCAAACAGAGCCTCTAAAGAGCAACTAGAAGGCTTTCCAAAGTGAGGAACCGAAGCGAGCATGCATGCCTCCCTTCTTCAAACAGAGCTGGAATAGCATCATTTACCGCTTTCCCTATTTGCTTGCTGTCATTCATTAATTAGTTAATTGATTCGTTAATTAATTAAGTTGTGTAATAATTAGTTGTAGCTAGTTATTTATTTGGTTTTGTAATATTTAATTAGCTCGTGAGCTAGTTAATTAGGTGGCTTGTATTATTTATTCAGACCCTCTGAGGGAGGGCCAATGTTGTAATAAGTGTGCGTGGGTGTGTGTATGTCTTCCAACCCCACGTCTTTCTTCCCTTTTATTTAACCGCTTACGATGGTTAGATTTAGGACATATCTCAATTAGCATTCTTATGCTTCACATGTTTGCATTCATTCATTTGTATTGCATGCACCAAGCTCGGCACATCATGCTAACTGCATTGTATTTCAAATTCAATTTGAATACGTGTATCGATTGTCACATTCCACATGCCATCCTAGGATTTGCCGAGCCTATTCTAGATTGCATTTTGTATGTGACGCATTAGCCACTTAACATGGACTAGGGTCATGTATGTTTTGCTAACTAGCTTCATTGTTTTGGCACGGAGTACGATGTAAGTATTTATGCTTTAGCATCATGAGTGTGAATGTTAAGATGACAGCATGCTTACCATGTGGCTAAATGCTTAGTTGATATAACTGCCTGAATGCCTGTGGGTGAAGGTTGGATTATTTGAGTTGGAACAACTCGTTGAAATCCGTGTTTTAGCCTACTTGCGAGTAACAAATCTTAAAACATTTCCAAACAAACGGATATGCAATGCTTTGTTCCAAATTAGGCGATTTAGTCTATACTTGTTTTGCTGTGTGCATCACATAGTAATTCTAGCTAATTAATCGGAATAAGAACGCATGTGTTTTCAAAAACGAGATATCATGGTTAGTAGAGGCCGATCTTTGGATCGAGCGAGAGGGGGTGCTCATAGCTGACCTTCCCCAATCGTACCTAAGTTCCCGAGCCGAGGCAACTTTGGTGATGACGGACACGTGGCCTTTGGCACCGAGTCAGGGTTTCCTAAATTTCCCCATTATAAAATATTTAGGTGGCGACTCTATATCTGGCAAAGCAGTCCATGTTTGGCACTTCTTTTCTAAAAATCTGTTTTTCTCAAAAATAATTTGCCGAATTTGGACTCTTTGGTTCAAGATTAAGAACCGTAACAAATCGAGTCCGAACTGTAACACCATTTGAGGTCCCTCGCGGGCTTGTTATAGTATGGCCGACCAGAAATCCACCTTGACCCTTTTGAACCACAGTCGGCCGACCGAGTGGCATGTGTCGGTGGCTTGAACTGGTCGGCCACCTTCCTCCTTTTTGGCCTTCTCAAGTGCTTCACAGTTGTGCCAGCTGTGAAGCATTTGACCCACTGTCCGAGATTTTGAGCCTTTTGTTGGTCTTTTTAAGTTGGTTTTGCCCCTTTTGCTTAGCTTCTTAGAGAAGCTTGAGCCTTTTGGTCTAGCTTCCTCAAGAAGCTTGACCCCTTTGGTTAAGCTTCTTTGAGAAGCTTTGGCCCTCTCTTAAGGCTTCTCCAAGAAGCCTTATCCCTTCTCCTGTATAAAACCAAGCCTCCATCTCTATTTGTAAGGGTTAGAAAAAACCAACTGAGGCATATACGTACAACTCTCCATATCTCTCATCCAAGCTCAAAACACCCTTGTTCTTGGTCATTTTACACTACACCTCATAGCCTACCACCTCCACCATCCATTCCAGCACTTTGGGACTGATTTGCAGGGGTTGAAGGTTCACCAACTTGGTCCAGAAGTTCCTACATTGCTGTGCTACAAGGGTAAGTCTCCATTTCCCCTTTTCTTGCATTATTTTGCTCCATAACTTAGCCCTATTTGCAAGCATTTCTGGGTTTTTTTATAAACTGTAAAGTTTCTTATTTTGAGCTCCTCTTGAAGTTTGATTAAGGATAATTTTCTGTTTGAGGTCTCCTATATCCTTGTATGCTTCATCTCTTTTTTAGGGCATATTTTGCATGATATCTTAGCCTTACTTGCAAGCATTTTCGAGATTTTCCATGAACTAAAAAAAGTCTTATTTTGAGCTTCTCTTGAAGTTTGATTAAGGGTATTTTTCTGTTTGGGGTCATCTTCCTCTTGGCATGCTTCATTCCCTCGTGATTAAGGCTATGCATTAGAGCATTCGCATTGGCCTTGGTTTGGCCTCTTAGGCCTCGTTTGGCAAGAGGCTATTTTAGCCAAAAATTCAAAAAGTTACTGAAAAAGCTAAAAAGCCAACAACCCATATAAAAAAGTCAAAGATTCCCTTTTCTCTCTACTTTTTGCACATCTTTTCGTAAAAAGTCAAAAAGTCATCCCAAACATACTAGTGTTTTTTACATCACATTTTAGCCAAATAGCCAAAAAGTTACTAAATTAGCCTGTTCCCAAACGAGGCCTTAGCCACTGAAATGATGTGTTTTTGAGAGCTAAAATCAGAGGGGGGTGTCCCCCTCTCTCCTTGTCTTGTTTGTTGGCCCTTTTGGCCTTTCAAAGGGCTCCTTACTTGCATGTTGTGAAGTCACTTTTTAAGCCCAATTTGGTGAGTTTCAAGGTCTTCCTTAGCTCTTTCTAGAGCCTCTTTGACCATATTTTGTGTCCTTCATGCATGTGTGGAACAATCCTCCTCAAGGCCTTTCAAGAGGACCTTTCATGGCATGCTTCTTTGACCCATTTCAAGGCCTTTTTGGTGAGTTTTAGGGCTTTCATAATTGATTTCCAGAGTTGGTTTTTCCATGTTAAGTGTTCTTGTTGTATGTGTTGAGTAACCCCTTGCATGGCCCTCCAAAGGAGCTCATCATTTTTGCATGCAGTGGATGCATTTCAGTGATTATTTGGGATTTATTTGACATGTCATGTTACTGTTTTGGGCTGGTTTGGTGAACTCTCTTGTGCTTCATATACATGCCATGTAAACCATGTTTACTAGCCTATGTTGCATGTTGTTTTAGCCTTTCATGTTAGCACCTTTTGGCCATGCTTGAAACTGATATTGTGCTTATTTTGGACTGCACTAGCTTTGTTTTTGGTCTCATGGTTGAATGATGTTGGTTTTGCATGCTTGTAGTTCAATACCCATGCTTAACTTTGAGTTTTGAGGTTCATTCCATGCATATACTGAGGTGTGTTCATGTTTTGGGCTTATTATACATCATATTTCAGAGCTTGTATCAATGCCATATTGCCATGTTTTATACTCTTTAAATGCGTTTGAGAGTCGAGCTTGTATGCTTCATTTACGACCATTGAATGAGCTCCATTTAAATGCATTCGAGCCATCATTCTAGGCCATTTCCCCACTGTTTGAGACTGCCTAGGTGCATTGGGGTTGGTTTTGCCTTTGGTGCATTGCTTTGGGTACCTCTAGAGTAACGTACTTCACTAGTTTCGGTACCCAGGCCTCCTAGCTTGCATTGTGTGCCATATTTGCATGTTTCGGGACCATCTTTTATGCCATTTCAGAGCTGTATCATGTCCCATTATATGCCTTGTTTCATCCTTTGCCATGCCTTGTTAGAGTTGCATGTTGTGCCTTAGGATCGGTCCTTCGCATTCGTACATGTTTGCATGTATTTCGGGTGTCTTATTTTCATCATATGGCCACTGATTTGAGTGTGGCTGAGGTCCACTCATATTGGTGTAAGTCCATCGTGCATTGAGCATGCCATTTCAGTCCATAGCATTGCGTATGCTATGTTGCATGTTAGAGTATTGTGCATGCCATGTTACATCACGTGCATCATGTATGCCATTTTAGTCCATAGCATTGCGTATGCTAGGTTACATGTTAGTCGCATTGTGTATGCCATCTCATTTGCCTTGTGTTTGGGATAGGAGTTAGCCCAAACACAGGAAACGAGGGACATTTCGTACCCGAAGTGACGGAATGTGCCTCAATTCCCGGTTGCCGACACTCCGGATTACCCATGATGGAGCTTAGGTCTTGTTGTGTTTTCATGTGCATTCATTTCACATCGAGTCGTGCAATTCGACTCCTCGACCATCATGCATCGAGATGTGTGATTGGTGGCACGAGGATCGAGGTGTGCATACATATGTGAAAATACTTTGCCATGCCCCTTTCTTGCTCTCTGTTGCGTGATCGAAATCAAGAACTTTTAAAGCCTTGCACGTGCGAATTAATTGCAAACAAAGGCAAATCGGGGCATCACAATGGATTTCTGCGCCAGGCAACTCAAGCATGCATCATTCATCATTCGGAACAGAGCTGAGGTCGTCCATGGATTTGCATACTATTTACTTGCTTTCCTAGTTAATTTGTTAATTAATTAGGGTTTTGAAATATTTAATTACTTATTCAGACTGTAATTATTTATTCGGACCCTCCAAGCGAGGACACAAATGTAATAAGTGTGCGTGTGTGTGATGTATGTCTTCCAACCCCACGTCTTTCTCCCTTTTATTTACCAGCTTATGATGGTTAGATTAGGGCATCTTTCAATTAGCATACTTATGCTCGCATGTTTCCATCCATTCATCTGTCTGGTATGCACTGGGCTCGGCGCATCATACTAACTGCATTGGTACCGTTTGGTAACACTTACGTTTTCAGTTTTCTATTTATATTTACAAAAATTTGAAAAACTCAAATAAAAACTTATTTGGTAAAATTTTTGTTTTATAAATCAATGGTCTCAGTTTATAAATTTGGCTAAAAAATGAAAACACAAAAAATGTGTTTCCGTTTTGAGTTTTGAGTTTTTTTTTTTTTTACCACCCAACACTAGCCATCACCCGTCACCATTTTCCACCACCGTCTTCCGTCACCACCACCACCACCTACCACCCACCCCCTACCGCCACCTGCCACCACCACTCACCACCCACCTACCACCACTACCCCACACCCACCACCCACCACCCCATCCTGCCACATCACCACCACCACCACCACCTCACCCACTACCACTACCATCCACATGCCACCTACTTGCCCCCACCATTCATCACCCACCTGCCACCACCACTCATCACCCACCTGCCACCACCACCCACCTGCCACCACCACCCACCACCCACCACCACCACCACCACCACTACCACCCACTCGCTACCACCTACCATCTACCACTGCACACCCACCTACCTGGCACCACATCATCCGCCACCCAGACACCACCACCCACCACCCATCGCCACCACCCACCCTTCGCCACCACCACCACCCACCACCCACCTACCATCTACCCGCCACCACCCGCCACCTACTTGCCACCACCACTCACCACCAACCTGCAACAACCACCCACCACCCACCACTACCACCACCACCACCACTACCATCGCCCACCACCCACCCACCATCCACCCATCACCCACCACCACTACCACTCACATCACACCCACCCACCCACCACCACCATCACCACCCGCCACCCACTTGCCGCCATCCGCCACCCACCGCCACCACTACCCACCACGCCACCCACCCACCCACCACCCACCACCACCACCACCACCCACCCACCACCACCAACTACCCACCACCCACCTTCACCACTTTCCACCACCGTCTTCTGCCGCCACTTGCCACCACTTGCCATTTCTCACTTTTTTTTATATTTTTAAATTTTTTAAAATAGTTTGTCAATTACCAAACGCGTTTGTAGTTTATATTTTTCTAAAAATAAACAAAAAATAAATAAAAACCAGTTTATAAAATTTTGTAAATATAAACTGTAAACGTAAACGTTACCAAACACACCAATTGTATTTCAATTTCAAGTTGAATACGTGTTAGCTATAGCATCTCATGTGCCATTCTTAGAATAGCCGAGCCTATTATAGTTACATTTTTGCATGTGTTGCATTAGGCATCTCAACATAGTTAGGATCCATGCATGTTTTCTAATTAGTTTCTTTCTATGGCTTGGAGTGCTCGGTAAGTGTTTATGCTTTAGCATCCTTGCATTCGTGTGAGTGACTGCCATGATAGCATGCTTACCATGAGGCTATGTGCTTATGTGATATATCTGCCTGAATGCCTGTGGGTGAAGGTTGGATTATCTAGATTGGAACAATTCATCGACTGCGAATTTTAAGCCCACTTGAGAGTGGCAAAATCATGTTTTCTAAGCCCACCTGAGGGTGGCAAATCCATGTCTTAGCCTACTTGCGGGTAGCACCATCAAACCATTTTCAAAATAAACAAACATGAAATGTGTTGTTCCAATTCAGACGATCCAGTCTATACCTGTATGATGTGTGCATCACGTAGTAAATCTAGGCTAATAACCGGAATAAGAGCACATAATGTTTTCAAAACTCGATATCATGGTTAGTAGAGGCCGATCTTCGATCGGGCGAGCGGGGGTGCTCACGAAGTGACCTTCCCCAATGATACCCAAGTTCCTGAGCCGAGGCAACTTTGGTGATGACGGACACGTGGCCTTAGGCAACGAGTCAGGGTTTCCTAAATTTTCCAAAATAAAATATTTAGGTGGTGACTCTATATCTGGCAAAGTAGTCCATGTTTGGCACTTCTTTCAAAAAAATCTGTTTTCAAAAACGATTTGCCGGATTTGGACTCTTTGATGATTCATCGGTCTTGCATTGCACTCTGCGAGATTAGATAGAGGACCGTGACATTGAGTCCTGAACTGTAGTGAGCCCAAATGAACAAAACGGGATTTCCCTCCGGGGACGTTCGGGAACGTCTACAGTTTGTTGAGTCATTCGGTCAATTCTTATTCATGTGGGGGATTGTTGGAAAAAATAATTTTTTGGTGACTTTAATTTAATATTAAAGTTTGGTGACTTTAATTAAATATTAAAGTGGGTCCCAACCATTTATTGTGTTGGGTCCAAGTGGGCCAAAAACCATTGAGAATTGAATAAAAAATTGCCTCATGATGTTAGATTCATGAATAGGATTTTAAAGAGTATTTAAATCCTTTTTCGTGGCTAAAGGGTGTGAATCCCATTAGGCATCCAAACTTTTCATCTTTCTAGAAAGGGGTTATGGATCCTGGTTAATGGGGCTTTAATGACCAACCATAAAGGCTGGTGGCTCTTCCTCTCTCCCCTATACATGTATAAATTGAGACCCTCCAGTCAAGTCTCAATATAGAAATTTTTTGCTTCCATTTTACAAGTCAGTTTGCCAGAAAGTTCCTACATTGAGAGAGTGCTGCCACTGTTTTTGTTCGCTAAGCTAGATAGAAAGTGCTTCTGCCGTAGCTGGTTTTGACCGTCGTATCTTAGGAGATAGACGCCGGGATTTCTCAAGCACTCGACCTGTGAGGCGGTGAAATCTGTTTTAAGGAAACTGCTTCCGTGCAGACTTCGATTTCGTCTCTTTACCCTTTTATTGTTTTGTGTATTTCTGTTGAAATTTAATTATAATTATCAGCTTTGTTCTTAGTATATAATTTGATTTCTTCATAAATCTATTTATTTAATTTCACAATTTGAACAACAGTTCTCATGTTCACTAACGCCACTAATTCATCAATGGCTCTGCAGTATAGCAGCAGGGGCAAAATCAAGATAAAAAAATATAACAAGACTTCCTGGTGCATGAGATAGAAACTTAGGACCTAATGGATAATAAATTTAATTATTGAGACCGACTGGTAGAAAACCCTTTATTTATTTATTTTTGAACTCGGGCTTGTACTACCTAACAACCACATTTTTTTCATTCAGTATTGTTTTGCTGAATGAAAAATTCACATTTCATTTTTAAGCTCTCACACTGTTATTGTAAGAGGCTAAAAAAAGGGGGAGGGGGAATAAAAATAAAAAAAACGAAAGAAAGAAAAGAAAGAGGAGTATGTATACTTAAAGTTGCTCTTCATACTCTTATGGTAAGAGGTTAAAAGACCCCCAAAAAACAAAAACAAAAAAAACCAAAAAAAAAACAAAAAAAAGTGAGAGAGGCTTAAAGTGAAGTGTAAATATAATTGCTTACAAAAATTGTCTACTTAGCAAAAATACCAAACAAGCAATTGTAAGGACTTTATTTTTGAAAAAGACTATTAAATTTAGGGAAAAAACAAAATCTTAAAGTGGAAAAGTTTTAAATGTTTAAATATTATATGTGGAAGTAAATTTTACAAAAGTTTAGTGGGGCAATTGCCCCCACTTGCCTAGCCATGAGTGAGTCTCTCTTTGTTTGTTTTTTTTTTTTTTGTAATCTTGAATGCACTTTCAATTTATGATGATTATAATGTGATTAAGATTGCATGAATAAGAAAATTTAAAGAATCTTGAATCTTTATACACACATGTTTATGTCTACTTGTAATATTTATATATTAGGACCTTTTGTTGTCAAATTCCATGGATCAAAACCAAAGTTGTAACAAGAGTTCTTTAAAAAGTTGGTTTCCTTCAAAAACAAGATTACTTTGGAGTTCTGCAAGAAGTTGATTTTCTACAAGAAGTTGGTTTTCTTTCCCAACTAGGATTGCTTTGGTTTTCTATAAATAGTTGGGTTTCTCCCAAATCTAGGCTATTCACTGATTGATTCATTGAAGTCCTCCAGATCTTCTTTTTGGTTCTTAAAGGTTTATATCTGGGGATATTTTGTTTTCTTTGATGTCTTATTGAGTATTTAACTCATGGTTTAAAGAGAGTACATCAAAGGTTTGTTTGTTATACACAAAAGAGAGAGTTGTTCTTAGAATTAGCTTTGGAGGAATCCTGAGTGGCTCATCGGAAAGACAATTGAAGATGGGGTTGGAAGAGGCACATAGAGGTTGGTTCAATTAGGCGTTGTGAATTCGCTAGATAATTGAGAGTGATACCTGTGTAATTCCTTTATATCTTCTTAGTGGATTGTTCTTGTGGCTGTTGCCCGTGGTTTTTTTATCACAATTGGAAGGTGTCCAATTGTGGTTGTTCCACGTAAAATCTTTGTGTTACTTTCTCTTGATTGTTTGATTGGGATTGTTATATTCTGCTTAAAATTGATACATAATCACAAATCAACATCTAGGAGGTTTCTAGATTTTTCAATATATATATATATGGAGGGAGGGAGAGAGAGAGAGAGAGTGAGTTGTGTATTAACTATTGGTAGATGAGTTGCAAACAGATGCGGGTAGAAGCGAGCTAATTTGAATAGTATGATAGTCGTTTTGTCGAGTCTTTCGTCTGCAAAGCATAGCCCTTCTCTAAGGATTATATACACAAAAGCAAGTGATAATGAAAATTATATATATATCAAGTAGATAGAGATATAATTCAATTGTGGTCGCATACTTAGGGGATCATTTGATGTTTCATAGTATATTTTTTGTGCTTAAAAAGTCACTAACAAAGGAAAATTTATAATTTTTATTAATTAAAATAGTGAGATTCAATATTTTTAATTTGATTTTTGAGAGATAATATGACAAGTATCATATATTAAATTGTGTGAAATATTGTTGCAAGACTGTTAGATAACCGTTCTAGAGAATTTCTTAATATTGAGAAGTTTTTTACTAAATCCACACTCTATTCAAACTAATTTCCCAAATTACATGAGTTTGTAAAATATTTTAAAATCTACGTGGTTTTGGAAAATTAATTTGAAAAAAGCATAAGTTTAGTTTAAAAAATTAAAAAAATAAAAACTCAAAGAGAGAGAGAGAGAGAGAGAGAGAGGGGAGAGAGAGAGAGAGAGAGAGAGAGGGAGTTATTGATATAAATAACCTTTAGTAGAAAGACTGCAAACAAAAGCTGGTAAAAGAGAGTTGACTTGGATTGTATAAAAGTGGCTTTGCAAAGTCTTTCTCTCTCCCCCACCCAAAGCATGTCCATTCTTTGAGGAGCAGAGAAGAAGGAAAAGAGAAACACAAGAGAGGAAGCTAATGGAGGTGGAAGAAGCTATCGGAGTGGCCATCATTTACAAAAAGCCCTTCTCTCTCAGTTATGCTATTTTTCAAAGCACTTTGTTATGAGTGTTGTAATAAGCTACTGAATTTATAATGGATGTTCAACCTTCCACGTCACCTCCTAAGATAACGGCCTTGTTTGGGGATAATATGTCACCCACTTCTTGTATCTAAGGATTAAGTATCGTGATGGTCAGTGATTGAAGTTATCTTCGGTCTATTTATAAATAAATTAATAAACACGAGCGGCAGTAATATTTAAGTAAGAGTACCAAAATAATCATTAGAGCTTCTATTTTTATTATAAAATTTATTGACTAAAAAAGTCGATATTTACATAGAAAAATATCATAAAAGTGTTGTGTGTGTCTATTCCGCAGTCCCGCGTCTAAGACTTTTTCAAAAGCTATTTCTGAATTACATTGTTTTCTGAAAATGGTAAACAACTATAAGTAGTGAGAAATATTATACCAAGAGTATAAAGGACACAAAATAACCATGGATAGTTAGTTAAGCCAAAATATTTACATAACTCAATTTGGTAAATAAATCATTTAAGTAGCAGAACTGAAATACATAAATTATGAAAGTAATACAAAACAGAGGTCACCGAAGTAACAATCCGAACAGAGGTACGGATTCAAGAGATGGCTCTTACGGATTATAGAAGTGGCTTCCACAATAATGTAGCACTTATCTCCACACAGCACTTTGCTCCGCACAGAACAGAGGTCAATGGATCCATGACAAACAGAGGGCTACAAAGTGACCAAACAGAAGCCAATTGTTATTTAAATCCCCAAAGGCGTGGGACTCCTGTGGTGGTACTTACAAAATATAATTGTTTATAAGGTTATAGTCAAATAATTATTAAAAGTAAAACAAATATATTCATGGATTTCATTTTAAGCAAATAAGGTTCGCAAAATAATCTACGTAACTAAAATATTAATATAATTTATAAAACATAACTTGTATAAAATAAACCATGATGAGTCAAAACATACGTAAAATATATTATGGTAACACAAGGTATAATATAACTCACCTTAACCTTAATACCCTACTCTTTTTTTCCATTACCAAAAACTCTCTCACTTCCACTATTCTTTCCTTCTTTCCTTTCCCCAGATCACCTCTCCCTATTTATAACGAGGTGAACGTGTTATCCGGCCAACACATGGCCCACGTATCCCTCTCTTCAAATTCAGCAATTAATATAGATTCATATTTATCTTTTTATAAATATTTAAAATAATTGCATTCTGACCTAATTCTTTTTAATATAATTATATAAATTAATTAATTTCTAATTAAATTAAACTCTATCGTATACCAACAAAAAATAAATTATTTATTTTACTACCATACCCATTATTATTATTATTATTTATACTTTGACCCCTAAATTCATAATAATTATATTATTTTACAAAATTATACATAATAATACAAAATCAATCGTATATTTTCCTAACTGTGATTAAATAATATTAGTATAAATTTTACAAAGGAATTTAAAATCTGAGTTGTTACAATCTTCCCTCATTTTAGAATTTCGTCCTCGAAATTTGTCATATGTGTAAGCTATCTGCTGCGCACTCTGATAAATATATATTAGAGCATCTCCAACGGTGACTCAGATTTTTCATCAAATTTGAGTCAAAAATGACTCATTTCACCAAATCTAGGATGAGATACTCCAACGGTTCACCTTTCACCAAATTTGTCCCGGGACGACCGGGTGGTTGACCGGCCGGTTAGGCAAAAAAAAAATTTTTTTTTTTTTTTTGAATTGTCTGAACCTTTTTTTGAACTTTCTGAACTTTTTTCGAGACGACCGGCCAGTCAACCGGCCGATCGACCGGCTGGTTGACCGGTTAGGGAGAAATTTTTTTTTTTTTTTTTTTTTTAAACTGTTTGAACTTTTTTTTTAAACTGTTTCAATCCTTTACTAGTTGACCGGTTGGTCAACCGGCCGGTCCACCGGCTGGTCGACCGGTTGGTATAAATCTAACGGTCAGTAACAGTGATTTGGTGAAACGCTTCACCTGTATTCAGTTTGATGAATTTTTTGATGAAATCTCAATCTGATATCGATTTGGTGCAAGCGTTGGAAGCGATAACGATGAGTTTTCCACCAAATTTTGAATTTGATGCTGGGTTTGATGAACCGTTGGAGATAGTCTTAGAAGATTAATCTGATAAAAAATATTACCTTAAAAAAAAAAAAAAAAAAAAAAAACTTTACCACAAACAACTCACTGTCTAGTTGTCAAAAATTGGTTTGGGCCAAAATGAGAAATAATTGGTGACTTTAAAAACTTTTCACTCGTTTTGTTTACGATAAAAATAAAAATAAATAAAATGAGAACACAATGACAGAATCGTATGCAAAAATTGAAAAAAATTTGAGATGAACTTTTCATTGATGGGAAATAGTTTCAAAATTAGTATCTTTATAATTTGAACCCACTTTTAAAAAGTCGAAATGAATTTTTTTTTTTTTTTTTTGAATACTAAACTGAAAATTATATATATTTAATTGTATTATAATTTTGGTGGATGCTTGACCCCGACACCCTTTTATTTCTTTTCCTTCTTTTGCTATAACAAATATAAATTATATATATTATTCTTCACAAATTATGCACAAAAAAAAAATTAACATATATATATAATCATATAAAATTATAATATAATTAAATCGACTAATAAAATATAATATTTATGTACTAATTACCCGCTATCCCACTTTTTAAATGTGCATGTGTCCTATGCTCCAATGATGATTTTTTTTTTTTTAAACCATTGCTCTGATACCACTTGTCATGACCCGCTCCCCGTACCCAAGGGTTAAGCATCGTGATGGCCAGTTACTGAGGTTACCTCCGACCAATTTATAAACAAATTAATAAACACGAACGGAAATAATATTTAAGTAAGGATACCAAAATAATCATTGGAGTTTCTATTTTTATTACAAAATTTATTGACTAAAAAGGCTGATATTTACATAGAAAAATATCATAAAAGTGCTATGTGTGTCTATTCTGCAGCCCCGCGTCTAAGACTTTTCCAAAAGCTTTTTCTGAATTGCATTTTTTCCTGAAAATGGTAAATAACTGTAAACACATGACATAGTGAGAAATATTATATCAAGAGTATAAGGGACACAAAATAACCATGGATAGTTAGTTAGGCCAAAACATTTACATAACTCAATTTGATAAATAAATCATTTAAGTAGCAGAACTGAAATACATAAATTATGAAAGTAATACAGAACAAAAGTCATCGAAGTGACAATCAGAACAGAGGTACGGATTCAAGAGATGGCTCTTACGGATTATAGAAGTGACTCCCACAATAGTGTAACACTTATCTCCGCACAGCACTTTGCTCTGTACAGAATAGAGGTCAATGGATCCATGACAAATAAAGGGCCACAAAGTGACCAAACAGAAGCCAATTATTATTTAAATCCCCAAAGGCGTGGGACTCCTGTGGTGGTACTTACAAAATATAATTGTTTATAAGGTTATAGTCAAATAATCATTAAAAGTAAAACAAATATATCCATGGATTTCATTTTAAACAAATAAGGTTCAGAAAATAATCCACGTAACTAAACTATTAATATAATTTATAATAATTTATAAAACATAACTTGTATTTTAACACAAAGAATAATATAACTCACATTAACTTTAATACCCTACTCTTTTTTTCCATTATTAAAAACTCTCTCACTTCCACTATTCTTTCCTTTCTTCCCTTTCTTTTTCTTCCCCAGATCACCTCTCCCTATTTATAGCGAGGTGAACGTGTTATCTAGCCAATAGGTGACCCGCGTATCCCTCTCTTCAGATTCGGCCATTAATATAGATTCATATTTATCTTTTTATAAATATTTAAAATATTTACATTTTGACCTAATTCTTTTTAATATAATTATATAAATTAATTAATTTCTGATTAAATTAAACTCTAACGTATACCAACAAAAAATAAATTATTTATTTTCCTCCCATACCCATTATTATTATTATTATTATTATTATTATTATTATTATTATTATTATTATTATTATTATTATTATTATTATTTATACTTTGACCTCTAAATTTATAATAATTATATTATTTTACAAAATTACACATAATAATACAAAATAAATTGTATATTTTCCTAACTGTGATTAAATAATATTAGTATAAATTTTACAGAAGAATTTAAAATCTGAGTTGTTACAATCTTCCCTCATTTTAGAATTTCGTCTTCGAAATTTGTCATATGTGCAAGCTATCTGCTGCGCAATCCGATAAATATATATTAGATGATTAATCTGATAAAAAATATTACCTTAAAAACAAAAAAAAATTTACCACAAACAACTCACTGTCTAGTTGTCAAAATTTGGTTTGGGCCAAAATGAGAAATAATTGGTGACTTTAAAAACTTTTCACTCATTTTGTTTACGATAAAAATAAAAATAAATAAAATGAGAACACAATGACAGAATCGTATGCAAAAATTGAAAAAAATTTGAGATGAACTTTTCATTGATGGGAAATAGTTTCAAAATTAGTATCTTTATAATTTGAACTCACTTTTAAAAAATCGAAATGAATTTTTTTTTTTTTTTTTGTATACTGAACTGAAAATTATATATATTTAATTATATTATAATTTTGGTGGATGCTTGACCTCGACACCCTTTTGTTTCTTTTCCTTCTTTTGCTATAACAAATATAAATTATATCTATTATCCTTCACAAATTATGCAAAAAAAAAAAATTAACATATATAAAATCATATAAAATTATAATATAATTAAATCGACTAATAAAATATAATATTTAGTTACTAATTACCCGCTATCCCACTTTTTAAATGTGCATGTGTCCTATGCTCCAATAATGATTTTTTTTTTTTTAAACCATTGCTCTTATACCACTTGTCATGACCCGCTCCCCGTATCCAAGGGTTAAGCATCGTGATGGCCAGTTACTGAGGTTACCTCCGACCAATTTATAAACAAATTAATAAACACGAGCGGAAGTAATATTTAAGTAAGGATACCAAAATAATCATTGGAGTTTCTATTTTTATTACAAAATTTATTGACCAAAAAGGCCGATATTTACATAGAAAAATATTATAAAAGTGCTATGTGTGTCTATTCCGCAGCCCCGCGTCTAAGACTTTTCTAAAAGTTGTTTTTGAATTGCATTTTTTCCTGAAAATGGTAAACAACTGTAAGCACATGACATAGTAAGAAATATTATATCAAGAGTATAAGGGACACAAAATAACCATGGATAGTTAGTTAGGTCAAAACATTTACATAACTCAATTTGGTAAATAAATCATTTAAGTAGCAGAACTGAAATACATAAATTAAGAAAGTAAATAACCATAATCACGGTACTGAACAGAATAGAACAGAGGTCACCGAAGTGACAATCAGAACAGATGTACGGATTCAAGAGATGGCTTGTCCGGATTATAGAGGTGGCTCCCACAATAGTGCAGCACTTATCTCCGCACAGAACAGAGGTCAATGGATCCATGACAAATAGAGGGCCACAAAGTGACCAAACAGAAGCTAATGATTATTTAAATCTTCCAAGACGTGGGACTCCCGTAGTGGTACTTACAAAATATAATTATTTATAAGATTATAGTCAAATAATCATTAAAAGTAAAACAAACATATTCATGGGTTTCATTTTAAGTAAATATGGTTCAGAAAATAATCCACATAACTAAAATATTAATATAATTTATAAAACATAACTTATATAAAATAAATTATGATACGTCAAAACATATGTAAAATATATTATGTAATGCAAGGTATAATATAATTCACCTTAACTTTAATACCCTACTCTTTCTTTCTGCTACTAAAAACTCTCTCGACTTCCACTATTCTTTCCTTCCTTTCTTTCTTTCCTTCCTTTTTCTTCCACAAATCACCTCTCCCTATTTATAGAGAGGTGAACGCGTCATCCGGCCAACACGTGGCCCGCGTATCCCTCTCTTCAGATTCGGCCATTAATATAGATTCATATTTATTTTTTTATAAATATTCAAAATAATTACATTTTGACCTAATTCTTTTTAATATAATTATATAAATTAATTAATTTCTAATTAAATTAAACTCTATCGTATACCAACAAAAAATAAATTATTTATTTTATTATCATACCCATTATTATTATTATTATTATTATTTTTTTATTTTTTTTTATTATTATTTTACAAAATTACACATAATAATACAAAATAAATCGTATATTTTTCTAACTGTGATTAAATAATATTAGTATAAATTTTACAGAATAATTAAAAATCTAGGTTGTTACATAATATATTTTAGTTAAAAAGTTAAAAAATTACTATTAGTTATAATATCACTTGCTTTACTTTTTTACATATTTTTTCATAAAAAATTAAAAATTTACTAAGATAACCTATTTCCAAAAGGAGCCTTTACATTTTCTGTGGTCATCCTTCACATTTCTCAGAAAATACACCAAAGGAAAAGCAAAGGAAAGTAGGAAGCAACATTTTTAAAATATTTTTTTTTTTTCTCTTTGGTTAAAATTAAATGTTAAATTAATAGTAATTTTATAAAATTAATAATGAGAGAAGGAGAAAAATTGAAATTTTATTTACCCGGAAGAAAAAAAAAATGCTAAAAAAAGTGTCAATAAATTGAATGTGTTGCGTAGTAGGGGTGGGTGCGGATCGGTTGTAGCCACAGAACCTCCAATCCGCCATCCGTCCGCTAGATTGGCGAAAATCAATCCGCATCCGTCGGCCAATTCGGCAGATGTGGATTGAGCGGATTGACGGTTTGGCAAATAGATGCGAATCGATTTGGCGGTTTGAAATTTTATAAATTTTCAATATAGTTCAACTTGTGCACTTTCTCAAAAAAAAAAAAAAGTACTACAGTCAATGACTTAAAAAAATATTACAATTATTACATGTCTCATTCAAAGAAAGAAAGTTTGAAATTTTAGAACATCACAATCACTGCAGGCCCCATCCACATATTACAATCATAGCATGCCTCATCCACATAAAGTATTACAATATGTGGTTCTTTAATCTTGGATTACTTTTGGTTCTCTATAAATACTTGGTTTTCTCCAAAACTAAGTAATTGATTGGGATATTTTGTTATTTTTCTTTGATGTTTTATTAAGACAATTCCTTTATATCTTCTTAGTGGATTGTTCTCTTAATTGTTTGATTGGGATTGTTATTTTTTGCTTAAAATTTGTACATAATCACAAATCAACATCTAGGGGGTTTCTAGATTTTTCATTCTTAAAATATAAAAACAATTCAAACCACCAAAACCATGAACAGAGCAGTAGTAGAGATTATATGTCTCTGTATTGTTACATTTATATATATATTTTAAAACAAAAACCAACCAACATATATCATATTTTCTATGTATTACTTTTAGAGTTAGATTTAAAAATCAAAAAATATATTCAAGTTGAAAACTTTTTTTCAACAGAATATTTAAACTATTTTTCAATTGAAAACACAAAAAAATATTTAAACAAATTAAAAATACAAAATGCGGCAGTTTAGCAGTTTGGTTGCGGTCAAATAAATCTCAAATCCGTCATCCGTCCGCCAAATTGGCGGATTGGAGAAAACCAATCCGTAACCGTCTGCTCGTCATCACGCATCTATCCAAAATGCGGTGGGTCGGATCGGTTCGGTTCGGTTCGGTTCGGTTCGGTCGATTTTGGCGGATCAGTATATCCGCTTTTCACCCCTATTGCGTAGATTTAAATTTGGTCTGGCATGAGTCACACTGAGGATAATGTTAAATTTAGAACACTTTTTAGATTTTTTTTTTTTTCCACATATGTAGTAAAAATTTGTCAAATATTTCCTCTTTTATTATTTACCTCTCTATTTTTCTCTTGTAAGCAAATAGAGAAAAGTGGTAGCCTTTATCAGCATGTTTAATTTCAATTTTCTACATTCAATTTTTTAGAAATTGAATTTTTTATTTTTCGTATTTTTTTATTTTTGGTGAATATTTTTAAAATTTTAAACTATTTTTTTAACATTTTTAGATGCACCTTACTTAAATATATCTAAAAAGTAAAATATTTGTAAAAAAATATTTTTAAAAATTAATAAATATACCAAAATACGAAAAATATATTGAATTCTTATTTTATTTTATTTTTTTATTTTGGTATTTATTGAGTTTTCTAAATATTTTTTTTCATATATATTATACTTTTTAAAGTATATTTATGTTAGGTGTATTTAAAAATTAAAAAAATTAATTAAAATATTAAAGAAATTCAGTAAAAATAAAATAAATACAAAAAATTAAAAAAAAATAATTTTAAAAAAATAAGTTCTAAAAATCCAAACCAAACCAGCTGTATATTTCCCTTTGCTTCTACCTTGCGCATCACACGCGTTGTACAACGTCCCACTAACGCGTTTGTTTGCGCGATTATTGTTGTGAGGAAAATGATAGATAGGCTCTCTATTATTTGGTGCTGATCATAAAAATTAAAATAAATTTTGTGTTTTTTTTTTTTTTTTGAGTGGTCCACCTAAAGCGACAAAGAATTTTCTTTTTGATGTTTTTTTAGAAAGGAATTGATATATATATATATATATATATGTGTGTGTGTGAATAATATAATATGTATTAATTAATGTACTAACTAATATATTAACATATGATGTGGCATAATTTTAGAAGTTTTAGGTGTTTGTAATTTGTATAATAAGTGGGGTCAGTAATAATAGCGTAACACTAGTTGGTACACTAATGTATACATTAATTGGTGCATGTAGCGCCACTGTATATATATTGATAATTTAGGATGTTCGAGTCAACTTGCGTGTATTTTGACTAATCTCTGAGAGATCAATTCCAACGTCCACTAGTAGAGAGTCCAATTAAAGTTATAACAGAGTTTCGTATAAACTGGTTCAACATAAGGATTAATAACACCAAAAAAATTTCCAACCTAATATATAGTGTCCATATTAATCAATTAAACTAATTAATATAAACCCAACAGTCCCGTTTATGGGTAGGGGTGTAAATCTGGCCCGACCCGGCCCATGTCGGGCCTTGCAAACTCCCACCAAAATTCAATCCGATCCAGCCGACCCACGAACTAAAAATTTAGGCCCAGGCCCAAGGGTATTCGGGCCTTGGGTTGGCCTGTGGGCCTGGGCTTGGCCTCGGGCTTGGGCGAGATTGACCATTTTTTTTTTTTTTAATTTTTCTATCAAAATTTTATTATTTTTCACAAAAAAGACACTAGGTCTCAGACAGGTCGAGTCTTGAGTGGGCTTTAAGCGGGCCAATGGGCCAGGCCACAGATCAGGCCAAGTAGGCCAGGCCCACTGGTCGGGTTTCAAAATGATGGCTTAAGCCCAGGCCTAGGGGCTTTGGCTTGGGCCCACCCCGGGCCGCCCACAGGCCACGGGTCATTTTTACACTCTTATTTATGAGTATTAATCTAAGGAATCCAACAGTTTTATTTATGTGAAAATGACAAAATAATCCTACATTTTATATTCGGAACGCCAGTTAAATATCCATAAATGATCAAAATATTCATATCTTGAAATTACACATTCGTCCAAAGTTTGCTAAAGGGATTTTTTTTCTAATTTTTGGAATATTTGGAGAATCTCATAAATCAAGTAATTCCAAAATAAGAAAATTCATTAGGGCTAGGTATAGGGTTTTCTGAATCGTAGAAGCCGTTCAATCCGATCTGAACTGCATACAAATGGACAATTTCGAGTGTAGAGCATGATTGGATGTGGTTTAGTTTACTCTTTCATTGTGAGTTGCAGGCGGGTTACGGGTTTCACCCGCACCGGCAAGCACCTACCCACAATAAAACATTTATTTTTTTTAAAAACCTGGGATTTGCTTTAATCATTGATGCTAGTGCAAATTTAATTCCTAGGCAGAATATTCAATTTGACAAAGTTAAGCCCGAGATCTTGGGTGAAAAGAGATCTATTCTTTTTTTTATTGTTAATGCTGGTTCAAATGAATATTTCTTTATAATACAGTTCCTATTCCAGTATTCTTTATTTTGTTCTTCTTTTTTTATTGTTTAATACTATTTTACTTATCTTCTAAATGCCAAAAAAAAAAAACACAATTATACATAAAAGTAGCATTAGGGAAAGTCCTATTTATTTATCAGTATATATGTTTAGGTAATTTCATTTCTCTTATATTTTTCATTGCCTTAGAGAAATTGAAGATCCATATATACATACATAATATATACTCACAGCTGTTGTGTTTTTAATTTTATAAATTTTAATTTATTAATTATTGATGTTCTAAAAAATAGAGAAACATAGCCAAAGTTTTGCTTTTTAAAAGAAAAAGTCCAATCCGCAAACCGTCCGCAACCATTCGTATATCCGCGAAACCTATCAAGATAAATCGCAACCCGCATTGCGAGCGGTTGCGGGTTCAATTTTTTCCAAACCATAGACAAGCGAGCAGATCCAAACCACAAACCGAACATTTCAAAACTGATATGCGACCACCCCTAAAATTTGCATATCAACTTTCTCAATTTTGAATAACCAAACCCCAGCCCAATTGCTCCCAATATGGTAAGCAACTTCAACGGTGTAATTAGTGGCATCACATTCCAATTTCAAAACCCAATACTCCATTGTTGTGGTTCCTTATCTTGATTACCACATTCGGTCAAGCACACATAAGCTCTGTTTGGAAACAGGTCACTTTTTTAACTTTTTGACTATTTGCCTATTTTAGTTTTTGTGTTTGGAAAAATGGGTTGCTTTTTTTTTTTAAATTTTTGTATTGAAAAATGTGTTTGAAATGATGTTGGGATGATAAATGGCTAAAATGCCCCTATAACATTGATATTCCCAAGCATAATATGGAGTGACGTGACAATACTATTTCATAGAAATACAAGCAACAACTATTGAATCATTTGACAACCTTCCCTCATAGTCCTGTAAAGCCACGTGATGGATTTTTGTATGTATGTGCTTATTGGCTATTTTCACCATGTTGGTTATTTTCATTCTAATCTTTGCTTCCCAAACAATGCCATAACTACATTCATCTCCGATTGAGATCGTAGCTGCTTGGCATTTGTGGAATTCGATACATCGGCCGAAACATAGGCACACACAATGGATCAGAAAAGTAAGTATTGTTTATATGTTTTTTTGATAATTACATACCACCATTGTGCTAGGGTTTTTGATAATTACATACCACCATATAATGTGAATGTGGCTTTCACTCTGTTTGCAAGTATTCAAGTGCATATGGTGAATGAGGGTTAGGATAATATGTCGATTTGTGTTTGATGTGATTATTGTAGGTACATGAGTTTGACTTTGTGTGATGACCCTACCACGTATAGTAATTAGCACTTAATTAATCGAGGAGATTTGAATTTTAATTGTCAATTATTCCAATTTAATATGAGATTTATGAAAACTATGGAGACTGGTTCGTATATAATTCTATTGAGGATTTATTTTGAAATTAAAAGTTAAAGGTCTACATGGCTCAAGAAAGTATAATTGGTGAATTGAATTATTTTAATTTCGAGTATCGGACCGTATGTGAATTTAATTAAATATTCGATTCAGATTTATAAAAATGAGATTTGATTAATTGGGTCCGAATTGGAGTTAATTAAGTCATAAAAATTGGGAATTAAGGTTATTATGAATTAAATTTCTTTATGAGGCATTCAATTAATGTATTCATTGAGTATGTAATTTATTGGCGAAGATTTTGAAGTTTAATCTGAAATTGAAGACCTTAATGATTCAAGAAACCAAAATTAAGGATGAAAATAAATTTAATTGATATTTGAAGCCTTTTGGAAGTTTGATTAAAAATCTGATTCGGATTGATAAATTTAAATATATTTAATTAGGCTCTAATGGAAGCCAATTAGACTAATTAAATTATATGGGATTTGAGATTAGTTATAATTAACTAATTTTGTGTTAATCAAAATTTATTAAGATTAAGTGATACTTAATTAAATTAATCCTAGACATAAATTAAATTATAGAACAAATTAGAATTGTGGGTGTGTGTGTGCAGACAAATATGTGTGTGTAGAGAAATCTGTGTGTGTGCATGTGAGTGTTGTGTTGAAGCTCAAAGAAATGTGCAAGTGTGTGCACGTGTTACAAGAAGTGAGAATGTGTGTATATGTGTCTTGTGCTGAGTTTTCTTTTGTCAAAAAGTGAGGGTTTGGCTTGTGAGGGGTGGTGGAGAGCTTAGAAAAAGAGAAAGCTCAAAGAGTGTAGAGAGAGAAACTCATATTTGGATGAAAGATTAGAAGAAAGAAGAGCAATTGTAAGAGGAGCTCAAGAAATTTTGCAAACTCAAAATTATAAGTAAGGATTCTAAGTTTAATTTAAAAGATTAATCTCCCTACACACTACAACAAAAACACATTTTAGTAACACCATACAAGTGGCATGCTCTTAAAAAATGTCACAAAAAGAATATGTGGTGGCATTTTTTAGAAAAATGTCATAGAACCACAAACATACAAGGCTCTAGTGGCATTTCAATTAAAAAAAGTGTCACTTCACTACAACAAAAATGTCACTACAACAAATTTACACTTTAGTGACACTACACTAGTCGCATGCTTTTAGAAAATGCCACAAAAATAAAAATTGGCATTAAATGTTTTAGAAAAATGCCACAGAACCACAAACATATAAGGCTCTAGTGGCATTTCAATAAAGAAATGTCACATCAATTTTATGGCATTTTATAAAATAATGACACAAAAAATTATGTTCGTGACATTTACCAATAGATGCCACTAAACTTTAGTAGTAATGGCATTTTTTTAAAAATGTCAGGACACTAGGTAGGTGCAAATTACTTTTTATGGCACTTGGGTGAAAAGTGTCATAAACTAATATTTTATAGCATTTTGAGAAATGCCACTAAGCCAAAAACTTTCCAAGCTTATAATAGCATTTTTGAAAAAACAAAAAATGTCAATATATTTTTAAAATTTTTAAAATGCAGTAAATGATTAAAAATAAATAAATTAAACTCAATATACACTATAGGAAAAAGCACATTCGGCGGCTAAATTTTCTGACCAAAAAAATTTGGTCACTGAAAGTATAGCTTTCAGCGACAAAAAGAGCATTAGTAGCCAAAAGTAAAGTTTTTCGGCGACTAAAACTAAGTTTGGTCGCTAATTATATGGGTTTTGGTGACTAAAAAATTTTTAGTAGCCCAAAATAAAGCTTTTTGGCGACTAAAAAAATTTTAGTAGTCAAAAGTAAAGATTTTTGGTGACTAAAAAAATTTTAGTAGACAAAAGTCTACAATTGGCGACTAAAACTTATTTTTTAGTCGCCAAAAGTGGTCATTTTTAGCGCGGGAGAACTAAAATCCTAAGGCGGGAATTAATTTTTTTGGCGACCAAAATTTTGGTTGCTGAAAGTGTATCTTCGGCAACCAAATCCGATTTTGGTCGGAAAAGTTAAGTTTTTTACCAACTAAAAAGCAATTAGTAGCCAAAAAGTATAGAATTGGCGACTAAAAATACAAACCGCGGAAGCAGCAAGTAGAATGAAGGCCATGGATTACGAAATCAAATATGACTCAAATTGAACAACAGATTTGGAATGCACATAATTAAAGTAAATATTAAAACGTCTTAATTTAAAATACAGAAAATAACTTACAATTACAATTGTAGCAACTACAAGGATCTTTAATTGTGTTACAAATGGAAATGAGTAATTGTCACTCAGAGCTCTCTATTTTTTCTTAAGACTGAAGAACGAAAAACTTGAAGCTTTCTGAATGAATACATTGCAATATATAGAAAAGGAAAATACAGTAATCTTGTGACTTCTTTGAATACAGTAATCATGTGACTTCTTTGATTGATGAAAGCAGCTGGCAGTGTGTAAGGTAAAGCAAATGCTGTCGGTTGCTTTCGGTGGAGTGATTGCACGAATATACAGCTTTAACAAAAGTTGATTAGGTGAATAGTGACGGTGAATAGTAAACATGTGAATATAGGAATCAATATAGATACAAATTAGCAGCTTTTCTCAAAAGAGTATTGATTGAAGCTAATTTATATTTATAGGGAATCCTATGTTGATCAGGCATATGGGTCCTGAGCATCTTGGAACTCGGATCTGCCATATGAGATGGGTTGAGTAGTTGATCCTTCAGAAGATTGTGACTGGTCTGAACCGTCTTCTGAATTTTCTAAATTGGGTGATTGAGCTTCTTCAGCTTGCTCTGTTAATTGACGGGCTAACTGGAGCAGTTCATCTCGGGATAACTTGGGCTTGATCTTTGATTTAGCTTTGGGCTGAGCAGGAGGTGAAATGGGCTTAGCCTTAGCTTTGGATTTTGATTTGGGTCGTGAATGTTCCTTGGGCTGGTCTGGAATTGCAGGAGCTTTGCACTTTATCTTGGATTTTGATTGGGCTGGTTGAACTGATTTGGATTTGGAGGATTTGGGCTTGGAACCACTAGATGAGGGGCTTCCAAGGTTGACTGGAGGAAGGCTGGGCTGGCTTCCTTGGCTGATTGCAGCAGTTGGGTTCTGCTGGGCTTTGGACATAGAAGGAGTTGGAGCACATTGATTAATGGGGAATTCTTCTTGAACAATTTCAAAAATTCTGGGCACATTGAATTTAGCCTACCATTTAACTGAATGTTGACGGGTGATTATGTTACCATCAATTCCATAATGCCATTTAAATATCCATGGGAGTTTATATTTGGATATAAAAATTAACAAAGATGGAAATTGTCTCTGATGAGTGGTGAATGGGTAAACAGAGGAGAAATAGTTAACTAGTTCAATGAGATCACCAGGGAGGATGTCTGAAATGGCACCATAATGAGTCTACCATCTCAAAAACCAGGTAGGAAACTCAGATTTGAATTTTTGATCAAAGGAGATGAACCAGGAGTGACTAAAAGTTTCATTTTGGTATAGGAAAATCTTGAACCAGGCATCAACATAATCATGGTAATTATACTGGATGGAATGACCAGGTAAATCTCAAAGCTGATAAGGAGGACCCCATTCAGCTTGGGAAACAATACTATGGATGTAAATGGAATGATACAGAACCTTGCTGGCATAGGTTCGATCATAAATGGGTTTAATCAAGACTGATTGATGATGGATCAAAATATCTTTGTAATAGGTGAGTGTTTTCTCTGGATGTGGGAGGATGAAATGGCATCCAAAGCCAAAATGGGATTTAGCAATTTCATGGATTACTTGGCCTTTAGGGTGACTGGGTTCTATATAGAACAGATTAGTAGTGTGTGATTTGGTATAATCAGATCGAGATGACCTGACTGGGTTAGCATGAAATGGAGTAACTGAGACTGATTGGTTTGGAGCAAAAGGATCAGTAGCCAAAGCAGTTAAGTAATTAGGTCTGGGGATATTACCAAGGATTTGGTAACGGTTGATCATTTGAATGGGCTGAGGGTATTGTCCTACTAACTCCAAAGGAGGAGGAACAAAAGGTTGACTAGAAGGAACCAAAGCCTTAGAAGGAGGCCTTGGGCGAGACATCTGTTGAAACAAGAAACAATGATCAAGATGGCAGATTAACAACCAGAAAGGAGATCTAGATAATTCTGGAAATAATGTAAATGGTTGTAATAATCATGTCGCAAAATACGACGGGCTTGAATCTGTTGGTGAATGATGTATTGGGCTCTTTTAGTAGTTGGTTTGGTGGATTTGAGGCGGTTAATACGGCGATTAACTTGTTTGAGCAGGGTTTGGTAAAAGGTAATTTGGGTTTTTAAATATGGAATATGTGGAGTAGCACTCATCCCTTACCCCCCTGTAAAAATTCCCGAGTAAGAAAATCAGGAAAGGAATTTTGACAACCAGGTATATAGGTAATATCAAAATCAAAAATACTTAAAATAGATTGCCAACGAGCAAAAATTTGTTTACTAGCAAGATTTTGAACATCTTTTTCCAAAACATATTTAGCGGATTTACAATCAACACGAAGTAAAAATTTTTGATTTAAAATATCATCTTGAAATTTTTGTATACATAAAACAGTAGATAAAATTTTTTTTTTAATAGTACTATAATTTAATTGTGCTTTATTCCAGACACCAGAATGATAACGAACAATTTGTTCAGATGATTGAGGAGTGACTTTCTGGAGAAGAATGTCACCATAACCAATATCAGAAGCATCAGTTTGAATAATTTTGAATGAATTTTCAGTAGGAATACCAAGACAATGGAGAGACTTAACATATTGTTTGACGTTTTGGACAATAGAAGTATGAACAGATGACCAAGGAGGAGGATTATTCTTTAATCTATCAAACAATGGTTAACAAGTCTTCCTAAGGTCTTTGTAAAAATCAACAATGTAATTAAGGGAACCTAAAAACCTTTGTAACTGGGTTTTATCAAGAATTTCATCAGGGAACATGGATGCAGACTCAATTGATCTACTAATTGGCAGAATAGTATTGTGGTGAAAATCATATTCTAAAAATCTAACTTTAGTTTGAAAGAGTTTGATTTTAGGAGCTGAGATAACTAAACCATGACTTTTAATTGTATAAAAGAATGCAGTTAAATGTTTCCAATGTTCATTAAGGGATTTGGAAAATATTAAGATGTCATCAATATAAACAATAGAAAAATGACTAAATTGATTAAAAATATCATTCATTATATTTTAAAATTCACTAGGAGCATTTTTTAAACCAAATGGCATTACATTCCATTCATATTGACCAAAGGGTGTATTAAAAGCAGTTTTATATCGATCTTTAGGGTGAATTTGTAGTTGCCAAAACCCACTTTTTAAATCAAATTTACTAAAAATAACAGCTTGACTAAGTCTTTTAATCAAATCTTTTTTATTAGGAATAGCATATCTAATCCATTCTAAAACAGCATTGAGTGGTTTATAATTAATAACTAAGCGAGGGACACCTCATTCTAATTCAGCATTTTTATTAACATAAAAAGCAGGACAAAACCATGGTGATTTACTTGGACTAATGATTCTATTTTTTAATAATTCATTAATTTCTTTCTTACACATTTCAAGTAATTCATAATTCATTTGAATAGGTCGAGATTTAGTAGGGATGTGTTTTTCATTAAAATTTTTAATATATGGCAAAGAAACTACATGCTTTTTTCTATGCCAAAATGCAGTAGGTAAATGGGAGCAAACAGTGGATTCTAGTTTTAATTTAAAATCATTAATTTGAGAAATAATAACAGGATCAATTATTTGTTTAACTGGTTTACAGCAAACATCATTACATCCTAGATTAATATTATTGTCAGAATCGTTACTAGGTGAATGATAATCAGATGAAGTTCTTGGATGGTCAGAAGAGGAGTCGCTAACAGATTGATTTAATTGGAAGATTTCAAATAATTGATTTTTGGAATTATCATCAATTTGAAGTTGGTTAACTCTATCCTTTAATTTTTGCTTTTCTTTACATTTATTTGAATAATGTCTTTTTTGACCGCAATTATAGCAGGTAATGTCTTTATTGAATTTAGATTTGGGATGTGATTTTTTATAATATTTCTTTTTGGGTTTAGTATAAAATTTATCATGAGATTTGGAAGGTGAATAATCTTTGCGATATTTATTAGACGAGTATTTGGATTTATGTTTATGTTTGGAGTACTTGTGTGATTTCCTACGGGAAGGTGCAACACGAGGTAAATCATATTGTTCACAGAAATTTCCTAATTCATATTTAGCTTTATGTTTATCCTTAGTGGCTTTTTGACTAAGTTTTAAATCAATACACATTTTTAATCCTTCTTTTTGAATAGTGCTAATTATATCACCATAGGTTGACTAAGAACATCTCTAATTTTGTGAGCAAATAGACTAGGTAATCCATTAATGAATTTTTCTTTCCAAAATAATTTAGTACAGTCTTCAGGTAACATAACTCTAGAGGTAAATACATCTTTAAAAATCACTTAAAATTGGGCAAGTAAGGTTACTAAGCTAATCATGTATGCGAGAATAAATATTAGTAGGTGTACCAATAAAATGTCGAACAATAGTATAAATTAATGTACTAATACCATCAGGGTGGCAACATCCAATAGTTTCATCAAAAATAGGGAGACCATTATCATCAGTTTGATTAGCATATATGATGGAGTCTCGTTGATCTTCAGTTAAGTATTTTTCCCACCAAGATTTAAGCATACCAGTAAAACCATAAGTAATTAAGGAAACAATTTCAGATTGAGAATATTGGGGATAATTAGAGAGGTAACTATTTGAAACCATAGATAAATGATTTAATTTTTGAAGTATTTGATCTTCACTAAGACCATCAATGTTCCATTCGTATAGTTTTTTAGCAGAAACAGAAAATTGGTTACTAATATTATTTTCTTCATATTGGAGGTCAGGTAGAGTCGGTCGAGAATACCAGTTTTTGGTAGTTTGAGGATTAACTTTGGGATAATGAATTTTATTAAGATTAGAAGATTGAAATTGTTGGGCTAATTGATTTATTTCATCATTAGTAGTGTCAGTTTCAGATGTGGTAGAAACAGTGTCAATATTTGGTTATTGATTTAAAACAGTAAGACCTTTATCTTTAGAAGGTGAGGCATTATCAGTGGTAGATAGTTTAGTGAATAATTTTTCAATAGCTTTGACAGTAGATTGATCAGTGGTTACCAAACTAGTTCTTTTGGAGCGATGACTAGGTAGATTAAGTAAAGGTTGATCTAAAGGTTGTGGTTTAGTAGATGTAACAGATTCTAAATTTGTCTCTATTTTATCTAATTGTTTACCAATGGTGTTTAAACATTGATTAGTATAATTATTTTGTTCAATGACTTTTTTGATTTCAGCATCATCGCCAGGTAATTTGAAAGGAGAAGCAGGAATGTCAGAACCTTGTTGTTTGATAATTATTTTCTCAAGAGGAGGGTGACTAGAACTAATAGTTGTAGATTCAAAAGTTTTCCATTTGTATTTGGTGATTGTATTTAGCTTTTTGTAATATTTTTCAACATATTCCAAGAGAGGTAATTCAAAATTATATTCAATCATAAAATTATACCAATGTCTAGTGATTCTGGATTGGTGTTGTTTATCATAGGTATCATAATAAGCATGTCGGAGTTTTTTATTTTTAAAGGACTTAAATTCAATGAATAATTTATCAAGATTAGGTTTAAAATCCTTTTTAATCGTATAAGTTGAGAATTGACTGGAGGTATAAATTCTTCAAAATCAGTTTGAGTTTGAGAATTATTAGAAGCGGTTTCTTCTTCAGGTAAATGTGTGTGTGTAGAGTAAACATGTTTACTAATTTGAGAAGTAGCAGTATTATCAATACCTTTTAATTTAGAGGTTTGTCCTAAATGAATTTGACTATTTTTTCGAAACAGTGGAGTATTAAATATTTCATCTTCAGTTTCAATCTCAGAAGGTACACTAGAGGTGCTATGTCTAGATGATTGACTACGATTAAATTTAATATGAACTGTACCATCATTGATTTGTTGAATGTCTTGAATATCTTGGATAGATGATTGTTGTTGGTTGTGTTTGTAATGTTCATTGACAGTGATCCATTGATCGGGTAAATCTACATTTTTCCATTCAGTTATTTGGGGAACATTTATATGGGTATCAGTACTACTACTTTGAATTAGTAAAGTTTTATCTTTAGTGGACTTGTGCAATGCGTGAACATTTAAATTAGTTTTCATGCACTTATAATGAACACCATAAATTAAAGCAATATTATGGGTTTTATTCATCATATTGGTAAATGAACCATGTAATTGTATATTTAATGTTAATGCATGTAAAATATTTGGATCTCGTAAACTAAGAGTAAAATCAGGAAAACAATTAAAATGTACTGGACCTTTATGAAGACCGATTTCCATCATACCCATTAAACTATCATTGTAATTAAGAAAACGAGCATCTCTTAAACATAATAAAACATAAGTATTTTTTCTTTGTTGAGTTAATGGTTTGACACCGACTTGAATTAAACCTATGTGAATAAAATTATAATCACTTTTTAAATATCTTTTTATGAGATTAGCATCAAATAATTGACAGGTTTCCCTGGGTTTTTCTAAAGCATATACTTGTTCAATTGTCTTAACATGCAAAGTGATTTTGAAAGTATTCTGTATAAAAGAAGTTTTATAAATGTCTTTAATTGGCAATCTTGGTATATTCTAGTCTACATCAATTTGATCATTTTGTATTTCAACATCTTCTTCATTAATTACTAATCCTTGATTAGGTATTGAGGGCAAAGTGGTTATTTTTTAGTCGCCAAAAATAATCTTTTTTTATTTTGCTAGTAAATAGTTTATTTTACATAAATTATGTTCAATAAAATAATTATGTTTATACATATACTTTTATATTAATATGGATGTATGTACTATATAAATAATATATGTTGTATATATAATCATGTGGTGCTATAGAGGTGTAGTGGGAAGAGTGTGGTGTATAAGGTTTATGGTACGGGAGGTTGGCGGTTCGAGTCTCCGCAAGAGCAGATTAAATTGTTCTACAACAAATTATCGTCACGAATGGCACTTGATAGCGTCACGAATAGTGCCTACCATGACATTAAAGTGTCACTGAAGTAATGACAATTATAAATATTTTTTTAATAGCGCTTGATAGTGCCACAAATAATATCTACCATGACATCAAAATTTCATTGAAAGTTTTTAGCTATGATGGTGTAGTGACACTTGCAAGTATCTACCGTGGCACTAGTATCTATCGTGACACGGATACAAATGCCACTTGTTCAAAATGCCACAAGACTAAAAAATGTCATTAAACCAATAGTTTTGTGGCACTTTCAAATGTCACTAAACTAAGAAAATGTTATAGTGACACCTTGAAATTAAGAGAGTTTTAAAGTTATGTTCATGAATTAAGAAAGTTTTAGAATCAATAACATGTAATTAAAAAGAATTAGTAAGAAGATGAAGAAAAATTGAGTTAAGTGTAAGATTATGGAAATAAACATGGAAATTGATTATTTTGGTTTGATGTTGAATATCTTGCATGAATTTGGGCCTCATTTTACATGCATGCAATTTGGAAGAATTAAAGAATAAATATGGAAATAATTGTAGGAATTCTTCAAATTGAACTTGGGTTTGTGAACCTTGATATATGTAAATATGAAATGTATATTTGTATGTGCCAAGAGTTTTGCAAGGGTATGAGCCATGCAAATTTATTATACATTTGATTTTGAAGAAAAGTTTGGAAACCATGAGTTCATGAAAATATGGGTTTTGATTTTGATTATTAACCTATGCATGTAATGTAATTTAAGGACTTTATTTAATTTAAACAAATTTTGGAATATATATTGAATTAGTTAGTTTTATTTGAATTACACATATTCAATGTTTGCTAGGAAATTGACAAGAAAATGAAGAATTAGAGCCAAGATCAAGTTTATGAAGTTAAATTAAATTAATTATTTTGGGTTTGATTTTGAATGTCTTATATGAATTTGAATCTTATTTATACTTGCATGTAATTTGGAGGAATTAAAGAATTAATTCATGAACATGGTTAAGGTTAATCAATATGGAAATAAATTATAATTTATATTTGAGAATCAAAAATTAATTTGATTTTGATTTAAATTTCTTACATGTAAATATTTTGAAAGAGCTTTATAGCTTTAATTTATGCTTTATAAAACAAAGAAGAAGAATGTTGGAATTATTATATTTATAAAATTATTGGTTTTAATCTTAATGATCAAAGATATTTTTGTATTAGAAATTGAAAAATTAGTCATAGGTTCATCTTTATTAATAAAATTACATGTTTAAATTGGTTCGTGCAAGAGTTTAAGTTTTGAAAATGTGTTTGGAAATTATTTGTTAATTTTGAAAGCACAGGAAATTTGATGGCCACTCGAGCGAACATTAAGGCCAACCAGTATTTTTATAAAACTTTGCAGACTGCTCGAGTGACCAAAGGTCCGCTCGAGCGAAGACACTATTTTCAGTATATTTTGGAAAATTACATTTAATTCACATTTTTATTCTGATCTCTTTCCAAAGCATTCTGGACATGATTTATAGCTCAATAAAGATTAATAAGCTAACAATCAACATTAATTAGTTGATTAAAAGAATAAGTTATTAACTTAGTAGTACTTGATTAAGAAGCCAAGTAAGAAATTGGTTTATTTAGAAAAGAATGATTAGTAATGAAAGGATATATGAAATGAAAACACAATTCATTTAAATAAGAAAGAATAAGCATAGTAGAACTGTGGATTACTTAGACAGAAAAAAAACAAGAAAAATCAAGTTTGATCAAGGAATTGATATTGTATTTCAATGTGTATATGTTATGTGCTTGTCTAGGTCATGCGCTATTGTCTGCTTAATTTGTCTGATCTGTCTAATCTGTCTAATCTACTTCTGCAGCTATCTGTGAGTAATAACTTAGTAAAGTTATGTTTAACTTTATTTATTTTCTGTATAATAAATTAAGATCTGTTTTCTAAAATGATATATTCTGTACAATGAATGATTGTCCGATTTCTAATAATGTATTTGTGGCATCCTTAGCATCATATGATATCTGTTTGCTGTTACCCGGTATCGGAGGTCCCATTATGGGACTTATTATGTCTATCATCTGTTACCCGTACCGAAAGCTCCATCATAGAGCTCAGCATGTTTATTCTCTGTTACCTGAATCCAGAGGTTCCTTTATGGAACTAGTTATTAATAACCACCATATATTCTGTATCTGTTTTGTATCTATTCTGTTAGTGCTAATGGATGTACCACGTATGATTAAGCATGAACTCTGATTTCTATATATAATTTGAACAAAAATATGAATATGAATCTGTTTATGAATTTGAGTTACGATTTTTGAATCTGGTATGGATATCATTCATTAAAACCCTTTACTCTGTTATTATTCAATGGGCTCTAGCTCACTGTATTATTTATGTATGTAGGTGATCAAGCGCGTGACCAGGCTTACAGGCGTCGAACTAGAATTTGTTTTTGTCAGCCAACCCATGTGCCTCATGTGGAGGTTTCGGATATGTTGAGTGGCTATGGCTATGTGATTTAAAGTTTAAGTTTTGTTTTCTTATTTGGTTAAACAAGTTTTGTGTATTTTGTAAATAGGGTTAAGTTCCTTTTTGTCTAATATGTATATATATAATGACGTAAAGATGATGTGTATATATGTATATAAAAAATTTAAAATTTTTCTATCTCATATAAGTCAGCATAGCTCAATGGACGTTGTATATTTGTTATTTGCTTCCGCTAGCCCCTAATATTATGTTAATTTATCTCAGAGGCCTTCGGTAATCTCAAGATTACTGGCCAGTTATAATGCTAAACCTATTAGGGCGGGTTTGGGTCGTAATACTTTGGGTGTGAAGATATGACTTTATAATGTTGATTTGCAAAATATTTTGTTTTTAAAACAAAAAAGTAGGTCATATGTAGATGTGTATTTTTTATTGTCATTCATAACGTATATGTTGGAAATCTATTATTTTTATAAATTGAGGCCTTCATGTTTCGAGTACATTAATTGAAAATATGGACATATATAACCGTATTTTGTAACGGAGGAGTTTGATGTTAATTGATTTTTTTGATTTTGGGTTGATGTGTTAAGGTGTGCAATATGTGTCTTAAAATAATATGAAGATTAAGAATATTATTATTAGTTAAGGATACAATGTGGATGTTTGTGAAGAATGAACGTAATCCACCCTTTACAAGCATATACAATGGGAAACGCACTTGGTGTCGTTTCGAACGACCCAAACAACACTATGACACTGAATGTAGCGTTGTTGAAACACCATTTATCCGAGAAAACCACACCGCCAAAAAATCCACATTGCCAGGTTTTACCCCTTAATATATATATTCACATCCGACCCCCAATGAGAACCCATTTTAATCAGTCCCGTAATTCCCTCAAAGAAATCCCAACAAATATTGCTTTGTATTCCCAAACTTTCTTCATAAATAGAAAAATCACTCTAAATCTGTATAGAACAAGGACAAAAATGAAAATTTTCACCCAAAAAAATATATTAAATCCACCTTATCAAAATTAATGGGACCAATTGGTTTATAAGAAATTTCATGGGAATAAACAGATCATAGTTTCTTAATATGAAATTTATGGATAAATTTTCCGTAATATAACCAATTAACCAGTAGTGCTAATATATCAACCCAAACAACCTTACCAACATTAATAGAATTTGTTTGGTTGAGTTTTCAGAATTTATTTTTTGAAAAATTTTAAAAATTGATTTGGTAAAATAATCAAGAAACTCATAGATGCATTTTTCTTTTCTATGTGTGAGAGGGTAATTTATATTCATGAATTGGGCCGAGCTAGGCGTTGGGCCGAGGTAAGCCCAGGTATGGGAGATGGTAAGTATACCGGCCGCAGAAGAATAGTGTGGATAGTTCGGCTGTCAAATGGGCATTCGTAGCTCGGTTGCGGCAAGTAGCAAGCTAGTCCGGTCCAAGAAGGTAGGTCGGTCTAATGGCATTTCGGAGAAATAGACCGGTCTTGGATGACACCGGTTCGGACTTGCCAGTCCGGTTTTTGGCTGTCCTTTAGTGTGGCTCTGCTCTCTTATGCTTACCTCGGTCATACCATGCGAAAACCGAGGTAAGAGATGTGAAAGTGAAGTTCGGATTATGGGTTACTTCGGTTGTAAAGAAGTTCGGCCATAGTGAAGCCATCCCACTTGGCTTATGCAGTGAGGAGGGTGTTGGAGGATTAGCATTATCTTCCAAGAATATGAATCCTAAGAGGACTCTACGCAAGGAGGAGTAATCCTAAAAGGACTCTACATAGAGAAATAAGAGTCCTACCAAGACTGTGCCGCGCGAAACCTATATAAGCTCATTAATATCACCTTTGGAGAGGTAATGCAACTTTTGCTCCCTGAATACATAGAGCTTTTGCCTATTTGTCTTGCTTACTGACTTAGGCATCGGAGAGGTTTCCGGCACACACCCGCCGGCTAGCTCACGTTGGTATTTTCAGGTGGTGGAACGACGTCGTACGGAGGGACGCAGATTTGATCAACAGGATTATACGAGAAGGTGTATTTCTTTCCCGTACAATGTGGAAATAAACTTCTAAAATTTAAAGACAAATTCCAAAAACTAAACTAAAGAGAGAACTAGTGAAATTTTCATGCTTCAATACTTGTTTTTGCTTGAATGTTTTAAGGTTTCCAAAAAGAACTCTCACTTGTTAGGAGGATCAATTTTGAAAAACCTAACCTATTGCAATGGGTTGCTAATCTTTTCACCCAAATTACAAATACCATGTAGTGCGATGGTTTTTATTTTCCAATTTATGTCTTGGTTGTTGAGTTTTTGAATTGTTAGTGTCAAATATGACTTATATTTTGGTTTATTTATTTCTTTATTTAATGAGTAACGCTATAAATATAAAAAGTATATATTAGAACTTTGCACCAATTGAAGAGACAGGAGAATTAGACACATACATACATTTTAGTGAGATACCTATATTCTCACGACTATGGTAATTATACTAATATTTTTATTTATTTTTAAATAGAAGAAATCTATAATGTGAACCCTTCGTAACAAAATTATAATTTTTTGTAATGAAAATTATGACTGTTTGTTGTGTTATGTCATTTTGTGATGATAGGTAAATTTAATAGATAAAGTTATTGTCCAATAAATCTTGTAAGAATTAATGGTATTTTTCATTAAACACTATTAAAAAAATGTCACTAATAATTATTTTCAGCGATAGTTTGAAAATTGTCACTAATTTTAAATTTTAGCGACAGTTTAAAAAATTTGTCACGGAAAGACGTCGTTAATTTTCAACTTTTAACGACAATTTAAAAAAAAATTCACAAAAAAGTTACTAATTATAAGTTTTAGTGACAATTTATAAAAATCGCGACAAAAAAAATCACTAATTATCAAATTTTAGCTACATATGTAAAAAATTATCACAACAAATTATTTTTAACAACGATTTTAATAAGATCTATTTCGATATGATTTAATAAGAATTAATAAATCCCAAATTAATAACTTATACACTATTTAGTCCTAAAAGTTTTCTTATAGACTGAAAGGTCCTATTAAATGTTAATAACATCAGATACAATGTTAATAACATCAGAATCATATTACAAACATTAGATTTTAAACATCTAATGTTCATCAAATTTCAATAATGTTTGAAAATATAGGATGAAAAACATCTAATGGTAATCAGATTTCAATAAATTTTAAAATTATAGAATGAAATATCAAATCATTTACATCATTTACATCATGTTGATGTAAAAATGGGACTAAATGGAGCATAAGAAAACTTTTAGGACTAAATGGTTCAACGTTTCAAAAAGTAGGACTTATGGGTAAATTTTCCTTAAATCAAATTATTAAGATGTATTAAAAATTCACCCCACATCATTTTTTTAAAATGTATATAGCCACGTCATACCATGTTCGAGTGGTTGTGGCAAATCATTAGCCTAGAGGCGCTATAAAAGGAAAAGGAAAAACAGAACACCATTTGCCCAATTTACAAATGGCTTGGTGTAGTTTAGTTCAGTTTAGTTCATGTATTTATATATATATATATATATATATGTAAAAGACTTCTAATTGTAATGTATTTCAGTACTTCATTAATAAAATTTCCTTTTAAATTCTTCTCTTTGCAAATTTCTTTATTATGTAATAGTTCCAAACCAAATAAAATTTTGAATTTATCAAGGTATTTGAACTACACACATTCCCTTAATCTTTATTTATTTTGTGAAATTTGTGTTAACACATGGCACTACAAGGAAAAGCAGTTTTACCGACTAAAAATCTATATTTCGTCGCTGAAAGTAGGACAATTGGTGACTAAAATTGAATTAGTAGCCAAAAGTGAATACTTTTGGTGACTAAAACAGTTTAGTAGCCAAATGTATAGTTATTGGCGACTAAAAATCAGTTTAGTCGCCGATTATATGGGTTTTAGTGACTAAAACAATTTTAGTAGCCAAAAGTGAAGGTTTTTGGTGACTAAAAAAATTTAGTAGCCAAAAGTATAGGTTTTGGCGACTGAAAAATAGTTTGGTCGCCGATTATAGGTGTTTTACCGACAAAAAAAAAATTTGTAGCTAAAAGTAAAGGTTTTTGGCTACTAAAAAAAATTTAGTAGCTAAAAGTGGACAATTGGCGACTAAAATTCAGTTTAGTCGGCAAAAGTGGAGGTTTTGGCGACTAAAATTAAGTTTAGTCACTGAAAGTCGTTATTTTTAGGCGAAAATTAATTTTTTTAGCGACTAAATTATTGGTAGTAGCCGAAACTAAGGTAAAAAAATTTTGTAGCCAAAAGTAAAGGTTTTTGGCTACTAAAAAAAATTTAGTAGCTAAAAGTGGACAATTGGCAACTAAAATTCAGTTTAGTCGGCAAAAGTGGAGGTTTTGGCGACTAAAATTAAATTTAGTGGCCGAAAGTGCTTGTTTTTAGGTGGAAATTAATTTTTTTAGCGACTAAATTATTGGTAGTAGCCGAAACTAAGGTTTTTGGCGACTAAAAAAAAATTTAGTCGCCAAAAGTGGCTTCTTTTTTTTTTAAATAAATAATTTATTTTTTACATAAATTATATTGAATAAAAATAATTATGTTCATATATATAGTTTTATATTAATACGGGTCAATATACTATATAAATAATATATTTTACATACATATTCATGTGGTGTTATTGTGGCATAGTGGAGAGAGTGTGTTGCTAAAGATTTAGAATGTGGGTGGTTGGTGGTTCAAAACTTAATAAAAGCAGAGGGTAATTTTTTTTTTTTTTCTGAAATAAGCTTTTTGCGACTAAAGTGGGTGGTCGCCAAAAGCTTCAGTATTGGCAACGAAAAAAATAGTTGACAAATGTATAAATTAAAAAAAAAAATAATTCACTATTGGCAGCTAAAAATTTAGTCGCCAAATGTATAATTTAAAAAATATAAATGAGCTTTGGCAAAGAAAATTTTAGTCGCTATAGAGACTTGGTTTCCTCATGACCAAACCCATGACTAAAAATTTAGTCGGGAAAACTTAAAACCCGACTTTTGGCGACTAAAAATTCACTTTTGGCGACTAAAAATTTAGTCGCCAAATATGTTTTTTCTTGTAGTGTGGGTATAATAAAATAGATAAAAATTAATAAATAAAAATGTATTGTAGTAGTAAGACTTTGAAATCAGTTAGTTAGCGATAAGGGTGTAATTTTGGCTACCATCCAGGCTCGAGCCTGCCAGCCCATGTCTGCCTTATGGCTTTTGCAAAAAAATCGGGCCGGGCCCAGCCACGAGCCAAAAAACTAGGCCCATGCCTAGGGGTATTCGGGTTTGGGCGGGCCTAAACAAATTTTTTTATTTTTTAAAATTTTTTCTACCAAAATTTTATTATTTTCCATTAAAAATAACACTGGGCCTCGGGTGGGCCGAGCCTCAAGCCAGGCTTTTGGGCAGGCCATGGGCGGGGCCAGGCTTCAAAACGATGGCCCAAGCACTGGCCCAAGGCCTCGGGCTGGGCTTGGGCTCGGGCCTTAACGGGCAGGGCCCACATCGGGCCGCGAGCCAAAATTACACCCCTAGTCAGCGAGCGCCCAAGGAAAACAAATCAACATGAATTGTACCCTATGGCATTTGCTATTGTGGTGCCAAAATGAAGTCATTTTGGATTTTTTTTCTTTTTCTTTTTCTTTTTCTTTCTTTCTGCGTTGAGAACCTAGAGCAAGAACAAAGAATCAAGAGGAGGGTGACGGCAGCAAGAGAAATGAAGAGGAGGGTGACGACAGCGCCATCCAGTCACTTTATCTTCGTTTTGTTTTCTCTCTCTCTCCACTTGATCTTGGGCAGAAATCAATTGAGAAATTCATCAACAAGAAATGAGTTTTTGACCCAATTCATTACTAATGCCATTGTGCTTGTGTTCTTGATTTCCTCCTTTAACTTTATATCAACATGTTTGAAAATCTTAGAAATCTTTGAAAATATTGAGTATTGTAGTTGTTTGTTGTTCTTTTTGTACTAGGTTTGGATACTCTCTTTGATTCTATGTGGAGAATGGTTCTTTTTGGGGCCTAATTGATCGATGGGTGCAAAAATGTTTCAGAGATTTGGCAAATTTGTTCTGGAATTGAAGATTGAGGAAATGGATTTTTGTTGATTGTTCATAAGTTTCAGATTTTGTTCTGCAAATTTGTTGTGGGTTTGGTAGTTTTCAGAAGGAAAAAGAGAAGAAGAAGAAAGAGGGAGAAGAGGAAGAGGAAGGGTTGGATAGTGGTGGCTAGCGATGGCAAGGTGACCGGCAATGGGATCTGAGAAGAAGTTGAAAAAAGAAAGGGCAAAAAAAAAAAAAAATGTCAAAACGATGTCGTTTCGGATGCATGACAGCAAGTACATCAGGATTTCACCACTGAGGATCCGAACTCAAAGAACACTGGCATTTATAGAAAAGACTCATTCGTGTTTTGAAAAGTTGGTAAAAAGTTAATTTTTTGACTTTTTTAATCTATTTTATCTTTTTATGGATAAAAAATGTGAAAGGTGATATGACATAAAATGAGTAAAAAGCTAAAAGTTAGCTTTTTATTTGCTTCCTAAAACACTCCTCAAAACCCAAAGGGACAAGTCACACTAATCAGTTTTGGAATTGTTTGGCTACGATTTTTTGCTTAAAAAAGATATAAAAAACAGTTAAATAAGTTAATAAGATAAATTATAACATTTAAATCATAATTATTATTTTTTTTTATAAAATTCAAAAAAAAAATTAAGCGAAATAAACGTTTAATACCAAATTAAAATAGTAAAAAATTAATTAAAAAAGTCTGTCAAACGGCAACTTTGGCGAAAGCAAAATTTTAGCTGCGTACCAGTGATACGGGTTGGTTTAGGATGTTCTAAAAAAGTGCACTTTTTGACTTATTGACTTATATGGGTTGGATTTGGATTGGGTTTGATGTGATGTGTTAGAGAGGTGATGTGATTTAAATAAGATGATGTGACTTAAATAGGATAGTGACTTTTTGACTTTTTGTATTATTTAGTGTACCCCAAACCAATGGAAACTCAATTCCTTTCATATATTATTGTCCTTGATTGAGGTCCCTAATTTCCAATCAATTTACACCAATTTGCTTGACGTGACTTCGCTTAGAGTTATTTTGAAAAGTTAGTTAAAAGTTAATTTTTTTAATTTTTTTTAATTTTTAAAAAAAATATATTAAAAAATAGAGAGATAATGTGACTCAAAATAAATTAAAAGTCAAAATTTAATTTTTAATCCCATTCTCAAATTAGGCCTTAGAAACTACTGGAGAAGAGATACTGCTGTGCCGTTTGTAGGAGGTCATTTCGAGCATTTTTCAATAATCTGAACTATTCGTATTATATGATTGGTCGAGTAAATCATCTATATAAAAAAATCAAATTAATTGAATATCTGTAACCCCATAACCAAAGCACATTTATTTTTATAAAAATTAATGGTTAACTTAACTTTTATAAATTTTTAAAAACAATTAGGACTTAATTATGGAGTTACGAATATCCGATTAATTTGATTTTTTACATGTATAATATTCTTAACGAACCCTACTGTACGGGAAAGAAATATACCTTCTCGTATAATCCTGTTGATCAAGTCTGCATTCCTCCGTACGACGTCGCTTTGTCACCTGAAAATACAAACGTGAGCTAGCCGGCGGTTGTGTGCCGGAAACCTCTCCGATGCCTAAGTCAGTCAGCTAGACAAATAGGCAAAAGCTATGTATATTCAAAAAGCAAGAGTTGCATTACCTCTCCAAAAGTGGTAGGGGTGAGCTTTTATAGGTTTCGTGTGGCACAATCCTGGTAGGACTCTTACTCCTTTGTGTAGAGTCCTCCTAGGATTCATACTCCTGGAGGACAATGCTTATCCTCTAACACCCTCTCTCACTGCTTAAACCAAGTGAGATGGTTTTTCCCTATAGCCGAACTCCAATACGGCTGAAGTAACATATACTCCGGTCCTTACTTTCGTACCTCTTACCTCGGCTTTCCCATGCCACGACCGAGCTAACCATAAGAGAGTTGAGCCGAACTATGGCGTGGCTAAACCGGACTGACACGTCCAAACCAGTGTCACTCTAAGACCGGTCTATTCCCGAAATATCTTAGACCGAACCAACTGTGACATGCTACGACCGAGCTACTGGTGCCCGTCTGTCAACCGAACTACCCCCCAGTGTTCTCCTGACTGGTGTACTTGCTATCCTTCATGCTTGGGCTTATCTCGGCCCAACACCCAGCTCGGCCCAATTTATTTGTATAAATTACCCTCTCAATTGCCCCTTAATTCCATCTGCATAGCATGATAGGGATTACCTGTTTACCAGCCGAGCTAAAGTTTTTAACCTTTCCAGCCGAGCCAACAAACTTGTTAGCCTTTCCAACCGAGCTAACACTCTGAAGTCTTCAGAACCGAGCTATTTTTAAGCCGAACTGTCCTTGTCCGGTCAAAACGTCTCTTCAATGACAGCAATTGAAACGCTTCTTCTCCCAGGGACACGTGGCAGCCCCCCATTGGCTCTTTACAACTGTTGCGCCGCCCTCGTACTCCGAAAAAATTTGAACAGTTCCCGCCTTTAATTTTCGTCCTTTTTACAAAACATATCCGCCATCTCAGAATCATTCACAATACTATTCATCTTCTCTCTCTTGTGCCTGAGCTCATACTGTTCTTCAGCCTCCTACCTTTGAAGCTGGTGTTTTCCACTGCCTTGCTTCCAGCCTTAAGTCTTCCTCTCTTTCTGGTAAGCGTTTCTCAAAACTGTTCCTTGTTTCCTATGATTTTGTTTTTATTTGATTCATAGCAGTCTGTTTCGTGTGTTTTTGCAAAACATCTTTTTTCCACCTGTGTTCTCTCTGGAAAAACTTTAGCCACAGAACACTTTGAATACACATGAAATCCTGTAGGACACTTATTTCGATCCAAAATTATGAAGCAACCGAAGTAAAAAACTATTTGCACAATATAGGTAAATTCGAACCGAACTAGCACTTTCTGATTCACCGTAGCCGAAATGAAAACGCAACATACTAGAAATTATGGCCCTTAACCGAGCTAAGCCTTGGTAGCTAAACCAGCTTTCTTAGTTTCTAAACCGAACTGAGAAAGCTGCCCCTCAAAGCCCAGCCGGAATAACAAACCCTTAGGTAGAACCGAGATAGCCTGACGTTCGACGACTTGAGATAAGCACATTGCTGAAACCGAGATAGATCCTGTAGCCCCCGCGTAGCCGAAGTAAGAATTCCCTTTCTTGCTTTATTTTTGTAGCACGGTCCACTGATCTGTGCTTAACCCTTTGTTTTCCACTTTGCAGACTTAGGTTGCCCAGGCATTCCCTCTGTGCACTCGACCGAGCTCCTAAGCACATCTTCTCAACCCGATCTAATTTATTTATAAGTTATACCATAAATGGGGAAGTACAGATTTTTGGTAGAAACCCCAGGAGGCCTAGCCGAATTCAGAAAGGATTACAATATACCAACCGATGTAAACCTCACCCTAGCCGAACCCGACATAGATCCTTGGGACAATGAAGGCTTTGTCCCCTTTACCCTCCAATCCATAATAGAAACCGGACTCAGATTCCCAGTCCAACCCCTAATATGTGAATTTCTGAGACAAACCAGACTATGCCCCACCCAGCTGTCCACTAATACATATCGAATAATCATGGGTATAGCCGCACTGAACCACCAAACCGGTCTAAACCTAGGTTTGGCCGAGATACTTCACCAATACTCCATAGGATCAAAAAACGAAGGCTGGTGTTACTATTTGAGAGTACGCCATGGCCGAGAGAAAATAATAAAACACACACCGGACAAAGACTTGAACGATGACGACTTCTTTTGGGTCTCTGGGAATTTTGAAGACCTTGAAGCCCAGATTCCTGGCCGAAGAATAAATTGGAAAAAAGGAGTGCCCGGTATACCTACTTCGGTTACATCTCACGTTTTTGCCTTTTTTCTTTATTTCGGTTTCTTGCTCTGGACCGAACTAACACCTGTTTTTTCTTCGCAGATAAATCCCATCTCCTTTCGAACTACGGCCACCCCAACCTCGGTCTATTGCGCGCCGCACTAAGAATAAAGGAGAGAAGCTGGGCTAAACTCCTCGATTTCGAGCCGACCTACAGATACACCGGTCGCCGAAAAGCGAGGGTGACTGATTTCCTTCTGGAGGAAGCACCAGAACCGGATCTCTCCTTGCCCCAGATCAACCTTGTACCACTCACAGCCGAGCAAGAAATGGCTAAGAAGAACAGATTGAAGGCCCTCCTAACCGCAACAACTCCGTGAAATGCGAAATCGGTGCCTGCCGAGATCGTGGTGGCACTCCCATCTCAACGGCCGTCTTCATCACGTCCAAGCAAACGTGTCCGGACTAGCCAAACCGAGCCACATCTTGCTGATGAAGACGAGACCGTCCTGCCACCAAGTCCTCCACCAAGCCCTCAGCCAAGCCGCCAACCGGAGCCCACCGACCGAACTGCCTCCTCCAAGTGGACTCCTACACTCACCTTCAATGATCGAGATATCACCGCATCTGATTCGGTGGTCACAGAGAAGGACCATCTGATGGCTTTCAACTTAGCCAAGGGTGTGTGCCTCCCCAAGGATATGGAGCACCACTACAAACAGCTCAACACCGAGCTAAAGTCAATCCAGTCCTCCACTAAGTCCATGATCCTGGTAAGCAGTATTCCTCTCTATGCAAGGTTTTTTCCAACTTGGAGTCCGGCTAACGTGACTTCTCCTTTGCAGGCCATCCAGAAAAACCAAGTCACTCACAGGAGGGTCATGGAGCTCAGGAGGAGTATGAGGGAGGCCATGGCTAAGGCCGAACTGAAAACGGCCGAACTAGAGGAGGCAAAGAAACAGGTGGCCGAGCTTCGGGCAGAGAACGGTCGGCTGACCGAGGTTACCAATTCGGTCGAGGCCGAGAAGAAAAAATTTGCCATCGAGGCAAAAGATAGATACCTACGTATCTTGTCTGCCATCGAGAAGAAAAAGGACGCCGAGATAAACCAATTGAAGGGGGAGGTGAAGAAGGCCGAGAAGCGGGGCTTCAAGGAGGCCGAAGATGCCTACACCCTGCAATGCGACGTAGCCAAAGATCTCTTTTTTAAATGTGGCTGGAGGGCTGCGGTGGAGAAGCTCGGTTGTACGCCTGACACCGAGGTCTACAACGCTCCACCGTACTCCATTCCAGCTTCACTCTCACAATACGCTGCCGATCTCCAAAAAGCCTTTCTTGAGGGGTCCGGTGATGATGAAGACGATGATGATGAAAAAGATGAGGAGCCATCCCATACGCCGGTTGTCAACGAACAACAGAATGATAAAGCAGTTCGGTCTGAGCCAGTTATTGAAGATCAAACTCTTGAGCTGCAGCCGACTGATACCGAAGTTCAAGCTGACACCGAATTCCCACTTCAAACCGTGCTCCCCTCTGACACGGACTCGGTGAATCTTGAATTTGATAATCGAACTTGATGCACTTCTTGGTTGATTTTCTTTTCCTTTTGAACTTTTTATGCAGTCAAGCCCCCTAATTTGTACTTGGTTTGTAGTTCAATGAAAATTTCTTTAACTCTTCTTCCGGTTTTGTGTATGTATGCTTATATTTGCAATGAATTTTTCCATGAACTTATTTACACAACTGTGATCTCGGTTTTAGCTATCTAACTTACTAGCCAACCACTCTTCCGCCGATACAACTTACGTCGGCTGAAGAGTTCAGAGTGTTGGTTTATTTAGCCAACCACTCTTCAGCCGATATAACTTACTTCGGCTGAAGAGTACAAAGAGTTTAATCCAGCCAACCACTCTTCAGCCATACACTTACTTCGGCTGAAGAGTACAAAGAGTTGGTTTAATCCAGCCAACCACTCTTCAGCCATTCACTTACTTCGGCTGAAGAGTACAAGGAGTTGGTTTAATCCAGCCAACCACTCTTCAGCCATACACTTACTTCGGCTGAAGAGTACAAAGAGTTGGTTTAATCCAGCCAACCACTCTTCAGCTATACACTTACTTCGGCTGAAGAGTACAAAGAGTTGGTTTAATCCAGCCAACCTCTAAGTTGGTTTTTTCGGCCAACTTAGAATATAGTGTTTGGTTATTCCGACCAAATGTCCTGCAGCCTGGATCCTTATCCTGGGCTTAGGAGGGGTCATAGTTGGTTTAATCCGGCCAACTATGTTTACAATGCTACTAACTTACAAAAGTTACTTTCTACTAAACATGCTAAAAAAGAATTGATTTGTTTTATTGATGAAGTAAAAAATTACATATACTTAAAGAGAGAAAAGAAAAAGCTAAAAGTAAAATAACTTAAGATTGGTAGTGTTCCATGGCCTAGGAATTGCTTTGTCGTCCTCATCTTCCAAGTGGTATGCCCCTTTTCCTGCTAATCCGACCACTTTGTAAGGACCTTCCCAGTTAGGCCCTAACTTGCCATCTCCTGGGACCAATGTGTTGCCCATAACTTTGCGAAGTACCCAATCGCCGATCTTGAATTGCCTTGGATGCACCATTTTGTTATACTTCCTTGATAGTTCTTGTTGGTAGGAGGCGATGTGAACCAATGCTCTGTCTCTTCTTTCTTCCGCAAGGTCAAGTTCCAATGTTATAGCTTCGCCATTTAAGTCTGGATCAAAATTTTCGCTCCGAATTGTGGGGAGTCCGACTTCTAATGGGATGACTGCTTCCATGCCATAGGCTAAGGAGAATGGAGTTTCTCCTGTTAACCGTCGTGGTGTTGTGCGATAAGTCCATAAAACATGAGGGAGCTCTTCTGCCCACTTGCCTTTGGCTTTTTCTAACCTTTTCTTTAATCCGTCCAAGACTACCTTGTTTGACGCCTCGGCTTGACCGTTTGCTTGGGGATACGCTGGTATGGAATTGTAGAATTCTATCTTGTATTCTTCGCAAAAGCCTCTGAAAATTCTGCCGTCAAATTGAGTGCCGTTGTCTGAAATCAGTGCTTTTGGTATGCCAAAGCGAGTGATGATGTTCTGCCAAACAAACTTCTTCACATCTTTTTCCTTGATTGACGCCAAGGCTTCTGCTTCCACCCACTTTGTGAAGTAGTCTGTTGCCACAAGAAAGAACTTCCTGTTGCCTGGTGCTGTTGGAAGTGGACCTACTATGTCTAAGCCCCACATTGCGAAAGGCCACAGGCTAGTTAATGGTAGTAGTTCTCTGGCAGGTTGGTGTATTTGGTGCGCAAACTTCTGACACTTTTCGCATTTTTTGACATACTTCTCTGAATCTGCTTGCATGTATGGCCACCAGTATCCTTGTGAAATAGCTCGGTATGCCAATGATCTTCCTCCTTGATGGCTGCCACATACCCCCTCATGTATTTCGAACAGGAACGCTTCCACCTTGCTGGGGTGAACACACTTTAAGTAAGGTCCTAAGAACGACTTCTTGTATAATGCCAAGGATTGAGAGAGCCAAAACCGCTGTGATTTTGCTCTTATTCTGTTAGCTTCTTTCTTTTCTTCTGGTAAGGTGCCGTCTTTCAGGAACAGTATGATGGGATCCATCCAAGAAGGGCCTAACTCCGCGCAACATACATCTTCGGCTTCTGGGTCTTCAATGCTTGGTCTAGGCAGGTAATCGATTAGTAGTGGGTGAGGAATGGAGGTGTCTGCCATTGAGGCGAAGCCTGGGAGTTCGTCTGCTCTGCTGTTTTCCTCTCTGCCGATCTGTTCTATCCTCACTACTTCGAACTTCTTTATCTCCATTCTGACCAGTTCTTGGTACTTGGCCATTCTATCATCCTTTGCCTCATAGTCGCCAGATACTTGGTTTACCACTAGCTGTGAGTCGCTGTAAACCATTAGTTCGGTGGCCTTCATGTAGGATGCTGACTTGAGACCTGCCAGAAGCGCTTCATACTCCGCTTCGTTGTTTGACGCTGGGAAGCCAAGGTTGATTGCCTACTCCACTACTAGGCCGTCTAGAGAGATGAGGACTATGCCAAGTCCTGCTCCATGCCTGTTGGATGCTCCGTCCACGAAGAGCTTCCACATCTCTCCAACGAACAACTTCCAGCAAGTGGAGGGATCAGATGATGCCTTGGGATTTTCCATGTTGCTGGTGGCTTCTTCAGAGTCGATGCTTGCTGTCTGCCCCTTGCTCTCTGTTTGTACCTAGTCGTCATTTGTTGGTATGTCCTGACTTGGTGTTGCATGGTTTGTCTCTTCCTTCATTTCCTTACCTTGGTCTGCCTTGGGACCTGACTGATTAGCCAATACTAGGGGTTGCGTTATTCCGACGTCAACCTCCATTCCTAGTTCGGTCGTTTCAGTTAAGTCGACTGGGCAGATGTGGTGACTTCCTGGTGTGAATTCTGCGACGAAGTCTGCCAATGCTTGTGCTTTTATTGCGGTCCTTGGTTGGAACTTGATGTCGTATTGCCCCAACTCTACTGCCCACTTCAGAATTCGTCCAGAGAAGTTCGCCCTTTCAAATAAAGCCTTTAATGGGAAGGCCGTGAGAACAACTATGGTGTGGGCATGAAAGTAATGCGACAACTTTCTTGAGGCCATCATTAAGGCCAATGCTAGTTTCTCCAATGGAAAATACCTCGTTTCGGCGCCTAGCAGTGTTTTGCTGACATAGTAGATGGGCAGATGTTGGATTCCTTCGCGGACCAACAACTTCACATTGATTGCGTGTTGCAAGACTGCTAGGTATAAGAATAGTTCTTCTCCAGGAATTGGGGTCACAAGGAGTGGTGGAGAGGACATGTACTCCTTCAAGCTTTCCAGAGCTTGGTCGCATTCTTCGTTCCACTGAAACTTGGCCTTCAACGCATGGAAGAATGGTCGTAGTCTGTCTGATGACCGGCTTATGAACCGATTGAGTGCGGCCGCCATGCCGGTGAGGTGTTGTACTTCCTTTACGAAGTTTGGTCTCTCCAGATCTTGTATTGCCTTGATCTGAGAAGGATCTGCTTCTATACCTCGGTTGGTCACCAAGAAGCCTAGGAATTTGCCAGATCCTACTCCGAATGCACACTTCGACGCGTTGAGGTGTAACTTATGCTTCTTTAGGATCTCAAACATCTCATTTAGGTCTTTGAGGTGGTCATTCTCATCTTTGCTCTTGACCACCATATCGTCGATGTAGGCCTCCATTGTTCTGTCTAACAATGGCTCAAACATCTTAGTGACCATTCTCTGGAATGTCGCCCCTGCGTTCTTGAGGCCAAAGGGCATGACCTTGTAGCAGTATAGTCCCCTTGGAGTTGTGAAAGATGTGACCTCCTGGTCTGGGTCATGCATGGCGATTTGGTGGTAGCCTCTGTATGCATCCAGAAAGCTAAGTCGGTTGTGCCCTGCTGTTAAGTCCACCAGTTGATCTATCCTTGGTAGAGGAAAGCTATCTTTTGGGCATGCCTTGTTGACCGTTTTGTAGTCGACGCAGGCACGCCACTTGCCATTCTTCTTTGGTACTACTACGGTGTTGGAGATCCATCTTGGGTAGTGCACCTCTCTTATTGCCCCTGCTTCCAGCAGGTTTCCCACCTCTTCCGCCACTATTTCGGCGTGATGGAGTGCCGATCTGGTCTTGTTGAATAGCGGCTTTGGCGAAGGGTGGACATTGAGTTGGTGGCGAGATGAAGTTGGGATCGATGCTGGCATGTCGACGGGGTCGGCGAACACTTCGATGTTGGAGGTCGAATTCCAAGACTTCCAATCTCGATCTTGGACAACGACGAGCCAAGCAAGAAGAACTTATCCGGTTCTTCTCATCTATCTGACTTCCACCAAGTCTTCTATTGCTTCGGTGGCGCTTTGCCAACATCCGCGAATAGTTCATTACTCTGGTTCTTCCACGAATGAACATATCCTTTGGCAAAGACCACGTGCCATCATCTGAAAGCACCGCTCGACATGATCCGATCTCCATAAACTTCTTCTATTACTCCGGTGTCGTTGGGGAACCTCATCACTTGGTGGTAGGAGGACGCTATCGAAGCGCATGGCATGCGACCATGTTACGCCCAAGATAATGTTGTAGGTGGAGGGACCTTGACACCGAACTCCACTTGCTTTGTCACACTCCCTGCTCTGACTGGGAGGATAATTTTGCCGACGGGCCATTCTGGCATGGAGTTGAATCCAATAAGGGGGGATACGGTCGGCGCCAAGTCTTTGTCTTGCAAGTTGAGTTGTTTGAAGGTTTCATAGTACATGATTTCACATGAACTACCTTGGTCGATCAGAATCCGCTTGACGTCAAAATCCTTGATTCGGAGAGTGACGACCAAGGCATCGTTGTGAGGGCAATAAATCCTCGCCAAGTCTTTATCTGAAAAAGTCATGACATTTGTGGCCTCTGTCTTCCCCTTTTTGACGACTGGTTGGGCACTTAGCACCTCTCTTAAGTGCTCAGCCTTCTTGATTGAACCTCTGAGCTCGCATACACGCTCAGGCTCAAAGACTCCATGTATTACGTTGATGACGCCTTGGGGCGGGGCGTCGATCGGCATCCCATTGGGGTTATTGTGGTCCTGGGGGGCTGGCTGTGCCCCTCCCTCTATGTATTTGTCCAGGTGGCCTGCTGCCACCAACTCTTCCAGATGCTGCCTCAATGGCGTGCAGTTCTCAGTGCGGTGCCCCTTTTCTTTATGGAAGGTGCACCTGGATCTGTCATCGTAGTCCTTCTGGGCCTCACCTAGCTTGGCTGGCCACTTGACGAAAGGCTCATCTCGAATCTCACTAAGTATACGGTAGATCAGTTTTTTGAAAACCGTGGTTATGGCAGTGCGGACTCTCAACCATCTCTTGTCCTGGTCCTCGCCGTTGTCCCGCCTGTCTCGTCCGTTTCGGTTTTGGCGATCTACCGTATTGACCTTTGCTGAGGTCTTCTTCTCTGGGGCTGGGGTCGCGCCAGATTTCGCTTTGGCACGAGCGTCGTCCTCTTCTACCCTAATGTGCTGATGCACTCTCTCCATCAGGGCCTCCATGGTTAGGGGCGGCGTCATGGTGATAGAGTCCCTCAGTCTGTTTCCGACTGGAAGGCCTCTTTTATATTGTGCAATGACGAGATTGGTCGGGCAGTCCCCAATCTGGTTGAATGTCTCCCAGTAGCGACTGTTGTATGACCTCAGGGTCTCTTTATCACCCATGTCGATGGAGAGTAACTGGTCGATCTCCACCGGGGTTTTTGTGTTTGTCCTGAACCGCGTTACAAACGCCTCTGCCAGTTGCGCCCAGGAGGCTATGCTGCCCTCTGGAAGCTTTTCAAACCAAGTCAAGCCAAGGTCGCCAAGGCTTGAAGGGAACAGGATGCACATCAAGGCCTCGTTCCGTCGGTATACAGCCATGACCTGGCGAAAGTGGCTCAAGTGCGAGTAGGGGTCCGTCTTCCCCTCATACGTTGTGAATTTAGGCTGTAGGAAGCCTGACGGAAGAGGCGCGTTCTCTATTGCCAGGATGAATGGTGAGGTCTGCAGCCTCGCCAATGCCTTGTCCATTGGTTCGTATGCCGGGCGCGGCATTGGCATTCCAATCTCGACGCTTCCATGCGTCCGAAGAGCCAACCGCTGCAAGGCAGGAACCCTGTGTGGATCGCGCGCTCTGGCATCCTCTTTCCATCGTGCCTTTTCTTCTAGCATGGATCGTAGGTCGGATGATCTGGGTAATTCCGTCTGTCTAGACCTCGTCTGATGCGTATGTGAGGGCCAATAGGTGCTTCCCTCAGTGTACGACCTCTCAGACTTCATCCTCTCAGACCTGGAGTGACGAGTCCTGGAAGATCTGGATTGCGTGTCGCCTGTCCTTAGGTTTCTGTTCTTTGGTTGAGAGGGTGTAGAATTCTTACTACGACCCTCTGAGCGGCGAGGGGACGTCTTGTTGTTGCGCCCCTCTCCTGTCGCCACTTCTTTACCCTTCATCTGGCGCTTTAAGGATTCCATGTCCGCCGCCATCTGCCGTATTAATTCGTCTTGTTCTCTGACGCGATCCTCCAAAATTTGAGGATCAACCCTGCGCCTTTGTCTTTCTGGGCTTTGCGAACGAGAGGGATGGGGGCTGTTATTCCGCCTTCGTCCCCTTGCATCCCTCCGGGAATTTTGTCTTTGTGGTTCCAGGTTCGCCATGGGAGTGACCAAGGGTAGGCCTTCTCGCCTTGCACCCCCATCTGGAGTTTGTCCGTCAATAGTGGACTGGGGTAGCTCTTCATTGTTCGCCATTGGTGTTTGAGAGAAAAGGCTTGATCAAGAGGTTGTTCTTGTCTGGATTCTCACAGACGGCGCCAATTGTACGGGAAAGAAATATACCTTCTCGTATAATCCTGTTGATCAAGTCTGCATTCCTCCGTACGACGTCGCTTTGTCACCTAAAAATACAAACGTGAGCTAGCCGGCAGGTGTCTGCCGGAAACCTCTCCGATGCCTAAGTCAGTCAGCTAGACAAATAGGCAAAAGCTATGTATATTCAGAAAGCAAGAGTTGCATTACCCCTCCAAAAGTGGTAGGGGTGAGCTTTTATAGGTTTCGTGTGGCACAATCCTGGTAGGACTCTTACTCCTTTGTGTAGAGTCCTCCTAGGATTCATACTCCTGGAGGACAATGCTTATCCTCTAACACCCTCCCTCACTGCTTAAACCAAGTGAGATGGTTTTTCCCCATAGCCGAACTCCAATACGGCCGAAGTAACATATACTCCGGTCCTTACTTTCCTACCTCTTACCTCGGCTTTCCCATGCCACGACCGAGCTAACCATAAGAGAGTTGAGCCGAACTATGGCGTGGCTAAACCGGACTGACACGTCCGAACCGGTGTCACTCTAAGACCGGTCTATTCCCGAAATATCTTAGACCGGACCAACTGTGACATGCTGCGACCGAGCTACTGGTGCCCGTCTGTCAACCGAACTACCCCCCAGTGTTCTCCTGACTGGTGTACTTGCTATCCTTCGTGCTTGGGCTTATCTCGGCCCAACACCCAGCTCGGCCCAATTTATTTGTATAAATTACCCTCTCACCTACAATATAAACTGTTCAGATGATCAAAAACACTCGAAACAACCTCCCACAAAGGACACAACAATTATTGCTATGCCTTAGGCACAATAGTATCCCCTTATACTGAGACATTCATATTATAGGAAAAATAGAGAAATGATATGATCCAAAATAAATTAAAAGTCAAACTTTAATTTTTAACCCTATTCCCAAATTAGACCTTAGAAACTACCAGAGAAGAGGTATTGTTGTGCCCTTCGTGGGAGGTCATCCCGAATGTTTTTCGATAATTTAAACTGTTCATATTATAGGATTCGTTGAATAGATCATCCATACAAAAAATCAAATTGATTGGATATCTGTATCCTTATAACCAAAGCACATTTATTTTTATAAAAATTAACGATTAACATAACTTTTATGGATTTTTAAAAACAATTAGGACCTAATTATAGAGTTACTAATATTTAATTAACTTAATTTTTTACATAAATAATATTTTTGACGAATCTAATTTAAATAATAAAAATCACTCGAAACAATCTTCCATAAAAGAGACAACAATTACTGTTGTGCCTTAGGCACTGAGGCACAACAGTATCTCCTTATACTAGAAACTACATGGTCATAAAATTATAATAAACAAATAAATATTATATTAACTAAGGGTCCTGTTATGGTGTGCAACCCTTTAAGGTTGCACACCATATGCAATCAACACAAAAGGCATAAGTGGAAGGTATAAACATGAAACAGGACAGCAAACACAAAAGGCGTAAGTGTAAGGTGTAAGTTGCACACTTAAGAAAAGTCCATTAACTAATTATCTGCCCCATATTGCTGATGTAGCACTGCGACGTCATCAACTGTGGGACCCATTTGTCAAAGATCAAAATAAAAAATAAAAAATGAAAAATGCTTGGGAGCACTAATTAGTGCTCCCACTAATTAGGTGGCAGTGAGTCCCGCCAGAAATGATGTGATGTTTTGGTCTTGGAGTTGTATTTTTTTTTATTTTTTTAATGCATTAGTGCTATTAGTGGTGATATTTTTAGTGGGATGAATCATTATTGATAAAAAATTAACAGCCGTCATCTATTGATGTAACGTCCGTTATCAAAAGAGATATTGATATAATTATGTTAAAATTAAAAAAATTGTTATATTTTTTTTAAATTTTATGGAAGTTAATATATGTAAGATTCATTCGTGATATTTATAAAAAAATTAAGAATATCAAGAATTATATAAAAGTGAAAAGTTTGATTATAATATGTAACATTCCTCAAAACCACAAACAAGTACTTACGAATTTATTTGGCTAGATGTATTTGAGTCAAAAATATTAGAGATTTAACTATTATAAATTAGGAAAATGCCTCGTAGCCTACGAGGCTCGAAATGGCTCGAGAAAGAGAAAGAGGGAGAGAAGAGAAGCGAGAGCACCAATCTCGCCAGCCACCGCCATTTTAATGGCCCTCCCTCCTCCTCCTCCTCCTCCTCCTCCCTCCCTCCCCTCCTCTTCTAAAAAATGGCGGAGAGAAAATGAAGTCGAAAATAAGAAAAAGAAAAGAAAAAAAAAAAAAAAAAAACAAGGTCAAAACGACGTCGTTTTGACCCTCGAGCCAAAACTCGAGCCTCACTTTCGAGCTACCAATCACTAAGATAAAAACTACGAAAGAATATAAGTTCAAATAAAATAGATCTATTTAGAAAAGTTCTTATCGTTATAACATAATTTTTATAATTATTTTAAATTTATAGTGATAAAACTATTTAAGCCAATCTTGAAATTTATAAGTAAATTATCAAATCTAAATTAAAGTTATTTTTGTTAAATAATTAACGTCAATTCTACGCATTTTAATACACATCATATATATATATATATATATATTATGGAAAATGAGTCTTTAATGAGAAGGTCATTGTGAAACTCAAAACACTCATAATATTTTTTTAGAATTCTTATTTTTCAAATAATTAAAAAATCTTCTATTGACTAGCTTTTCTTGAATCATTTAAAAAAAATAATAAATAATCTATTTATATCTCTTGATTTGTGACTTTTAAATGAAAAGTATACTAATTCATTTCAAAATTCAAATTCGAAATAGATAAGAGATTTTCAAAATATTTTAAAGATAAAATATCAGTTGAACTCTAATTCAAATTCTTTCATATCTTAGCTAAAGATATTTCACAAAAAATTAAGTTATAAATCTCAAAACCCAATTTTATTGATAGTATGAAATTGGATAAAAAGATTGGAGAAGAGAAAGAATCAGGAATTAAACAGGTGATTTGGCCAATTATGTAAGATTTTTAACAACTTATATGAAAGAAAAAGAAACACATGTTTAAAATCTCATATTGTGTTTTTTTGCTCTTTTTTTTCTTTCTCAAATATTTTTCTTTGTTTTAGTTTTAGTTTTTTTTTTTTTTTGGTAGTTTAGTTGTTGATATAATAATATAGTAGATGTGATTGTGCCTCCAAAATCTATTGTTCATTTTTTTTTTTTTTTTAATTGTATAATTACAACACACAGAAAGAAAGTAACAATGGCAACACAGGGTTAAAAAATCAACACAAAGAGTGATATTTTGCGATGCAAACATTTTTTTTGAGAAAAAATTTACCAATCGAGACGAGTATTTGGAATTCATTCACGAGTTTGAAAGAAATTTTTGTTCAATCCTATTTATTTTTCATTATAATTTTTTTTCAATTATATTAATTTATGTGTTCTATTTTGTTTTAATATATAAGGAGGCCGCTCGATTTAAATCCAAATATAACAGAACTTAATTATGTAACTCTATAACATTTTTGCATACATTTTTATATTTTTATTAGAGATCTTCATGGGTTAAAATTTGTTTCTTTACATATATGTAGTGAGTACACAAATTAAGTAGATTTTTAAATGATAAGTTTCTCTTTTGCAGTAAAAAGTTCTTTGCACAAAGGAACATTTCAAGCGAATGGATCTCAAATTCCTTAATAAAAAATATACAAATAAATTACTTTATTTTCAACTCATAATAGTCATTATATATATATATATATAACGAAAATCAATTGTACAAATTTGGACCCATTTGAAAAACAAAAACTGAAGATACATATTTTTTACTTAATTATTATTTAATAGTTAAATTTCAATTACGTTATTTAATGTCATCTAATTTTTAAACAGATTGAATTCAATATCTGAATACGTCAATAAAAAATTCAATTATGCTGCATTTATATTATAAACACATTACATATTTATAATCAAAATTTTAAAACCTAATTTAACTAAATATATTTTATGTATTTGGACAAAAATCATAGATTAGAAAAAATTTTTCTATGATTGTTGAATTTTATATTCACATGCATAACACGTGTCTTTGCAAAATAAACATTCAAGTTATGTGCGTTCCATGGTTAAGACCTTATTATTTAAAATAAATGATTATATTATCATATAACACAAAGTAAAAATAAAACTAATTAAGATTTTAAAAAGAAAAGTGATATTATTTTTTCTATTATTTAGTAGTTTCAAGATACAAGAGTTGCTAAAATTTATAGGTTATTGACACAAAACAAAATTAAAATGAATAGTTATATTATCACATAACACAAAATAAAAATAAAACTAACTAAGACGTTAAAAATAAAAGTGATAATATTTTTTTTTATTTTATTTAATAGCTTCATAATACAAAAATTGTTAAAATTTATAGGTTATTGACACAAAATAAAATTAAGAAACAAAAAGGTGATCCCATGATTTTTTTTTTTTTTAATTACGTAGCTTTAGAATACAAAGATTGTTAAAAATTATAAGTAGCAGACACAAAATAGAGTAAAAATTTGTATAATAAAATATCATAAATGCTTATTTTTTAACTGCACGAAATTTAAATTTTAAAAAATTATAGATGGCATTTAACTCATCTAATTTTTAACTTACTACACCTCAGTTTTTATTTTTAATTTTTTTTTACAAATTTTAAAAAATTATAGGTGACATTTCACTCTTTTATCCAATTTTTACTATTATTAGAGTTACATTAGATTTTTTTTCAGGTTTATTTTATTTTATATTTAAATTTTTAAATTTCAACTTGATTTTTTTTTTCAATATTCATTTGATGTTTACTAAATTTCTGTCTACCTCATTTTTCTAAGATTTATTTAATTTTATCTTTATGTACTCTTATAGGTTATCTTCAAAATTAAACGTGATTTTTTTTTTTTATCTTTGTCTTATATTTACAAAATCCACTCTATTTTCAATTGAATTTATTCTTTTCATATAAATAAATAAATAAAATATAAATGAAATATAATTTCATTTCATATAATTTTTTTAAAAATTTCTACCTAAACTCATCAACCAACACAGGGTGGACTTTAGATTTGATAGTTCAGGTCAAATTCTCTCTCTCTCTGTCTCTCTCTACACGGCTTATTGTCGAGAATATAAGTAGGTGGGCCTAACTTTGGGTTAGGCTGATCATTTTAAATATGTGGGCTTCATTTTGTTTTGGGCTATGAAAATTAGGCTAGCTGAATACTGTGCTCATTACAGTGTTGTAATGCGTCATGAAAAGAGTCAGGCCCATATAAGCTCGTTGCAATGGAAATGATCACACAGTCCATGGGAATAGCGGTTCGAACAGAACCATTTTTGTTTTATGTTTTTCAATTAAGCCTGGTTCTTAATGGAGTAGCTAGTCAATTTTTATCCACATATAAAAATCAATCTCAAAATTACAAACAGATATATAAAAAAATGGGACTCACATCATTAGAATGGATTGTGTTAGATTTTATAATTGATTTGTGTGTTATTAGATTTTTCTTTTTCCCGATTACTAATCCTATCTATCTAACTGACTACACAAAATGTCCATGTTTAGATAAAGAGTTTGAGAAGAGATTGGTAGAAATTGAGAGGAGATTTATAGAGAAAAAAAGAAAAAAAAAAAAAAAAAAGGAAACAAAAAAGAGATAAAATAGAGAGAAAACTTATAAAAATCACTTTCTATTTAAGTTATTTCCCATTATTTTATTTTGGATGAATTACACTTACACCCCTTGAGATTTAGATTTAATACATATCATCCCTGACATTTGAAAAATTACACTGACCTTTCTGTCATTATAATTATTTAACGGAATTAACATTGGTATCAAAAAGACATTGAATTCATACACTCTCTCTTTTCTTATTTTGCTGTACTTCTTTTGTTTTGTTTTTCCTTTGCTTTATTTTTTTTTTTCAATTTAATTTTCTCTATTTTTCTATAGGAGTTGTTACTTTTTATATAAATAGGGAGTTGTGAACTGAGATTATTAATCACAGGGCGGAAATGTAATTTCTCAAACATTAAAATAATATATGTTAAATAAAAAAAAAGAAATTTTAAAAGATTAAAAATGTCCGTTAAGTGCCTCATGACTATGTCATAATAGATTCAAACACTTCCCCTAGTTTTAGTGTAATTTACCCTTTTATTTTTCACTTACAAGTTTCCAAACATATTCTTAATCCTACCCTTAAGGTTCTCCATTTTTATAATACAAAAAATGTTAGAAATCTCAAAAATTCTATTAAATGTCTTACATGGATATGAAATTCACATACCAAAAATTCTATCAAATGTCTTACACGGGTGTGGGACCTGTATGTGTAGATCTCACACCCATATAAGACATTTGATAAAATTTTTAATAAAATTTTTGAAATTTCTAACATTACTCTTTATACTAATTTGACTGTAAATGAAAGAGTTGTTGAGATCAATCTTTTGCTATGAGGGATATAATAAATAAAAAAATAAAACACAAAGAAAGGAAATAAGTGCAGAATTCAAAACGCTTTTTCTAGTTTCAAAACACTTTTTATTTATTTTGAAACACTTATTTTTTTAAAAATTTCACCATTTTCAGGACACTTTTAATTCTAATCCCAATATTAAATAATGCATAGGAACACTTGTTAAAATTTACCAAATATTAAAAAAATAGTATAATTTTAAAATTTATGGGAGAAATTTTTGTAATTACCACAAAGAATGTCACATAATTTATCTAAAATTTTATCATCTTTTCATATATAATATCTAGTTAAATCCAACGCTTCAAAATTCAAGTATCCTGTTTATTCTTAAAAAATATGATTCTTGATGATGAGATTAGTTGTGTTTATTCGTGTTTTTTTCTTATTTTTAATTAAAAACCATCCATTATCAAAACTATAAACAAGCAATTACATTATTACATATATTGCCCACCAAACCTTATTTTGCTACCACACATACACATTTGACTGCTTTTTGTCAGTCCATATATAAGGCCCTTTCAACCCTATATTCAATTTAGTAATGTTTTGCATTTAAAAAAAAAAATTATCAAAAAAATATTTAAAATTTAAAATGTATGGATAAGATTTATTAACAATCTTCACCATCAATTTAAACTGTAAATATTTTTTCAAATATTTTTTTTCACTTTGTTTTTTTTTTTTTTTTTTTTTGGTTAATTAGGTCAGATTAAGAACACCCTCCAGAGGCAAACCCTAGCTTCCCTCCTGCAACATCATACACCACATTCAAAGTCTGCTGCTGTACATTCCCGAAAATGCCCACATCGGAGGCTGCGCTGTTTCCGGCGAACGCCAAGCAGACCTGCGACGCACTTCCGGCGTAAAGTATCCCATTCGCGGCGAGAGGAACCTCGATGTTGCCGCCGAACAAGAAGCTGATCTTCGGAATCGACACCGTACTGTACTTGCTCAGATCGTAGCAAGTATCGAGAATCGACAGAGCTTGAGCCATCGGATATTGCTTCATCTGTTGCCGGAAAGCCGTCCGGAGAGGCGTGTACGCCGCCGGAGGAAGGCGAGTGATGACGGTGCCGGAATCGATTATAGCTCCGGCGGTCTTGAACACCGATTGCGAGATCGATAATGTCGTTCCACCGACTTTGATTCCGGTTATGTCGATGAAGTAGAACGAAGGATTTTGCGAATTGGACGACAATGGCGTGAATTGCAGCGCACCGGAGGTTCCTCCTTTTCCGAACGCTAGGTATCCATCGGAGCTCGACCGTGATGGAAGGCAGTAGGAGAAGAATTTGCCGTATTTGGAAGCGGTTTGAGAGACGATTGATAATGAATCTCGGCCGAGTCCGATGAGTCCGGCGGAGGCGCCGAAGAGGCCGCGGTTGTTCTGGCCGCAGCCGAAGAGGAAATTGGGGAAAATATCGGAGGGTGTTAGTGTGAGAGTTTCGGATCCGAAGAAACCGACGGAGTAGGAGGAATCGCCGTACTGGATGCCGTAGACACAGGTGGTGGTTGCACAACCGGGCGAGGCACTGGTGGCGGAGCCGAGTGCTGAGCACTGTGCGGAGTTACAGGAGATGTTCTTGTATGTTTTTGATAGTGAAGGGTCGAAGGTTGGATCTTGTTGGCTGTAGCAGTACCTGTACATGTTATTACATGAAATTTTTTGAATTATAATATTTTTACAGATAATATCATGATTTTATGTTTTAATTGAATGCAAATCTAAGGTGCATTTGATTCTCTTTTGGAATTGTAATTCTAACCCAAAAAAAAATCAACATTCATAATATATAATTCAAAAATTACTTTTAAAATACATAATTAAACCTACAATTTAAAATTCTTTTTAAAATTTATAACTAAATTTTTTTCAAAACTCTATTATTTTTTAAAAATTCAAAAAAAAGTTATATTTAAGATGATTTGTGAATTTTTTGTGTGGATGAATAAATGGTTATGGGAGAAAAAATGAGTAATTGATGTATAAGATGTGATATTTTATTTTATTGACTATTTAAATTTTTTATTTTTTGTCTTTATTGATTATTTTAGTCTCACCCCTTATTCCCAAACAAATATTGATGAAAAATAGTTGGGAAATTACAAAATAAATAAATAAATTAGGACTTGATTTTTTAACAAAATAAATTATGAATTTTTAATTTATCAATTTAAGGGGTGGTTTGGGATGTTATAAATAAGTGCACTTTTTGACTTTTTATGAAATATAGGTTGGGTATGGGTTGGATTTGAAGTGATATGGTAGATAGGTGATATGACTTAAATAAGATGATGTGACTTAAATAGGATAATGACTTTTTGACTTTTTTAGTATATGCCAAACAAAGCTTAAATCTGAATTTTTTTATATTTTTTTTTCAATTTAAATCTTCTATCTATTTCTGTTAAATAAAATTGATAGAAAAAGTAATATATTTTAAACATTTTATATACATCTATATTAAATTTAATGACTAAAATATTTTTTACTTAACAAAAATAAGTTAATGATTTAGATTAAAAATAAATTAAAAGATTAAAATTAAAATTAATAAAATTTAAAATTCAGAATTTATTTTGTTGTAAAAGTTAAATTTTGATATTTTTTATTGTAATTTTCGGAAAATAGTTTTATAAGATACCTTAATTGATAACTAAACTTGTTAATCAAAAACTTTTCAATTGACTAATCATATTAAAAGTTGTGGCTTAATTTTTCAGTACCTGGCGCATGGCTGGCATTGAGTCCAGGTAAAATCGCTACCGGTGTCAAAAATGAGGGAGAGGTCCTTTTTGGGGGTTCCAAGTCCGATGGTGACGAAGTAATTGCTCCGCCAATTGAGTCACGACTTTCTTTGGGATCTTTGGCCTTAGTGTTCTTTAGAGTGTTTTTTTGGACCAAGTTAAAGTTAAGTCGAGACTGGATTGAGTTGACTCGGGTTTTATCACGAGTGAGGATTTGAGTCGCTGTTGCAGCATTGGCTTTTTCTTTACTAAGGTGAGAGCATGGACCGTGCTTATGAACAACTTTCAATGAGGCTCCTTTGCTGTGATCTGATACAAATGTTCTCACAATAAGAATTTGTTATTTTACTAGCAAGAATACTATATTCATTAAATTTTAATATTATCGTTATATTTAATATTTAGTTTAAATTAAAAATGTATACAATTATGATTAAATATATATTAATTGTATGATAATTGAGTAGGGTTAGTGACCCTGTGAGTTGGTGTGTGGACCAGGTTATGCTTGGGTGTATTCCGACCAGAGAAGGTTTGAAGTCCAACGTTTAAGAAACCTAACTTTATAGGTAAACACCCAATGATTGACCGTATAGCAAAAATACATGCATTCGTCCACTCAATTATTCACCGTACAACTGAAATGACAATGATACAGAGTTTGAAAAAGACCAGGAAAAATAATCACCGAAAATATATATATATATATATATATATTGAATCTAATTTTATTTTCAGGTAATTTTTTAAATTATTTATTTCGAGGTCTATGACTTTTACCTAATATAAATAGGTGCATAGGTATTTTATTTTTTAAAAAAACATAAAATATTGAAGTTAAGATCTGTTTAATGTGTGAAAATAGTTAAGAGAAAAATAAAGTTGAAAGAAATTGAAAAAGGAAATAGTTTTCAAATATAATTTCTCTCTCTCTTAAGAATTGGCAGAAGGAGGGATAGATGAAACTCTATAAATATCATAATTTATATTTATTGCTGTGTTTGGTGAGGGAATTTGAGAAGGAATTTGAAAAGAAAAATAGAAAAGGTAGGTGAAATGTGAATAAAATATGCATATATTTCACATAGTTTCACGCACCTTTTCTATTTTTCTTTCTAAATCTCTTTCCAAATTCCCCAACCAAACACAGTCTTAACAGTGTGTATCATAATATGACTCATGAAATCCATATATATATATATATATATATTTGTGTGTGTGTAAATAGTGATAGTGTGCAATTAAATGAGAAAAAAGGTTATTGGTGGTTACCCAATTTCTAAGGTGAGAGGTGCTTCAATAGTGGTGGAAAAGCACCAAAAAAGCATAGGTCATGATTCATGAAAGGTTTGTATTCTACTGTGAACATGATGACAAAAACATAAGCCATTAGGAAGCTTATGAATTCCTATGTTTATATCAATGTTTACCTTATGGCCTCAATAGTGTCATCCTGTATTAAATATATATGTGTTACGCGAGAACATTATTTTCTAGCCGTTCTTTATTTGTACAGAAATTAGTTACAAAATTAGATATATCTAATTCTGTAATTAGTTTTTGTGTTTTTAAATCATTTCATATCCTAAAAAGAAGTGGTTGGCTCTGCAATATCATGGATGGTGAAGGGTCTTGTCTGCCTTTGGCATAAGGGAATTTTGTTGCCAAAACTTTTATTTCCGTAACGTTTTGGTTGAAAATGACAGGCAAACAAACACTAATACATTTTATCAAATTGAACTTATTACTTAAATCTTTGGGCTAATTATGTGGACATCTCTCAATTATTAAAAAAAATACAAATATATCTCTTTTGTAGTTGAGGGGTTTAAATGTACCGTTTTAAAATTAAGAGGAGACAAATGATATTCAGTGATGATTGAAGGGTATCCGTGTAATTAATCTTCATTAAAAAGGAAAAAAAACAAGAAAGCTATTAAGCAAAAAATTTCAAGAAAATCTATTGTAAAAACCTCCTTTTAACTAAGTAGTAAAACTCAAAAGCTTTTATATTTTTAGTAAATTACAGTTGGTTTGTTCTTGAAGCTCAAATTTTAAAAGGATCGGTGCACACATGAAAGTTCTCATATCAATTAATTAATGTTTTGAAAAACCAGAAAGCATAAGCGAGCAATAGCGATTCTGGAATCTTACAACAAATACTATATTGTTTATAATTAAAGAATTGTTTCATATTTAGGTAAATTATATCAAAACTCTTCAATTATTAACGAATATCAACATACAACCTTCATAAAGAGGGGTATAAATGAGTCAAAGCGATATATTTTTACATTTGAAGAAGTTAAGATATACAAATTCATAGATAGGGAAGTAAAATAATATTTACAAATAGTTACAAGAGCCTTAATGCAATTAATTCTTATATTTTTCTATGATGAATTTCTTTGTTATTGTTTGGCCTCCCTGCATATTAAATGATGACTTCCGGCAGAATAATTTGACTTGTTTTTTGGAAGCGTGTTTTTTACTAAACATTTCAGATAGGCCACAACTATAAAATTAGAAATTATTAAGTAGTATAATAAATTAAATAGCTTTGTCATGTATTGATTAGCACACTAGTGAAAAAAATATATATATACTATAGAAATATTTAATAAGACTTATTCTATTGTGGAAAACGTATTATAAAATAGATATTATATGAAATTTTGTTTCTTGGGGTATGAGACAAGTGCTAGTTGCTATTTTTAATAGTAAATTCAAAGAAATACTCATGCAGTCAGAATAGAAGCAACAAAAACAGAGTCATGAAGTGATGTGTTAACAGGTTTTTAAAAGAATTACAAACCAAAGTAATAGTTTTTTTTTTCTTTCAAAATAATAAAACTATATATCATTCTATATAAAAATTATGGATATAATTTTGTTTTTGTAACATTAATATTCTCTTGCAGGACATGTATGTTGTGTTAGGAATATTATTTTTTTTTTACAAAATAAGACACATATATAAAACAAAATAATGAGACCCACACATAAACTCCATCATTTGTCACAATTTCTCTACCCATAACATATGATTCACTTGCTTTGTTGAAATGAACCTCCACCAACCGAGTGTTCACAACTTCTTAGTTTCACTTTTTCATGAAAGTCTATTGCCATACAGTGATAAAGGTGTGCTTGATGACTTCTAAGGTGCTTTTATCTCTTTTATTAGTTAGATTGAAAGAAAATGAATTATATAAGTGGACAAAAAACTAATTATTTGAATACTAAAGGAGAGTTGTTTTCATCAACTTCTAATTTAAAATATGTCCAGAGTTATTAAGAAGAAAAGGAGGGAAAAAGAAGAAGAAAAAAACAGAAGAGAGAATTTTTTTTTTTATTTTTGGGTTCGTATTGTTTTAATTTTTCTTTTTATCATTCATGTTAGTATTCACAAGTCCAAACCTACCCACTAACGTTGTGTTTGGTTGGAGGATTTGAGGAGGGATTTGGAAAGGGAAAGGGAAAAGTTAGGTAAAATGTAAATAAAATATACTTACATTTCACCTAATTTCACACACCTTTTCCCTTTTCCTTTCCAAATCCCTCCCCAAATCCTCCAACCAAACACAGCATAAATCACCTAAAAGGGCATGTACAGCTACACTAGCTCGCGTTACTTTCAAAAGATTAGAGGTGTAATAGTGGTAAAAATACAAAACAAAATTGAACAAAAAAGTTTTTCCCATATGGAACTCAACTAATTCACATGGCTTTAAATAGAATTCAACTTCTCTCCTGTTGATTTGTTACCCAGTATAAAACCTATGAGAGGGACCATGAGTCTCACAGTAGTGAGTTACATTGTGAGACCTTACATGCCCTCTCACATTTTTTGGACTAAACAATCCAATCCACTATAATGAAACTCAATTCTTTCAAATGACAGTATCAATGATATGGTTATATATCAGATAATATTATTCGTTATGTTAATAATATATGATACACAAGTATATATAGAGAGAGGAGAGAGGTGTTTATGGATATAACCTTTGGTAGAAGGACTGCAAACGGAAGCTGGTAAAAGAGAATTGATTTGAACCGTATGAAAGTGATTTTCTAAAGTACTTTCAGCGCTTGAAGCATAACCCTTGTTTAAGGAACAGACAAGAAGGAAAAGAAAAGCAGAGAAGAGGAAGCTAATGGAGATGGAGGAATCTATTGGAGTGGCCATCATTGACAAAAAGCCCTTCTCTCTCAATTATGCTTCTTAGAAGAACTTATGTTACCTTCAATGTGTTTAAAGTGTTGTAATAAACCACTGAATTTATAATGGATACTCAACCTTCCACGTCACCCACTAAGACAAGATTTTTAATTTTATATTGAGTTTAGATTCTCTGTGGTCATGCTCCACATTTCCTAGACATTACATCAATCTCCATTGGCCAATAAAAAACCTCTTGGGGGCTCTGTTTGGTGCTCAAGAAAGACAGGACAATAGGAAAAGAAAAGCAAAGCAAAGGAGAAAGAAAGATTGACCATGTTTAGTTTGGTTTTTCAAAAATTTATTTTAGATTTTTTTTATAAAAAAAATTAAAAATTAATTTGATGAAAGAAATAAAAAAAAATAATAAATCAAAAACACTATTATTTTTATATAATTTTATCTTTTGGGAGCCTAGAAATAATTTTTATAAATTTAAAAATATATTTTTGATATTTATTTTTATCAAATTAGTTTCTATTTTTTCAAAAAACCAAACATGACCATTTTTTTAAATGTTTTTTGTATTTTATCTTTTGTGAAAATCAAATGTTAAATTACTAGAAATTGTAAGGAACCAATAAGCCTTATATTTTGGACTTGTAATCCATTTAGTCATTTTGGATGTGTAATGACTCATTTACCTGCTATATTGGAATGTCATATTTGAAAAAAGTATACTACGGAGTTTTTCAGTGTCACATCATATCCGTCATGTTGGAGTGTCATATTTGGAAAAAGTACAATAAAAAGTTTTTAATTTTTGTTAGAGTGTCACATCATACCCGCCATATTAGAGTGTCACATGTTACATTTGAAAAAAGTATACTAAAGAGTTTTTATTTTTTTAGAGTGTCACATCATACCCGCTATATTGTCACATTTGAAAAAAGTACACTAAGGAGTTTTTATTTTTTTTAGAGTGTCACATCATATCTGTTACGTTGTCACATTTGAAAAAAGTACACTAAGGAGTTTTTGTGACATACCGCCACATTGTCATATCACTACAAAAAAAAGCACAAATGGCGACTAAAATAATGAATTTCGTCGCTGAAAGTAGGCCAAATAGCGACTAAATCCAAATGAAGACTTTGCCGACTAAAATGAGTTAGTCAATCACGGTTTTAGCGACTAAATATTGGTCGCCAAATGTAGCGATTTACCGACTAAATGTTGTTTGGTAGCCAAAAGCGGCGGTTTTGGCGACTAAAATAGTTTAGTAGCCAAAGTTATATTTTGGCGACTAAAAACCATTTTAGTCGTGATTATAGGACTTTTGCCGACTAAAAAACTTTAGTCAAAATGAAGATTTTTGGCTACAAAAAAATTAGTAGCTAAAAGAATTGGCGACTAAATTTCAATTTAGTAGCCTTTTGGCGACTAAAAATGATTTAGTCGCCAAAAGTTTTTAATTTAAACATTTTTTTTTAGCGACAACAAATTAATTAGTAGCCCAAAAATCATAGAATTTGCGACTAAATAATTTATTTAGTCGCCAAAAGTGGCCTACATTTTTTTTTAATAAATAATTTATTTTTTACATTAAATTATATTCAATAAAAATAATTATGTTTACATTTATGGTTTTCTATGAATACCGGTGAAAATAGTATATAAATAATATATATTACATATATATTCATGTGATGTTCAAGTGGTATAGTGGAAGGAGGGTGTGGGTAAAGATGTTGGCATGTTGGCAGTTGGAATGGTCCACGGTTCGAGTCTCAGAAAAACCAAAGAAAGTGTGTTTTTTTTTTTTTTTGGGAAGGACCTTTGGCGACTAAACTTTTAGTCGCCAAAGGTGTTATTTTACAAAATCAGTCGGCGATTCTTGAGGTATTGGCGACTAAAACTTTAGTCGCCAAATGTGTGATTTTAAAAAGTGTAAACCACCAATGGCGACTAAACATTTGGTCGCTAAAGAGCTCTTTTTTGCCGACTAAAAAAACTTTAGTCGCCAATACCTCTAAAGGCGACTAAAAAATTAGTCAAGTAAAAAGACATTCCGGACTTTTGGCGACTAATATTTTAGTCGCCAAAAATGATTTTTCTTGTAGTGTATTTAGGAAAAATACACTAAGGAGTTTTTAATATTTTTTGGAGTATCACATCATACCCACCACATTGTCACATTTTGGGGGAAAAAAATACACTAAGGAGTTTTTAGTTTTTTTGGAGTAAAAGTCTTGCAGTGTCATATCATACCTACCACGTTGTTACATTTGGGAAAAGTATACTATGATTTTTTAATTTTTTTAGAGTGTCACATCGTTAGAGTGTCACATTAATACATGTTACATTTGGATATCACATCATACCTGTCACATTGGTAGCTCGAAAATATTGCGGCTCAAATGGCTCGAAGGCAACTTCTTTTTTTTTTTCTTTCCCTTTCCCCTCTGTTTTCTTTCTAAAACACAAAAAAATGAGAAAAGAATGAGAGAAGAAAGAAGATAGAAGGAGAAAAGAAAGTAATGAGGAAGAAGATAGAAAAAGAAAAGAAGAAATAGGGAACAAAGAGAGAGATCTATACACAAATCTGTGTGATGACGGCGCCGGTGGATGGAGGGGTTTGTGATGGTGATAGCGGCGCCAGTGGAAGAAAAGAAAGAGAGGAGGAAGAAGAAAGAAGAAAGAGGAAACAAAGAAAGAGAGAGAAAGAGATACACAGATCTATGTGTGTATACACACAGAGGAAGGTTGATGGTGTCGCAGGTGGATGGAGTGAGTTCCGGCTCTCTCTCTCTCTCTCTCTCTCTATTCCCCCTTCCTTTTCTCTCTTTCTTCTCTCTTCCTTTCTCTTTCTTCTCTAGCATCTCGTTTTGGCATTTGAGCCAGTGGGGCCAGCTCACTTTCGAGCTAACTAGCAGTGCTCCATTAATAAAATGGTATAGTTGTCCACCAAAATAAAAAATAGGACTACACGGAAAGAAACTCTCCACTAATAGGACTTAACAGATCAATAAAAAAAAAAACTTGAGACTAATTGAAGTACTTCTTTATGAGATGAGATTTATTGGTAAATATCCTTAATAAGAATGATCGTATATATAGTTTTTATATTAATAGCATTACTCATAAATAAATTTTTTTTTAAAAATGGACTATTATGCACTACCACCTTAAACCTCAATTGAATTTGAGAAGTGAAGTTTAGGAGTCATCAAAAAAATTCAAATCATTTTCATGATAGTTAGAAGTGAAACTATCACTTAAATTAGAAGTGAAACTATCACCTAAATGATAATTTCTGTTAAAGATTAGGATTGAGGATTTGTTTCTGTTTTAAAGCATAATAATATTATAGGTATTGTAATGAGAAAGAACATCCCTTTGTCCTCCTAAATTAAGATATTTGACACTAACAATTCAAGATCTCAACAATTGAGGCATCTACAATGGAAAACCTCCAAACCATTGATCCACATAGGTGTGTTTGTAATTTGGTTAAAGATTAGAAACCAAATGCAATAGGTTAAGTTTATCAAACATTGATCCTAAAAAAATTAAATTTTGGTCCTAAAAGATTAGAAACCAATTGCAATAGGTTAGGTTCATCAAATTGGTCCTAAAATTTTAATTTTATTTGTGGTAACCTTAAAACATTCCAGCCAAATTTCAAAAGTTCATAACAAATTGCCTTTAGTTTGCTTAATCTTTATTTTCGGTATGTGAAAGGCCACAATCTCTATAAAAAAAGAGTCTTGCCATCAATAGAATTTGAATTTCTGATCTCTTAATTAGATATAATTATTTTAGTCAACTATATTGGCACGATTTGAGAAGTTAATTGCGTTTAATTGAGTTCACTATATGAAATGGACCAGCATTCTTTACAATAGATGTATTTGCACCGCCTATGTTTGATGTTAAAGTAAAATTTCATTAGTTTGGTCCCAAAAATAAAACTTCTTCAAACAACAATTCGATTTCTTGGTCATAATATTCATAATGACACAATTATATCGATAGATCGAAGCATTGAATTTGTTTTTAAATTTTCTGATGAAATTAAAGATAAAACTCAACTCCAGCGATTTCTTTGTATTTGGTAGAGCTGTGGGAAACTGCTTATAGCTTATGCCAAAACTGCTTATAGCTTATAACTTTCAGTTTAAGCTGATTTCTAGCTTATTCTTAAAGCATCTCCTGCCCCACTCAAAGAATAAGCTGATTTCTGACTTCCAAAAAGTTATAAGCTATAAGCTATAAGCTAAACTAAATACATTAAAATAGCTTAAATGAAGCTAAAAGCTGAAATAAGCTGTAATTAATCTCTGCCAAACAGGCACTAAATTATATTGCCAATTATTATGAACATTTGGCACAAGATGCAGCTATTCTTTATACTCGCCTCACCAGCAAAACCTCTAGGATACCTCTAAGTATCCATGGATTACAGTTAAGACGAAAGGCCAATCCAATAAAACTCCTCAAGCCATATTTGTTTACCGGCATGGGAGAGGGGATTGGAGTGCTATGGCTATGGGTCTCACCTATAGCTTGTTTGGTGATGATTTGAGAGGGGTGAGTAATAGTTCGAGGGGTTTAGTAATTCTCCTCAGTAGAGGGATTAACTTGGCTAAATTTTAGATGGGATTAGGAAAATAATGAGGGGATTGAGTCTATTTTATATATAAAAAAAATCATTTTTTTTTATCAAGTACACCTATTTGTTTTAATATTTGTTTTAGTTTTTTTAATATAGAAATATTTTTTTATTTATTTTATATAAAAATAATTTAACAATCATATCACTAATCATTTCTTACACTATCATCATAACAAATACACTTTTACTGAATCCCCTCACTAAAAATTTTCACATTAACAATCTCTTCACTAACTATCCTCTCACTAATAATTACATCAAACCTAATTCGCCAAACAAACGTAGAGAATCTAGTACTATGAAAGAAGCACTTCTTTCTAATCTAGAAAACACTTTTCTACCGACACCTCTTACAGATGAAACAATACTCATTATTGAGAAACATGATGAACAATGGATGAGGGATCATGGGAAATCAAGAGGAGATATTTTACCACTCAAGCTTGTCCACCTTATAACTCAATTGAATTTGAGAAGTGAAGTTTAGGAGTCATCAAAAAATTAAAATCATTTTCATGATAGTTAGAAGTGAAACTATCACTTAAATTAGAAGTGAAACTATCACCTAAATGATAATTTCTGTTAAAGATTAGGATTGAGGATTTGTTTCTGTTTTAAAGCATAATAATATTATAGGTATTGTAATGAGAAAGAACATCCCTTTGTCCTCCTAAATCAAGATATTTGACACTAACAACTCAAGATCTCAACAATTGAGGCATCTGCAATGGAAAACCCGCAAACCATTGAACCACATAGGTGTGTTTGTAATTTGGTTAAAGATTAGAAACCAAATGCAATAGGTTAGGTTTATCAAACATTGGTCCTAAAAAAAAATTAAAATTTGGTCCTAAAAGATTAGAAACCAATTGGAATAGGTTAGGTTCATCAAATATTGGTCCTAAAAAATTAATTTTATTTGTTGTAAACCTTAAAACATTCTAGCCAAATTTCATAGGTTCATAACAAATTGCCTTTAGTTTGGTTAATCTTTATTTTCGGTACATGAAAGGCCACAATCTCTATGAAAAAGAGTCTTGCATCAATAGAATTTGAATTTCTGACTTCTTAATGAGATATAATTATTTTAGTTAACTATATTGACACTAGTTGATAAGTTAATTGAGTTTAATTGAGTTCACTATATGCAATGGATCGGAATTCTTTACAATAAATGTATTTGCACAGCCTATGTTTGATGTTAAAGTAAAATTTCATCATTTTAAAGTGTGTGATTTTTTAATATAATCTTACTTTAATTTTTAATTTAAATTGTTAGATTATATACTTTCCTAACCTGTCTTGTTGTGATAAAATTATAACAAGTTCATTATGAAAAAACGTAACACACAAGCCGGACTCGTGTGAAAAATATAACGAGCGCTTTATAGTAAAGATCAAAAGAAAATCTTTCTATAACAAAAGAAAAATGTTCCAGACCCCTTTCCCTCCCACCTCCTTTGACCCCCTCTTGATCTGATTGGTCAGATTTTTTTTTTTTTTCTTCTCCTCTAATCACCGTCCGTCACGTGTGTATGGGGTAGTAGAGGTGGTGATTGGAGGGGGTATCTATCAAAGCTGATAACAAAATTGGTGCCTAGCTAAAATTTCTAGCTGGACCCTACCACAAACAATAATGGTGCAAACAAACGCGTGGGTTCATGCTGTCTTGTTACAACTGCATGTGTTTGGCTAAAAGGAAAATCCAAATTTGTCCAAGGGAAAATATCATGATCAGTGGAACTAAAATCAGAATAACACTTGTAAGTATAATGTGGCTACAAATATTACAGTTGTATTTAAATTCTAAATTTATAAAGGAAAAAATAATAATTTGATGAACTTTTCAGGTGAAGGATATGTACGATCTAAACTAATAAAAAAACAATTTTGTTTCCTCTTATTTTATTTCTGTGCAAAAAATTAGTTCCATTTCGTTTATGAATTTGGTGAGAGAAAACAAAGAAAAATACAAATAAAATCATTTTTCTTTATTTGTGTACAAGAAATAAATAGAGGAAGAGAAAAAATGAGATAAATTTTTAATTCTAGTTCTAGACAACATTTTTATATTAAGATGGCAACTTTGTTACATGTTAAATTACTATTTTTTATTATTATTAAGACACATGCTTGGACCAAACAAAACCATATGCTTAGGTCATAATTATTTTTAAAAAGTACATGGTTTATTTTTTCAAAAATGATTGTGATGCAAACAATTAATTATTGAATTCTTTTTTTTCCGTAAATGATCGACTCAAGAGACAATTCAAAATAAGATTGGTCAGATCACCACGGTGGACTCGAGATGGGCCTATAATACCTTAAACTGAGATAATATTGAATTGAAGGGAAACCACCTCCAATTTTGACTACTACTTTAGGGGAGTTCCATTACAATATTTCCATTATATCATCTAATAATTATAGAACAAAATGTTAATAATATATTTTTAAAATATTAAAATAAAAATAAGTTATATAATTATTGTAAGCATTAGCTAATGAAATGAAAAATTTTCATTACAACCATATAACAGATAAAAGAGAGAATCAATTCCACTTTGAGGCAACAAAATTAGGTGGCGGGACCATGATAGTGCTTTATAACAAGTTTTTCCTTTTGTACTTGAAGGAGAAGCTTCCTTATGCGCATAGCATGCTCAAGAAGAGAAAAATTAAAGAAAAATAAATTTTAATCCCAATTGTTCTTTCTCATGTTGTCCACTATGGATGAGAACTGCCTTCCACTGGGGTGGACATTATTTTCTTAATTGCAATCAATTGACACCCAGTAGATGAACAAGTTATTTTAGTATTTTTTAAATTTTTTGGCTAAAATATAAGGTAAAATAAATTAATATTTTTGGAATGACTTTTTGATTTTTTACGAAAAAAAGTGTAAAAAATAAAGAGAAAAGGGAATCTGACCTTTTGGTATAGATTATATACTTTTTGATTTTTTTAATAACTTTTTAATTTTTAGGCTAAAATAAGCACTTGCCAAGTCAATGGAAAAAGAGACCATATACAGTTTGGGAGGGCTGTTGTTAGTAAAATTTTTGTTAGGTTTATATCGATAGAGTCTTAATTAAAATCTCACCAAATAATATAATGATCAAGTAATTTTGTTAAGATTCTAAGCTTTGAAAGTTTCAAGGACTTCCATAGAGTAAAAATAATGACAAAACAAAAAAACAAAAAATATAGAGCAAGAAGAAGATGATGATGATGCAAATAATTGAATGAACAATCTGTTGAGTATACCTCCTTATTGGAGTGTGGGACCTAATTGGTTTTGGAAAAAGAGTTTAATTTGGTTTAGTATTAATTATAACATATTTAATATATTATATTTAATTTGTGGAGACCCAATCCAATTTGGAAACAATTAAGGTTTGATAAAAAAAACCCTAGATGCACAATATGTGTTGGGTATTGTTTTTCTCAAGAAAAAGAGGCAGCCGTACAACTCTGGAATAGGAGCACACTTTTTTTATCATGATTTAGTGGGTTTGACTTGGTCAACCAAGGATTGGTGCCTTCGTTTGTTGCTCGGTTTTGAAGCGGCTGATTCGGTGTTTGGTGTTAATTTGGTTCATTATTTTGGGTCTTCTTTAACTCTGTTTCAGAAGATTTTGGTTCATCTATTTGGTGAGATCTTTCCTCTTGTTTATTTGTAATTATTTGGAATTTACCTAAGGGTGGTTTTGTGAGACCATTTTAGTGTTTCGTTTGTAATCGTTTAGAACTTATTTGGTTGATAGTGGAATCGGATTTCGATCCCGTGGACGTACCTCACATTGAGGGAACCATGTAAAAATTCTTGTGTTGCCTCTGATTTAATTTTTCCGCATTAGTTTTTATTCCAATTTATTGATTTACTTGTGGAGAATCACATCGATTTTCCCTAACACAATCAAATACAAGTAAAGTATATTAAGACTACTCCTATTTAAGTTTAAATTACTCCTATGTAGATTAGATCTACTCCTAAGATAGAAAAGAAATAAAAATCAAGTCATGTATTGATTCGTTGGTCATCTTTACAACAGAGCCATCAATGGCAATTTTTACAAAAATGTAGGAAAAAACTTCTATTAACTATCATCTAACCACCCATATAACTTCTTCATTCTTACATTGTCACTTGTCCGCCATCTCTTGAATCTTCAAAACTTGACTGAATTTCTCTCAACTTTCAAGATTTTCCTGCATAATCATCATAATAATAACAATAATAACAATAATAAGTAATAGAAAGTTTAAACCTAGTTATAATCGATAGAAATTTTATTTATGGTGCAAACAATGTCCCCCAACTCTTTAAGAATGAGTATTCGAATTCTTGAAGAGTTGTATGAACATAAATAGAAAGTATGAAAATTAAAATCAATTGGCCATATATGTATATATAGTTTTTTGTTGTTGTGGCCACATCAAAATACTCTCACATTACTGTTATATAAAAAATAGAAATAAAATTCAGAATTTCTTTTTGTAAACCACTTCATCAAAATTAATTTTTGATGTGAACCACAAAGCTATTGTAGTTGTTGAATAATAAAAATCATAATATCAATTGACTTCAGAAAATTAAATTTTTTGACAAAATTAACAATGTTGAACTATTTAAATTCATCAAATGTGGGTTATACATAATTTTTAGCCATGTTTGGCTTAAAATCATGCCCCTAACTGGATTTTCACTATCATTTTATGATGGTTGTTCGTCAAATTTAGCCATGTTTGGCTTAAAATCATACTTTCCAATTAAATGTTCACCATCATTTTGTAATGGTCGTTCAACATTCTTTGTCATATTTGACTTAAAACCATATTTTTCAATTGGATTAAAATGCTCAATAGTTTTTGGCAAAAGAAATTGGTCTTCCTTTTCAATTAATGGCTTAAAAAATTGTCTCCCAAGCATGCCATTTTCATAACTTAATTTTTCTTTGGCCATGATTTTTGTGAGAGAAAGTTTTGCTTGGAATTCTCTAATTTTTTACTCCAATGTTAAATTTCTCCATCAATTTGATAAAATTGACAACTAAGTTGACGAATTTTTTCATCAAAGTAATTTATATCTTTTTGCATCAAAAAATATGGCGGTGATAAAATTATTTGAAATTTTTGCCAATCAAAAGAATTAATTTCTTCTAGTAGAGCCAAAATTTTACTCTTGCGCCAATAAATTTCATTTTGACAACGCCAAATTATTCTTTCCATATCATTTGTCATGCAATTATGTTGGCAATAGACAATAGAATCATTGTCATAACATTGACAATCATTATATATAAAAGATGAGGCATTCTAATAATAATTCATATCCACTGGAACATTGCCATGCTATTAGTGGTTTGTTTGAATCCATGGGTGCACAAGATGTAAACATGTCACTTGATGACATAATTTCTTGATATTTTGTTTGTATTATTTTTTTTCCTCCATGCTAGGACGATATCTCACTAGACGTGCCAAAAATTATTAGTAAAATTTTTGTTAGGTTTAAATCGACAGAGCCTTAACTAAAATCTCACCAAACAACATAATGATCAAGCAATTGTGTTTAGATTCTATTCTTGAAAGTTTCAAGGACTTCCTTGGAGTAAAAATAATGATAAAATAAACAAGAAAAAAAGAAAGAAAGAAGAAAATGATGATGTAAAGATTGAATGAACAATCAAATACAAGTAAAGTACATTAAGACTACTCTTATCTAAGTTTAAACTACTCCTATGTAGATTAGATCTACTCCTAAGATAGAAAAGAAATAAAAATCAAGTCATGTATCGATTTGTTGGTCCATCTTTACAATAGAGCCATCAATGGCAATTTATACAAAAATGTAGAAAAAACCCTTCTATTAACTATCATTTCACCACCCATATAACTTCCACCTTTTTACATTGCCACTTATCTTTCATCTCTCGAATATTCAAAACTTAATTTAACTTCCCTTAACTTTCGAGATTTTCTTGCATAATCATAATAATAATAATAGATAATAGAAAGTTTAAACTAATTATAATCGACATAAATTTTTTTCATGGTGCAAATAATTGTATTTAATGAGTATTTTGAAATATCAACAACTAACTCAAGAAACTTGTAATGACGAGAAATAAACTCAATATACCAAAAAAATTTATAATTGAAAGAAAAAATTGAATATAATAAATAATCTCATTATAAATAAATCATTTTTACAAATAATGGATCCCTAACCTTTCAATTTAGAATATATAGAAATAGTCAATTGAAGCAATCCAATTAACTGAATTATTTTATTTTTTTCTGTAAACAATTCCTTTTTAAATGTTGCCCAACCTCTGAGATACATATTTTGGAGGGTATACTACAGCATATATAGTGGAGCATTACACTTCAAGTGCAATTCAATAATATAATACAAAATTAAAAATTAATAATAATCTAGAGGTCGGCCAAACTCCAATAATTTTATCCCATACTTTTTTGAATTGATAAATGTTATTTTAATAAAACCCAATCAATTATAATCATAATAAAGAAAAAAATACAATATATTATATTTACAAAGAAACTTTCAAAATAAAAGAAAGAAAACTCAAACAAACGCAGGGAGAATAAACCAACATCTAAATAGGGCTTTTGATTTAGGTCTCATTTGGCATATTACAGTTTTGGCATAAAAGTCAAAAGTTACTAAAAAAACTCAAAAAATCTATAATTTATATCAAAAAGTCAAATATTTTATTTTTTCTTTACTTTTTGCACATCTATTCGTAAAAAATCAATAAGTTATTTCAAACATATTAATTTTTTTACCTTATATTTTAGTCAAAAAATTAAAAAAATACTAAAATAGTATATTCCCCAACGAGACTTTAGTTGTTTAGTAATATGGGATTGCATGTTAAACTTTTATGAAAAGAAGTTTAATATGGTTTATAGTGTTTATTTATTGGTTTGATGATTATTTACTTTTTAGCTATTGTTAAATTTTAAAAGATTAAACCAAGGCTCCCATCATCTATGAATCTGTATATATTAACCCTTCAATTATATTTATAAAAAAAAAATTATTTTGAGTCCGCAGATAATTGGGGAGATTCAAACTGATAGGCTTTCCACTTTTCATAGAATTAGAAGTTTAGAATTAAATATCCACTTTCCCTTTCGTGGTCAAGTCAAATATGATGTAAGGGCAATGGAATAAAAGTGCATTCAAAATTCCATATTAGCATAAATTGGTTTTCAACTTGTGACATAGTGGTCTTAATATCACGTTAGCACTTCATTATTTTCATTTGTTTTTTAAAATATATTCACCATTTTTTATATTAATTTTTATAATAATTTCTTATGAAAAAGTATAAGGTATATATTTTTTTATGGGATGTCCAAAAATGATTAAAGCTCTATTTGATACGACGACTATTCCTGTATTGAATATGTTTATTGGTTTTATAATTGAGTGTGCTTGAGTTATAGATAGTTGTTTATCAATTAAATTTGGAAAATTAACTTAAAATGAGTTGTAATTTTAAGTTAAGAGTGTCATTACTTATTGCTAAATGTTGAACAAGCTCAATAAAAAGTAGCTTAATTATTTTTTAAACATTCTAAAATTTTCATTAACATATTTTCAACAAATTGACATGATTTGGCAATTGCTTTTAACCCAAAGTTATAAATAATTTCATAGATTAAAAAAAAAAAAAAAAAACTACTAAAAGCTCCTACAAAGTTTTTTTTTTTTTTTTTTTTTTTTTAAAAAAAAATTTGATACTAAAGAGTTGCATAAGACCATCTCCAACGCTTCATCAAACCCAGCATCAAATTCAAAATTTGGTGAAAATGGTACTGTTCACGGCTCCAACGCTTCATCAAACCCAGCATCAGATTGAGTTTTCATCAAATAATTCATCAAACTGAGTACAGCCAAAGCATTTCACCAAATCACTATTCCCAGGGCCGGCCCTGCCCTAAGGCAGGTAAGGCTTGTGCCTTAGGCCCCATATTTTGGCCCAAAAATAGGGCTCCAAAATTAAAAAAATTGTTATAGGTCTAACTTTTTTTTTTTTTTTTTGATTTTAAGATCAATTTAAAGAGTCCCAAATGTTTTATTGGGCCATGTATAATTTAGCCCATATTTATTTATAAATGTGTTTGGCCCATATTTATTAAAATAAAAATAAAAAAAAACAACAGGACCCCTAAATTTGGTAAAACATATAAACATATATAACATAGGGCCCCTAAATTTGGCCCAAAAATAGAACCCGTAAATTTGGTAAAATATTATAGGCTCAAATTTTTTTTTTTTTGGTTTTAAGATCAATTTAAAGGGCTCCAAAATATTTTTTTGGGTCCATGTATGATTTACTCCATATTTATTTATAAGTGTAGTTTGTAGGAATGGCAACGGGGCGGGGCCGGGCCGGGGACCACCCTCCCCGTCCCCGATCCCCGATAGTGAGAAATTCCCCGACCCCGGCCCCGATCCCCGACGGGGACCCTATCTACCTCCCCACCGCTTCGATCGGTTCGGGTTTCGACTCAAAATCCCGAATTGCTCACAACGCTACCATCATAAACATAAACATAAATCATCATCATCAATCATCATATATGAATCTATATATACACATATATGAATCTATACATATATAAAAAATCTGTATAAAAAAAATCTGTCATCTTAAAAAATTAAAAAAAATCAGATCTTCATCTTAAAAAAAAAATCAGATCTTCATCTTAAAAAAAATCTGTATAAAAAATTAACCAGATCTGTCATCTTCAAACCAGATCTTCAAACCAGATCTGGGACGATCGGCGGTGAGGGAGCACATCTCCGTCGTATGTGTGAGAGAGAGTGGGACGATCGGCGGTGTTGATGTCGCCGTCGGTGAGAGATCGTGATGGTGGTGATGTCGAGAGAGAGACCGATGGCGAGCGAGAGAGAGAGTGTGTGAGTGAGAGGCTCGGTGGTGATGGAGGATCATGGGGTGAGGAGGAGGCACGGCGATGATGTATTTAACGAGAAAGAGACACCGATGGCGATGGCGGTGTGAGAGAGAGATAAATGGTAGCCGTGTCGTGTGAAATTTGAGTTGGGTGTGAGTGAAACCCTAAGTACATACAAGCATATATGATACATATATATGGAGGGATAAAATGGTAATTTTATCTCGGGGAATAAGCGGGGCGGTGGCCGGTCCGGTGAAACACCTATCCTCGCCCGGATATCATCGGGGATGAAATTTTGAATACCGTCCCCGGCCCGTAGGGGATATTTTTCGGTGAATAACCATTAAATTCGGGGACGGGAGGTCGGGTCACCATCGGGCCGGTTTTATATTGCCATCCCTAGTAGTTTGGTCCATATTTATTAAAATGAAAATATATATTAAAAAAAAAAAGAAGTGTTTGGGCTCAAGAAAAATAATACATACAATATATGGCCCTATTTTTTATATTTTATATTTTTACCTTCTTTATCTATTAGATTTTAGTGGAATAAATAATTTTGCTTAAATTTTTTTACCTAGGTCTTTATCAATTTTAATTAAATAATTTTTTCCTAATTTTTTTGTTCTAATTTTGTTTTATTAAATTGTTTTGTTTATAATTTTAATGATTATATGTGTAAGTAAATTTTTTTATAACTACAAGCAAATAAAAAAGTTGTAACTTATCATTTTATTCATTAATTTTTTTTTCAATGCAAAAGGGCTCACATTTCCGAAGTTCGCCTTAGACCCCGACGAACTCAAGGCCGGCCCTGACTGTTCCTGACCGTTGGGGATATCAACCGGTCGACCAGCCGGTTGCCCGGTCGGTTAACCAACCGGTTGTCCCGGAAAAAGGTTCAAGCAGTTTAAAAAAGGTTCAAACAATTCAAAAAAAAAAAAAATTTCTCACACCGGTCGACCAACCGATCGACCAACCGGTTGTCCCGAAAAAAAGTTCAGACAGTTCAAGAAAAGGTTCAAACAATTTAAAAAAAAAAAAAAAATTTCTCTAGCAAATTAAATGGCCGACCATTCCTATTGTCCCTGAAGCATATTAGCTGAATTTGGTGAAGCATTGGAGCAGTTGGCATCAAATTTGATAAAATTGATCATTTTTGACTCAGATTTGGTGAAAAATCTGAGTCACGATTGGAGATGCTCTAACAAGACTCAAAAAGCACAACTTTAATATTTAATTTTCTATGCAATTAGAGGTATGCATTGGTAAGTTGTAACTGATACGATATCGGTTTAAAAAAAATTCTAAAAAAATTTTAGCTATACTTATTTCTTTTGCACTTATAGATTTATAATTGAATTTTTAATTAAAAATAAATTATTTTTGGGCAAATTACAAACACCCCCCTCGAGGTTTGGTGAAAATACAGATTCCCCCCTGAGGTTTGAGAAATTACATCCCGCCCCCTGAGGTTTATATTTTCATAACAAATTGCCTCCTAGGGTTTTTATTTTCATACAAATTCCCCCCTAATTTTTCCTAATTTATTATGAAAATTTGACCCTCAGGAGGGAATTTGTAATTTCTCAAACCTCAGGGGGGAATCTGTATTTTTACTAAACCTCGAGGGGGTGTTTGTAATTTACCCATTATTTTTTTATGATTTGTGAGTAACGTACCAATAGTACAAAACTTCTAATTTTGTTGTGCATTTTAAAATTCTATTTAAAAATTGGGGTGTTTTGAAGCTTATCAACCCCATAATTGAGGAGTCCAAGCAACAACATCAACACATATTAAAGATTGTGCATGTGAAAGTGCCATTAAACCAAACCTTGTTAATGATTAACCCTACATGGTTCAGTAACAGCCTGTTCATTTATTTTTCCATGCAATTGTTGCCAAGCCATGACACGTGGAAGATGGGAGACACGTGTAAGCACTGAAACTTGGTTTCATACACATTTCACGGGACTGTTTGTCTGTGTAACATTGTCTAAAGGCTGGGCCGGCGGCTCCTACTTGGTTCTCGTAATGCTTGGATTCTTGTTTGGCTGTGGGCCAATAATGCATATGCAATTTCTCATTATTAAAAATTAAAAAAAAATACAATAAATAATAATTATAATAATAAACTTATTCGAAAATTTTACTTAAAATACAATAAAAATGTAGTTATTTTGAGTTGGTCTCATTTAAATGTCATTTTTCTCAGCTTTATATGTCTGTGATTATAATTGTTTAATTTGATATAATATTTTTATAGTTGTACTTAATCTCTTACTGATTGACAAAATTAAAAAAAAAAAAATCAAATAAACTAAAGCACACATCATTTTGAGATATTTAGAACCCTATTAGCATCATATTATTGAAATTTCTTACATAATTAAATATTCAATTCGATAGAATACTAATAATAGTAGTTATAGTTAGAAAGACAGGGCAGAAATAGAAAGAGAGGATTGTAGAATCTTCGGAATCTTGTTTGAATGTAGGCCACCGCACACTATCCAGTGACTGGTGGAAGAAAGCTGTAATCTATCTGTATGAAAGAGAGAGAGAGAGAGAGAGAGAGAGAGAGAGAGAGAGAGCCCTATCATGGAGAAAAAAATTCAACTCTTCATAATATGGGTTGGGTCCATTTCTCTTTTTTCACACCACCAAAATCCAAAAGTGAGAGCCAGAAGAAATATGAAAATGAAAGAAAGGTTGGTAATGGGTTGAACTTCATATATGCAGAAAACCATCACAATCACTTTTCCCCCACACTAAATTAATTATACCAATCAACAACCGGATTAGTGCGATAATACCCTATTAGAAAAACACCATACCCTCCCAAAAGTAATTAATCAACTGTCATGTTTCAATCGGAATTGCTAAAAATTCAACATATTATGGGTTGATGCTTGAGTGGGTATGATAATCAGAAAACTAAATAAGAAGGGATATTTATTAATTATAATTTTGATTTTTTTTTATACTAACAATAAGAAGATAATAATAATTTTTTAATTAATATTAAGTACAAAAATTTAAATAAATTATTACAAAAGTATTTCACATAAAATTTTATAATTAACTTTGAGTAAAATCCAAAAAAAAAAGAATTCCGTGTAACTAGTTTATCATGAATAATATAAAAAAGTCATATATTTAAAAATTAAAAAAAATATATAATTGTAAGATACATTAAATGTTTATGATATGATATCACTAATCAATAGTATAACAACATATGAATGATGAATTCCACATGCAAATATAATTAAGGCCCCGTTTGTTTTGGGGTTAAATAGATGAGAGGGGATTAGGATGGAGGTGGAATTATTTTAGTGTTATGTTTGTTTGTAGAGTTGGAGAGAGGATTAGAATGGAGGAGGTGATATAGATCGAGGTTGGAAGGGAGATTGAGATCGGGGAGGTGAAGATAGTATTAGAAAACTAGTGTGGGGATTAGAAATTTTTTTATTTTTTATATATTGGGAATTTTTTTAAAAATATTAATGTTTAGTTTTTTATATTTTTTTATTTGTTTTATTATTTTATATAAAAATAATTTAACAATTCCTACACTAACAACTATCATCAAAACAAACACAATTTTACTTAATCTCCTCACTATCAATCTCCTCACTAACAATCTCCTCACTATGAATCCCCTCACTATGAATTCCCTCCATTCTACCTTTGAAAACAAACGGAACCTAATACTCTAGTAACTTTTACACATGTAAAGTGAAATTAATTATATTTTATGTCAATAATGATAGATATTACCTTTATATTGATATTTTTTCACAAAATTTTTATACATGAAAATATAATTTGTTGTAGTATCTTTATTTTTAATAAAATAATCACTATTATTTTTATAAATTTAAAAATACACATTTTATTCTAAATATTATATATAAAAACAAATATAAATTCAAAACTGAGGAGGGAGACGGGACCCCGGTCTTCACGTAACTCCGCCACTGATGATAAGGGGTTTTGAAGTAGTGTGAGAGTCAATGCGAATATCTCAAACAGAAACTCTACAGAAGAAAGTGGAAATTTTTTTCTACCCAAAAGAAAGAAATAAATTCCTTTTAGTGGCAAATATGTGTTCCATGATTGAATCTTCGTGCTAATTTTGAGTGCATGATTTTGGTGGTGGTCTAATTAGAGGGCACTTACTTTTAATACATTCTAAGTGTTCACACCATTATTCTAACTTTGAATGCATGTTATATAAGATAATATTTTATATAACAGATACATCACATGATTAAGATAAAATATTATTTCATATAAATCTCTCTTAGTAGATGTTTGAGAAGTGAATTTTTATGTAGGTTTTTTTAGTTGTAAGATATTATTAGAAATTTTTTTTTTGTATGTTTGGAAAGATAGTTGGTTTTTTTTTTTTTTTTTGTGGTTGGATATGATGTTTGTGAGAGAAAAAGTGAAATGATTATGGGGTTGGATGTGATATTTTGTTTTGATGTGTTTTTTTTTTTTTTTTTTTATTTTGCAAAAAAATTGCCTTTTTGTGAAAAAAATAAAAAAAAACCAAGTCCAAAACTTTCCAAACACCATCTTAATAAAATATTATCTCATATAGATCTCTCTCATTCATATTGAATTCAATAGGTCCCAAAAAAAAAAAATTTCGGTCTCAAAATTTGGGATTCCGAATTTACATAGAAATGAATATGTATGGTGGAAATTGAATTGATGAAATGTAGGGTCTACATATGAAATGAATCTGAGCTATTGATAGAAAATTTCATTACTGTAAAAAAAATAAAATAAAATGTTTAAGTCGGTGTATGGATTGAAGAGAAGAATTTAACATTGAAGATTGTACCATATCGGCACTTTTTATAAATCAAAAGTTTAAATTTTATCTACATATTAATTTGCAAAAAAAATACTAACATGACAAATATCAATTATTTAGATTGGACGTCCAATTCGTAGTCTAAAATTGAAGAGACTCTTGGCCAAAAAAATAGAAAAATGTTATGAATTTTAAATAATTTATTAAATTTTTTATCAAATTTCTCTACACAAACTCATATGTGTATAAGTCTCACACTTATGTAAAAGATTTGATAAAAAATTTAATAAACTCTTTGATATTCCTAGTATAACTCAAACAAATAAACTAGCCAATGTTACAACTGTGGCTTTGGACCTAACTAGTTAAGATAATGCAATAAGGTTGTACACCTAATAAAAGTGGGAAATGTACCTATAATTAATTTTTAATTGACTCAAGTACTTGACTTTACTAACCCTCAAGGTTGGCTTAGTGATGGAGGCTTGAGACTTACGCTGTGTTTGGTTGGGAGATTTGGGGAGAGATTTGGAAAGAGAAATGGAAAAGGTGTGTGAAACTAGGTGAAATGTAGGTATGTTTTATTCACATTTCACCTACCATTTCCATTTCCCTTTCCAAATCTCTCCTCAAATCCCCCAACCAAACACAACATTAAGAATTTGTTCATCTCTAGATCTCAGATTCAAAACCTCTTAGGTGTTATTAACTTTTGTGTTGGGTCAATCTATACGGATCTCTGCTCTAGCTTTAAATGGACTCCCCGTTAGTGGACAGTGGAATTGATCCTTGAAGTGCGCGCAAACTGATTCAAACACCCTGAGTTATCCAAAAGAAAAAAAAAATACTTGACTTTACTTGCCATGGAGTTCTGATTCAGACCACTAATACATCATCACTAAAAACAACACCAATGACGTGGCAATGTAAGAAAAAAATAAAATAAAATAATGCTTGAGACCCCTTTGTGGTGATTGGAGGAAAAAAGAAAAAGAAAAAAAAAAGGTAACCAATGAGAGAGAGAGGGGGTCAAAGGGGGTGGGAGGAAAAGGGGAGATGAATCATTGCTCAAAAAAAAAACAAAGGCCTAACTATCACATCAGTGTGGGGTCCACATCTCGCCACGTCATTAATAGTCTATTTAGTGATGTTAAATTAGTGGTATGAAGCATTTTTGCTTGCCATATACCAAAGTCAAGTACTTAGCCAAGTTAGGCACGTGAGAAGTGGCACACACAAAATTTCACCAAAGTACCGAAAACAATTCATAAATTTTGTCAGGGTGGAGTGTAATATGCATAGCATTTTACATCTAGAGTTCCACAAAATATCAAATCCATTGTTACCATCAAAATAGAATTAGAGTTCTACAATTTAAATAGTAACTAATGTATCAAGAAAATAATTCAAAATAACTTTTACTCTCACCACTTCACTACAAAAATAACCTGTTTATTAATGAGAAATTCTTTTAAGACAATACCGTTTTAGATTTATTCCTACAAAGTATATTCTGAATACTTGTAATACAGCTTAATAGTTCATTGTAACAATCAACCACAACTAGTCAGATGAAGTATAGAAAACAATCATGTTTTTAATCAATAGAGTTTAATAGCATAGTTTTTTTTTTCATAATCCTTTGATAGAAGCGGACTTTGATTCATAAAAAATTTGATGATTCCCTAAAATGTAGTTGATTCTGATAAACTCAATTAATAGTCTGACTAGAACAATGCTCATAACAAAGTACATGAATCCAAAACGAGCTTATAAATATTTCGATAGCAATAAAATAAAGTCAAGGAAAAATAACTCATAAATTTTATTTGAAGAAAAGTTATTTTAATAAGTCCTATAAGTTTTCTTTTAAATCAAGAGATGTGATTGGGAGGAGAGGAGGAGGGGCCTAAAAATGGAGGAGGAGGAGGAGGATAACAATGAAAATAAATAAATAAATAAATAAATCCCAAAACGACGTCGTTTTGGGCTTTAGGAGGATTCGGGGCCGATTTTTTCAAGCTAAAAAATATTTTCGTTAAATCAATTAGTCCTTTTTATTTTGAGTATGTTGTATTTCCTTAATTTTAGGGTTTGAAAGTTTACTTGTTTGCCCTTGTGTGTGATTTTGTTTAGATTTTTTTCCTAATGTTGGATGTGTGTGAGTAAGGTAAGTTTTACATTTCTATTTTATTTTTATTTTTTGTGGGGATTTAGTGGAGTGATTTGTAGGTGAATGATGTTATCCGTTTGTGGTGTTATTGGAAGTAATGATTGAGACTCCCACTCCGACAAGACTCCCAAAAATCTGAACAACTTATGATGTGAAATAATCCATACATACATGAGTAGGCCTCACACATACATAAAGGGCCAGGATCACTTTGGAGGCGTGGGGGTCATCCCAAAGAGGTCTCAAACATTTTCCGTGTTATTGGAGTGGTGTTCGTTCATTTTTGTAATATTCGTCCCTATTGTAACATTGACATTAATTAATATCCAAACATACCACTAATGTAATACATAAAAAAAACTTCTTACTATACTTTTCCCAAACGTAACATTCTAATATAACACTCCAAAAAAACTCCTTACTATAACACTCTAAAGTAACACAAACAAAAAATTCTTATTGTAACATTCTAATATAACACACAAAAAAAAAGTCTGTGTGTATTTTTTCCAAACGTAACACTCTAATATAATATACAAAAAAATTCCTTAACACACACAAAAACTCCTTAGTATAACACTCTAATGTAATATACAAAAAAAATTTATTGATGTACTTTTTCCAAATGTAACACTCTAATATAATACTCTAAAAAAACTCCCTAGTATTATACTCTAATGTAACACACAAAAACTCCTTAATGTAACATTCGAATGTAACGCACAAAAAAACTCTTTAGTTTACTTTTTCCAAACGTAATACTTCAATATAACACTCCAAAAAAAAAAACTTATTATAACAGTTTAATGTAACACACAAAAAAACTCTTTGATGTACTTTTTCCAAACGTAACGCTCCAATGTAACCAAAAAAAAAAAACTTCTAAGTATACTTTTTCTAAACGTAACACTCCAATGTAATACTAAAAAAAAAAAGAATGTGAGATTTTCAAACCATTTCAAAAGGAGTGCAAATATTCTTTAGTAAGTTTTGAACAAATATATAATTGGAGCGTTATATTTAGGAAAAGTATACTGAGAAATTTTTATTTTTATTTTTTTACATTGAAGCATTACTTTTGGAAAAATACACAAAAGAATTTTTTTTGAGTGTTACGTTGTTACGTTTGGAAAAAAGTACACCAATGAATTTTTTAATGTGTTATATTGAAATGTTACGTTATTAGAGCGTTACATTCGAGTGTTAGGTTTTTGTTCGTAATGTGAGATTTGTTCTAGAATGAGAGAAAATCCAAAACTTCTATAGTTTAAATTGCCTAAATATATAATTTTATATTTTGAGAAAATCACTTTTATTCTTAAAAAATTAAACTCAAACATATAAGTGATGATTACCCTTTTATGTAATTTTTACTTTAATAAGACCTTTGGGTTTGTAAGAAAAAAGAAAAGACTATACTGTTCACAACATCATATTTTAAGATTTATTGGTACTTCACCCTAAAATAAAATTACAAAAATTCCAAACATCTCAAAAGGCAAGAACATTTCCCATACTTAAAAAGTATAATTCAATTTAAGAACACAAGAGATGTAAAAAAAAATAATAATACAAAAATTCCAAACATCTCAAAAGGCAAGAACATTTCCCATACTTAAAAAGTATAATTCAATATAAGAACACAAGAGATGTAAAAAAAAATAATAATAATTAGTGTGTTTGGTTTGAATTTTCTGGATTAAATTTTTTGAAAATTGAGTTTTTTTATTTTCGTGTTTTTTTGTTTTTAGTGAATATTTTTAAAATTTTAAACACATTTTTTTTTTTTTTTGTAGATGCACCTTACTTATTTGTATCTAAAAAGTAAAAAATTTGTGAAAAAATATTTTTAAAAATTAATAAATACATAAAAATATAAAAAAAAAATGTACTGAATTCTTGTATTTTTTTTTTTTTATATTTTTGGTATTTAGTGAATTTTTAAAAGATTTATTTTACAAATTTTTTACTTTTTAGATATATTTATGTTAGGTGTGTCTAAAAAATAAAAAAATTATTTAAAATATTAAAAAATTCAATAAAACAAAAAATATAAAAAATAAAAATATAAAATTTTCTGAAAAGTATTTTTTAAAAAATGAAAACAAGCAAGTTGTAATTCCAAAGACGAACAACAGCAATATCATACCATCTGAGAGGGTAATTTTATATACTAGTGGGTGGGTGGTATTGGGGGCCAAAATGGGAAATGAAGAGAGAGTAGAGGTAGGGTAGGTAGATAGGGATGGTGGAGAAGAAGAGAGAGAAGAGAGACACACCATGAGTGCTTAGTGTTAGGTGGGGGACTTGAAGCTCTTAGCTCTGAGAGGAGTAGAGGAGGTTATTGTTGAGTTGCCGGAGAAGTTACTTCATAACAACATGAGGAACAAGTAAAATAAAGTGTAAAGAGATAGTTTCAATTTTTTTATGGTAGCTCGGGTTAGTATGGGGAAAGTGGAGGTAGTAAAGTAAGTAGAGTAAAAGTTACATAGTCAATCGGTGCCCGTCGGGTTCCAAAGAACCATCTCACTTGAACAGAAGCACTTGTGGTGTGAGGAGGAGGATAAGCCAGAATGGAATGAAGGATAAATAGGACTCTGAGGAGGGGAGAGTAAAATAAGAAGGAAGCTAGAAGAGAAAGAAAGTAAGATAGAGTGTGTAGAGTCTAGGCCAACCAATAAGAGTCTACTAATATGCTACCCACTACTCACCTTTGAGAGCTCACAACTAATACCTAATTTGCTTTTGCCAGCTTTGCCTTTTTTGCCTTCGATTTAGGCATCGGAGACACACCCCTTAGCCACTTACCCATTTCGGCAACAATTATTTATTTATAACAAGAAAAGAACGATCTGACGCAGAGAACGCAGACACCATCACTTTTTTGTTTATTAAAATATATGTTTTCAAGTGAATTATTGATTAAAAACACTAATAGAAATTGTAGTTATTAATTGTTGTCCTTTCTTGCACTTAAAAACGATTCCAAACCCACAAGCCTGAGAGTTTACAAAATTCACAGCACAACTCGCTACAAGGAACGCAACAAGATTACAACAAGATTACGAAACCAAGTAAATAAATAAATAAATAAATAAATTTACAAAATTGTCCCTACTGCTCTTCACATGCATATAGGTCGGTAGACTTACTATCCAAAAGATTCTACGATAATTAATAATATTTTTTTATCAAATATTATTAAAAAAATCACTAATTTTTAATTTCTAGTAATATTTTGAAAAAATCGTTACAAAAAAGTCACTAATTGTAAGTTTCAGCGATAATTTATAAAAAAAATATGACAAAAAAGTCCCTAATTATCAATTTTTAACGACATGTAAAAAATTGTCACAAAATTATTTTTATCGACGATTTTGTTAGAATTTATTTTCAATAGGACTCGATAAAAATTAAGTTTACCTATTATAAACTCTTGATAATTTATCCTCAGTTTTAAACAACTATTAGTTGCAATTCTTAATTCACATTTAATGCATGTTCTCGGTATCGGACAGGTTTCCAAACAACTAATTTTCTAATGAAAACATATTATATGATATTAATTAAAAATATACACCACACCAAGCGAAGGTTAATGTGAAAGAAGCTTAAATTGTTGATATTTGGACCAGACAAAAATTATTGAATATTTTCAGAGGTGATTGTCATATGCATAAAAGGTGACTGATTGCTTATATACTTGATTGATGACAAGGTGTGAAGCATGAATCAGTGTGAATAATGAATCCGTGCCAAATAGTCAATGGAACTCTCCAAAGAAAAGGATGAGAAATTTTTATCTTCTTCCAAAGAAGAGATAAAGTACTTTCAGTGGACAAGAAAATCCTTATATATCTCATCTTTACAACTTGCTATTATAATTTTTTAAGACATGAAAAATTATTTTATATTCTTGGAATAATATTCAGTGTATCTAAAAGTCGCATAATTATGTAAAATTTGTCCCTAAATGCAAAAATTTATGTGATTGTAGGACTTTGAATTGTTAGGCATCATCCCAAGAACACAATAATTTTTTTGCATGATTGATAATTTGTCCCTAAATGCAAAAATTTATGTGATTGTATGACTTTGAATTCTTAGGCATTACCCCAAGAACAAAATAATTGTTTTGCATGATTCATAGGATGATTCCAAAAGCCAATGGCTTCTCTAGATTCTTTATATCTCACAATGTTACGCGTCTTTGTGTACACATCAAGATGTCTTAAACATTAATATCTCAATCAAAATTGATCGACACCCGTGAAAATCCGTATTGGGAAGTGGCATCTAAAGGTACAACTTCATTATCAAAACAACAATTATTATGCAAACTAATAAATTTGATCAAAATATAATAACAGATATCACATGTAGGGATGAAACTCTAAATTTTGAAATAAAACCCATTTAAATAATATAATAGGAACAACTCATTTTAGTAAACACATTTATAAATGTAAAGCACACTCAATATATTTGAGATACATACATATATACAAACATGTAGATGTATACATATACATGAATACATTTCTGCTGGTGTAATTATAATCAGTTGATAAAGAAAAAAGTTGAGACTTGAGAGACAGAATCAATCCGCAAAGAGGTGGTAGATCATGACAATTAATCTGTTCATTATAGCATAGACCATCTGTAATATATTACATTAGTTCTACTAATCTAGAACCAAACAAGAAGAAGAAAAAAATACAGCTAAGATTAAAAGATTTATTGACCCCTGCAATCAACAACTGAATTGGGTAGGCAATGGCTAAATTATTAAGTTGTTCACTGAATAATTTTACTACTACGACAATGCATCCAACAAATTAATCAACAATTGACTCAAGAGCAAGACAACTTGCACCTCCTAGCATTTAAACTACCAAGGAGCAAATACAAATAATTAATAAGAAGCCCATAACTGTAAAATCGCATTATTGAAGGCAAATAAATCTATCATTCAGAGCTAAACAAGATGAGGATCACGATCACCAAGCATCAATGATGAAAGACTAATATACCTTAAATTGAATTATGATTATTGTTGGATTCTAAAGCAAATTATTCAACTTATTATTGGTTAGAACTCTAAAAAACTTGGCCAAATTGAATCTCTCCCAGTTAGGTAATTGCAGAGTCATTAATATGTTACATAATACAGAATATTGGACACGATGTGCCATATCTAATTGAGAACTTAGGTGTCAAACCCATGATACTATATAACCTATTTTGCCTTGAAGAAAAGAAAAATGGTCATAAGATTAAAGGGCTAAGGTGATGATAGCTTGTGAATTACACAAAGCAAGACCCAAGAGAGTGCAAAATGACAAAACAGCATATAGGCATTCCCTTCAAGGAATCAGTATACCGACCTCTCGAGCTTAAAATTGAGTGCATTTATGACCCCATCCGTCCAACTATAAAAGATATGCTGCAGACTATTTTATCAAAAAAGACACGAATGAGATATACAGTTGAGATATATTGTAAAATACAACAAATGCATATTGTCATAAATTGCTAATAAAACAACATGATTATTTCACATTTATGTTATTTTTAATACAAGTCTTTCTACGGTCTACATTTTACTGTAGAACTGCTAGCCTAGCTTCACAAAGATAATGTCTACTATGACATCTATAACATCTGATGCCAACACACATATCTATGCCTACTACGCCCATTTATCAAGATAAATAGATAAAACATGAATACAAAGATAGTTATGTGATGATAAATTTTACAGCAATTAACATATTCATGTGCCTTAATATTAATTGCCATTCTGTATTGCATTGCACATGACAATACTTGTGTGATAATAAACTTTTCCATAATTAACATGTTCATATGCCTTGATACCAAATTGCCATTCCATATTTTTAGGCTTATGCATTGCACATGACACACCAAATTTCAAAGAATTGTACAACACACAAACGTGATTTCCCACACTGCAAACAAAATAATAATTTCCTGTCAAGGTATATGCCTTGAGCGAATATTTTACCATTACATAAATTTCAACAAAAATTTACCAAAGAATAACAAACTTATATACCCTGAAACACAGTTCTCTTGCATTAACAGTCATTAGTCAACATCCATTAAAAGTTGAAGTCAGTTAATGAGCATCTTCAATCACAACATCAGTCCAGACAATCCAAATCACAAATAAGTTCTAAATAAGTAGCATTTTCAAAATTCTTGATTTCATCCATCAATTCGTCCAACACTTGGTATATCTCTTCACAGCAAGGGTGGGAATGATCCTCAGCATTAAAAGCATGGACCTTATTTTCAACTTCTATCCAACTCCAACCAGGTACCTTCATAACCCCCCTCTCCCTCATCAACCTTTTTACACTAGCTTTTTCATCCCACCTCTTGAGGAGCCCATACATGTTAGAGAGAAGAACATAAGTACAGTGCTCTTCAGGCTCTTGTTCTAGCAAACGGCTTGCTACTTGAGTTGCCAACTTAATATCACCACAAATCCTACAAGCACCCAACAGAGTTTTCCAAACCATTGCATCTGGTTCAAATGGCATTGCCTCAATCAAGGCTTTCGCCTCCTCTAGGCGCCCAGCCCGCCCAAAAAGATCAATCCCACAAGCATAATGCTCCATTCTGGGAGGAATTCCAAAATCAGATTCCATAGATTTTAGAATACTGCAACCTTCTTCTACCATACCAATGTGGCTACATGCATTCAAAACTGCAACAAAAGTTATATGATCCAGTTTTACCTTGCTGTCTCTCATTAGGAAGAACAGGTCCAGTGCAGCTTTACCCTGCCCATGTTGTGCGTACCCAAAGATGAGCGAGTTCCAAATGATTGAGCTGTCTTTAGGGGTCGCTTCAAAGGATTTTTGAGCATCCTCAATGATCCCACACTTGGAATACATAAATATCAAAGAGCTAGCTACAAAATCATTCAAATCAAAGCCTGATTTTAGTGCCAAGGAATGAACTTGTTGACCCAATTGGAGAGTTGCCAAATCTGAGCAAGATCTAAGGACAGAAGAAAAGGCATAGTGATCGAGCCCTAGGGGACCCAATTGCAATTTTTTAAAGAACTTCAAAGTATCTTCACTCAACCCGTACTGTGAAAACCCTGTCAAAATTGAATTCCAAGAAACATTGTCCTTTACACCCATGGATTCAAATATTTCTATCGCATCTTCCACATATTTTCTATTTGACTTGAGATACATAGCTATCAATGCATTAGAGATTGGTATTGATTGTTCTAACCCCTTCTTGATAACCAGTGCATGCAGAGATTTTCCTTGGTTTTGATGTGCATCTTCAAAACAAGCACTTATCATACTAGTGTATGTGTAGATGTCTGGTTCAAATCCAAGCCCTTGCATCTCTATGAAGAGTTTAAATGCAAGGGCTCCTTTGTTATGTGCTAGGTAAGATGCTAGCATGGAATTCCATGTGACCAAATCTTGGGTGTTGGTAGCACTCTGAAACACTTGCTTGGCATCTTCAATGGATCCACAGTCTGAATATGAAGTAATTATAGCATTGCATACGGTGTTATCAGATGTGAACCCATGCTTTATGATTTTCGAATGGATCTGCATAGTTAATTTGTAAAACTCAGGATCATCAAGCAATGTCAAAAGGGGAGCGAAGGTACCATCATTAATCCTCACACCTTCTCGCTCCATAGAGTCTAGCAATAAAAACGAAGTCTCATAATCACCCACTTGTGCATACCCTGCAATAAGGGCATTCCACGAGACATAGTTACGTTCCGGCATGCCCTTGAACACCTTATAAGCATCCTCAACCCTGTCACACTTGGCATACATGTCCAAAAGAGCACTCGCCGAGTAAACATTCCCCACATAGCCTGTCTTAACAATAAGTAAATGAGCTTGCAGCCCAAGATCAACGCTGCCCTCGCAAGCAATGCCTTTAAGTATGCTTCCAAAAGTATGTCCATCAACCATAAACCCACACCTTCTCATCCTTCTCAGAAACTCCCAAGCACTACCTAAATTCCCATAATTTACATACCCAGCGATCATTGAGTTCCATGAAACAGTATCTCTGTCGGGAATTTCGTCGAACAGCTTGAGAGCAAAACCCAACTCTCTGCATTTTGAGTACCCACTTAAAATATTGTTTGCAGTGTATGTATCACTAAAAGTTCCTAGTTTGATTGCCCCACAATGGGTTACTGAAACTTTGTACAAAGAGGCCACTGAGCTTTCAATGAGTGAATGCAATGGCCTCATTCATAACTATTTCTAGTACATAAAAACAAAACTTGTTGTACATCAACACCCAATAATACAAAACAAGTAATCTTTTCATCTAGATCATACCCATTTCCTACAACTGATTTGCTTTAACAGAATAAAGCCAAAAGGATTCCAATTTTTGGCAACTTGGTGAAAACAAGCACATATAGAATCAAGAACACGAAAAGCTAAAGACACAAACACGGCTCCAAGTAAATGGACTGGGCTGGGTCGGGTCGGACATAGTCGGGTTCCGTGATGTTGGATCCCCCTTGAGTCAAGGTCCCAGCCAAGACATGGTACTGAACTGATTGGAATAATTTCAAAATTTTCATATTGTTTTTTGCTTTTACTTTTTTTTTTTTAAATAAAAATAATGTAGAGTGTGAAAATTCCCATGATTTCAATTTTTGTGTGAAAAGTTTTTGGAAATTGATTACACAATTTAAAAGTTCATGAATATACTTCTCTAATTCGAAACAAAAGTTCGCTTGATGGAATTGTAAGTAAGTTATATTATGAAATGAATGATTGGTTATATGATTATAAATTGTAAATTATACTTGAAAATTTTTCATAACATTTATTTCATTGGAACCAATTTTAGTTTAAGGTAATGTTGCATCACATGTTTAAATCACAAAAATAGTTTCTTCGCACGTAATTGTGAGGCTACATGCATCTAATTTTCTCCAAACTCTATAGTGATAAAAATGTCGTGCACTAAGACTTCCCTTAGAAAATTGACAAAGCATAATACTTTTCCTTTTTAGTTTCCTTAATTCCTTCACAAATTCAAGATCTAAATACAAGTGGAAATGAAAATTAGAATATATATATATATGTGCCCAATGACAATACTTATGTTGACTTTCTACAAGATTTTCCAGCCATCCAAGCAGTTCTCTTTTGCAGTTTTCTTCCCCATTTCTTCACCCATTACTATTAGTCATAGAACACAACTGTCTGACCTCCCCTTCATCACCTGTCTTCACTCCAACGCTAGTAAGCTTCAAGAATGCCCCGCCCCAACTATCAAAAAAACTAGCCTGCTCATTTGCAAACTCGACAACTCTATTCATCGTTCTTTTGTCATTAAGCAGAACCGAGTCTGATTGGAAAAGCCCCTTGTGGGCTAGGAGTTCCTTGTAGTATTGGTTGTCGAATAGGAGGGGAGTTCCAGGGTCATTGTTGACAGTAATAGATGCGCTCGCTCCTGCTGGACACTGTTTGGTTAGCTCCAATGCATAATTTTTGTCTAGAGATGAGTCGATGAGTGTGAGATTGCCCTTTGGATCGACTTGGAATCGGTCACTGAATGCACTGCAGTGTGCTGATCCTATGGTGTGAGCTCCTGCAATGTCATAGCAAGTGAGAAATTTCACTGTATTCATTTAGTATAGTCTGCTCATAGAATTCTACTATAGCTAACATATCAAAAAACAAAAATAATTGTCTCTCTTTAAGTACTCATTGAGTAATATTTTTAAATTACTTCTTTTCAGATTTTATCAATTCTTTTTATAATTAATAGACGTGACAATCAGAATTAAAATGTCGAAATTTAAAACAAAATAAAAAAAAAATGTATAAAATTTCTAAGTATTTTTCTAAGTATAGAGTATTATTGTTTACATTTTTACCTTTCAAATCATTTGTAGGATCTAAGCGTGAAATGGTAACAAAAACCCTATGAGCACAGAAAGTTTACATACACAAAATGCGAACAATTTGTGAGATATCAGTGTATTCAATACACATAACTTTTTATGCACGTATCATTACTGCAATGATAACGTCAAGTAACTCATTTCTTAATTTTCTCTCAATGAGGATCCTTTCTATACAACCTTCTATATTTTTTTTCAATAATTATTTCATTCACTAACTATGTGCCAAAATTATTCAGTGCACTGTATGACATAGTCACACATGCACATGTATCCCATTATAAATTGGGGTAGGTTGCATTGCATCTACATCAGTGTGTGGGGGGATGCCATACAATAATTGTTCACTTATATCTCTCAACTGATCACTCATTCAATTCATTCATTAGTACTGTAAATTTTCTATATAGACCAACTCAAGAAATTGAATGTTCAAAACAACTAAAAATTCACCCAATTTTGCTTCACATAGAATTTTTATTTCTTGCCAGACAGAACACTTATGCATGTTCCATTTCGATAAATACTTCTTTTTTTCCTTTTTTTCTTTTTTTGTATGAGCATGTTTGATACAGTTTTTCCTAAGTTTAAAGTTGATAATTAAAAATCAAAAGCTAAAAATACCCACTACCTTCTACATAACCAACTTTTTCAGTTTACCTTGGCATCCTTTGGAAGTTAGTTAAAAAATTTATTGGCTAAAATAAACTTACAAAAAGCTAAAAATATTGCTAATTTTTTGGCTTTTTATGTAAAATGACCAATTTGCCCATGATAATAATTCAGCATATTTATAATGTACAAAATAAGAAAAAAGGATGGGCAAAATAGGAAAATGGATAAAGTGTGAAGTTGAAAAGGTTGTGTACCTGAAAGGGTAACAAGGTCATCCAAAGACAACCCTTTGGAGGAGAAGAGTTTAACCATCTCATCCAGTGAAAAACTTGTGTCTACTATGTTTGGTCTCACATTTGAAGCCGCTGAAACCCTCCCATCTCTCCTCCCTGTTGGAATCTGAATCGCCGGTCCCCCAGTCTATTTTTGGCAATCATAAATAGTAAAAACCAAACCAGAAATTAAGTACAAAAATGTATGAGATTAAAGAAAATGTATCATAAGTTAGACAATATTACAATTTCTACAGCATCTCGAGCAGCCAAAGCAACAATATCAGCACAAGAAACTGTTTCTGGGCAAAATATTTCAAGCACTCTTTTTGCTGAGTTTATTACTGAGAATCCTCCGAGAGATGTGTTTGCTGGATCGGTTTTCTCTGTTTTATTTCCTTCTAAAAGCACAGATGCATCACAACCCTGTAAACATCACACAATGAAAAGAAAAAAAAAAAAAAAAAAAAAAAAAAATCTCTCAACTTCACAACAAATTATGTAACTCCATAAAGTATTTAAAAAGGTATTCTGAAAATTAAGTTTATGGTATAAATTTAAATTTGATGCTATGTGATATATTTTTCACTTTCAAGATACTTTTCAGATATTTTTTCTGGGTGCATAGTACTGCTGGATTTTGTAAGTGCATTTTTTTGCTTCCTTTGTTAACAGACATCAACGGTACTATTAACCACAAAAAAAATAATTTGCACAATTTGAATATAACAATGCATTCACTAAAGGGTCTCACTGTCTGATATGTATTGTAAAAAAAATTATGTGGTTGATTATTTGTTTATAGAATTACAATTAGAAAATTTTTATACAAACTAATAAATTTGACAAAATTTTAGAAATTAAAACTGAACCTACTTCATTAATATGACAAGTGTCTTTGTTTTTAAATTTTATTAATTTATATATAACATTACTCTTTTTACTCTTATTGTAACAGAGACATGAATAGCCCAAACTCATTGCCTATCTCTCTCTTTCTTCTTGGAGACTAGTTGAAAACAAAACAATTACATATACCTCAACAAAGCAGTCATGGAAGAGCAAGCGAAGGAGCTTTCCGGGAAGTGAAGGATCGTCAGAAGAAGCTGATCTGACGGTGTTTCTAACAATGAGTTCGGCAGGTGGGCATGAAGCTGCATAGAAGTCGAATGAGAGTTTGGAAGAAGAAGAAGAGGAAGAAGAAGAACCTATAAAGATGACAAGAAGCATAATAAGTTTTTGGAAATGAGCTGTTGGATAACAAGAAGTAAGAGTGGGTTTTTTTTCCATTAGGATACAAGAAAAGCAAATGCTCTATTCTATCTGTGCAGAATCTGGTGATTTCTTTTTCTTTTTTTGTTTCTCTCACTTCAAATTTTACCCAGTTCAGAGAGAGAGAGGCTGGTGGTGTTGAGTGAGCATGTATGTATATTTAAAGCTGCATTTATGGGATTTGGTGGTAGCAGGGGAGTTGGATGGGGGTTACTAATACAACACTGACAGTAGAAGAGATGAGTTTTCTCAAACTACATTCATTTTAGAATTGCAGACTCCAAACTAGAGCTAAGAAAAGCTCTACTGCAATTGTTTTATCTGATTGTCATGATTCTAATCCGTTTCAGAAAAGGAATGCTATATAAGCAGGAAAAATAAATAAATTAAGAATAAATTAAAAATAATGTTTGAGAATTTTAATGCAATTCTAATAATATGAAAAGTTATCATGTGAAGATGGGGTTCACATAGTGTAAAAAAATGTCTCATGTTCCTTGAAAAACTAACACTTGTTAAATAGTAAGGGTTGGCAGACCCTATCTAAATAAGGTTTGGATTGAGCTTGAGGCTAGTTTGGCTAGTCCAGCACAACACCAAAAAAAATAAAATAAAATAAAAAAATACTTATATAGCGTTTGATAGAATTTTTTAAATATGATTTGAGAATAGAAGTTTTATTTTGGGTTTATGAGTTTTGAAATTATAATTTAAGTGTGAAAAATTTGTTTGGTGAATGAGTTTTGAAATTTTTTTTGAATTGAGTGGAGAATTTTTGATATAACATATGATATTTGATATAAAAACTTAAAACTCATAATCAAACACACAATTCAAAATTCTAATCACAGCTCATAAAAAAAAAATTTTAATTTTGAAATTTTTTTTATTTAAAATATAAAAAATAACAGGTGGTAATTGTTAAAAAAAAAATATATACTGTTCCGGTCAACCGGCCGGTCAACCTGCCAAATGTCTAGGAGGACGACCGGCCGGACATTAGGAAGGACAACCGATTAGTCCAAATTTTTTTGCCTTGAACAAAATTTATAAAAGTGAATATAAAATTAATTTTAAAAATTATAAACAAACGTCACGTACAAATTAAAGAATGGAACTAAAAGTTTCAAAATTCTATCAAAAAGAGCCTCTTTTTTGTTTCTTTTAAGTAGGCTCGAATATCAACACATTAACCCATTGGGTCAAGCTTGGGCCCAAGATTTTTTTGCCTCACCTGTCAAAAGAGCTGATTAGGCTTAGTTCACAGGTTTTGCAGTCTGATTAACAAGATTCAAGTAGAATGGTATTTTGAGAAATTAGTAAAAAATTAATTTTTGATTTTTTTAATTAAAAAATTAATTTTTTGAGTAATGACTTGAGTAAAAAAGTTAAATTTTTTAATTAAAAAATTCAAAAATTAACTTTTTGCTAGCTTTTCAAAACAAGCTTATGTAGCGGGGAGTATATAATCTCACTCACTATTCAAAGTAGAGAAACCATATCATAATGAAATGTTACTTATGTGACAAATTTAACATTTATTAAACTTTGTACCAAAGGTTTGGCATAAAACTATTTTAACACACTATTTGACATAATCATTGAAAATTCTTTTTAAAAAATCATGTCATTTTTTAGCTTTAGCACAAAGATGCTCTTATTAGAGCATCTTCAATAATTTGTCATTAGAGCTACCATTGCTATAATATAGTAGTTGTGTTGAAAAATGATGCTTCAATAGTTGAATATACCAGCTGTCAAATTTGAGAAATGTCAAATGTGGTTTCAAATTTGACACGAGATTTGACAGCGCCATTTGTACCAACTCAGCCAAACCAACTGTGTCCCTCCCTTTCTCCCTCCCTTTTTCTTTTTTTTTTTTTGGTAGGTAAGTCATAAAATAAAGATAATAAAATTTACATGTTTACAAGGGACATACCTCAGGCACGCCTAACAACAAATAAAAAAAAAAAACGATTACAAAACCGACAAAGCTACCACCACACACCCCTCTAAGAAAAAATGGGGGTAAATACAAGAACAACCGAAAAACAAAATAACCGAACTTTGCCCATATATCCTTTTAGTCCCCAAGTAACCCCTACCATCAGATATTAGAGATGGAAACTTGGGGTGGATACATGGGCAAAGATACAAATAAACACAACACATAATAAAACACACCAGACAAACACACAAAGCAACAACCCTCAAACCCAGTCAAAAATGACAACCAACCCCATTGGCACCCAGTCTCTACCGCAGATAAACACATGGAGTCCAATAAACATTCCACTCCTCACTGTCATGACATCCTAGCTACTAACCAAAGCCGTGACGGAGGAAAAAATCTGCCCTACGAGAAATCCCGACAGAGTCACATGTTTCAACATTTTTTTCACCATTTTTCTAACAATTGTTTCACCATTTTTTTTTTAATCAAAATTCACCCAAAAAAAATCAATAATTTTTTTTTTAATTTTTACCAAAATCAGTCAACAACAATCAATAAATCTCAAACAAATTCAACAAATCTCATATTCAATTAAAAAAAAAAAAAATTAACAATTTCATTGCAGCTCAACAAGCAATTTCATAACTTCAAATCTCAAAATATGAACAATACTGAAGATAATAAATACTTGGTTTTGGTAGTTCAAAATAGATCTAGTGGTGAGTCATAATGTCGAAGGAAGCGGTAAAGAGATCGCCGACGGTAAGAGCAAATCTGGTTTTGGTAGTTCAAAGTAGATCTGGTGGTCCTTGGTTCAGAATCGGTGATCATCTCTTCAATGTTGTTCAATGTTGCCGATCCATTCTAAGAATGTGTATATGTGTGAAAGAGAAAGAGAAGAGTGAGAGAAAGAGAGGGGTGGGGGTAGACGACGTCGATTGACAGTGCCAGAGTACAGAAAGAGAAGTTCCCACCATGGGAAGGAGTTTGCACCGTCTCCGATCGAAAAGAGATAGAGTGAGAATAAGAGGAAGATGGAGAGAGAGAGAGAGAAAGAGAGAGAGACTGAGAGGGAAAAAGGTTGGTCTTTAGAGAGAGAGAGGGAGTGAGAGGGAGAGGGAGAGCAACAGAGTCACTTTTAGCTTGGAATAGGTTGGATGATTCTAGATCATTCATCTCAACCGTTGGAAATGATATTACATGGATAATGGTGATCTGTCTTGGAAAAGCAATAGACCCGCTGGTGTCACATTACTAAAGACCCAATTGTTGGGAATTCGCAATCTCATGCTCATTTTTGGAAAAGAATTTTTGAAAATTATTACTCGTTGTAGAATGATCATTCAATAACACAACTGTCTGTCTCATCTCGATGAGGTGTAATCATAAGATGTTACAACAATTTTCATGGGTGTTTAGTGAAAGTAAAAAATCTACACCTAAGTAGGATGTCTTAAGAGAAGAAAAAATAATTCAAGCACTGCAGGAGATGAAATAACTTTAGATCAAAAAACAAAAACATGAGATCAAAAAGGAAGAACTTTTGATAATGATTACGGACATTTCTCATTTGGACCCTCAAATAAAAACGAATTACATAATGTGAAAAAAAATAAGGTTGCGTTTGGTAGAGTTTTGTAAATATGATTTAAGAGTATGAGTTGTATTTTGAGTTTGTGAGTTTTAGAATAATGATTTGAGTGTGGAAAATTTGTTTAGTGAAAGAGTTTTGAATTGAGTGGGGAATTTTTGATGTGACATATGATATTTGATATAAAAACTTATAACTCATAACCAAATATACAACTCAAAATTATATTAAAACATATAAAAAAAAGTTAAAAATTCGGAAAATATTTTTTTCGAATATATAAAAATTAATATATGTCAATTGCAAAAAAATAAAAAATAAAAAATTGCACTATTAATGGGACATCCAGTTTTGGAAACGTGATTTGAGAACTGGTTCCAAGCATCATATTTGAATATAAGTGTAGAATTATTGTTTGGAAACACAACCAAACACAGCCTAAGATTTTTGCCAAGTGGTCCGCAAATGTCAGCAACCCAAATTATTATTTTTCCTGCCTCTTGGTGAATAATTACAGGAGAATGTATTTTTTAATTTTGCAGTATCATTTATTTTTAATGTAATTTTTAGTCTTTATTTGCAATGTCATTTTTTTGTTTCATTGTAATTTTGAGTATTTAATTTTTTTTTTTCAATTTTTCAATTTCTTTTTCATTTTTTACATTTGTCTAGTCACGTATAAGATAAACATATAATTTTTTTTTTACAAACAATTAAAAAAATATTACAAAAGACAAAAATAAAATAAAATAAAAATCATTAAAAAACTTATATCCAAACAACACCCATAAATTTAGAGGAAAAATTGGTTAAGATTTGCCAAAATAGTATGTTTATCATTTGAAGACCATTGTTATAATTTGACAAATTACTATTATTCATTACCAAATTCGAATAATAGCAAATATCATTGAAAATGCTATTAATTTTACATATTGATTTGCAATTTCCTTAAATAATAATAATAAAAAATAAATAAATAAATAAATAAATAAGTAGAATGGACAAAAACCTCAGTCAAAGCAAATATTTGAAATCACTCCAAAGTTGTAAATTTGTGGCCAGCATCAGTGCACCAAGACAACAAGCTACCAGCCCTCTCTCTCTCTCTCTCTCTCTCTCTCTCTCTCTCTTGTGCTTTCAGTTCATCAAACCACTCCTCCCACCCATTCTCAACCCTTCTCTCGACACAATATCAATGGCTCTGTTGCAGCCATTTTTCTCTGGTATTTTCTTCTCCAAAACCCTCCATTTCTCACCCCCACCCAGAAAAACACCAACATTAACGACCATTCAAACAAACAGAGTTGTCTCTCTCCTCCAACCATTCAAACCCCATCATCAATCACACCCATTGAAGAACTGGACAAAATGCTCTGCTGTGGCAGAGATTGGTGGTGGGTTAGCAGTAGAAGATGAAGGATCAGAAGGGGATGAACAGAGTGTTCTTGTGGGTCCTTCTACTGAAGAGGGCGTGAGTTCTGAGAGGGTTTCAGTGGACTATGATTGGACTCAGGAATGGTACCCACTTTATCTAACCCAGAATGTTCCAAAAGATGCTCCTTTGGGTCTCACTGTTTTTGATAAACAGCTTGTTCTGTATCAGGATGGTAAGGGTGTGTTTCGGTGTCATGAAGATCGGTGTCTCCATAGGTAAATTTTACCCAATATCTATGATCCTGGTTTATTATGCTCTATATATGATTGGTTTTGAATCTATTGATAATGTTTTAAGATTTTTATCTTTGAAGTTCTTGTTTATCTTAAAAGTTCTTCATTAGGTGGATTTAGCTTGTGGAGATGATAGTCTAGGCACTAAAATTCTATTAAAGGGTGTGTTGGATTGTGTGGATTTGGAATTTGATTTCAGAAATTAAATTTGAGCCAACTCAATAAATTGAATGATAAGGCATCTTAGTTTGATTTTGATTGCTAATACGGCTTAATGGCATCCGGTTTTTCGGTTTATATACCTCAACAAGCCCTCTCAGGATGGCACATGTTGTTGCCTCATATGCCTTGTTTGGTGATTTAGAAGAATAATGTTCTTTCTTAATATGATAGTATGATATACCTATTTCGTGGTGGCGCCCCCCCCCCCCCCCAAAAAAAAAGTCTGGTTTTCATTGCTTAGGTTAGAGTGAAGGATTCGATTAAAACTGATGTTAAAATTCCACAGTACTCTTTAGTAGCGCAACTAACTTTTTCATGTCCCTTTGAACATTAATTCAAGACCATGTATGTGTATATGTCTGTGGCAGAGAGTGAGGGAGAGATGATGGGACATCTTTTGAATTATGCAATTGAAATCCATGGATGTACATGTCTTGTCCTAAAAAATTTGCAACAATCATCCCTAACTAGAATTCTTCACTGAGTGTCCGTACTTCTTAGACTAGGAGAAGTGTATCAAAAAGTTTCCTACCACAAATCAAATGAATAAACTAATAGTCAGTGTTGATTCTTTGGGATGAATGCCTCGTGTCTGATCTTGTTTGTTACTTTGCAAAGATATGGTATTCTCTATGTATGAGGTGGTCATGGTTATTGTAATTGGAGATCATACATTAACTATTTTGGTAGTTTTTTACATGAATGTAGCAATTTTGGAATCCCGAACCGATTATCATCATAACCCTGTCTGTGAAACTTATTGATTAAGGTTAGCAAAACTCTCCGAAGGCCAGTTGGTTGATGGAAGGCTGGAATGCCTGTACCACGGTTGGCAATTTGAAGGTGAGGGTAAATGTGTGAGGATACCTCAGGTTTGTATATAAACCGCTTGTCCCTATAATCTGTTGTTTTGTACATTACCAACCGACCTCTATATCTGAAAATTGAGTTTGATGAATTTCTTTCACAATTATGTTTTCCACACAGCTTCCCGCCAATGCAAGGATTCCCCAATCAGCTTGTCTTAAAACATATGAGGTTCGGGAATCCCAAGGAGTCGTGTGGGTATGGATGTCCCAAAAGATACCGCCAAATCCTAGTAAATTGCCTTGGTTTGAAAATTTTGCCCGGCCTGGGTTTCAAGATACTTCAACAACACACGAACTTCCTTACGATCATTCCATACTTCTCGAGAACCTTATGGATCCGGCCCATATCCCTATCTCCCACGATAGAACTGATTGGACGGCGAAAAGGGAAGATGCCCAACCATTACTATTCAAAGTTACTGAAAGAACAGATCGAGGGTTTGCGGGTTGGTGGGGCAAACAAAAAGATCAATCCATGCCAAATTTCTTACGGTTTGAAGCACCATGCGTTCTACAGAACAACCGAGAGCTTGTTGATGAGAAGGGGGAGAAAAACTATTTTTCGGGCCTCTTTCTTTGTACGCCATCTGGGCAAGGCAAATCCCTGCTTATTGTGAGGTTTGGAGGCACAAAAAGTTCCCCGCTCGCAAAATTGTTCCCAAAATGGTATTTCCATCAGAACGCGAGTAAGGTTTTTGAGCAAGATATGGGTTTTCTCTCATCCCAAAACGAAGTTTTGTTGAAAGAAAAAGTTCCCACAAAAGAATTGTACATTAATTTAAGGTCATCAGACACATGGGTTGCAGAATACAGGAAGTGGATGGACAAAGTAGGGGACGGGATGCCTTATCATTTCGGCCACAGCACAATTTCACTGCCTAAAGTGCCTGCTGTGGTGGAACACGCTCCAGCTGGACTTGTTGCCAGCATTTCAGCTTCTTTGCCGGCCAAGGGAGGAATCGGGACAATGCACGCGCCAAACCTTTCCAACAGATATTTCCGGCATGTAATCCATTGCAAGGAATGCAGAAGTGTTGTTAAAGCATTTCACGCATGGAAAAATGCTCTCTCGATCATTGCTCTCGTGTCGACTGCATTTGCAATTCTTGTGTCAGGAAGGCAGTGGAAGACCCTTTTCTTGGTTTGGACAACCCTATGCTTGGCGGGAATCTATGCATGCTCGACTGCAATTGCAATGAATACAACAAACTTCATAAGGATACACAGAAGACTGTAAGCCAAGAATGGTACGTTTCATGATTTGTCAGTTTTTTTCAAGGCTGAACTAAAAAGGAAAAAAAGAGAGAAGAATTATTCATATATAGAATTACAAAGGTTGGTTAGATTATTCATATGACGCCTCCACCATGTATGATATTTTAAATTTAATTAATTAAGAAAATTTGGATTTTAATTAGTCATTATTCTAATTTAATTTGGGATTTATGAGAATTATTGAGTCTGATTCGTGTATGATTATGTCAAGGATTTATTTTGAAAGCCTAAATGGCTTAAGGAGGTGAAATTGATAAGTTGAATCAGTCTAATTTCAAGTATTGGACCGTATGAGAGTTTAATTAAATATTCGATTCAGTGTAGAAAAATTAAGATTTGATTTATTGGGTCCGAATTAGAATTAATTAAGTTAATTAAGGTATGAGGATTTGTAATTAAGATTATTTAGAATTAAATTTACTTATGAGATGACCAATTTAAATGTGTAATTTATTAATAAGAATATTGGGTCTGACCAGAAATTGAGAGCCTTAATGATTTGAAAAACCAAAATTGATAATGACAATAAGGCCTTGTTTGGGAACAGGCTAATTTAGTAACTTTTGGTATGAGTGGTTGGCTTTTTAGCTAATTTAGTAACTTTTTGACTAATTGGCTAATTTAGTCGGTCCCCAATATGTAGAGTCTTTTGGGAGGTTGATTGAAAATCTGATTCAAATTAATAAAATTAAATATGATTAATTAGGCCTTAATTGAAAATAATTAGACTAATTGGTTTATGTGGGAATTGATCAATTAAGATTAAGTATGGTTAATTGTGTTTTAATTAAGCTAATTGTGTAATCAAGAGTTAAGATAGTCCCACTTGGGTGTATTTTTTTGTGTTGGAGACCTTAAGTCAAAAAATGGGTCATTTCTTACTTGTCTTCTGCTAAGAAAATTGGGTGTGGGTGTACAGAGAATTCTGTGTGTGTATTTTGATGAGTCAAGAGTTGGACGTTTGGGATGTTCTAAATAAGTGTATTTTTTGACATTTTATAAATAAAAAAAAAATTGTGTAAAAAAGTAAAAAAAGTGAGTAGAAAAGTAAAGAAAAGACGTGGATAGATGTTGATTGATGTGACCTAAATAAGTGTATGTATGCAAAAAAAAAGTATACTTTTTTAGTGCATGCCAAACAAGCACTCATTTTGCATTGTGTTGGGAGCAAGCTTTAGAGAGAGAGAGAGAGAGAGAGAGCTCAAGACTAGTCAAATTTTGAAATTGAAACCTTAGGTAAGGAATTTATGCTTATATTTTGTAGAAAATCCTCCATATATCATGAATCAAGAGAGTTGTTGAGTTAATTCCATAGTTTTTGTAAGAAATGGGTTTAAAGCAAGAATTGAGCTACATGCATATTCAAGGAATATTTCATCATTTTGTTTAGAATTTTAAAGTTCTTACGTGCATGAAAGCTTTTAAATTGCATATGATTTCTGAAAGTCCATGAATTCATGTCCTCAATTTCATGTTTTATTCTTAAAGGGAAAGAGGTTTGCAAAGTTTTACATGCTTGATTAATTATGTAGTGTTTCATCATTTTGAGCATGGTTTTTGTTATCTTTGTTGAATTTGAGAATTAATTACACATGCATTGTTAATTTTTAAAGTTTTGAAGGAATAATTTCGTGAATTTAATAGTTCAAGTTCATGTTTTGAGAAACAAGAAGAAAAGAGTTTCAAATCATTTACATGCATGGAAGTTTCGGTTCAATCCTTGTTAAATTAGAAATGGGTTTGAGCAAATGGTTTAGAAAGGAGCATGTATTTATGTTTTTTAAAATATTTTCACGATTTTGATCAAGACATACAAGAATTCAAGTTTTGGAAATGTGCTTGATGTCTTTTTTGTTGCATTTTAGAGCCTAGAAATTTACAGACCACTTGAACGGTATAGTACCTGCTCGAGTGCACATAACAAGCATCCAGTATTTTTGCAGACAATGCAGTCCGATCAAGCCTATTTCTGCATATTTTGAAAATTACATCTTTTTCATATTTCATCCTCATCTCTTACCAAGCATTTATAAGCATGAACGGCTCATTGAAAATTAGTAAGTTAAGAACCAAAGTAAGTAATTAGTTATGAAGCAAAGTAAGGGATTGGTTTATTAGATAAAAAAAGAATAAGTGAAGTAGGAATTCGGTTTACTTAGAGAAAAAAAAAAGAATAAGAGAAGTTATATGTGATCAAGAGAGTAATAATTGTGTTTCGATATGTTTGTTTATGTGCTTTACGTAGGTTGGGTGTCTGAGGAGTTGTATTTAAGTCAAACCCACTGTGAGTAATATTTTTATAAAGATATGTTCGAAAAGTATTTTGTAAATTGTTATATGAATAATGTTTATGAAATACTATTTTATATGAATGAATAAATGTTCCTTTTCGAAATGTATTCATGACAACCAATAATAAGGCCCTTGCCAAGAAGAAATAATATTGTGACCATTTGTTAATAAGGCCCTCGCCAAAGAGAAACAATACTGTGGCCCTTCGTTGATAAGGCTCTTGTATGGGGGAAACAATACCAAAGCCCTTTGTTCTTTGATTACAGAGATCTCTAATGTTGATCCGAGTGGTCCCTTTGGTTGACCTTCATGGTCCCTTTGATTATGCTTTCGGGCCTTCGTATTCAATTAGATGTAATACGTATAATGTTTTGATGTTGAACTTCAATATGGAAAATGCTTGGTTTGATTCAGATATATGTCCCATTTGAAAATGTATAGATTTTTCTATGATAAATGTTTGCTTTGGAAACAATGTTATATGACATTTGAAAATGTAAAATATGGCAAGTGCCTTGTTTTGAAAATGAAAGACATGTTTTATATTATTCTGGACTTCATTCATTAACTTCTTTATTTTGGTATTACTCACTAAGCTTTAGCTCACCCCTCTTCCTTGTATATATGTAGGTAAGCAATTGGAAAATCAATATTATAGTTTACTTCAAAGTCCGTCCATTTGCATCAAGCCACCCAAGAATGCCTCCATGTTGAGGTTTTAGATTTATTTTGTCAGGCATACTAAGTTGTGTATTTTATTGAAGTCAAATGTATATGTATATATATACGTGTGTGAGATGTAGATGTATAAGATTTGTATTTGTATATATTAAAAGTGTGCTTGAATGTTTTAAATATTTCAATTCATCATGTATGCACAACTCAATGGACATTAATCTTTTTTGTTAGGTCCCTTAGTGTTGCTAATTTAGCAAACAAACATAGTATATTGAGTTATAAAGTTTCTTAGCGAAGGAAGTTGGGTTCGAGCGAAGAAACTTTGGTTCCAGTAATTTTCACTGTCTGCAAAAATATTGAGAAGGGTAATTGTGCGCTCAAGCAAACCTTTTGGTGGTTCGAGCAAAGACTCTTAAGGCAATACATGCATATCAATCTCATCGCTCAAGTGATAGTTCCTGCGCTCAAGCGACCATTGCTGCCCTATTTTTCATAAAGCTAAGTTTCAGTCAAATTTTAGGGTACAGCTTCCCGATCATCTTTTTGGGAATTAGGGTTTTCTTCTCGAGCATCTTTGCTAGTTTCTTTGATATTTGTTTGAATTTAACTCATGGTTTGATTAATATATATCAAAGGATTGTTTGATTATTCAATACAAGAGTGTTCTTCTTCGGTGGATTCCGAAGATTTGAGCTTGGAGTCTTTGAAGGCGTTCGAAACTACTCGTGGTCGTTGATTTGACATGGATATTGTGGATTCAACATCAAGCTAATCAATTTCGAGACGAAGGTTTTGCTGAAAGAGACACGGATTGTTAAAGACAATTTTACAAACTTTGGGTAAATTGTTTGGTAAATTTGTGTTCTTTCTTTCTTCATAGTGAGTTGATTAGTGACGTTTCGCCCATGTTTTTTTATCACAATTGGAGATGCTCCAACTGTGATTTTTTCCACGTAAAAATTGTTTGTGTTGATTTATTATTTGTGGAACGACAATCTAAATCACTTTCGTACGTGCTAAATGATTTAGATTGTTAATTTTGATTGGTTAGGAATTATTGTAATTAAATCTATAATGAATGACATAGTTTTTCATTTTTGTTTTGCTTCCACTTCAAGCCTTGATATTAATTAAATATTTTTAAAATTTTGTCTTTGAGGCCTAGGTACATGCCAATTATGGCCTAAACTTTTAGGGGCGAGTTTAGATCGTGACAATTCAGTTCTTGAATGTAAGTGTTGTTAATACCTAATTTTTGTCAATTTGTAATATTGTACAAATCAAAGCAAATGATAATTGTTTCAGATTAGTACTTATTTTATTAATTGAACGCTTAGGCCCGTTTATTTCCAAAGATAGAATGGAAGGGATTGATAGTGAGGAGATTAATAATAAAGGAATTGATAGTGAAGGATTAAGTAACATTGTGTTTATTTTGATAGTAGTTGTTAATGTGAGGATTGTTAAATTATTACCCTATAAAAGAAATATAAAATATTAAAACAAATAAAATTATGATTTTTACTTAACAAAAAATACAAAAACATTAAACATTAATGTTAAAAAAATTGCCCAACATGTAAATAAAAAAATAAAAAAATAATAAAAAAACCTAATCCCATGGGATTAATTCTTAATATTATCTCTACCTCATCCATCTCAATCCCAACACTAAGGCCCAGATTATGAATCCTCTCTTCATCTCTCAAAACAAACACAAAATATATTGGGTCCCACCTCCATCTCAATCTCAATCCCAATCCCACCAATATCTCTCAAAACAAACGGAGCCTTAATCCTTCTTGGATGAATGAGTGTTGTGGTAAAGTGCTCCTCTATATATTTTCCTTACTAGCATAACGAAAGGATTTTAATACCTGGTTAAAGGCATATAGAATTAGAACGATGGTGGAAAAGTTTGCGCCGTGTACGAAACAATAAATTGAAGAACACAGAATCAATCACATAATTACACGAGGGAGCAATCTGAATAAAACAATATTTTTACAATCACATAATTACACAAGGGAGCAATCTGAATAAAACAATATTTCCAATGGTGAAGGTCGCATCCACTGGTTTAAACAGAGCAAGGTGGTTAGTCATCGTTAAGGCAATGGTGGTCTTGGTTTTCGGATTTATTGAAGCTTTTAATCTCTCTTTGCCGCCCTAATACAGCCAGAAATTATTCAAGTTAGCAAACTTCTCCATGGAATCTTTGTAAGGCAATAATTTCCACAAACATTTTTTTGGCAAAGCTAATTCAACGTGCATCTCATGGCGGTGTTGCAAAAGCTTGGTAACCAGAGGTTGGAGATGGAATATTGGTGATAGTAAATTAATGAATCTAAGAGTCAATTATTAATTTTACAATTATTTTTTATTTTTTATTTTTTGTGGTTTCTAGTTTTCAAAAAAAAAAATAAAATACTGAATGGACTTTTCAATGGTAGAACTTCATCAAGAAGAAGATGCAGGTGGATCTGATTTCGACAGCTACCTGCACTACAGAATTCGACCAAAGTTCTTTTTTTTTACCTTTCTGTGTTATTTTTTTGGGTCAAAATACTGGGGCAGAGCAAATCTAACTCCCTCAAAAACCCTGGAATGGCAATGAACAAAACACTATCCATTAAGCACCAACAAGAAACAAAACAATGTGACAGCTCATGAAGAGCAGTCCAGAAAACCTACATTCATTTCACCTCAATTTTCTGTTTCCAAATGGGACTTGGAAACATCAAAAAAACCGAAGAAAAAAAAAAAAAACCAGAAACACACCATGCCCCTTCCAAGCTCTTAAGTAACTTGCTTACTAACAATAATCAAGTGTCAATGTTCAAAAAGAGTCTCAGGAGCCTTATTAATCCATTGAGCTTCAAATCAAACCAAATAACTAGCTTCAAACAAAACGCAGAATGCTATCTGAAAAAACTCCATGCCAACAAGGTTATCCAAGTGAAGATGTTCGATTAAAGAGGCCCTGCGAAAATCCCATTCTCCCTCTGCTCATTCCACCTCTCAATCTGCAGTAATGAATGGAACAAACAAAATAAGAAAAAAGTAAAGACCTACAACCAATGCATTCATGATTTATTAACTGGCAGCAAGAGATACATAGAATAAATAACTCATTCATGATTTAGTTTAGGACCTACAAATCATTTTCTTATGGTTTTATTTTATTATAATCAATCTCAGTTTAATCAGAAAACTTAAGGGTTTTTTTGAACCAATCAGGGCAAAGCACGTGTCTTATTTGTTCTTTTATTTTATTTTTTTAAACAATTTTGATTGGTAGCTCGAATTTCTCTCCCCCGAATCCCCCTAATTTCCATTTTAAGTAAACTGTTTTTTTTTTTTTATTTTCACTTGCCTTACATTTTTTTTTTTTACCCAAAATGGCAAATTCGGGGGATTCGGGCTCCCCAGCCTCGAGCTCCCCCGCTTTTCCCTTTTTTAAATCCAGAACATAGGAATAGGGGCTTCAAGTGTTGCAGGAGGTTTGGCTTGCCACATGGTTATTCACAGAGGCCACAACACTATACCATAAAGTAACATTTTCATGGTAAAGATTGTTTCTTAGCCTTGATTATCATGCTCAATCAAGTCTTCACAATGATCAATAAAGTCAATGACTAATATTGTGACTTTGAAAATTGAACCATAGCCAATCCCACATTTATATTAGAGAAAACCAAAGCTTATGATTGAGGCAAAACAAATTCTAAATAAGGTAAACTACGATCAAGAAACCTATTTCTAAACAACTATGCTATCTAAATTGTTATTTTCTTTTTGTTCTGTCTTCTTCTTTGGTCTCCACGAATGTGTATCTTGTGTGCTTGCACCCACACACAGATCAGACTAGTGTAAAATTCTTATTCATAAACTCAAAAACTTCTTGGGAACTCTATTTATTCCTAGCTGTCTTCAAAAGATAAGCATCTCTTCCATGCCAAAAATACCATCATCAGGTGTCAGTAGCTAAGCTCACTAAGCCAACAGCCCAATTCAATATTTCAATATGTGGAAAGAGAGGGACAGCGAGGATGCCGTTACATAAGTTAGTGGGAAACTTTTCTGCTTCCCAAGCAATATAGGACTCTCTCTGAGTGGAGCCCCAAAAAAGAAAGTCTCATATAGGGGGTGTTTGGGAAGCAACTTTTTTGGCTTTTTTGGCTAAAATAGCACTAAAAGACAAAATACGCTAAAATAGCCAATAAAATAAAATGTCACATCAAATCCATAATCATTTCACTTTTTATCTTACAAACATCACATCCAACTACAAAAAAAATCCAACTATCTTCCCGAACACAAAAATTTTAACCTTCTAAAATAGCCAAAAACTAAAATAGCCTACTAAAATAGCAATTTCCCAAACACCCACATAGTAAGATAACTATAAACTCGTTTATATGTGAAAGTCTGCCTTTGTTTTCACAAGTAGGATTGTTGAAGTCTCAAATTGGTTCAATTTTTAAGCTCATTCCCAATCCTGGCGTAAACCTGAGGAAGTGGTTAACTAATATTCTGAGCCAGGGTGAACTGTGGCAACAAAGAACCAAATCACACCAATCCAATTTGTAACTCATTTTATCAACATATTATTTTTTAGTTGCTCCACATTTTCTCACAAAGCATCACTAGCCTTCAAATATATGTGTGCGCGCTAAAAGCATTTCTTGATTCTACGGATCACACATCATTTGTATTATAGAATTTTATCATGACTCAAATTTAACCAACACTTCAATCCTTTCAAAAAATAAATAATAATAAAATAAATAAATAAAGTAGCTATTCTATCTAGAAAACTAATTCATCAAGACTTGGTGTAAACATATAAGCACATACTCTAAACTATAAAATAAAAATGACAAACCACATAGTATTAGTATATTAACGAATCAAGAAACATAAAAGTGAAATTGATTAATTTGGTATAATTGTAGTCGGTTCATCATCTGTGCAAACAGGACAAAATATAACTCATTAAGCCTATCTACCATAATGCATCCAAACATATTAGAAGAAATTACCAAGTCAAAACAAACCAAGAAAAAAGTTATTTTAACAGCAATGGCACTCACCCATTCACCTGGGCAAAGGGACCGGTAATATTTGGCAAACCTCTGACATTCACTAGACTCCTCTCCTTTTGCTGCTAAGCACCTGCAGTTTTTGATTGAAAAATAAAAAATAAAAAAAGACAATTAAGTAGTTCTACAATAAGTTGGTAAGATGTTTAAAACTCTTCGTATAGAGCCCATTCATTCATGAATGCCTCAAAATGCTATAATACTAAAAAGGTGTACCTGTGAAACTCAATGTAGCGAGTGAAACAGTGTCTGGTCTGATTGGTTGTGGGAAACCGAAAATCAGCTGGTGCAGTCTTCAGTTCAATCTGAAAGGCAACATAAAAGAAGTTGATATTAGTAAAAAAAAAAAAAGTTTCAATACCCTTTGTGGCAAATTTGTGACAGTTTTTATGTCAAACATAAATAAGCTTTTAAATTGACAGTTTTAATGTTAAACATCACAAGTTTGAGCAAAATAACTTAGAATCCAATAATAAAATAAAATTAATGTAGATTCATACCAATTAATCATTCATTCATTCATTAAACTTTATAAATTAGTGTTATGTTGCATTTTTTATTATCTTTGAATGAAGTATTCATATATCTAGCATATAATAAATATAAAAAAAAAAAAAAAACACATTCTGCGTGTGTTTCCCATGTGTCATGTTTTGTATTTTTTAAAAAACTATCATGTTGATATGTCCATGTCCATGTCCATGCTTCTTAACTCAACACTTTAAAATTCTAAAAACAAAAGATTAATTGACTCTTTTGCTTCTTCACACACAGTGTGTCTACTTGTATTACAGTAACTCCAACTTATCATACAATCCACCATCATGCATTTATTCCCACTAAGCGTCAAACCTTGATGATATAAGCAATCAAAAACATAACATCTAAATTTCACATCCAAATTACTAATGTAATCTAATCTTCATCTCTCATATTCTTCTTGAGGTAAAGCTCTATTTATTACCATGACTCTTTTGCTATAAAGAAATTTGTATGTGCTTGCACTAGTGTATGTGAGTGTAACCAAACATGTTTGAAGATTTCAAATTTTGACAGAAGATTTCTAATTAAGGTCTCGTTTGGGAACATGCTAATTTAGTAACTTTTTGGCTATTTAGCTAAAATATGAGCTAAAAAAAACTAGTATGTTTGGGATGACTTTTTGGCTTTTTACGAAAAAATGTGCAAAAAGTAGAAAGAAAAGAGAATCTTTGACTTTTTGGTATGGGTTGTTGGCTTTTTGGCTAATTAGTAATTTTTTGACTTTTTGGCTAAAAAAGATGGTTCCCAAACGAGGCCTAAATGACTTGCACAAGAAAATTAACTTTCTTGTAGTTTCTATCACTTACATGCTAAATAAACTCCAAAAAAACAAAAAATTCATTTTTACTTTTTTTTCTTTCCCTCACTTTCCGCCACTTTCGTCCTAAACAAACTAAGCCTGAGAACTTTCAATGTCCCAAGTTTTGTTTTTTGCATAGCACATATATTTAAATGTTTGATGATTGTTTCATGGAATTCTAGTCTTCTCATAGAAAATTCCACTAGTCAGAAATCAGCAAACCCATATCCCCTAGTTGGAAATTCTCCATCCCAAAAACCAAAATTACGGACAATACAGATTCCTTTTTTTTCTTTTTTCTTTTTTTTTTATTAACAACAAACAATACCCTACATTATATAATTAACTCAACCAAAATGGCATTCAAATTATTTTTCAAGTTACTCTTAACATGAACCATCAAATAGTAAAAGAATATCAATTTCATCCCATATTCACCATACACAAATACAGACCCAAAAAAAAAAAAACAGGGCAAGGTTATGGGCTCTACTTTATTTCTCTTTTGAGAATATAGGATAGATTTCAAGAATTTAAAAAAACCCTTCTGTAGACAGAAAATCAATGACAGGTCTGTGAAGATCAGATTCAATATCAAACGAAAATTTCGTGGAAACAGGTTTAAATCATTGAAATGATAGTTTTGAATCGATAAATCAAATGAAAAAATCCAACTAAAAATTAGGGTTTTCCTTACCTCGGCCATTGCGATCAAGATCAAAGAGAGAAACAAACGTCAGCTTCCAATTTGCGCGTGAGAGAGAGAGAGAGAGCGCTAACGGAGTCGATGAAATGCGAGAGAGGGGATTTATATGGTGGACCAACACAGTTCGACCGAAGGTCAATCAGAAACTGCCACGTTTTCAAGGACGCTTAGTTTTTTTATAGGTAAATTATACTTTCCCCTTATGTTTCATAATTTTGTAGTATTTTATAAATTTTTTATTTTTATTACGTGACATAAAATAGATAACAATAATGATCGAGTGCTCGAAAAATAGAGCTCGAAAAATGGCTCGAAACAAAAAAAGAGAGAAGGAGAAAAGAGGAAGAGAGGGAGATGGAGAAAAGAGGAACAGAGGGAGAGGATCGCTTACCATCGCCGATCAAGGTTCTGGCCCTCCTCCTCCAGATGTCTGCCGACTTCCCTCATCTTCAACCCGATTTTTATGGCCCCCTCCCCTCCCCTCTCTCCCTCCTCCTCCTCCTCCTCCTCCTTCTCCTCCTCCCTTCTTCCTCCTCCTCCTCCTTTCTTCCTTCTTCCTGGTTCGTTCTTCGGTTCGTTCTTCTTCTTTCAAAAAAAAAATATAGAGAAGGAGGGGTCAAAACGAGAAAAAGAAAAGAAAAAAAAAAAGAGGGTCAAAACGACGTCGTTTTGACCCTCGAGCCAAATCTCGAGCCTCAACTTTCGAGCTACCAATCACTACCGAATAGATAAATTATATTTTTTCCTCTTAAATTCTACAATTTCTTACTATTTCCCCCTTCCTTCCACTCTTGTTCTCCTCTTCAAATTCATCTCACCCTTCAGTAGCTTGTTGTTCAAAATTGTGAAATTAAATAAATAAATTTATAAAGAAATCAAATTATATACCAAGAACATATACTAATAATTACAATTAAATTTCAACAGAAATACACAAAACAATAAAAGGGTAAAGAGATTTAAACCGGCTGGCAGTTTCCTTAAAACAGATTTCGCTGCCTCACGGGTCGAGTGCTTGAGGAAATCCAGCGTCTGTCTCCTAGGATACGACGGTCAAAATCAGCTACGGCAAAAGCACTATCTGTCTAGCTTAGCGAACAAAACAATGGCAGAACTCTCTCACAATAGGAACTATCTAACAAACTGACTTGTAAAATGGAAGCAAAAATTTCTATCTTGAAACTTGACAGGAGGGTCTCAAATTATACATGTATAGGGGAGAGAGGAAGAGCTTCTAGCCTTTAAGGCTAGTCATTAAAACACCAAGCATCTATAGTCCCTTTCCACAAAATGAAAAGTATGGATGCCCAAAGGATTCACACCCTTTAGCCAAGAAAAAGATTTAAATACTCTTTAAAATCCTATTCATGAATCTAATATCATGAAGCAATTTCTTGGGAATTTCTTATTCAAACCCAATGATTTTTGGCTCACTTAGACCCAACACAAAAAATGGTTAACTTGCATTGCCTCTATATTCCATGACCAGTGTTCACATATGCGTTAAGCCAAATACATCTATGTTTAATTGAGTTTTTAAATTTTTTTTTTTTTTGAAAACTAGTTTAGTAAGAAATTAAAATGTAAAAATGCTATTATTTTCATATAATTTCTCTTTTTTGAAGAATTTTTTTTGGAAAATTTTAAAAAAAAAAATTGATATTTTTTTTGTGAAACTTAATTATAATTATTCAAAAACAAATTCTAAAATTCAATCAAATTTTAATATAATTTATTTGTAAAGAATTTTTTTTAAGGTCCCTAATATTAAGATTTTATAAGAGAAATGACATACAATATTTTCATAGTAATTAAAGTCCCTTGACATTTCTACAGAAAAAATTCGACTAATAGAAATTTTGTTCGACTCAGAGAAATTTCGTTCCGAATTAGAGAAATTTTAATTTTCACAGAGAAATTTTGAAATTTCTCTATGATTATACCAGAGAAATTTGAGTCCGGAACGAAATTTCAATGAGTTGGTTAAAATTTCTCTAAATTAAAGTTTCTCTGTGAAACTGTTGAAGAGCCCTAGCTAATAAAAAAAAATATCTTGGACCTCTCATACTAAACAAAGTTGGAGAGGGATGTTTCACTAATTTTTTCTTTATTTTTATACAACATAGCTACCAAAGTAGCATTCATTTGCAAAACCCAAAAAAAAAAAAAAAAAAAAAAAAAAAAAAAAAAAAAAAAATTAATAGCCAAAATAAGAAAATTGTAAAACTTCAAAGGGGTATAGCATTTTTATAGAAGTTTTTGAAAGTAAATTGGAAAAAAATTTAAAATAATAAGAAGATCAAAATTTAAAAAAAAAAAATTATGATTTTTTTTTATAAAAAAAAAGGATAGCTACACTCATTTTAACATTGTCTTAGCGCATCTCCAATGATTTGCTATTAGAGTTGTCAAAACCATTTTATAGTAGGTGCGGGACAATAGTGGTTTTCCAATGGTAAGTTTTGGTAGCTGCTATATTTGGCAAATGCCAAAGCTTGTACCAATTTTTGCACAAGCTTTGACAATTGCCAAATGTGCCAATTCACAAAAATTAGCCGTTCCTTCCTCCCTTTCTCCTTCTCTTTTCAGCAAAAACATCCAAAATATAAACAAAATTCACCAAAAAATAAAGCAACAAAATAACAAATTCTGAACTAAATTTTAGAATTAGGCAGAATCAAGCAAAAAAAATTATATTTATTTCAACAAATTTCAGGAATCTCAGTAATGTCATTCAAAAAAATCTCAATGTCAAGCACAATTAACATCTCCATATTTGAAGCAATCTCAAGCAAAAAAAAAAAAAAAAAAAAATATAAAGCAAATTTATACTAAAATTACTTGAAATTTGAAGATGCTTCGGCTTCATCTTCGTGTTTGGATTGTCTTTGTTAGGGCTTCGGCTTCATCTTCTTCGTCTTCGTGTTTGGGTCATGTTCATTAGGGTTTTGGGTTTGGATCGTTTTTTTGTTAGGGTTTGGATTATTGGAGAAAAGGTTTAGAACGGAGGAAGAGAGAGATTGAAGAGGGAAGAGAGAGATTGAAGAGAGAAAGAGAGAGAAAGAGAGATCAAAAATAGAACAAAGGGCGTCACGACCCAACCCTAGTTGCTTAGGGCTGGAATTGCAACTTGCTAATTATTTCCAATTTTAACAAATTAAGTGGCGCATGCGGAGGTGGAATGAAAGTAAGAAAATTAACTTCATTACTTATCTTACTACTTTAATAAAAGGAAATGCATCCATCGGGCTTTTTTTATTTTATTATTCGGTAACAGCAGAGTGAGAAATATTATGCCAACAGCATAAGATTCAAAATAACCATGGATGGTTATTTAAGCTAAAACATTATACAAACTTAATTTGAGTAAATAAATTATTTCAATGGCAGAAACTAAAATTCAGAAATTATGTAAACAATAACCATAACTATGCTATATAATAGAACAAAATAGAGGTCACTAGAGTGATCAATGAATCCATGACAAACAGAGGGCCACAAAGTGATTAGTCAGAGGCTAATGGTTATTTAAGTCCTCTCAAAACATGGAACTCCCGTGGTGGTACTTACAAAAATAAATATTTATCTAATTATTGTCAAATAAATTCTAAATTTAAACAAATCATATCCATGGATTTCAATTTAAACAAATAGGGTTTATAAAATCATTAACGTAATTAAAATATTAATATAATTTATAAAACATGAATTGCGTAAAATAAATCGTGGTAACGCAAGATATACATAAAATATTTTATAGTGACTCAAGGTATAATATTACTCACCTTACTTTTAATTCATCACTCTTATTTTTCACTATCAAAGACCTTACTTATTAGGTTTCTTCCTTGCCAGTATTTTCTTCCATTTTTTTTTTTATTTTGTTTTTTTGTTTGCCTTAAACTTGAACATATCCTCTCTATTTATAGGAAGGCAAACCGTGACTACCTAGAAGCAAACCGTGGTCATCAAGAAGTCTTCTAGATAGACACATGTCCAAGGCCAATCTTTCTTAGATTTATACTTATCTCAACATGTGCTCTCTTTTTTTCTTTTTTCTTTTTTTCTTTTAACTTTTGATTTAATTCTACTTTGGCCCAATTCCTAAAACAATTATATACCATTTTTTTAATATATAATCCCTAATTAAATTACACTTTATCACATATACTCTACTTATATATATATATATATATATATTTATGTGGTGTTTAATTAAACATTTGGTGTAATGGCCCCAAAACGCATGTCACAATTATTCGTAATTAATTATGCGCTAATATGAATTTAGTTGGAGACTATCTGTTTGATTTAGAAAAATATCTGTTGAGACTACAATTTCGGAACTGAAATTGGCGACCATAATGGGTTCGGAAAACGAAATTGAACACTTCTATGTGTTACCGGAAATTTTTAGAGCCATTTGGGACGTTTAATTGAAAACGAATTTTCGTTTGATTCGCTAAGCCATGTTTGGCTCAAGTTTTGGCACAATTAGACATATAATTAAAGATAAGGATGAGGACCTTTGTTTTGACTCAACACAAAAGAGAAGAAAATATCTGAGAAAGGGAGAGAGAGGAAATTCGTGAGAAAGGAAACCAAGAGGAGAAGAAGATAGAGAAAGGGGGAAATTAAGCTCAAACCCTCTCCATTTAATTAATCAAGGTAAGGATCTTCTTCTAAGTTCTTGAATAAGGTTGATTCATCCATGATCTCCTGGTTGGTAAGTAAATGGAATGAAAGGGAATTATGTTTAATTGAGCGGTTGTGTTGTATTTTAATCTAGGTTGCATATTTGAGCATACATGGCATATTATCATGAATTTATGTTTAGAATCATGTTTTCCTTGCATGATTTTCATATTTGAGGGAGAAACTCCATGGGTTAGAGCATGAAGCTTTTGGGTGCATGTTTATGGTTTTTCATCTTAATTCAAGGTTTGATCTTTTATATGACTCATGTGGGTTTTGTTTAAGAATTATGATGTTTAATTCAAGTTGTTTTTCAAGTGTTTGGGCCTTGAATTTCATGATTTTGAAGTTGATTTTGTCAAAAGAGAAACCCACGGTTTTGGCAGAAAATTCGGCTTGGACTTCATCCAGACTTTCGGCGGCACAGCCACCGCCGAGGCCAAACCTATTTTGGCTATCAGCTTGCACCGCTTATGGCCTTGGCCATCGCACGAAGCGCCCAGCCACCGCGACTGACTGGGCCACCGCATATACGGCCAAACAGTGTTTTCCCAATTCTGTTTTCTTGCTATTTTTCTGACTCTTGGGTCTTCATTTATCTGATTTTCACATATCATTTGCATCATTTAGTATCTCATAACATGAAATAAAATTAAGAAAGAATAGAATGGCATGAACTACTTGATTTAATGGCTATGTGTATTGAGGAATTGTGTTACGAATGTTGATATTTGTAGGTCAAACCTCGAAGACCGCACAACCGATTTTGGAAACCCACTGTGAGTAACATTTCTGTAAAGTTATGTTAATATGAACTATGTTCCAAACGTGTTACGTTAAATTATGATTTCTAAATGATATTGTTTTTCGTGAACGAATGTCCTATTTTGTGAATCTAGTATGGTATCTACGGATAGTCCCAAGTCATGGGGGACGACACATTTTTGCGGGTCCATGACATACACGAGATCTCGTTAGCCACTTCATTGTGGCGATATATGTTAATCGGTCGGAAAACGATATGTGTTATCCTGTGAGATGTACCATTATGTATGTTCTGATATGAGTGATTATGGATGATGGGTTTTACGTATATGTTATGTGGAATTCGTTCACTACCCCTTTACTTTAATGTTATTCACTGGGCTTTAACTCACTGTTTTTATATGTATTATAGGTGAGCGTTCTGGGAGTCAAGCCTAGGCGGAGTCTTGAACCGAGCCGCCGTTTTGGAAGTCTACCAAGTGTTTTGGATGCCTCCGAGTTGGGGCTAGGCCTGGAAGGCCGTTAGCAAGCTTTGTTTTGTGTTTGATATTTTGTTACATGTTATGTAATATAAGTGGGTAAATTAACATTTTTGGCATGTAAATATTTGTTCATATATATGCACAGCTCTTTGGACTTATAGTATTCTGTCTTTGCTTCCGCGAGCCCCGATTATTTATGTTTTGTACAGGAAGGCCTTTGGTAATCTTGGATTACTGGCCGGTTGCGATGCCAAACTTTTAGAGGTGGGTTTGGGTCGTGAAATTTGGGGTGTCACAAAGGCAGAGAGATCGAAGAGCGTTAGAATAGATGGTTGGAGCAAAGGATTAGACTAGAGGGTTAGAGAAGGAAATTTGGGATTTGAGGATTGGAGATCAGAGGTAGCGGCAGTGGTGGTGGTTCTAGAAATAGGGGGAGACAGAAGTGTTGGTAGTGATGAAGATGGTGTGAAAGAGTGATAAAGATTGTGTGAGTGAAAAAGTGATGAAGACAGTGAGAAACAAGGAAAGAAAAGAGAAAGAGTTTGGTATGTGGTTTTGAAATGAAGAAAAAGAGAAAGAGAGAGGTGACTTGAGGAGATGAAAACCAGAGAAAGGGGTTAGATTCCAAAAGATGAATATGAACCACTGGATTATGGTGCTCTTCTCGAACGATCCAATTTTATTAAAATAAAAATACATTAAATGACATTAAGTGTCATTAGAAAGATAAAACAAAAATTTAACATTTAAATTTTTAAAATTTTTTATATTTGTCTAGTCGGGTAGAATGTAAATATTTAATTTATTTTAGAAAAAGTTTGAAAAATGTCATAAAAGACAAAAAAATAAACAATAAACAATTATTAAAAAACTTATATCCAAACAACACTTACAAAACTGAAGGGAAAGTTAGTTGAGATTTGCCAAAATGAAATGTGACCATTAGAGCACCATTGTTATAATTTGACAATTTGCTACTATTCGTTGTCAAATTATAGCAATGACAATGCAATTATAGCATTTGCGAGATGCTCTTATTTATTTAGGTAAAATAATAAATATTGTTATTTTAGCATTATTAAAAATAAAAAAATCAAATACAAAATATTATTATCACGAACTATAAAAAATAAAAAATAAAAAACAAAAACAAAGACATGCATTTATAAAAGCACAAAAATTAAAAAAAAAATTAAAAAAAAAACTCTAATTTCGCTTTGCTGTTTAACCATTTAATTGTTTAACAAGTTTCTAAATTTCAAGTCAAGTTATGCATTTTAGAATCGTTTAAAGTAAAGTTGGATTAACATATTGACCATTTGTTGTTCATACAATGGCTGTTTTTTTTTTTTTCCTTCTAGATTTTCGGGGTCTTTCCAAGCTTGATTAGATATCCAATTAATATTTCCTCTTAACCGAAATAACCTAACAAAACAAGAAAAAAATAATTAAAAAAAGATGGAGAATTACGAAATCCATGTCTCTATATTATTTCGAGTTCACAATACCACCAAATTAAACATTAAAAAAAAAAAAAAAAAAAAAAATCCAAACATCAATCTAATAATTAACTTTTTTTCAAACTACATCTTGATTAAAATTGGAGAAAAGTCGAGGAGCCATCCCATGAACTACAACGACCCCATCATTGAAGATTTCCCAATCTTTGATCTCAACGAAATTGATGGATGCCGAAACTCCTGAACTGTTATTGTTACGTTCAAGTAGTTGCGTAACTATTAAGTGATGATGATTTTGGAATGTGGGAATAGGGGAATTGATTGGGAATTTTTTGAACGTGTGACGGTCCAATTTGAACAGTATAATCTGTAACAGCATCATTGCATTCGTTAAGTTGTATGGGGAAAAAATACTCCGATGCGAAGATGGTGATCATGCCGTTGTAATCAAATTTAGAACGAACGGTTGGGATGACCTTTTCTTGGACAATCCATGCTATCTGATCATTATAACCAGTTTTACATAGTGTTGCACCAACATCTCCTCCTGGGCTTTTACAGTAACCCCAAGGGTATATGAATAATAACAATTCAAAAAGCTCATCTTTGGGCGATTTGAGTAGTTTAAAGTATGATGAAGAAATAGATTGAAAAAGAATAATGAGGAGAAAAAAGAACATCAATGACTTCAAAGCCATGGGAGTGATTATAGGTGAGAAATAATTATGGGTTGCTTGGTTATATAGAAGTAACGAATAATTATAGGTGACCATGATGATCTCAAAGCTGTTTGAGAGTTGTTTCCAATTTTCATCTCCAAATGTCATCCATCAAAATAAAAAACAAACCAAACTAGAAGTGATCAAACCAAAATAGAGAACAACCTTCAACGACAGCAGAGCAAATGATCACATGCCCCAAACTATTAGACCATCACAATAGTAGTAGTAGAGCAAAGGCTCTTTTGTTTGGACAGTAAAAACTTAAGGTTGATTACTTCTATTTGTGTGTATCCTTATATCTACTCTTGAAATTTAACTTGAGAAGACATATTGCATATTGATGCTATGTTTGATCTATTGTTTGTTATGTTTCAACAAATAATTTATAATTAGATCAAAGACCAAAAACTTACAATACAAAACGTTACCTATAAACTTTTAACATACTTCCAATTGCAAGGTGGTGATTTCCCTCTTAATACCTAAAACAAGATAAAAGTCCAACTAGTGTCAACCAATGCTTGGCATTAAACTATAAGACTGCCTGTTCAAATCCATCTTCTTAGAAAATATAATGGCAAAGCATTTAAGTCTAGGCAAGCAATATATCAGTTTTACAGTTCCTATACTATGCAGTCGCTTAAACTCTTATGCATTAATTTGTGCTACTCAACCTTCTTTTAGTCACTGAAAGAATTCTTTTAGTCACTAAAAGAAGTTGAGTAACTTGTCTGACTAGGCAACCAAAAGGAAGTTTCAACATTTTAATACTAGTTCCAAAACTATTAAGATAAAGAGTGGCCCTTTTCCCCTAAGAACATGCAGCCTTTTCTTTCTTCATATTACTCAATCTCAAGTAATCTTCCTAGGTTACTAAACTCAACATTTTTAGCCATTCTAATCATTCCATCTATAAACAAACTTTAATCTTTGAAAATGAATGACACATAGGATTGAAGACAAATATTAGCTAAACTAGATCAGATGAAGATGTTGTTAGTAAGGATGAAGATCAATTTCATGAAGAAGCCTACAAATCCCATCACCACCAATTCAATCGCTGTATGGACAACCTTCGTGAATTTTGCAAAAAAATAATTAAAAAAATATAAAAAAAAATAACAACAAAAAACAAGTCAGATCAAATTAAACCATGTATTTTTTTAACAAACAAGTGTAGAGCAATAGCATCAAACTGAGGTTGCAAAACTTAGGAATTTCTAAGAACCAGCCTTAAGATTCTCAAAGGTTTAAAAAGACAAAGAAAAATGGACACTTGATAAACTATATACCATATTGATCTATAGATCAACAAACCTTTTTGAAATGAAAAATAAAAACCTTCATAAAATCTAAAACTGATCTATTTGTATGCATTAGTATGACCATGATACGGTTGTAGATAGCAGCAAGGTCTAAATTAAGATAACAAAGAATGCATAAAAAAACACTCGATTAGATCCATATGCTCATGTACTCATATTCACAACCACAACTATATATAATAAAAAGAAAAACTGCCGATCAAAAAAATAATAAAAAGAAAAACTAAAAACAAAACAAAATGTCAATATATATATTTTTTTCAATTATTAAGCCATCCTTTTGCATATTGTTCCTTGTCTCAAGCAAGTCAGAAAAACACTATGAGCAACTATTCAAATAGGATATGTGGCATACCAAAACAAAAGCCTTCTGATGAGTCCTCCAAAATGCCTACCGAATGCCAATAATTAACATAACCAATGACACAGAATGAATTATGCTAGTACGTACAAATTGGAAAATCAAACCCATAACAAAGGCCAAAAATGCTGTTCTAAACCTACCATTTAAAAATAACAAGAATAAATATGATGAAGATGAAGAAAAAGAAGAAGAAGAAGACAAGAAAAATTAATATTATTTAAACAAAACTCACATATATGATGGAATAAGGAAAACACTAGCATTCTAGGAGCACATATTGACTAGGAGCTTTATCTTATCACTAAGAAAAAAGGGGCATGAAACAGTAAATTCATTCTTGAGAAGTGGCATGGAACAGGGGTCAAGGTTCCAACTAGCTTATTTTGGCTCTTAAAGGATCCTCATCCAACTCAACAAATTTTGTGTCAAATTATAATCCAAAATCACTTTTCTTCAAATTTTTTTTTTTTTTTTTTTGGGATAACTCCATAGATAGCTCAATTTATTTCATTTGTTTATTTCTTTTCCCATCCAAACTGTATAGAAAAGAGATATCAAGAATAATGGGATAAGGAGAACTACATGTAGCATGTATAATTTTTATTTGAGATGAAAGCCATCAAATACATGAAAGTATTAACATGCTCAAAAATTTAATCAGATCAATTAATCCACAACATAGAAGCTAAATAAAAATCATTAATAACAATGAAACACAAAAGACATTAATCAAGTTAAAGAGAAGCTAAATCTTTTCACTTTTCTCTTCCTTTTTATACTTACATATAGAAGATAATCATATGTTTTCTAGGACGAAGTTAATCCACTCCACATGCATCGAGTATGGATTCCATGTAAATCGTCTTCCCATTGAACTACAAGAGGTCATTAAGAGCAAAAGACTAAATGAAAGGTAATTCATAAATAATTAGTAAACAACTATTAGAATTGATCTTACATTTGTTTTGGTTAGGATGCTTTGATCTCGAATAAGGTCTTTCATGTACCTCATTACACAAAATCCACATTCCACACGTGTCGGTTGTTGTGCGCACTACAGACAAATAATGTGATTTTTATTAGAAAACTACATATAACAATTATACTCAAGATGAATCATCATCATTACTTTAACAACTTTCCAAGTTGGCTTTATATTCATCCCTTTAGTTGTTCCATAAATCCGCAGACTACTTTATAAAGAGAACAAAGTGTTGGACAATCTTCATTGTATTTAAATAAATAAATTCTATTTGTGTACTAAACTACAAACAGAATACAAAAGAAAAATAGGAAAGGAGAAAGAATGTTTGATTACAAAAATCAAACTAGAAATAAAATTAAATAAATAAAAACAGATTTTATTTTGTTACAAAAACAAAAACAAAATCTGATATAAATAAATAAAACAGAAAATAAATTAACAACTTACTTGATTAATTTCTTGAACAATATTCTGATCAAGTCCAGTGTTTGACACTGTGTCCTTAAGACAGATTCGTTCTTTTCACAGTGCTTTCAGAATGTGGACGTCTATCTCCCAGGATAAAATGATCAACAACGAATAAATGCAGTACTACAATTTATTCGCACAACGAACATACTTAGTGTATACACTCTTTCTCACAGAAATTTAATACAGCAAAATACATAGATTATTTGTAAAGGAGAAATACGAAAATTGTGAATGAAAACATCAAATGAGGGCTAGTCTATTTATAAATGACTTGGTGGCTTTTCAATTTGAATCCAACAGGTAGCAAATCTGTTTTGAACAAATACAGTACCTGTTCGACATTGTTTGAACAGATTCAACCTGTTTGGTTTGAATTTTGAATAGATAATTGAATCTGTTGTACAGATTTGAATTTGTTTCAGACAAATAAAATATGTACAGAATTTGAAGGGGTGTAAACAAATTTGAATTCAAACAGATTTTATTTTATCAAAAATAAAATTAAATTCAAATGTTTTTTGCCCAAAAAGATTAGTATTGGGCTAGACAAGCCCAATCCAACCTCACACCATACACCCGCGCCCAAGCCCAGGCCAGGCGATTGGTGGCGACCGCGCACGCGGTGATTTTTGGGTCCAATGGATCTAGCCCATTTTGCCCATAACCTCCCTCTCTACAAAACTTGGGTGCCCCTTGAGGCCTACCCCAACTTCCAACTCCAAGCCTTATAAATCCATTCAAATTTTCCCACCAAATCAATGTAGGACAAGCTTTAAACCAAACTTTTAGGAATTTTCACCAAAAATTTCATTTCCATGGAGCTCACTTTGGCTTCAATTTCCCATTCACCCAATAATGGTTTTGAGCAACCAAATATACCACGTGAATCACAACGCGGCATAAAACGCATTACTACTTAGACCCGCCAACTTTGTCGCATGGGTCCACCTAAAAATTAGACCAAAGTTTAGGAAAAAAAAATCTGTTTTTCCAAAATTTTCCAAAACCATTTCTAATAATCCCCCACATGAATGAAATTTGATGACAACGGAAATGCAACAATATACAGAATTTTTCAAAAGAGTATAAATCAAAAATATCTTGCATCAAGATAGGTAGTTTTCGGTTTTGAACCTTCTCTAGTGATAACCTATCGGACTTACTAGCTAACTAATGGACGCGATGTCTTGAATTGTTCAGCCGTTTGTGTAAACCAAGACAATAGATTTCACACAAAATATCTTCTAACACATCGTGGTTCTCACTGTTGTGTTCATTTTTGGCCTTGAACGCTCCTGATTTTCATGAGTGCTTATAGAGAATTTAGTCTCTTCATTCTCACAGAACCGACCCTAGTTCGACACTCATATAGGTGATTTTTATTGTGAGTATCTCCTTATACTCGTCTTGATTTTTATGCCTAAATCAAGATATAAGTAATCATTAAAAGCTAAGTTTATCCTTAGACCCCTGCATACAACACATGTTATAGATATCACTCTCACCATAGGAATGGGTACGGAATTTTAATCCCTTGGTGATTTCTGGCGAGCCACACATAACTTAGTTGTCCCTTTAGTTGTCCCTTTGAACTTAGTTCTTGGGATTTCCAGTTATATAAGTAGCGTTACCATTATGATGACTCTTATGTAATAGGCTTTAATCCCATCCCCTTCGATGAACTATACACTTGCTTTTTTGTCAAACCTTTAGTTAACGGATCTGCAATATTCTCTTTAGATTTTATATAATCTATTGAGATTATTCTATTTGAAAGCAATTGCCTTAAAGTATTATGTCGACGACGAATATGTCGTGACTTATCATTATACATATGATTTTGTGCCCTGCCTATTACAGATTGACTATCACAATGAATGCAAATAGCTGGCACAGGTTTTGGCCACATTGGAATGTCTTCTAAGAAGTGACGAAGCCATTCTACTTCTTCTCGTGCTTTGTCTAAAGCAATGAACTCGGATTTCATTGTGGATCGTGCAATGTATGTTTGTTTCGTGGATTTCCAAGAAACAGCAGTGCCTCCTAAAGTAAAGACATATCCACTAGTGAATTTTGAATCTTTGGTATCCGATATCCAATTGGCATCACAATAACCTTTAAATACTGCTGGATATCGAGTAAAATTCAAACCATGATCACGGGTAAATCTTAGATATCTAAGAACCCGAATGATCGCTTTCCAATGGTCTTCTCTGGGGTTACTAGTGTACCTATTCAATTTACTAACTGTATAAGCTATGTCAGGACGAGTACAATTCATTAGGTACATTAGGCTTCCAATGATTTGGGAGTATTTTAACTGAGACACCGCATCACCATTATTTTTTGATAAATAAAAACTGATGTCTACAGGTGTTCAAGCTACATTTATATCATCCTTGATAAATTTACCAAGAATTTTCTCAATATAATGAGATTGAGATAATGCATACCCATCAGATGTTTTAGTAATTTTTATTCCTAATATAACATCTGCGACCCCTATATCTTTCATATCAAATATTCTATTCAGCATTTGCTTAGTTGATTTGATCATATTTTAACTGCTTCCAATGATAAGCATATCATCCACATAAAGACAAATTATAATGTATCCTTGGTCAGTGTTTTTAACATAGACGCACTTGTCACATTCGTTTATCTTAAATCCATTAGTAAGTATAGCATGATCAAATTTTTCATGCCATTGCTTAGGTGCTTGTTTTAATCCATAAAGAGATTTTACAAGCCGACAAACTTTTTTTTCTTGCCCCGGCACTACAAACCCTTTGAGTTGCTCCATATAGATCTTTTCATTTAGATCACCGTTTAAGAAAGCTGTCTTAACATCCATTTGATGTATTTCTAAATTATACAACGTTGCTATAGCAATAAGTATGCGGATGGATGTTATTCTTGTCATAGGAGAATATGTGTCAAAATAGTCCAGACCTTCCTTTTGTCTATAACCTTTTACTACAAGTCTTGCTTTATACTTGTCTATTGAACCATCTGCTTTCATTTTTCTCTTGAATATCTATTTATATCCAAGAGGTTTAGATCCGGGTGGAAGATCCACCAATTCCCAAGTATTATTTTGCATAATGGATTCAATTTCATTATTAATAGCCTATTTCCACAAAAGTGCTTCAGAACCTGTCATTACTTTTTTAAAGCTTTGAGGTTCATTTTCTAACAGGTATGTCAGAAAATCTGGATCAAAGGATTTCGATGTTCTTGCTCTCTTACTTCATCTTAGTTCATCATCAGTTAAATCCTGCTGGTTAAGACCATTACTAGTCTCTTGTATTTGATTGTCATTAGTCTCTTGACTTTGTATACAATCATAAGTTCTTTCTGTGAACTTAATTCCTGTCCTTTCTTGTAAGGAAAGACATGTTCAAAAAACACAGCATTCCTTGACTCTGTAATAGTGTTCACATTTACATCAGGTATTTCTGATTTATAAGTCAGAAACTGATATGCACTACTATTCTGAGCATAACCAATAAACACACAATCCATGTTTTTGGTCCAATCTTAGTCTTTTTAGGAACAGGAATTTCAACTTTTTCCAAACACCCCTACACTTTTAAGTACTTGTAGGAAGGTAGGCGACATTTCCACAATTCATAAGGAGTGTTGTTAGTCTTCTTGTGGGGTATTCTGTTAAGAACATAATTAGCCGACAATATTGCTTCCCCCCCACAAGTTCTGCGGTAAGCCTGAACTTAGTAACATGGCATTCATCATTTCTTTTAGGGTTCTATTCTTCCTTTCAGCAATTCCATTTTGCTGTGAAGAATAGGGTGCTGTAGTTTGGTGAATAATGCTATGTTGTGCACAAAATTCATTTAAAGGTACATCATATTCACCACCCCTATCACTTCTAACCATTTTAATGGTTTTACCAAGTTGATTTTCAACTTCAGTTTTGTAGAGTTTAAACATTTCTAAGGCTTCATCTTTACTTCTAAGTAAGTATACATAATAATATCTTGTGCAATTATCGATAAATGTTATGAAATACTTTTTGCTTCCTCTAGTTTAAATAAATTTAAGATCACATACATCTTTACTTTGGCGCATGGGTCACACCTAAAAATTAGACCAAAGTTTAGGAAAAAATCTATTTTTCTAGATTTTCTCAAAACCATTTCTAATACAAAAATTAGTACATAGTCATTAGAATAGCTCTATTGCAAAGAAATATACAAAAGCAATAAACCTACGTGTTTATTAGAATTTTCAAACTTGAGTCGATTCAACCATGACAAAATGAATCAAGATAGTACACTATCATCAACGATAGATCAATGACTACTAATATTGAACGAACCGCAAGTATGTGAGCTCAGCAAGTAATTATTTTTCAAACATATGAAATAAATAACACTAAGAAAATTGCCCAATATTATATGGACCAAATAGTAGTGGCTACTTTTTCTCCATGCCATATCCATTTACCAAAAAGGATCAAAGCAATTTAACAGGATCTGTATTTTGTATTTTATTACAACCCAAATAAATTAGTTATAAACAAATGAAAATAAAACAAACAAAACATTAATATCTAGATTGTATGCCTCCAAACACCATAATCTATCAAAGATTTATGTACCCACAAATTTTTTTAAAAAAAATGAAAATAACAGATCGATCACTCAAGAAAAGGATACATCTTTCAGTTGGGTTTGCATAAAATACAAATATATAAGAATTTTAGGCCAAAAAACACAACAAAACAATGATCAATATATTTGCTATGTAAGGAAAACATGATAAATCCCAAAACTAGACTAGCCACAAAGCCAACATCTGTTAAAAAAATAAATAAATATCACCAAGATCTATAACCTCAGTCCTCAGATCATCCAAACAAGAAATTCCCAACAAACACACACACACATATATATACACATTATATTTATGCAAGACATAAAACCAAAAGAATTGAATAACCTAGAAGTCAGCAAGATCAAATCCAGAAAATGCATATTAGGCTCAGCAATAGCCAATAGTGTCAAATTTCATAATTACATTAGTTCTAATTGACTGTAGGAATGTTAGATTCTAATTAGCAACTAAACTAAATGGCAACTACATGGGTTGAGATTGTATGCCGAAGAGATCACAACACATCAACCTTTTGTAGAGATGGACCATTGATGCAAGGTTCTTAGCCTTCAAAGTCACATGAGAAGGGAAGAAGAATAGAATAGAATGCAAATGAGACTCCATTTGCATTCTTTAAGCCTTTCAAACATATTGTATAATGGCTTTGCAAAAGTGATACAATTTTGTCAAGTATCTTATGTTTAGAGTAGCCCAAATCACTAAGAATATGGTGGAAAAACCTCAAGTCAAAATTTGCTAGCAAGATGAATCATTTTTTTCCCCCTTACCGCTCTCAACACAAAGCCACTAACACTCAAACTAAAATTTCGGAAGTATAAATTAAACATCAAGAACCACTGCATTATGTGCAAAGCCTAAGCTATGTTCTCGTGAATAAAAACTACCCTGAAAGCAATATATGCCAGTGTAGATAAGTCAAGCTTTCACTATTAACATTATTTTTCTATTCCAGAAGATGGCTCTTATATTTAATTAAGTAAACAAACAAATTCTAAATACATCTACATAATTCAAGAAAACATAGATGATAATAATAATTTTTAATACACGTTCATCATCCAAAAAACAAAGGAACAGTAGAAATCTAAGTCGGCTTTCTTACCTTAGGGAAAACAAAGAGAACGAAAAAAATAGAACATGACCACAAACATTGAGAGGGAGAGGGAGAGACATATAAAGAATGAGTAAAAGCGGGAGAGATGATTTATACCTCAATTTGTTTTTAGGAAGAGCTGAAGGATTTATACCTCAAATTGTATTCAGAATTTCTACAAAGTAGGCTTAAAACATGAGGCACACTAGCAACAAAATTCCCAAACCTAGGAATTGGGGCCAAAATACCCACTAATCATTAATGATGCCAATTTGGTATTAACAAAGCAAGACTAACAAAACAATCTGAAAACCCTACATACATTGATTGATTTTACAAATGGGTTGGTTTCAACAAAAAATGAAGACATGTTTACAGGGCGATTGTCGATAGAGGATTTCTTGACGGCGAGACGAGACCAAGCGACGACCTTGCCGGAGCTAAGGGGCTTAATTTGGATAGGTGTAACAGCGATGTCGATGAGCTGTACGGAGTTACAAAGCTCCTTCTTCCACTGAAACGCTCTCTTCAAAACAAGAAGACTATGAAAAAGAGGAGTAAGAAAAATCAAAGAGAAAAAATGAGACAGAGAGAGATAGACAGAGAGACAGACGCTTGAAAAAATGTACCTAGATAACGGTGGAGAGGTGATGCAGCACTTGGGCCCTTTTAAAACTTTTGGGAAGTGTATTTGAACCATGTATTATGTTTTGGGAATCTTCGGTGTTATTGTACCTTGGTTTTGGATGAGTGAAAATTGATTTAAACTTGTTGGGTTTGGTTGTTCGCACTTATTTTTGTCAAAACGTTCCTTGGAAACTTAGAAATTTTGCCTTGGGGTCGACACTATCCTTCCTAAGGGTCGACCCTTGCATGTTGTTATGTTTCTGGGAGTGTTGCTGGAATATAGGGTCGACACCAGCCTTGGTGGTGTCGACACATTCCTCTTATTGCTGTCCACAAGGGTAGACACCAATCTGGGGTGGTGTCAACCCTTGGCTGTCTGTGTGTTGGTTGCTGGGAGATAGGGTAGACACCAGTCTAGGGTGGTGTCGACACCAGCAGTGCAGTCAAGCCTTCCCAGATTTTTTTTAACTCTTTGGTGTCGACACCACTGTTGCAGGGGTCGACACCTGCGTGTTTTTTTTTTCAGATTTTTGGGCTGGTTTGGGCCCTACCTTTGGAAGGGTTTTGGGCCTATTATTTTGTTAACCTTGGGGCTACTTCTCTACAACTATAAATAGGTCCCAAACATAATTTCATTTCACTTTTCTCCTCTTCTCTCTCTCAAAACCGTGAGCTCTCCTCTCTCTCTCTCTCTAAACTCAAGCTTTTGGCACTAAGATTTCTAGATCTACTCATCTAGAGTGATTGCTCCACCATGGTCCTTTGAGAAAAAGTGTAGATCTCATCAAAAGCCTCCTTTTGGTCCAATTGGTTCGTTGTTTCGTCGCCATTGGCTTATGGGTCGTCATCTCTTGGCTTCAAAAGGTAGGGGTCCTAGTTCTCCTTCAATGCTTACATTGATAGATAGATTTGTGGTATTTTGGAATATATAAATGCAAAATCTATATTTTGGGCATATAGTGTAAATCATGAAATTTTGGGGTTAGGGTTTGAAATGTTGGGGTTGTATTATGGGGTTTAGATTATGGTTCTTAGATTATGAACCTAGGGTGTATAATAAACGGAAAGATTGGAACAAAAAGTAATGGGGTAAGAAATTTGGATTTTTCTTGAAATTTCTAGATTTTTCTTGAAACCCTAGGTTGATTTATGATGATAAACAATGAGTTTGCCCAAATTGAAAGTAGAATCATGAAATTGAGATATGGAATTGTATATATACAAGTTTAATTGAATTTTGGAAGTGTTTGAAAATCATGTTAAAAATTAGCGATTGAGCCTTATTTATGGATATTGTAAATTATGCTTTGATATGAAATGAAACTTGGGAAAAAGGATTAGTTAATGATATGAATAACATGAGCCTTGGAATGGAATGATGAAATGAAAATTTAGGAGTACACCTTGAATCATAAATAGTGGTGTTGAGTTAAGATATGTTGAATTGTGGTGATTATGTAGAATTGTATTGACTATGTTGATTTTGGTTTTTGTGATATAAAATGTAGAGTTTCCAAAATGGGCTTAATCTCAAAGTATTTTACAAAACTCCTAGTGGGTTGGCTTAGTTATTTTGAAACTCAAGTGGATGATTTAATGGGGTTCTTTATGGGGATGGGAAATGTTTGGTTTTTGGTGAAAACACTAGAACTCTAGAGATTTTTGAGGAACATGGAAATGTTCATAAAACTCCTTTCTTTCTTTGAATAGAAGATGAATGTGTGTAAATTTCCACAATGTGTTTTGCAAGATTGGTAATCTTTTAAATTTATTGAGTTTGAGAAATGGTTTTGAAAACTTCATGTGTAGTCCTTGGTGGGACCATGTTGCCTTGACTTGTGAAATGAGGAAGTTGATGGTATACGGTTGATTTTAGAAAGAATGTTATGAATCATGGAGATTTTTGCATTTGCATATCATATCATTTATCATTGTGCATCGTGGTTTTAAATCCAAGAGATTTGCATTCATGGCAAAAATGATTTGGATAAGGAATATGGAAATGTGAATGGGGTAAATACGTGGTAAGTCCGGATAGGGGGTGTAGTTGATTTTGTTAAGTTGGCCTTGAGTGTCCAGGGTGAAAGACGGCAGCGGATAGGTGTCGAGCCTTCCGGTTATTTGGTAGTGCTTGTTGAGCCTACTTGCAGACACCAGCCTAGGGATTACCAGTGTTGTATTTACCGCCCCTTTTAAAGTAATGATGGAAGTTTTGAAATTGATGAGATCATATGATGACATTGAGAACATGGTGATTTTGAAACAATGCATTGGAACAGATGTTTTTCCTTGTTGATTTATCTTGGCATAGCATTGCAGTTACATTTACTTTTGTGTTGAGGAAAAAGAATAACCATGTACATACTTTGTGAGAATACTCTACAGAACTTGGAAATTTATTTTAAAAGAATGGTTGGTTTTCAAAAATGGTTTTTGGGAGTTCACATCCCGCCGTAGTAAGCCGGCAAAAGGTGGATTGTGTTGAGCTATATGTTGAGAGGTAAGCTGAGTTGATGATGTTCTTTGTTGTTGCTTGTGATGAATTTGTGAAATTTCATATTGATGTATAATTTGGTTTAAAGAGGAAATGTGCATGGGCATTAATTGTAAATAATGGGGACTAAAAAAAGTAGATATGAGGATTATAGATTATGATGATAAACTTAACGAAGTAGTTGTGTTAAAAAAAGTAAATTGTGAGAGTTGTTCCTTAATTAAATAAAGGATTGGCTTGGAAGGGTTTATTAACATTGTGTTATCTTGAAATGAAACTTTGCGGGTGTAATTAACTGGGTGAATTGAGTATAGGAGAATTGTTGGCAAATCAAAAAGGAACTTGAACTTGAAGTTATGGGGTTTTAAGTTAAAAATGAAGAGTAACAGAGTAGAATGAAGGAAAAGATGAACATTAAAAATGGAAGTTAAATGAGAAATATTTTGGGAAATAGGTTATTAACCTTTAAATGATGTTGTTCTTAAATACGGTTGTTTCACAAGGATTTATGGTTTTTTCTAAAGTTAAGGGATGATTTTAATGGCTGAAGGTTTTTCTTACAAGTGTTTAAATTGTTTTTGAGAAAAAGATATCGTACTTATGATATTTTGAGATTATGAAATGTCACCCTACTATATGGTATCACCCAGCATGCATGATCATTTTTATCTGTGTGTTAGTTATTGATTTAGAACTGTGAGATTCCTACTGGGCATTAGTGCTCACCCCGTTGTTGTTGTATCTTTTTACAGGAAGAATGTTTGGATTATTTGATTGAAGATGTACGGCGTTCTTGAGTCATTTGTATACCTTCATGGTGTTTGTAAAAGAAGTGGATTTGTATTGTATTAATTTATTTGTAGTTTCGTGGCAGAAGCATTGGCATGTATTATTGTTATTGTATTCATTGAGAGAGAGAACATGTATTATCATATTTCTGTTACTCAAGTGTAATAGATATTCGTATATGTAGAAAAAAAAAATATGGACCTAAATTTATAGGCTTTGGTAATGTTTTTGTGTAATTAAAATTCAGGGCGTGACAGGTGAGGACGGCGAACGACAGCGTTGATGGTGAAAAGACGAGATGAGTGGCGAGATGAGTGGCGCGACTGAGAGGGTGGGATCGATTAGGTGCGTTTTTGTGAAATATTATAAGGGTTTGAATTTGTTTTTCCCTACAACAGTGTTGGTCTGTTATTTGGACTCTGTGCATTTAACACGTAAAACGACGTCATTTTTCAATCTGCCACTAAATTGCAATAGTCGCTAAAAGATTTTAGTCACCCTCCTAGTGTTTCACTTTCCCGCCTAAATTTTTGGCAACCAATATTTCAAATTAGTCGCTGAAAATCACTTTGCCTACTAATTTTTTTCCTAGTAGCCAAATGTGATTTTTTTGCGACCAAAATATTTTTGATCAACAAAAGTGGTCAGTAAATATGTTATTTCTTGTAGTGTATCACTACACCAATAATAATATGAGAATATAATAGTTTGACTCAAATTTTACATGTATCTATTATTTTATTTTAACAAATTTTCATTAATTTTTCTATACACTCCAAGAGAAACAAATATTTCGAAATTACTAATTTTAACCTTTGTAACTATATTTAAAATATAAAAACAAAATTATTTAATTTAAAATAATAAAAATCAAATTAAAGAGTTAAATGTGTTAAAATTTATGGTAATGCTATTTAACTAGTGATTCTAGACTATTATTCTTTTGAAGATTCCTCGAGTCTTGGCTTGTCCTTTTACAGTGAGAGTCCGGTTCACATGGTGGATTGGAACGAATGATATTGGAGCGTATGTGATTGGAACGTGTTGTTGGGCCTACGAAAATTATTAAGGTTTTATTTTAATAATTTGAATCGTTTAATATGTAGAATTTGTATTGATTGGATATCGATAGACCCTTAATTAGAACACATTTTTGCCAATGATAAATATGATTTTAAAAATAAATTATTAACATAATGCGTTCCTATCAAAGGATTACCGATATATGATCTACGTGATTTTTTACAAACATAAAGTACTTGACGAGTTCTACACATTGAACAGTTCAGATTACCGAAACAAGACCCGTAATAGATCCCACCCGTGGAGTATGGGTACTTCAAAAAACATGTAAATACTGTGCAGAGTATTTACAGTATGGTACCTCATATGGTACTTACGTATATGTCAGAATGCGAAACACATATCCAAATTTTTTCTTCTTAATTTTTGATGTATCTAGACATACCTAGTATATACTCAAGTCGTACCATACTTCAATTGAAACAATATTTTCTTCTACTATAAAGATAAAACTCGTTTCACTAGACTTTTTTTTTTTAATTTTTTGTTTTATACTTAACATGATTTTAAAATTAAATTATGATTTGTAAGTTATTTAATATATTGATATTCAATTTTGATTTATATATTTATTTTTGATATTAAATGTTAATTATAGGTTACACCTTAACAAATTAAACAATTTGATTAATTTTTATATTATTCTAAATTAAAAATAAATTTTTTTTTACAAACATACCAAATCGTATCCGTACTCTATTTTTTTAATTTTATCACATCGATATATCATATGGTACCAGTACCAATACCAATACACATGCCTATATCCATACTTCATAAAACCTCACCAACCCAACAATACGCTCCAAACTTCTCCCTTATAATAACCAGTTGAGTTTTCTCAGCAATTGTTGAAGAAGTTTTACAGAAACTCCCTTCACTCCCCTGTCACCATTACCAAACACACCATTTCCCAAATCCCTCTTTTAAAAACACTTCCCCCAACTTCTTCGTCATCACCCAACAACACACAAAACACATCCCCAGATACTCTCTCTCTCTCTCTCTCTCTCTCTCTCTCTATATATATATATATATATAATGGAAAAACATCAAAACCCAGTGATGGCACCATCATCTCCAACACCAACGACCTTCGTCCAAGCAGACACCACCACTTTCAGAGAACTGGTCCAGAAGTTAACCGGCGCAACCGGTGACACAGCGGACAAACTCCCGGTAACATTCCCCACAAGGCTTTCCTCCAGACCCTACAACCCAATCGACGCCACCGGCATTCGCCGGTCACCCTTCAAGCTCCAGGAGAGGAGGCACACCATGAGGAAGCTCGAGATCAAGCTCGGACTCACCTCTCTCCGCAACTCGTCCTCGCCGACGATTCAGAGCCCAGTCACTCCCCTCGGCTGTGACGCCGTGTTCTCCGCCGTCGCCGGCGGCGGAGGAGTCGATTCGCCGTCTTCGCCGGAGGAGAGAGCGATTGCGGAGAAGGGGTTTTACTTGCACCCGTCTCCGTTGAGTACTCCGAGGAAATCGGAGCCGCCGGAGCTGTTGACTTTGTTCCCGCTGACTTCTCCTAGACAGAGCAGCAACAGCATCAATCTCGGGATTCGTGAAAATTAATTGTACTTTTAAAAAAAATTAATTTTTATAGTTCGAATGCTTTGTTTCAGGATTGGGGTTGTAGATTTTTGCTTTTGTTATTTCGAGTGTCTGATATTTTTGCTGCTTGATTGGTAGGAGAGAGAAGATAATTAATTAATTGATGCTATGATTTTTGGAATTTTTTTTATAAGATATGGATATATAATATTTTTATAATAGTTGGGTCTCTCAATATTTTTATAGAAAAAATTTGCTTTAGAGAAATTTGTGTCTGACTCAGAGAAATTTCGGTCCAACTCAAAGAAATTTTGGCTCAACACAGATAAATTTTGAAATTTTTTTGATATAATCACAGAGAAATTTCATTAAAGGATCTTAATTAATAAAAAAAAAATCTTAAATCTCTCATACTATACAAAATTAGAGAGGAATGTTTTACTAATTCCTTCATATTTTTTAAGCTCAAAATTTAGAACAAATATTGAGTATAATGCAACAGTGATATCGACTAATAAAAAATATATATCCTTTTTTTTTCTTAAATTATTGTAAATTGAAAAAAAAATTATTAATTAATGACACGGTCACTTAATGTAACTGTTACATTAATCTGTTATATTAATTGAGCCCAAATTTAAAAATTAGCAATAAAATAGGTTTAAATGTAATTTATTTACATACTAATTTAATATCAAATAAAATTTTAACCAATCCAACATAAGTCAAACTTTGTCTTAAAAAAAATTATACTTTGCATTTTTTATTTTACATCAAATTCTATTTTATCTTGTTTTTGAATTATAACCGTTAATATTTTACACTTTCAATCAAGTAGTAAGTGACCCTTTCATTAGTTTGTTATTTAATTGCCTAACAAAAATTGTCATGTGATTATCATGAATTATTTTTTAAAGAAAAATGCAAGTTTTTTCTTTTTTTTTTTAATTTTATTAATAATTTATCATAGTTTATATATATATGTTGGAATTGTATTTTCTAAACCTATCAAGAAAGAGGTGGTGGATGGTAGTGAATTTTTAAAAATACAATAAAGGAAAAATATCATGAAAAATATTGAATAAGTAGAAAAAGAGAGAAAATATACAATTTTATCATAAAAATGTCATTTGACAAATTTTGTTAAAATATTTAATATTAAACTAATTGAAGAACCACATTACAACTTGATTAAAACTGTAAAGAGTTGATCGTTACAGTTAAAAAATAAAATAATATTATATAATATAAAATGAAGCATTGCGAAATATTCACTCTGTTTGTTTTCAATTTTAGAATTCACTCTTTAAAAAATTATACTTTTTTATTTTTCGTATTTTTTTATTTTTACTGAATTTTTAAAATATTTTAAGCAATTTTTTTTTTAATTTTTAGACACACCTAACATAAATACACTTAAAATATATAATTTCTAAAAAAAAAAATCTTTAAAAAATTCATTAAATATAAAAAATACAAAAAAAAAAAAATGAAAATTCAGTATATTTTTTTATATTTTTGTGTATTCATTAATTTTTTAAAATATTTTTTCACAAATATTTTACTTTTTAGATATTTCTAAATAAGGTGCATCTAAAAAAATTTTAAAAAAATATTTAAAATTTTAAAAATATTTACTAAAAATAAAAAATAAGAAAAATAAAAAATTAAATTAAAAAAATTAATACTAAACACACTAATTATTTATTTATTTGTTTATTTTAATAATCACATAACTAGTATGGCGGGCTTGAGCAAGTAACCACTGAGCAGCTTAGCGTGTGGAAATCTGGAAGAGGGGATCTCGTCAATTTCCGAATACAACATGCGATTTTTCTCAATCCAGTGGGGGCCACACGGTTTTTCAAGGAAATTGTCTTTCTTTTGTAGTATTTATTTACACTATAGTCATGAATCATACCTAATTGACTTACCTACCAGACATTAACAAGAATTCCAACTCATGATGATCAAGTCCTAACATAATAATTATATTATTGTCCCAAATCAAACAAATTATAATAATAATTATAAAACCCAAAACAGTCCACTACCTAAACCAAAAGAAAATAAAAAATAAAAAATTGTAAGAAAATTGTTGCAATAGGAATGACATTTTCATTAACAAACATTTTTTTTTTTTCGTTTTTTAGGTACATTAGAGGTAGCAATTTAAAAAAAAAAAAAAAAAAGGTCTCGTCTGTATGATAAATTCAAACTTATGTCTTAGAGATCTCAAAAAAATTATCAAAAAATTTATAATTTTTTTTTTTAGGATCTCTAGTATTTTTTAATCTAGAAATATTGAATTTGTGATTTTAAGGATTGGATGTGGATTGGATATGGTGTTTCAACAACCAACATATCAATCTGTTTTCTAGGCAAATTTCAAAGATGCTGGTATGAAATTTCTATAGAATTAATTGATGTAAAATGTCATGAGACCACACCACACAATGAGAATGAAGTTATGGTCCAAATGATTGCGAAGGTCTCATTCTTATCCTCCAAAATTCTTATTTTGACTCTAACGCTGAACTTGTTCCGTGGGCTGTTCTCTTTTTCTTTCTTTCTTTCTTTCTTTGATTTTAATGCTTACGTATCTCATTTTCCTTCTACTTTCCTAATCATATGATTTCTCTTTCTTTTCTTTGTTTTGGCCTTACCTTTTTCTCATCTCTCTCTCAATGCCAATGAATTCATCATAAACTTGTCAACTATTACCGCGCATGGCCTCACGCTACATGTTTAAGATAAAATGAAGCAATTTGTCTCCCAACTGAGTCCGTATAGCTCATCACGATTCGAATCTATTTTAATAATTTAATTCATTTATTTTATAAGCTTTTATATGTATATTATTTACAAAAAATGAAATTAATTTACTAATCATAGTCATGTTATTACATCATATATATATATATATATTAAAAAATGAATAGTCTACTTTCAAATTCATGTTTACATTATGTTAAAAGTATCTATTTCAAAATTAATTGACAATGAGTGGGGATATCCTTACATTATATTAACTAAGTTTGAGTGGCTTAAATTAATAATGTGGGATTATGTCTAACGCATCGTTTTTTAACAGAAAAGAAGATAAAACTCAATCAGTGAGAAGTAAAAGAATTTAAATTATTAAAAAAAAAATGTAAAGACATGAGGTGCAAGTAAGTCATAAGGGATCATGAAAAAAAATCATAAATGTACGGGGAAGAAATAAACCTTCTCGTATAATTCTGTTGATCAAGTCTGCGCTCCTTCGTACGTCGTCGTTTTATCACCTGAAAACACAAATGTGGGCTAGCTGGCGGGTGTGTGCCGGAAACCTCTCCGATGCCTAAGTCAGCAAACTAGACAAATAGACAAAAGCTCTGTGTATTCGGGAATCAAAGTTGCATTACCTCTTCATAGGTGATATTTGTGAGCTTTTATAGGTTTCGCGTGGCACAATCCTAGTAGGACTTTTACTCCTCCATGCAGAGTCCTCCTAGGATTCATACTCCTAAAGGATAATGCTTATCCTTCAACACCCCCCTCACTGCTTAAACTAAGTGAGATGGTTTTACTATGGCCGGACTACCATATGACCGAAATAACATTGTCATGCTAAGCTAACTAACGTGACCGATCTAACTGTTAGTTCGGCTCTCCCTTGCTTTTCTCCTACCTCGGCTTCACATGCCAAGACTGAGCTATTCATAGAAGAGTCTAAGCCGAACTAACCTAACACCAAGTCCTGAAGAGGACTCAGTATACCTTGGTTCCATACGCCATGACCGAACTAAATTCGGCGACCGATCTGTCCGTTGTACTCTTCCGAACCGGGCTAGCACTAATGCCTTCTGGAACCGGACTAACTTCCAAGCTTCCCTCAGACCGGACTAATTTCTGAGCTCAAGACCGGACTAACTTTAAGCCCCTTCAAGACCGGAGTAACCCATGGCCTTTTTACTCAGCCCTCCGTACTAAGGCCCATAACGGCCCAGCTCGGCCTAATTTTCATATAAATTACCCTCTCAATTGCCCCTTAATTTCACCTGCGTAGCATGATAGGGATTATCTGTCTATAAACCGGGCCAAAGTTTTAACCTTTCCAGCCGAGCTAAAAAAACCCTTTAGCCTTTCCAGCCGAGCTAAAATTCTAAAGCCTTTCTAGCCGAGCTATCCTTATCCGGTCAAAACGTCTCTTCAGTGATAGAAACTGAATCGCTTCCCATTCTAGTGACACGTGGCAGGCTCTAATTGGTCCTTCACAGCTGTCACGCCGTCTTCGTATTTCGCGAGATTTGAACAGTCCCGTCTTTTTCGTCTTTTACACAAAACAAACTTCTCATTTTTTAATCCACCACTATATCTTTTCATTTCCTCTTCCCTCTACGTTTCTGTGCTTCTTGTGTTCTTCAATCTTGCAACAGTGAAACTCTTGCCTCCTAGTGTTGTTTACATCTTTCCGTGCTTCTTAACCTGGTAAGCTACTCTGATTTCTTTTGTTTTTCTTGTTGCCGCATCTTGTCTAAACCATAGCATACTGTTCATGTGTTTTTGCTTTTTCTGCCTTGCGTTTTCTGGGAAATACTTCATAAGAACCCCATGAACTTCATGAAGCAGTCTATAGAACACTGTGTTTGATCCAAAATTACAATATAACCGAACTAAAAAGTAGTTTGTGCTATGTGTAAGTCTAGCCAGGCTATTCAACCGAAGTAACACTCGTACCAATAGTTTCAACAAGTCAAACCATTTTTTTGTTTTATCTTAGCTGAGCTAAACGAACCGAACTAAGGCTGAACTTAGTGTACTTCGGAAACCTTAATTTCGACCGAGCTAAGTCCTTGGAGCTAAACCAGCTTTCTTAGTTTTTAGACCGAACTCAGAAAGCTGCCTCTAGAAGCTCAACCGGTCTAACAGAACATTTTCTTTAACCGAGATAACGAATCGCTCGCCAAGACCGAGCTAACAAACCCATTGTTCAACCCGAGCTACCAAGTGCCTTGTTGAAACCGAGATAGAACTTGTAACATCCCACATAGCCGAAGTAGGACTTCTCATTTTCTTGCTTTTCACTTTGTAGCACAGTCCGACGATCTGTGCTTAACACCTTTGTTTTCCACTTTGCAGACTTAGGTTGCCCAGGCACTCCTCTGAGCGTTCTACCGAACTACTGAGCACAAATTTCCCACCAATCTAATTTATTTGTAACTTATAAAATAAATGGGGAAATGATTCTTAGTGAACACACACGGTGGTCTAGAATTCATAAAGATTACAATATACCTGACGACGTTCATCTGACTTTAGCTGAACAAGATACCACTCCTTGGGGAAATGAGGGCTTTGTACCTTTTACCCTCCTATCCATAGTAGAAACCGGTCTAAGATTCCCGGTTCAACCCTTGCTTTGCAAATTCCTTAAGCAAACCAGAATATGCCCAATCCAACTTTCCACAAACTCTTACCAAATAATAAATGGAATAGCCGAACTAAACCGCCGAGCTGGCATTAACCTCGGCCTAGCCGAGATCTTCCACCAGTACTCCATTGGCTTCAAAGATGACGGCTGGGTCTACTACCTAAGGATACGCCGTTCCAGAGAAAAAATAATAAAAGATACGCCGGATAAAGACTTAAATGATGACGATTTTTTCTGGGTATCTGGGAATTTTGAAGACCACCAAGCCCAGATCCCAGGCCGAAGTATAAATTGGAATAAAGGAATCCCTGGTATACTTTACTTCGGTCACTTTTCAAGCTTCTCTTTTATTTCTATTACCTGCTCCTGAACCGAACTAACAGTTGTTTTCATTATACAGATTCAGCCCATCTTCAATCCTTGTATAGTTACCCCAACTTGAACACACTCCGCGCTGCACTACGTTTTCTAGAAAGAAGTTGGGCCAAACTTCTTAACTTTGAGCCGACATACCGATACAACGGTCGCCGAAAAGTCAGAGTGACCGATTTTTTATTGGAGGACTCCCCCGAACCAGACCCAACCTTGCCCCAAATTAACCTAGTCCCTCTTACAGCCGAACAAGAGATGGCCAAGAGAAACAGAGTCAGGGCCCTTTTGATCGAAATCAACTGACCCGAAGTACCGTCACCAAGCCAAACGCAAGAGACCGTCGTGGCCCTTCCTTTTCAACAGCTTTCTTAATCCCGCCCATCCAAGCGCGCCCGGACTACCCCAATAAGCGGCGTCTAGCGGATGAAAGCGAAACCACCCTTCCACCGAGCCACCCAGAGTCCTGGCGGAGCCTTCTGACCGAGCTACCTCCAGGTGGGCACCCAAGCTCACCTTTCAGAACCGAGATATCCAGGACACCGATTCGGTGGTTACTGAGAAGGATCATTTGATGGAATTCAACCTTGCCAAGAGTGTTTGCCTTCCAGCAGACATGGAACACCACCAGCACCTGACCGAACTAAGGGCCATCTGATCGGCCACCAAATCCATGATCCTGGTAAGATGCCCCTCTTGTCTCTCAAATTTTACAAACTTTCAGTTCGGTTTTGTCATTGATTTCTTTCCATTCGTTTCAGTCTCTTCAAAAGAGCCAAATTGCCCATCAAAAGGTGTTGGAGCTCAGGAAAACAGCAAGGCAGGCCATGGCAGAAGCCGAAGCCAAGACTGTCGAACTAAAACAATCCCAACAGAGGACAGCTGAGCTGGAGGCCGAGGTAACTCGTCTAACCGGACTAGTTACCTTGGCTAACGATGATAAACAGAGAGCTCTGACCGTAATGAAAGATAAATATTTGCGGGAGCTGGTAAAACTTGAAGGCGTGAAGAACGCCGAAATAGGAGAAATGAAAAAAGCGAAGACGCCGAAATTTGAAGGTTTCAAGGAAGTCGAAGCAGCTTACATCCAACAATGCGAGGCAGCAAAGGACTTATTTTTCAAGTCTTGGTGGAGAAGTCTTTGTAAACTGACTCGGTGTGGGCAAACCGGGTCTACAATGCTCTCGAGATTTCATTTCGACCTCACTAGCGGAATTATCTTTATACGTCTAACAATAATTTTTGCAGGGTTCAAATGATGAAGATGAAGAAAATGAGCCAACTGATACTCCGGTAGTCAATGAGCAAGGCAACGATCAATCAGCTCGGTTGGAGCCAACAGTTGAAGACCTAACTGTCGAGCCGCCCGACCGTCTTTGCCGATTGATCCGAGCTTGCAACCGAGACTGATCTTCCATCTGCAACCGGTGTTCAAGTTGACATTGAAGCCAATGTTGAAGACCTTTTTAATTGATTTTGTAATTTTCTTTTTCTTTTTTCTTTTTGCTCGTGTACCCGGGCTGTGGCCCCTCCTTTGTACTTGTTTTGAACTTTGATCAATGAAAATTATCTTTTCAGCTCAACACTTATTTCGGCTCAACACTTATTTCGGTTTTGATCTGTGTACTTGTACTTGTAATGAGTTTTTCAATGAATTCTTTTGCTCCAACTGTGATCTCGGTTTGTATTCCTGTTAGTGCTTGCTTTCTAACTGCAATTTGAAATATTTTTCGGCCGAGACACCGTATTCTGGTTCTAGCTGGTCAATCTGACTAAGCTTACTTAGCCAACCACTCTTTAGCCGATATAATTACTTCGGCTGAAGAGTACAAAGAGTTGGTTTAATCCAGCCAACCACTCTTCAGCCCATACCCTTACTTCGGCTGAAGAGTAATAAGAGTTGGTTTAATCCAGCCAACCACCCTTAAGCCATACCCTTACTTCGGCTGAAGAGTAACAAAAGTTGGTTTGATCCAGCCAACCACTCTTCAGCCGATATACGTACTTCGGCTGAAAAGTACAAAGAGTTGGTTTAATCCAGCCAACCACTCTTTAGCCCATATCCTTACTTCGGCTGAAGAGTAATAAGAGTTGGTTTAATCCAGTCAACCACTCTTCAGCCATACCCTTACTTCGGCTGAAGAGTAACAAAAATTGGTTTTTCCAGCCAACTTAGAATAAAGTGTTTGGTTTATTCCGACCAAACGTCCTGCAGCCTAGATCTTTATCCTGGGCTTAAGAGGGGTGTTAGTTTAATCCAGCCAACCTCTAAGTTGGTTTTTCCAGCCAACTTAGAATAAAGTGTTTGGTTTATTCCGACCAAACGTCCTGCAGCCTGGATTCTTTTCCTGGGCTTAGGAGGGGTGTTGGTTTAATCCAGCCAACTTCTAAGTTGGTTTTTCTAGCCAACCTTGAATAAAATGTTCTTTCTGCCCCTAACTCACTAATTTACTAAAACAAACTTTTACAAAGGAAAACGTCTATTCTGAAAAGAAAACTACTTGTTTTATTGAGAAAGGAAAAAATTACACATGTTTAAAAAGAAAAAGGCTAAAAATAAAATAATTTGAGATTGGCAGTATTCTATGGCCTGGGAAGTGCCTTGCCGTCCTTATCTTCTAAGTGGTATGCCTCTTTGCCTGCTAATCCAACCACTTTGTAAGGTCCTTCCTAATTGGGCCCTAGCTTGCCGTCTCTTGGTACCAAGGTATTTCCCATTACTTTACGCAGTACCCAATCTTCGATCTTGAATTGCCTTGGATGAACTGTCTTGTTGTATTTCCTGGATAGCTCTTGTTGATATGAGGCAATGTGAACCAGTGCTCTTTCTCTTCTTTCTTCTGCAAGGTCGAGCTCTAATGTTATGGCTTCGCCATTCAAGTTCGGATCAAAATTCTTGCTTCGAATTGTGAGGAGGCCAACTTCCAGTGGGATTACTGCCTCCATACCATAGGCTAATGAGAATGGTGTTTCTCCTGTTGATCGCCGAGGTGTGGTGTGGTAAGCCCATAAAACATGAGGGAGCTCTTCTGCCCACTTGCCTTTTGCTTTCTCTAACTTTTTCTTTAATCCATCCAAAACTACTTTGTTTGATGCTTCTGCCTGTCCATTTGCTTGGGGATATGCCAGTGTAGAATTGTAGAACTCTATCTTGTATTCTTCACAAAAGCCTCTGAAGATTCTGCCGTCGAACTGAGTGCCGTTGTTCGATATTAGTGCCTTTGGTATGCCAAATCGAGTGATGATATTCTGCCAGACAAACTTTTTCACATCTTTTTCCTCGATTGATGCCAAGGCTTTTGCTTCCACCTACTTTGTGAAGTAGTCGGTTGCTGCAAGGAAGAACTTTCTATTCCCTAGTGTTGTTGGAAGTGGTCCTACTATGTCCAATCCCCATATTGCGAAGAGCCATGGGCTAGTTAGAGGTAGAAGTTCTCTGGCAGGTTGGTGTATTTGGTGTACGAACTTCTGACACTTCTCGCACTTTTTGACATACTTTTTTGAATCCGCTTGCATGTATGGCCACCAATATCCTTGCAAAATTGCTCTGTATGCTAGTGATCTTCCTCCTTGATGGCTTCCGCATACGCCCTCGTGTATCTCGAATAAGAATGCTTCCAATTTGCTGGGATGAACACACTTTAGGTAGGGTCCTGAGAACGACTTTTTGTACAATGCTAGGGATGGGGAGAGTCAAAATCACTGCGACTTCGATCTTATTCTGTTGGCCTCTTTCTTTTCTTCTGGTAAGATGTCGTCTTTTAAGAACAGGATGATGGGATCCATCCAAGAGGGGCCTAGCTCTGCGCAACATACCTCTTCTGCTTCAAGGTCTTCAATGCTTGGTCTAGGTAGGTAGTCGATCAGCAATGGATGGGGGATGGAAGTATCTTTCATTGAGGTGAAGCCTGCTAGCTCGTCCGCTCTGCTGTTTTCCTCCCTGCCGATTTGTTCTATCTTGACTACTTCAAATTTCTTGATCTCTGTTCTGACCAACTCTTGGTATTTGACCATCCTGTCATCCTTTGCTTCGTAGTCGCCAGATATTTGGTTTACCACCAGCTGTGAGTCGCTGTAAACCATTAGCTCGGTGGCCTTCATGTAGAATGCCGATTTGAGTCCTGCAAGAAGCGCTTCATACTCCGCTTCGTTGTTTGATGCTAGGAAGCCAAGGTTGATTGCTTGCTCCACTACTAGGCCGTTTGGAGAGATGAGGACTACGCCAAGCCCTGCTCCATGTCGGTTGGATGCTCCATCCATGAAGAGCTTCCACATCTCTCCAACGAACAACTTCCAGCAAGTGGAGGGATCAGATGATGTCTTGGGATCTTCCATGTTGCTGGTGTTTTCTTCAAGGTCCATGCTTGCTGTCTGCCCCTCGCTATCTGCCCCTCGCTATCTGATCGTACCAAGTCTTTATTTGTTGGTGAGTCTAGACTTGGTGTAGTATGGTTTGCTTCTTCATTCCTTGCTTTGCCTTGGTCTGCCTTGGGGTCTGACTGAATATCCTACACCAGGGGTTGTGCTATTCTGGCGTCAACTTCCATCCCTAGTTCAGTTGTTTCAGTCAGGTCGACCAGGCAGATATGATGACTTCCTGGTGTGAATTCTGCGACAAAATTTGCCAAAGCTTGAGCCCTTATTGCGGTCCTGGGTTGGAACTTGATGTCATATTGTCCCAACTCTACTGCCCACTTTAAGATTCGCCTAGAAAAGTTCGTCCTTTCAAACAAAGCTTTTAATGGGAAAGCTGTGAGGACGACTATGGTGTGGGCGTGAAAGTAGTGCGACAACTTCCTTGAGGCCATCATCAAGGCTAATGCTAGTCTCTCCAATGGCAAGTACCTTGTTTCGGTGCCCAGTAATGTTTTGCTGACATAAAAGATGAGCAGATGTTGGATTCCTTCCGCACGGACCAATATTGCGCTAATTGCGTATTGAGAGACTGCCAGGTACAGGAAGAGTTCTTCTCCAAGTACTGGGGTGACAAGTAGTGATGGGGAAGACATGTATTCTTTTAAGCTTTCCAGAGCACGGTCGCATTCTTCGTCCCACTCAAATTTGGCCTTTAAAGCATGAAAAAATGGTCGCATCATGCGACAATCGGCTTATGAACCGATTGAGCCTTATTGCCATGCCGATAGTCTTTGCACTTCTTTTACTAAGTTTGGCCTTTCCAAATCCTGAATTGCTTTAATCTGGGAGGGGTCTGCTTCGATACCCCGGTTGGTCACTAGGAAACCTAAGAATTTGCCAGATCCTACTTTGAACGCACATTTGGATGCATTGAGGCGCAATTTGTGCTTCTTCAGGATCTCAAACATCTCACTTAGGTCCTTGAGATAGTCGTTCTCATCCTTGCTTTTGACCACCATGTCGTCGATGTAAGCCTCCATTATTCTGCCTAACAATGGTTCAAATATCTTGGTGACCATCCGTTGGAATGTCGCCCCAGCATTTTTTAGGCCAAAAGGCATGACCTTGTAGCAATACAGTCCTCTTGGAATTGTAAAGGATGTGACTTCCTGATCTGGTTCATGTATGGCGATTTGGTGGTAGCCTCTGTATGCATCCAGAAAGCTAAGTCGGTTGTGCCTCGCCATGAGGTCTACTAGTTGATCTATCCGTGGTAGAGGAAAGCTATCTTTTGGACATGCCTTATTGACTGTTTTGTAGTCGACGCAGACACGCCACTTACTGTTCTTTTTTGGCACTACGACTGTGTTGGAGATCCATCTTGGGTAGTGTACTTCTCTGATTGCTCCTGCCTCCAGCAGGTTTCCTACTTTTTCCGCCACAATCTCGACACGATGGAGTGCCGATCTACATGTGCGCTGAATGATTGGTCTGGCGGATGGGTGGACATTGAGTAGGTGACAGATGAAGTTGGGATTAATGCCTGGCATGTCGTATGGTGTCCAGGCGAACACTTCGATGTTAGAGGTCAAAAATTCCAAGACCTCTAATCTCTCGATCTTTGGACAACGAACCGAGCAAAAAGAACTTATCCGGGTTCTTTTCATCTATTCTTACCTCTACCAAGTCTTCCATCGCTTTCTGATTAGTTGTTTTGCCGACATCTGCGAACAGTTCATTGCTCTCAGGTTCTTCCACCGAATGAACGTATCCTTTGGCAGCGCGGCTGCCATTTACAGTGACAAAGCATTGCTTGGACATAATCTGATCTCCATAAACCTCTTCAATTACACCGGTGTCGTTGGGGAACCGCATTACTTGGTGGTAGGATGACGCCACCGATCGCATGGCATACAGCCATGTTCTACCCAAGATGATGTTATAAGTGGAGGGGACTTTCAATACCCAGAACTCCACTTGTTTCGTCACGCTTCCCGCTTTGACTGGGAGGATTATTTTGCCGACGACCCATTCTGGCATGGAGTTGAATTCGATCAGGGGAGATACGGCAGGTGCCAAGTATTTATCTTGTAACTTCAACTATTTAAATGTTTCGTAGTACATTATTTCACATGAACTACCCTGGTCAATCAAAATTCGTTTTATGTCAAAATCCTTGACTCAAAGAGTGACGACCAGGGCATCATTGTGAGGGCAATATATCCTTGCCAAGTCTTTATCCGAGAAAGACATGACGTTCGTGGCCTCTGTCTTTCCCTTCTTGATGGCAGGTTGGGCACTCAGTACCTCTCTTAAATGCTCAGCCTTTTTGATTGATCCTCTGAGCTCGCATACACGCTCAGGTTCGAAAACTCCATGTATCACATTGATAATGCCTTGAGGTGGGGCGTCAATTGGCATTCCGTTGGGGTTATTATGGTCCTGGGGGGCTGGTTGCACCCCTCCTTCAATGTATTTATCCAGGTGACCCGCTGCCATTAACTCCTCCAGGTGCTGTCTCAAGGGTGTGCAATTTTCAGTGCGGTGCCCCTTTTCTTTGTGGAAGGTGCACCGTGATCTTTCGTCATAGTCCTTCTGAGCTTCCCTTAGCTTGGCTGGCCATCTGACGAAAGGCTCATCCCTTATTTCACTTAGAATTCGTTAGATCAGTTTTTTGAAGACCGTGGTTATGGCAGTGTGGACTCTCAACCATCTTTTATCCTGATCCTCGCCCGTTGTCTCGTCTGCCACGTTCGTTTCTGCTAGGACGATCTACCGTGTTGAACTTTGCTGAGGCCTTTTTCTCTAGTACTACGGTCGTGCAAGATTTCGATTTGGCACGTGCGCCGTCCTTCTCTACCTTGATGTGCTGATGCACTCTTTCCATCAAGGCTTCCATGGTGAAGGGTGGTGTCATGATGATTGAGTCCCTTAGTCTGTTCCCGACTGGAAGGCCTCTTTTGTATTGGGCAATGGCTAGATTGGTGGGGTAATCCCTAATCTGGTTGAAGGTCTCCCAGTAGCGGCTATTGTAGGATCTTAAAGTCTCCTTGTTGCCCATGTCGATGGAGAGTAATTGGTCGATCTCCACCGGGGTTTTAGTGTTCGTTCGGAACCTTGTTACAAATGCTTCCGCCAATTGCGTCCAGGAGGCTATGCTGTTTTCTGGAAGTTTTTCGAACCAAGTCAAGCCTAGGTCGCCAAGGCTAGATGGGAAGAGGATGCACATTAAAGCCTCGTTTCGCCGGTATACCGCCATGACCTAGCGAAAGTGGCTCAAGTGTGAGTAGGGGTCCGTCTTTCCCTCATATGTAGTGAATTTGGGCTGAAGGAAGCCTGATGGTAGGAGCGCATTTTCAATCGCCAGAATGAACGGTGAGGTCTGTAGCCTCGCTAATGCCTTGTCTGTTGGTTCGTAGGCAGGGCGCGATATTGGCATTCCAACGTTGATACTTCCATGCGTTCGAGGAGCCAACCGCTGTAAAGCAGAAACTCTGTGTGGATCGCATGCTCTGGCGTCCTCCTTCCATCGTGCTTTTTCTTCGAGCACGGTTCATAAGTCGGATGATCTGGGCAACTCCGTTTGCCTGGATCTTGTTTGGTGCGTATGCGAGGGCCAATAGGTGCTTCTTTCAGTGTACGACCTTTCAGATCTCGTCCTCTCAGACCTAGAGTGACGAGTTCTGGAAGACTTAGATTGAGTATCGCTTGTCCTGAGACTTCTGCTCTCTGCTTGTAAGGGTGTAGTATCCCTACCATGACCTTCCGAGTGGCGAGGGGGCGTCTTGTTTGTCCGTCCCTCTCTTGTCGCTGCTCCTTTTCCCTTTATCTGGTGCTTTAGAGATTCCATGTCCGCCGCCATTCATCGTATCAATTCGTCCTGCTCCTTGATGCGATCCTCCAAAGCTTGAGGATCAATCCTCCGCCTTTGTCTCTCTGGACTTTGCGAACAAGAGTGATGTGGGCTGTTAGTCCGCCTTCTCCCTCTTGTATCTCTTCTGGGATTTTGTCGCTGTGGGTCCAAGTTTGCTATAGGAAGGATTAAGGGTAAACCTTCGCGCCTCACACCCCATTCTGGAGTTTATCCGTCAATGGCGGACTGTGGTAATTTTTCGTTGTGCGCCATTGATTCTCAAGAGGAAAAGCTTGATCAAGAGGTTTGTTCTTGTCTGAATTCCCACAGACGGCGCCAATTGTACGGGAAAGAAACAAACCTTCTCGTATAATCCTGTTGATCAAGTCTGCGCTCCTCCGTATGTCGTCGTTTTATCACCTGAAAACACAAACGTGGGCTAGCCGGCAGGTGTGTGCTGGAAACCTCTCCGATGCCTAAGTCAGCAAACTAGACAAATAGACAAAAGTTCTGTGTATTCGGGAATCAAAGTTGCGTTACCTCTCCATAGGTGATGTTTGTGAGCTTTTATAGGTTTCGTATGGCACAATCCTAGTAGGACTTTTACTCCTCCATGCAGAGTCCTCCTAGGATTCATACTCCTGAAGGATAACGCTTATCCTTTAACACCCCCCTCACTGCTTAAACCAAGTGAGATGGTTTTACTATGGCCGGACTACCATATGACCGAAATAACATTGTCATGCTAAGCTAACTAACGTGAGCGATCTAACTGTTAGTTCGGTTCTCCCTTGCTTTTCTCTTATCTCGACTTCACATGCCAAGACCGAGCTATCCATAGAAGAGTCTAAGCCGAACTAACCCAACACCAAGTCTTGAAGAGGACTCAGTATACCTTGGTTCCATATGCCATGACCGAACTAAATGCAGCGACCGATCTGTCCGTTGTACTCTCCCGAATCGGGCTAGCACTAATGCCTTCTGGAACCAGACTAACTTCCAAGCTTCCCTCGGACTGGACTAATTTTTGGGCTCGAGACCGGACTAACTTTAAGCCCCTTCAAGACCGGAGTAACCCATGGCCTTTTTACTCAGCCCTCCACACTGAGGCCCATAACGGCCCAGCTCGGCCTAATTTTCATATAAATTGCCCTCTCAATAAAGATAATCATGAAAAACTTTCCACTCTTAAATTACACATATAATAAAACACCACACACTATCAAAGGATGAAAAATCTTCATGAAACATTTCATGATATATTTTTCATGATCCCTAATATTATTCTTTCATTTATGATACAACACAAATTCACTTGTATATCTATCTTAGTTTTAACATGATACTCACTTTCTAAATATCTTTTAACAGTGAATAATTACAAAGGAGGTAAAAACTAACTTGAATTAAAGAGCGGGCTTACCTCAGCTAACATGTCATCATCTAATTGGTTAAGTCTATTTTATACCCAACAATGATAGAGATTACTAATTTTGGAGCTCTAAAAAGATCACTAATGACATGGCACTCAATAAAAAAAGAAAAAACATACAACACCAAGGACAAAATATCAAATCATTCATGGTGAGGCCCACTGCCACATCATTAGTGATAACATTAATTAGTGCTCTCACTCATTTTCCTTTTATACCACATGGGACGAAGGAAATGACAAGAATAACAAAAGAATAATATCCCTGATGATATTCTTTGGAATATTCAGCTAGTCCTATTTGGTTATCAAAAAAAAGCTTTATTAGAGATATACCTACTCCTCATGGGTTAAGGTATGCTCTCATTCACTACAAAACTTCTAAATTTCTATCTCTTCTCTTATAGGAATTGACTTGAGCGTCAAAATGTCCCTGCTTGAGAACTGATTGGGGCACTAATGATTTTTTATATTGTAAATTTCAGATTATGTTCTCCATTGAGTTCTTATCTTTGTTGAGTGAGGTATATTTTATATCCCCGCAAACTAGAAAGAAGATAGTGAACTATGAGTCTTTAGTTTACCTATCAACTTTATGTGACGATTGCTCTCTAATATCTTTACAAGATATGCCTATAAGATAAATGGATTGTCCCCCAATATATCTTTTTCTGCTAGGTTCCTTTGACATGGCACATGAGGTCAGCTTGTTCTCAAAACCAATAAATATAGAGAAACAAGCATGATTGTGAGCTCAATATCAAGGGCTAGGGTTGCATGCACATACATAATGTCAAAAATGGTCACAAGAAAAGCACATTCACCTTGTTATCATAAGCTTTTGAATGTTGGTAAAGATAGTGGATTTGAGCATAAAAAATATGTGGAATGATGAGAGAGCATTTCTTCAAAAGCTAGAAGCACTTCCACAGTTTCCCTTTTCTTTAATGGAACAAAAAAATGCTAAATGCCTCTTGTAAAGGTTTTATGCTCATGTCCTGAAATCATTTACAGCATATTTAAAGTGAAAATTGGACCACCATGGAGATTCATTTATGCCTACTCATATCATATCATATCTACTACTTCACTTCACTCATTGCAGAGCATCAACATTTAGATTTTATGTTTTTTATGGCGAAGTGGGATGTACGAGAACGATGTCCTATTCAACTCAGGCCGAAGGTAAAGATTTGTACAAGTAATGTCAGCAAGCTAAAAATATAACAACAATGATAGGAGACCAAATTTTGTGGCTCAAAAGTAACTCAAATGGTCAAAACGACGTCGTTTTGAGTACAAAACAATATTCAAATGGCTAAAACGACGTCGTTTAGGCCATTTGAGCCACTTTTGAGCCACAAAATTAGAGCCCCCAAACATTTTTCAAAATATAATTCTTAAATTTATTCACACTAATGTGGTAAAGAGTTAAGTCTTAATTGATTGATTTCTAAATAATTCAATCATCGACATGTAATACTTCATGAATATAATTCTTAAATTTATTCACACTAACGTGGTAAAGAATCTTAATTGATTGATTTCTATATAAGTCAATCGTTAACATGTAATACTTCATGTTATTATAAACAAATTTAGATATGATGTTTTAAAGGTCTTGACTATTTTTTTTTTCATTATTTCTAAGATCTTGAGTTAGAGTCACTTCAATGGATTACTAAAAACTTGTCAAATCATTAATTTCAAGACTTTGAAATTAGTCGAAGTATGCACAAATTAATCTGGATGCCCAATTATCTCCACACACACACCAAAAAAAAAGAAAAAAGAAGAAGATTATGTTGTTAGACAAAACACTAACATATGACAGGGTATCAAAAATTATTTATAATTTCATCTTGGTAAAATGCCCCCAACAACAAATTAAATTTTAATTTTCTTTTCTATTTTTTGTTAAGTGTCAATCGGCTTCCCAATCAAAAAGGGTTAGGAACAAGTGGAGCTCCCTTTTTTTTTTGTCCAATACTCCTCAAAATAAAAATAAATAAATAAACAAAAATAAAAATAAAAATAAAAACTTAAAAAATGATTAGGGAAAGCTATTGAAATTGCTCTAACTTGTCTCGGAATGTTTTGATTGGCTTGGGCTTCTCTTGAACTATATATATCTAAAGGATATTCTTGTCAGGCCCAAGCTCCAATGTTTGGGTTTGAATTTGTAGAGGCAGAAGGGGAATTTTTTTTTTTTTTTTTAAAAGATAAGAATATAAAATAAGGGGATTAACTAATAAGTCCTATGTTTTAAACTTGTAATTTATATAGTTTTATATATATATATATATATATATTTTATAATCCATTTAGTTCTTTTGGATGTATGACTCATTTGCTTGCCATATTAGAGTGTCACATTTAAAAAAAAAAAAAAAATACACTAAAGAGTTTTTAATTTTTTTAAAATGTCACATCATACCCGTCACGTTGAAGTGTCATATGTCACGTTTAGGAAAAGTATACTTAGAAATTTTTAATTTTTTTTAAAGTATCACATCGTACTCGTCATGTTGTTACATTTGAAAAAAGTACATTAAAGAGTTTATTTTTTTGAAATGTTACATCATATCGGCCATATTGTCACATTTAGAAAAAGTAAACTAATAAGTTTTTATTTTTTTGGAGTAAAAGTTTTAAAGTGTTACATAATTCCCGTCACATTGTCATATTTAGAAAAAATACACTAAGGAGTTTTTAATTTTTTTTGATATACTCATATCTGTCACATTAATAAAAGGATATAACTGTCCACCAAAACACTACCAAAATAAAAAAAATATATATAATTACACGAAAAGAAATTCTAACAGATCAATAAAAAAAATTTGGTATTTATTAGAGTACTTATTTATGAGATGAGATTTATTGATAAATATCCTAATAAAATAAAGTAAAAAAAAAAAAAAAAATTGGGTTGGGTTAGGAAAATGAGAAAAAAATGAATAAATATTACTATAAAAATGAATTCAATTTTTTTTATTAATTACCTACAAAATAATAAATATGTACTAGTAACTTTATTTTCTTTCTTTCTATATTATCATTATTATTATTTTGATAAATCTATCAAAGTCTTTATTATTATTATTATTATTATTATTATTATTATTATTATTTTGACAAATCTATCAAAGTCCAAAAATAGGATTTCTCCTGGTCCACATGGACAGCCCACTCCATAATTTACATTCTGCTAGTCCACATGGAAGAGCCCACTATTTTCTGCTTGGAACTTTCCACAACTTTATGAGGCCACGATTGGCAACATTTTTAAAAAAAAAAAAAAAAAACTTATATGATATATTATTTTTATTTATTAAAAAAAAAAGTATTTACACATAAGTTCTAATTTATGAACTTATACTCCGTTAAGTCTTAATTATGATTTTTTGAACCTTCAAGTCCTATTAAATTTTTAATAGTCGGAATTACCCTTCAAACAATAATTGTTCATCATTTATGATTATCTATAAAGGAATATGATGATTTGATATTTATTTTGATTTTCAAAATTTTAAAATATCAACTTTCAAATTGAAAAAAACTATTAAAAAAATTATGTGTAAAAAAAGAAAACAAAAACACTTTTTTGAAAAAATTTAAAAACTGAATTGTTTGTTTGTGAAAAATTAAAAATTTGTAACTATAAAAGAATATGATGATGGAACATTGATGTGAAAAACTGGGAAAAAAAATTAAAAAATGAAACAACTGATAATATTTTCAGTTTTAAAATTGTAAAAAACTGATAATATTCTCGATTTTATTAGATAATTGAATCAAATCAATAAGTAAAAGAGAAAAACTCATGTTCTATTTTTTTTCATCAGTTAGTGAAACAATTATATAGAAATTACTATACAAAATTAATAATGTTCTTAGTTTTAAAAATTGAGAAAAACTAATAATATTCTCAATTTTACTAAATAGGACTTATTGGTTTATAAAAATCTTAGATAGGGCCTAAGGCATTATAACATTTGTAAATAGAACTTTTAGGTAATTAACTCAAAAAAAAAAAAAAAGCAAAAAAAAAAAAAAAGAAGAACTAAGCTAGATTGATTTCAAAATTTCTAAAAATTTTAAACAAAATAATGATATTTTCACTTCTTTTCAAGATAAATTTTTACTCTCTCCCACACCTTGTCCAATTACCGACAAACTCTGATTATTTACATTTTTCTATACAAGTAAAAAGGATTTTTTCAAATATTTTACTTGTTTATTTATTTTGCTAAAAATGACAAAATATAAATATATATTATAAAATTAAATTTCAAACAAGACCTAAAAAAAACATGATTAAAAATATGTGATTTTTTTAAAAAAAATAATGTTAGAGATTCTAAATATTTTATTAATATTTTTACTAAATATTATACATAAATATGAGATCCATATAAAATCTACACCTATATAAAATATTTAACAAAACATTTGACATTCCTAATATTTTTCCTCGATGAACATAAGCTTAAAAGTACTTCAATGGTAGCCAATGTGTTAAAGATACCAAAGAGTTTGTGAGTTGGGGGACCTACCTACCCACCAAAATTCTTGTATGGAATGTCCACCCAACAATTTTTTGTAATTGTAGTTTGGCAATGTAGCTTGCTATCCCACTTTGGAAGTGGGTTCACTTTTTTTCTTCTGTACTTTCTTTCCTTTTCGTATTATTATTTTTTTTTACATTCTCCCTGACCAAACACACTAGCCCAATGTATGTGGATTCGCCTCTTCTCTAGCACTATTTTTTTTTTCTAGATTCATATGAAAGGTAACAAAGATAAGAGTTTAGTACAAGCAAATAAACAAAAGGGTGCTTAAATCCTTCTAGAACTAGTAGCCACCATGTCTGCAACTAGGACAGATAGGATAGAATTAGGTGGTTCATCTAAGAAGACAAGATGCTCAGTTTGGCTAACTCTAATGTTGGCGAGTGCATCGGCACATTGGTTAGCTTCTCTTGGAATATATGATAGGTTGCAGTTGCATCTTCTTAGGATAAAGTTTGCATCTTCAATCAATGCTCGATATGGGCAAGAGCTGTCAGCTCCATCTTGGATAAGCTGCATTGCTAGCTAGGAGTTTGTCTTAAGTTTGATGTTTGCCATTCTTTTCTACATGATGATGGTGAGACCTCAGTAAAGTCCCCAAAGTTTAGCCTCTAAGCTCGTGCAGTTCCCCAAATAGCTATGGTAGCCCTACAGCCAAGTACTACTTCATCTCTCAATAGCCCACATAGCCATGGCAGTTCCCCAAATAGCCATGGCAGTTCCCTAGATTGGCTTGGATCTCCTTTGGAGCTTCCATCAGTATTCAATTTCAACTTCCCTGCAAGAGGAGCAAACCAGTTAGTTAGACATGGTGCTGAATAATTTGGGTGAAGTGGATTTAGAAAAGCTTCCGAAATTTCTTGGGCTTGCTGGATTATTTTGGCTATGTTGATGGATGCAAGTTGAGTTTGGTTATCAAACACTTCTCTGTTCCTATCTTTCCAGATATTTAAAATAGCAGACAGGAAAATAGTTACCCAATGGAACTCAGCCATCTTGCTCTTACTTTTCATGTTGGAGCTTAACCATTCAGTTAGAGGTAACATGTCTCTTTCTTGCCACCACTTAAGATTTGTCAAGTTGACCCAGATAATTTTAGCTTTAGGACAACCTCTTAGTAAATGACTCATGTCCTCTCTAGTAATTTGACATCTGGAGCAAGTGTCTGAATCGGTAAGGTTCCTTGTGAGTTTCATCTGGTTTGTAAGTAGTCTACCATGTATGGCCAGCCGGAGGAAGCTTTTTAGTTTCTGAAGGGCCTTGATTTTCCAGACCTATTACCAGTCCAAACCATTCTCATCCTGTTTGGTAATGGAATTGTAAGCAGCTGAGGTAGTAAAGTGTCCATTGTTGGTGCCTTACTAGGTAGGAGTATCCATGAAAGTCACAAACCTAGGCCTGTAGATGTGTAAAATGTTAGCTTTGTCTTCTTGGGAGATCAGGTGTTGAATTGGGGTCAAGTCTCATTGGCCTTCATCATCCAAAATGGAGTTAACAAGTGTTGTGCAACCAATATAAGAGCCCTGTCTATTGCTACCCAGTGGTGCTGTGCCACACCACCAATCAGTCTAGAGTGAGATATTCTCACCATTTCCATTTTCCATTTGATATTATCCTTCAATACCTTCATATTTTTAATTATGCTTTTCCAGGTGTGAGATGTTTTTTTCTTGACGGGCCAATTGAAAATAGAATGGTGCTTAAGGTATTTTGATTGAAGAGTTTTGCACCAAAGATTATCAGCTTTACTAATAAGTTTCCAGCCTAGTTTGGATGCTAGAGCAGAATTTTGCTCCCAGATTTTCCTAATGCCCAGCCCACCATTTCTTTTGCTTTTGCAAACTTGGTCCCAATTAAGCAAGTGAACTTTTTTAACAAACTCCATACTGCCCGAAAGGAATTTTCTATTTAATCTATCAATGTTATCACAGATATTCCTAGGTAATTCCATAGTTTGCATGAGATGATTAGGTATGACAGAGGTAACAGATTTCACAAGGGTGATTCTACCTGCTAAGGATAGGTTTTTATCCTTCCAACCAGACAACCTATTAGCCATTCTCTCAAGGATGTCTTTTATATGATTCTGCCATGGAGTAAAAGGGTTCTAAGATACTTGCCCAGGTCATTGGTAAGAGAAATGCCATAATGGTAACTAGGTGGGAGGGCTTCACTTCTGTGGAGGCCGAATTTAATCAATGAAGAAAGGCCAAGCCATCCGGTTGAGACATCAGGTCGACGACAATTCGGCCCTGATCAGCGGCTCATGAAGTCCAATATACGAATCGGCCATATAAGGAGCCAAACATGAGCCGACACTCAATTGAAAGGCCGACTAAATAATTATGTATAAGGTCAAAAGTGGGCCCGACCCTTGGACCCAGACGTAATATAAAAAGGGAGGAATGTCAGCCAAAGAGAGGTATGTGAAAACAAAAAAGATAACTTGAGATAGAAGTAACTTTGAGAGGATACTGACTTATCTGTCGGAGTGCTAATTCTGGCACCCCCGATCGGAGTGTTTATCCATTTTTCAGGTAGCAATCAGAGGATCAAGAGCGTCTAACTGGATCCAAGAGTATTTCCAAACCACTTTACCATAATTGGCGCCATTCGTGAGAATACTCAAGTGCGTCTATGGTAGGCGTGACAGATGATCCTTCGATAGTTGCTGACAATGTTATACCAAGAGATGACATTACTCCAAGAAACATGCTTAGACCGGAGAATATCACCACTCGAAGGGCCCTGAACTTCGACCCAGTAGCTCAAACCTCACCCTCAACTTCTGTGCTGGAGACTGTACAGACAATCATAGATCAAGCAAAATGAAACGAACAGCGTCTGGAAGATATGATGGCTGAGAAAGAGTGCTTACGTAAAGAATTGGCTCTGGAGTTAGCCAAATCCTAATAGACCGTACGTCATGACCAGGGTCGATCCCAAAAAAAAAAAAGAAGGATGATCGACGACGTCGACTTTAGAAACATGATAGTGGCAGTGATTTTGACTCGCCATCTCAGTAACCCAAAAAGAAGGGGTGAGTTGGTGTATTGAGCTCATCCGAAGGAAGTCCGTATGTACGGCATAGGCGAGAGAAATAAAGTGATGGTTCGGATGAAGAGGATAGGCATGACCCTTTCATACGACGCATTGCAAGAGCTGCGCTGTCTAAAAAGTTCAAAGCATCGACATTCACCCTGTATGACTGAAAATTAGACAATACAAATCACATTCGTCATTACAAACAAGCAATGACATTGCATGCTAATGATGAAGCCCTTATGTGTCGAATGTTTTCAAGTAGCCTGGGATCGTTGGCAGTCAGATGGTACTATAAACTGGAGCCGGCATCAATAAGAAGCTTTCATCAGCTCCAAAAATCTTTTAGGGCAAGATTCATCACCAACAAAGTTTAACCAAAGCAAGCGGAATTTCTCTAGGCAATGCAGATTAAACCAAAAGAGACCCTCCATGAGTATTCGGCGCGCTATTGGGAGTGTTTCAACTTGGTGGATGATGCCTGCTGCCTGCAATGATTCCATGGCCTTTATCGCCTTTAAGATGGGGTTACATCCCGATAGTCCTCTCTGCAGTTCGCTAGCCAAACGGCTTCCCAAAATAGTCTGGGCATTAATGAAGAAGGTTGAGGAATACTGCAAGGTGGAAGACGATGCCCTGCGGGTCAAGTCCGGACAGAAATTCACTAAATCGGCTTCATCTAGCCTGGTTCAGTCGATAAGCGTTGTGCCACTAAGGAGCCCTGAACCTAGGACTTGGGCTAAACGAGACAACCGGTGTGACTCTCGCCAATCAAGCGGCGGTGTTCACACCATTTGAGCGAATAGTATTAAGTGGATAGCGAGGCACACCAGACGTTAGGACAAGAAGTATCTGGAATTAGAGGCCGTCGGTAAGATCCTATCCAAAGTCTAGCATCTTCCATTCTTTAAGTAGTAGTCCAAGATGATTGGGCCCCCTGATACTAGGAGAAGGGATAGGCGGTGCAAATATCACAAGAACCATGGCCATGACACTGACAGCTATTATGCACTGAAGGACCAACTGGAGGAATTAATGCAAGACGGCCGGCTGGCGTAACATGTCCGAAAGAACAATCCACCAAACGCGGTAGCTCTATGGCCAGATTCACCTATAGTTGGTGTAATTTACATGATATACAGCCAACCGTCGTCAGCTCAAGTACATACAATTTAGTTGCGACCTAGTCTATCCAATCTGATTACACTAGCCAAATGGCCCCATGAAACTGGCAAAGATCAGCTTCGACGACACAGACCTAAATGAAGTAACTCTCCTTCACGCTAATCCCCTCATCATCGAGCTACGCGTGAACCGATTCATAGTTGAGCGTGTTCTCATGGATCAGGGAAGCACCTCAGAAATAATGTAGTATAAGATGTTTATTAAACTCGGCTTCACTGATTCGGATCTGTTACCGGCCGATTACTTATTGTTCGGTTTCAGCACCAACCCCGAGTATCCCTTGGACAGGATCATACTACCAGTATGGGCAGGTACCAAATCAGTCAACGTGGAATTTCTAGTTATCAAACTCTCGTCGCCATACAATCTTATCATGGGAAGGACCTAGTTGCATGTTATGCAAGTTGTGCCAAGCACCTACCATCAACTACTCTGCTTCCAACTAAATATGGCATTGAGCAAATTCGGGGCTCTCAGAAATCAGCACATGCATGTTATCTTATTGCTACTACAAAAAGGCCAAAGGAACTGGAAGTGAACTCGATTGAAGTACCGGATCGAGAGAGTCTCGAGGACATTAGGAAAATCGCTAATGAGAAGGCAACTGAAGACCTTGATCAGATTGAAATTAATGGAAGCCCTAACAAATTTTTCATGATCAGCACTTCCTTGAATAAAGTTGACAGACGTGAGTTGGTTTTCTTCTTACTCGGCAATCTCGATGTATTTGCATGGACACCAAACGAAATGCTGGGGGTGGATCTAGACGTGGCCCAACATTGTTTAAACGTCGATCCAAAATTGAAACCAATCATTCAGAAAAGTTGGCGGTCAACCACGGAGCATGCATTGGCCGTTATTGATGAAGTTGACAGGTTACTTAATACTGAGGCAATTCGTGAAGTAACTTATCCTACGTGGCTGTCCAATACTGTGGTTGTTAAAAAGAAGAATGAATCTTGGCACGTCTGTTCACGAATTTGAACAAGGCTTGTCCTAAGGATTGTTTTCCTCTTCCTAGAATTGACCAACTTGTAGACGCAACGGCACATCATCAACGCATGAGTTTCTTGGATGCCTACATGGGTTATCACCAAATTGCCATGCATCCGGAGGATTAGGAAAAGACTGCATTCCTCATCCCAAGGGGAACCTATTGTTACAAGGTCATGCCCTTCGGGCTGAAGAATGCGAGGGCAACCTACCAGAGGTTGGTTACCACTATGTTTAAGGAACAACTCGGCCGCACCATGGAAGTATACATCGACGACATGGTGGTGAAATCCAAGGAAAAGCAAGCCCATCTAGCCGATTTATCAGAGACCTTCGGCGTTCTTCGAAAGTACAAGATGAAACTGAATACCTCGAAATGTGCATTCGACATCGGATCCGACAAGTTTCTCGGCTATATTGTCAACCATCACGAAATAGAGGCCAACTCGAGGCAGATCACAACAATTCTAGAACTCGGCTCCCCCCAGTCAGTCAAAGAAGTTCAGAAGTTGATGGGAATGGCCGCTGCCCTCAATAGGTTTATTAGCCATTCCTCAGATCGCTGCCGACCATTTTTTCACACATTTCAGCAGGGTAAAGCATTCGAATGGACCCCCGAGTGCGTCTTTGGGTCTTTGGCTGAAAATTTATCTCCGTTCAGCGCCATTCCTGGCAACCCCATCGCTAGGCGATATCTAGCGATATCCGACTGGGCAATTAACGCCGTGTTACTAAAGGAAGAACTCGGGGAGCAGCGACCAATTTACTATGTAATCAAGGCAATGGTCGATGCCGAAACACGATACTTACCACTGGAAAAGCTCATCCTTGCTCTCGTAGTGGCTACAAAAAAGTTGATGCATTATTTTCAGGCTTATACCATAGGGGTATTAACGGACTATCCTCTTCGATCAGCGCTCCGTAGTGCAGAAGCATCGACGCGAGTGTAGACACCCCATTTTTGACCGACCTTAAGACTCAGACGTCACCGATTGAGCGCTCGGTGATGTTGCATCAAGTCTCGAGTTTGTCTCTTTCTTTCTGAGGAAGGTGGTCTGTAGACTATCTCCGGTGGCGGTTTTGGGCCGTCACCATCTCCGACTTCTCCGGTTTTGGCGGAGACCTCTGTTTTAATGTTGATGCCCCATTCATTGAGACCTTTATCATTTCGAGGAACCGCATTCATTTCGCATCCGCTTTCTCCGGTTTTGGCGGAGACCTTTATCATTTCGAGGAACCATACCACTCGTGATTTGGGCCCGAGCATTCATTTGAACCTCTGTTTTATCATTTCGAGGAACCTCCATTTTCGTGATTTGGGCCGAGCATTCATTTCGCATCCGCTTTCTCCAGAACCTCTGTTTATCATTTCGAAACCTGCCACTTTCGGTTTTGGGGACATTCATTTTGCATCGGTTTTTCTCGATTTTTGGAGGACCTCTGTTTTGTCATTCAGGACAAATACCACTTCATTTTTTTGGCTCGGCGTTCATTTCTCATTAGTTTTTGTTCAAATTTGGCGGTACCTCTGTTTCAACACCGGGAAGATCGGGTGGGAGGCCACAATTATCCCAGATACAATGTTGAACACCTTGGGGTATTTTCTTCCAACCAAAGTTACATATCTGTGATCGGGGACATGGGAGGACCCTAAACAAGCATCAATTTTGATTTTCATTTTGGCCCTCTTCTTCAAATGCAATGTTGTGAATCCTCAATGTTGCCAAATTCCAACCTTGGAACCTTGTTCTACACATCTTGGAGGACCCTAAAAGTTGGTGGTCGGCCAATTTTGAATTTCATTTTGAGCCCTCCTTCAAGCTCTATGTTGTGACTTATTCAACCTTGGGGCCTTATTCTACACACTTGGGAGGACCCTAATGTATGGTGGTCGGCCACTAATTCAACACTTCATTTTTTCAAAGTGTCTCCCTCATCCGGGGGATATTTTGGGAGGGAAAGCTTGGGTGCTTTTCCCTCCCCTTTACACCCCATTTCTTGCCTATTTGAAGGGCCCTCCCCCTCCTTCTTCAAGGTTGGAAAAACTTGTCTCAAGAGATCATCTCCAAAAACCTCCATCTCCTTAGCTTAAAACCTCAAAAAAGCTTCTAAGTTCCTAGGTCTTCTCTTCATCAACACCTAGCCTCACCTTCCTTACTACCATTCCAGCAGCTAGGAAGTGAATTTCAGAGGTTGAGAAGCTACAAATCAGAGCCAAGAATCAAAGAAAGACAAGTCTTCAAGGGTAAGTCCTCAAAACCAACTTTTAGGGCTTTTTCTTGATTCATTTCTATACTCTATTTGGTTGAGAATTAGGGCTCCGACCCCTACTGCTTTTGTGCTTTTTTTGAGCCCCTCTACAACTTTGTAGAAGGGCTCAACTTCATTTGAAGCTTCTATGATATACTTGTTTCAATACCTAGCTTTTATGCCATTATCTTGCATGCTAGTTTAGGCCTATTTCCTTTTGTTTTCAGGGGTCGGACCCATACTGGTTTTATGCTCATTTTGAGCCCCTCTACAACATTGTAGAAGGGCTCAACCTCATTTGGTCATTGTATATACCACCTCCTTCAAATTTCATCAAGTGTGCCCTTTTTGCATGCAATTTTTGACCTATTTGTGTTTGTTTTTGGGACTTCGACCCCTACTGGTTTTGGTCTTATTTTGACCCCCTTTACATATTTCATGAAGAAAGTTTTGTCATTTGGTGTGTGCATTGCATGTCTCATGATATAGCCTATTTGGAAGCCTACTTTGCATGGATTTTATAGCATGTTTGTATTCTGATTTTGAGGATGTCATCTTCTGCAATTGTGCTTATTTTTATCTCATCTTCAATATTGTAGAAGAAAGTTTGTCCATTTGGGGTTTGCATATATCACTTGTCTCAATACCCCTCTTTTGGCCACTAATTTTGCATGCTATTGTTGATCTATCTATGCTTGCATTTTGGCCAAGTTTGTTACTGAAAAAATGCCATATTTGGGACTGCCTTGCTACTGTTCTTGCTTCCATGATCATATTTTGCATGTATAGCATGGCTATAGGCCATTCGGGCTTAATTTCACATTTTGATGAATGCATGCTTGTGTTATTTCAATTGTTTGGGCTGTTTTCCTTTATTTAGGTGCTGAAATTCCATTGCCATGCTTGCATATCATTTCTCATGCCATTTGCATCATTTTTGCGTTGCACCTCATTCTTATCATTACGGTTGAGGCCCTCTCATGTTGGCGTAAGCCCAATTCGCATTTTCATGCTTGTATGCCATTGCCTCGATTTGCGAGGCTCTCCCATGTTGGTGTAAGTCCATCCATGCCATTTCATTGCATTTCATCGCTTATCCGATTTTCATTCTTTCATCATCGCTTTATCCGATTTTCATTCTTTCATCATCGCTTATCCGATTTTCATTCTTTCATCATCGCTTATCCGATTTTCTCCTTTCATCATCGCTATCCGATTTTCATTCTTTCATCATCGCCTATTTCTTTATCGATTTTGCATTGTACATCATCGCTATCGATCTCCATTTTGGTTTCATCTCGCATTTCAATTTATCCGATTTTCATCTTCCATCCCATTTTTCGTAGCATTCATGTGTATTCATCCCAATATTGAGTTGTCATCATGCATCGATATGCGTGATTGGTGGCGCGAGGATCGAGACATGCATATATTTGTGAAATAAAATTGAGTTTAGCAACTTTTGAGTCGAATATTGCTACATCATCTATCGTTTAATTCATTCGTAATTAACTTGTTAATTAATTAGAATTTGTATATTTATTTCGATATTCTTTTATTATATTTATTCGCATAAATGTAATAAGGGTGGGTGAGTGTGATGTATGTCTTCCAACCCCATTTCTTTCTCCCTTTTATTTAATGGTTAGATATAGGGCATATTTCAATTAGCATACATGTTTGCATCATTCATTTTGCATGCAATTTCAATTCCAAGTTGAATATGTGATAGTTGTAGCATTCCATATGCCATCTTTACAATAGAGCCTACTATAGTTGCATTTTTGCATGTGTTGCATTAGGCATTATATTTTAGGATCATGCATGATTTCTAATAAGTTTTTTTGGCTCAAGTTTTATGCTTTAGCATCCTTGCATGCGTGTGAGTGTTGCCATGAATAGCATGCTTACCATGAGGCTATGTGCTTATGTGATATAACTGCCTTGAATGCCTGTGGGTGGAGGTTGAGTTATCTGAATTGGGACAATTCGATGATTGTTTGTTTTAAGCCCACTAGATAGTGGCAAAATCATATTTTCTAAGCCCACCCGAGGGTGGCAAATCCGCATTTTAGCCTACCTGCGGGTAGCACCATCACACCATTTTCAAACAAACAAACATGAAATGTTTTGTTCCAATTCAGACGACTCGGTCTATACTTGTTTGCTGCGAGCATCACATAGTAATCTAGGCAAATAACCAGAATAAGAACGCACAAAGTTTTCAAAAACAGATATCATGGTTAGTAGAGGCCGGTCTTTGCACGATGTGACCTTCCCTAATCGTACCCAAGTTCCCGAGCCAACTTTGGTGATCGTGGCCTTTTGGCGGTTTCCTAAATTTCCCATTTTAAAATATTTAGGTGGCGACTCCATGTTTGGCACTTCTTTCAAAAATCTTTCCTTCAAAAGCGATTTGCGGATTTGGACTCTTTGGTTGATTTAGAACCACAACAAAAATCGAGTCCGGCGAGGTAGTCTCTAAATGGGCTTTGGAACTCGGCTAGTATGATATCCAGTTCTCACCTAGAACGGCCACTAAGGAGCAGGTGCTCGCCGACTTTGTAGCTGAGTTCACGGGGATGCCATGCCGACTTCAAGTCCGATCAAGCCCACCTTCAACTTAAACTCGACTGGCGAATATATGTTGGAGACATTTGGAAAATGTATTGTGACGGATCATCCAACTAGCATGGTAGTGGTGCAGGCGTAGGCATCATGAGCCCCAAAGAGGCAATAATTGAGCAGACAGTCAAACTGGGCTTTAATGCATCAAATAACGAGGCCGAATATGAAACATTGCTAATTGCCCTTCATAACACACTTCATGTCGGTGCACGACGGTTACATGTTTTTTGTGACTCGAAGTTAGTTATCAACCAGTTGAAAAGGGAATATGCGGTTGAAAATGACTGCATAACAGTCTACATGAAAACGAAAAATTTCTTGCTCATAGAATTCGATCACCATGAATTGAATCAGATAACCCAGGATAAAAACACACATCCGGATGCCCTTACTTGCCTAGCTTCTGCCATTAACTTAGAAGTCAAACGAATAATCGAAGTAGGGTTCATCCTAGAGCTGAGCATCACCTCTTCTAAACCCGTTCGAATTAACATCATTGAGCCAAGACCGAGTTGGATGGAACCTATCGCAGTATTTCTTTCCTCAGAATAACTCCCAACAAATAAGAAAGAAGCCCACAAATTGCGGAATAAAGCCCTATGTTATTATCTGAATTCGCAGGGAAAGTTTTACGAAAAATCTCTCTCCAGGCCGTATCTGGAATGTGTTCATCCAGACAAGGTTAAGGAATTCTTGGCCGAAATACATGGAAGTAGTTGCCGTGCCCACTTTGGAGGACGCTCATTGGCCAATCAAGCTATAACATAGGGGTATTATTGGCCGAATATACGTACTGATGCCGAGAACTACGTAAAGAAATGCAAACAATGCCAAAAGTTTTCCCCATTAACTCATCTGTCTACTGAAGAATTAAATTCCATTACTAGTCCTTGGTCGTTCGCTCAATAGGGACTTGACATCGTCGGACCATTACCGCGGGCTCCGGGAAATAAACAATTCCTAATCGTTGCAACAGACTATTTTACAAAGTGGGTCGAAGCAGAGGCATTAACACATATTTGAGATGTCGATGTTAAACGCTTTGTGTGGAAAAACATTATAACTCAATTCGGCATACCAAGAGCATTTGTATCCGACAACGACACTCAATTCGATTGTGGCATCTACCGAGAGTTATGCAATACATACGATATCTAGCTTACTTTTCTTCGCTGACGTACCCACAAAGCAACGGTCAGGTTGAGCCTTCCAACAAAATGATCCTAGACGGCATCAAGAAACGATTGGAGAAGGCCAAGGGCAAATGGGTTGAAAAGTTGTCTAGCGTATTGTGGGCTCATCGCACCACTTTGCGGTTTACCAGAGAAACGCCGTTCACTTTGTGCTTTGGGACACAGTCTATTATCCCTTTTGAAATCGACCTGCCCACACTGAAATCCAAGGTTTTTGACATGGGTGTAATGACATGATGTTAGCCCTAGATCTGACTTTGATTAAAAAATGCTGAGATCGTGCTCTTGTGTACATGGCGTGATATTAGCAGCAACTCGCTAAGTCGTATAACCAGCGCATGAGGTTGCGTCGTTATACACCTGGAGAACTGGTCCTCAAGAAAGTGCTTCCTGCTACTAAGAATCCAGCAGACGGTAAATTGGGCCCTAACTAGGACGGTCCTTACCAAATTAATTTGATTGCCGGAACGGGGGCGTATTGGCTTTTAGACATGGCTAGCAGAAGTTTACTATGCCCTTGGAATTCAACCCACTTGTGTAAATTTTATCATCATGCCAACTTGTATGACATGCCAGTTCATTTTTTATTTTTGCTGCTATACTAACATGTACGCATCTACGTATTCCGCAATGCAATATGCCTTTTTTATTGATATCTCGTCACAAATGGTTAAATAATAAATATGACTCCGGATTCGGAGTGCCCGTTGTACATGTTCATGTTTGGACCGAATAAAGCCTCCAAATTCAGAGCGCCCTTCATGGATATCACGATTGGCCACAAGACTCCGAATTCGGAGCACCGTTCATGCATGTTCACGTTTGGGTCGAATAAAGCCTCGGAATTCGGAGCGCCTGTAGACACCCCATTTTGACCGACTTTAAGACTTAGACGTCATCGATTGAGCGCTCGGTGATGGTGCATGTTGTGCTCGTTTAGAGGTTTCAGAGTTTTGGCTGAGAGCCTTGCCTCTGGGCCTCTGAACTCTTTTGTGTTTCAGCTCGGTTTGTGGACCGAATCTTGTTTCTCTTCCTGGAGGGAGGGAGAGGTCTTGTAGACCATCTCTTTGTGATCGTAGACCACTTTTTGTGGTCGTAGGCCACTTTTTCCGTTTGGAGACTAGTTTTCGATTTTCGGAACCTTTGGCCGCGCGCCTTGTCTCGAGACCGCTTAACGTTCTCCATTTGGTGTGGTTTTTGAACCATACCTTGTTGCCTCTGTTTAGAGGAACACTGTGGTTCGAGAGACCACTTTTGTGGTTGCATACCACATTTGGTGCTCGTTAGCTAGTTTTCAGGGCTTCCGGCTGCGTGCTTCGCCTCCCGATCTCTTGTTTTGCATCCGTTTTGGTTTGTTTCTGGTACAAACCTTGTTTTCCCTATTTGGAAGGTGGTACAAGGGTAGGAGACCATTTTTTCTCCTTGGAGACCACTTTTCCTTCTGCCAGCCAGTTTTCTGGTCGGATAACTGGCTTGCTTGGTCTTTGGGCCGCATTTTCTGGTAAGCCACCACACCACTAGCTTTCTTTCATGCCCTAGTCTCTCTCCCACCATGGCCGACCAGTTTTTTCTCTGGAAGACCACTTGAAGTGGTCGGCCGACCACTTTAAGTAGCAGGCTGACCACTTCAAGTGGTCGGCCGCTTTTTGATACCTTTTTGGAGATATTTTCCTCCAGCTGGTAGAGTTGGAGGACATTTGGGCTATCCTCCATACACATGTATGGAGGGATTTGTTTGAGGCTTAACTTTTCCAAGAAGCTTTGCCTTTTGGTTTCTATAAGAGGGAGGCTCCTCATCCCTCCTTGAGGTTCAGAGAAAATTGAGCCTTGAGTTATACATATAGCCTATATCTATACTTCTTCATTTTGCTCTTGTTTTGTGTTTAAAAGTGTAGTTTTGTCTTGCTTTTTCACACAAACACACACTCAAAGACCATCCTTTTGTTACTGAGGTGCTTAGGAGCTGGTTTTGGTGTTCTTGGGCTGGTTTAAGTTCAAACAAGTGGCTGGAGTTGCAGTGGTAGAGAAAGTCTTCAAGGGTGAGTCTTTGACCTTTAAAACCCCCATTTTTGCTTAAGCTTTTGGACCTTTTTGCATGCTGTTTTGAGCTTAACTTCCTACTGAAAAAAGTTATGTATTTAAGTGCTTAAAATAGTTGTTTAAGGTCACTTTTTCGTTTGGGGTGATTTACTCCCTCTTAGGCCTTGTTAGGCCTTGTTTTGAGCCATCTCTTTAGGCTCTTGGTGAAGCCTTTGCATGACCTTTCTAACACTGAAATCCAGAGGATTTTCCATGGTGGAAAGGTGGTTTTGGTGTCCTAAATAGGAAAGGGTCATCCCCTCTCCTTGTATTGTGTTTATTAGCTTCATATGCCTCATGTTTGAGCACCTTTGACAAGCTTGTGTTAGCTTGTTCTTAGCATGTATTTGTGTTTGTTTTGCTGAAGCATAACACTATTTTTGCTTGCTTTGGTCACTCCATGCATGGTTAATACACTTGTAGTGTAAATTACACAAACTAGCTTTATGTGCTTCATGAAATAGCATGTCATTCTAGTTTGTTTTCTTTCCATTTTAGCATGTTTTTGGTGATGTTTTACCATGTCATGACTCTGTTTTGGTTTAGTTTGGTTGGCCCTTGCATGCTCCATACACTTGTAGTGTAGTTTTATGAAATAGCCTAACATGCATCATGTTGTAACATGTCATTTTAGCATGCTTTTGGCTTAGCTCTAAGAAGACTTTGTTCATGTTTTACCATGTTTAAGGTCTGATTTATGTTGTTTTAGCCATGCATGACTTGCTTTGTATAGCTATGGTTCAACTTAGCTTGTTAGCTTTGTGTGTTGAGTCCTCAAACATGCATTACTTGGACTATTTCAATGATTTGACATCATTTATTATGTGATTTCAGTCCATGTTTTATGGCCATGTATTCACATTTGTCACTCATTCAATGCGTTGGAGGGATTGTCTCTTTATGCCTTAACATGAGCCATTGTGTATGCCTTCATGTCATAGCTTGCGAGCCATCATTTCAGTGCTTATTTGGGGTTATTTTGCCATGATATAACTCTGATTTTTATTGGTTAAGTCATTCCATGCTTGGTCTTAATAGGTGTAGTGTAATCCACCTTATTTGCCTTGTATGCATCATGCCTCATGCTCACCATGCTAGCTTGTTTTGTCTTCCTTCCATGCATGTTTTAGACTCATTTTAACATGTTCTAGAACTATTTCAGGTTGCCTTGGTCACATGCTTCATGTTTTCGTATACTTGTAGTATAAATGCTCTTGCTTGTCTCAAGCTTTGAGCACCATTGCATGCTTCATTTGTGTTGTATACATGATTTGGCGTCACTTAAAATGACATTTTAGATCATTTAGCATTGCCATGTTCCTACCTCAATCATGCTTTAAGTGCCTTTGAGGGTTGTGCATTTGTTGCCTAATTTATGGCTTAGCTTGTATGCTTGCATGCCTAAGTATTTGAGCCCTCGTCTCAGCATGTTTAGGTCCTTATTTTGACCTACTTGAGCTCTGTCCATGCTTAGTTCATGCATTTATGCCATGTATTGCATGCCTCCTTTGTAGTCCTCTTCACTAGCCTCATGCTTTAAGGACCTTAACATGTCATACTTATGTTGTTTGAATGATTTAGCATCATTTCTTACCTCATTTCAGTGCACTTAGTGTTGCTACACTTCCATGTTTTTCACTCTTTAAATGTTCTTGAGAGTTGCACCTTAGTGCCTTAATTGGTGAGCCAATTGGCATGCATGCTTGTATGTGTTTTCGGTGCCTTCATTCTAGCATTTTGGCCACTGATTTGGGTATGACTGAGGTCTACCCCCCTTTTGGTTTAAGTCCATTTAGCATGTTTATTTACATGGTGTTCGCATGCTTATTGTTCATTGCATTAAGTATGCCATCTTACATTACATTGTGCATGTTATGTGGTTATTTGCATTGTGCATGCCAAGTCGCTTTTTTGCATTGAGTATGCATGTTCCTAACATTGCTAAGTTGCCCTTGTAGCATTGCATTATGCATGCATGCATTAGCATTGTTTGCATGCCATTAGCTTTGTTAGGTTGTTCATGTTGCATTGCATGTTTGCACGCTCGAGACACATTGTGTATGCCATGTTATGTGTTGCATTGTTGTTTGGAATAGGTGTTAGTCCAAACACGGAAAACGAGGGACGTTTCACACTTGAAGTGATGAAACATGCCTTAATTCCCGGTCGCCGACGCTCTTGATCATACATGATAGAGTTTTAGGCTTTATGTGTTTACTTGTGCATTCATTTCCATATTGAATTGTGCAACTTCGCCTCTTAGCCATCATGCATTAAAATGTGCGATTGGTGGCCTGAGGGTTAAGAACCACACCCCCTTGAGTTCATGACATGATAGGGAGGGTGGTTGTGCACACATATCTTGCAAATACATTGCCATGCCCTTTCTTGCTCTCATTGCGAAGAATTGCGGTTCGAAGAATAACAAGCTGGCGGAAAAACTAGCCGGCCGACCACTTTTTTGGTTTTTTAACAACCAAAAGTGGTTGGCAGGTGTCTGGAGAGACCAAAAGTGGTCGGCTACCCTTCCATAGGACTCCCAAGGTGATGTTTCATCTTTCTGGAGCTTGGTGCAGAGTTTTGAGGACAGATGAAAACAGAGGCAAATCGGGGCATCGCATTGGATTTCTGAACGAGGTGACCGGGCTTGCATGCATTCCTCTCCCTTTGAGGCTCCTGATTTACTGCTTTCCTTAGTTTCCATGCTTAGATAGCTTGCTTTTGCTTTGGTTTGTACTTTAATTAGTTAATGTGTTAGCTATTCAATTCGTTTTGTGATAATTAGTTAACTAGGATTAGTTAATTAGTTTGTTATGTAATAATTAGTTTAATTAGCTTAGATTAGCTAGTTAGCTTCTTATTCGGTCCCTCTTTCGAGAGGGCGTATTGTTGTAATAAGCGTGCGTGTGTGTGATGCATGTCTTCCAACCTTCATTTCTTTCTCCCTTTTACTTAACCGCTTATGATGGTTAGTTCTAGGGCATATTTCATTTAGCATACCTTACGCTTCGCATGCGTGCATCCATTCATCTGTCTTGCATGCACCGGCTCAAGCATCATACTAACTGCATTGTATTTCAATTCCAATTTGAATACATGTACCAAGTTGCATTCTACATGACATTCTAGAATAGCCAGGCCTATCTTTGTTGCATTTCTGCATGTGTTGCATTAGCCATCTTAACATGAACTAGGATCATGCATTGATTTCTGACTAGTTCTTTGTTTTGGCTCAGAGTACATTGTAAATGTTTATGCTTTAGCATACTGCATGTGTGTTAATATTGCCATGAAAGCATGCTTATCATGAGGCCAATTGCTTATGTGATTAACTGCCTGAATGCCTGTGGGTGAAGGTTGGATTACCTGAATTGGAACAATTCATTGAAATCCATATTTTAGCCTACTTGAGAGTAGCAAACTTCAAACCATTTTCCAAACAAGCGGATATGCGATGCTTTGTTCCAAATTAGGTGATCTAGTTTATACTTGTTTGTCGTGCGCATCACGTAGTAAGACTAGCTAATTAATCGGAATAAGAGCACATGTGTTTTCAAAAACAAGATATCATGCTTAGTACAGGCCGATTTTTGATCGGGCGAGCGGGGGTGCTCATTAAATGACCTTCCCCAATCGTACCCAAGTTCCCGAGCCGAGGCAACTTTGGTGATGACGGACACGTGGCCTTAGGCACGAGTCAGGGTTTCCTAAATTCTCTCAAAATAAAATATTTAGGTGGCGACTCTATATCTGGCAAAGCAGTCCATGTTTGGCACTTCTTTATTAAAAATCAGTTTTCCAAAACGATTTGCCGGATTTGGACTCTTTGGTGATTTATCAGTCTCACATCGCACATTGTGAGTTTAGATTCAGAACTGTGACATTTGAGTCCGAACTGTGGTAAGCCCAATGAACAGAACAGAATCCCGCGCCAATTCTTCGCGCGCGGAGCCTAGGACGTTCGGGCGTGTCCACTTTCGTGGATATCACGATTGGCCATAAATAAGGCTGCATATTCGGAGCGCCCTTCGTGCATGTTCACTTTTGGGCCGAATAAAGTCTTCGAATTCGGAGCGCCTTTTGTGGATATCAAGATTGGTCACAAGACTCCGGATTCGGAGCATCCTTCGTGCATGTTCATGTTTGAGACGAATAACCCTCCAAATTCGAAACGCCCTTCACGGATATCACAATTGGCCACAAGACTCTGGATTGGGAGCGCCCTTCGTGCATGTTCACGTTTGGGCCGAATGAGCCTCTGGATTCAGAGCGCCCTTCGTGGATAGCACGATTAGTCGTAAATAAGACACTGGATTCAGAGTGCCCTTCATGCATGTTCATAGTTGAAACGGTTTTTCAAATAAGTACATTGCCTAAACAGAGCAGTCAATTTACATGAGCTAATAAACACACGGTTCAAAAGATACAAGCTATGGACAATAGAATAGCATTGGAACACAAAAATGCACTAATTGATAAGATACAAGAACAATGAATATTTTATTTTAACTAATGTGACTTCTTCCTGCCAGTACATGAGTCTTACTAGAATGTAAAGTACAATATTTAGTCTTTCTCTGGTTCTGCACCTTCCTCATTGTCGTCTGTCTTCTCAGCATCAAAAGTCGCAAAAGAAAACTTGTACTTTTTGTATAACGAAGACGCCAAGTCGATGCCTGCAGGTCGTAAATCCCTAACCCATCCGTGCTTGAATCCGCGGTTCTCACATCGACAAACATTTTCTGCTAATTTTTCCTTAGTCTTTTCAATGCTGATTTTTCGGTCGTCAAAAAAGTCTTCTTCATAGGTTCGAGTCCTTATAGCCTCTTTGGCGAACATGTTTTCCATTTCCCTATTGGCCATGGCATGATCCAACAGGCGTTGGTTGACTCGTCTGTGACAAGCGAGTTTAGGCACACACCGACTGTGTCTCAGTCGCCTTGGCTTTTTTTAGCTCACTCTATGTTTTCTCCGCACGACGCTCCAAATCCCGAATGCGCCTGTCCTTTTGCTCGAGATCACTTTTCGCTGAGCGCAGGCGCATGCTGACTTTATACACGTTGTAAAGTCCTCAAATCACCCCATGTATACTTTCCCTGAAAACCTCGTAATCACCCCGGCTGACAAGCGACTTCTGCACCTCTGGCGGGAATATTTGCTGCGTGAATTCCACCGCCACATTAGGATCATGGACTATTGAGTCTATTTCAGTCATTGGTTTGTTCCCAATAAGGACCGAAAAGCTCAGCGGGCACGGCGATTTACTTAGCTCACTTTGTGCAACGGCATGCCTATTCACAGTCTTTAAATCCCCTCATTACTGTACCCAATTTCTGGGGGACTTCACTACTTCACCTCTTCTAGGGGACCTACTTCGACGTTTGGGCAACCAATGTCTCTCTCTCTCCTCTACTGTCGCGTTTCATGTTCTCTGAGCTTCGCCCCCAGTAGTGCGATGCATTTCAACGTCCAGCTCCGCTAAGCTCCTTCATTCTCCTTTACTATTGAAAATAATCTTTGAGACATCTATGGCCCCGCTTACAACCATCGTCTACACTCAAGTTTCTGCTCGTTCTCAAATTATCGATTCCCCCTTTCGTCGTTTGGGCCATATGTTTTATTCGGCTCTGAAATGACATGTCCAAATGGGATAAAGGCAAATATATGAATCTATTCGGCAGCTTATGTCATAGCCGAATCACGATACACTGCCCCACTTGGCTAGACGAGCTTAGCATTGGGCCATATGTTTTATTTGGCTTTGGAACGATATGTCCAAATGAGGCAAAATAGATTTAGTGTCGAATTACGCTACATTGTCCTACTTAGCCACTAATTTAAATTAGCAAATACAGAACAGAGAAAAAAAAGGCGATTTTCATGAATAAATTGAATACAAACAACCATCACTTTCTACATGAAAACTGCCCTACGGATGACTTCTAAACAAAATGAGCAAAAACCTACAAAAACTACATACAAAAGATACCTAACATGAAGCAAAATTACACTAACACTATTTATTCTTTAGGGTTAGACTCCAATGGCTCAACCTCCAGTTGCTCATATGGAATCTGCTGCTGCAATGTCAAATTAACAGCCGCTAGGGCTTTAAGCCAGCTGTGTTTGAAGCCTTGGTTCTCAAACTTCAATACCTCCTCTACGTACTTCTCCATGGCTGTATTCTCTCTGGCATCGAACGCCTTAAAAATCTCTGAGTCGGCGAGTTCTTTTGACTTCTTTGATTCTTCCAAATCGGCCTCTAGCTTCATGATCACCTCTTTGGCCAACTTGAGCACATCATCACTCATATTCATCCTTTCCTCAGTGGCCACCCGGAGTAGATCAGCACGTTTGGCATTTTCTTCTTTAGCATTGGCCCTTGCTAGTTCATTTTTCACTTTTTTAGCCTCAGACTCAGTTCTAAGAGACGCCACAGCTAACTCGGCTAGGTCCTCTTTAGCTTTCCCCTTTTCGGTTTCAATCTCAGCTTTAAGTATGTCGATTTGCTCGACAGTGTCATAGTGACGGCGACCAATTTCTACGATTTTACCCGCCGCCTGAAACAAAGCATGGGTAAGTTAGTCAGCAGACAAAAGAAACAAAATATGGAGTTTGCCAATTACGTACCAATATCGTCGACTGCATAGCTAATGCTATTGAAACCACGTCCGATTCTGCACGAAATGCAGCCTTGTCCATTAGCAAAGAAATCGACGGAGCCACGCTTAGGGCCACAACGAGATCTTTCATAGCCAATGCATCGGCAGAAACTGGTGTATTCTTCATTCTAGGTTGGATAATAAACAGCGTCGCCAAGTCTTGGGACTCTTCTATTCAAGGTCGTTTATCGGTTAAGTCTTCGAAAGACTCGACCTCTATCTCGATGTGGTGTTTCTCCCCCCTTTGTTCGGCACCTAAATCACCAGATTGTTGTTCAATGACTGAGTCGACCACAATAGTTTCTCGCTCCACTTCCTCAACAAGAACAGACGGTGGGGGTACTAATCTAGCAGTTTTGACACTCCTTCGAGCTGTCATATTTTCGGCATTTTTTCTTCTAGCCGTCTGTGTTAGTGATTCTCTAGCCATGTTCTTGGGATCTCTATCGGGTAGGTCTCCTAGATCAGTGAAAATGTCGTCTTCTAAAGAAGATGTTTCAATTTGGCCTGTGGTGGATGGGAGGTCGAAGCCGACTTCTACAAATTTCAAATTAAGAGCCGCGTCAACTTCCTCCCCTAAGCGGCCCTCAAACCCGTCTGAGTTCGACTGGCTCGACTGCTCAGCAACCTGATCGCCGACTTCACCGCCTGGGTCTGAATCTAAATCCTCAAGGCCGATGTCCCTAAGGCTCTTGAAGTTTGGGAAGATGAGTGCCGTAAGATGTTGTTCACCCCTTGGAATTGGGATATGATCAACAACCAAAAAATTCAAATATGTTGGGTCATATTATAATAGCACGTGGGTGGCCCACCCTTGCTTTGAAGGTTTGGACGGCCAAACAATTTGAGTACGGTTTTGACTTGCTCAAGCACAGGGTCGTCGGCCGAAGTGAGTGCTTTTTTCAGATCGTTACTTGTATAAACGAAAAGATAAGCACATGGAATCGAAGCTGAATAAACATATAAGAAATGCACAAACGAAAGGGAAATGGGTCTATAAGGCCACCTGGTTTGCCTTTTTGTCTAGGCATAGGGTCGAAGCGATCTTCGCATTCGCCAAATTCCCAGTTGCCTTGGACAACGACCATGACATCGTCAACACACTTACCAGAGCTGGCAAGCATAGTCACCAAATGGTAATCAGTGTCCTTGGCCTTAACAAAGTAGCGTCCTTGCCAACCGAAAGATTTCACCAAGGCATAACAGTGCCAAATAGCAGGGATTCCTAGGTTAATCCTAAGTCGGCGATTTAATTCTATTATGCCCATTATAATTCGGTAAAGATTTACGTTTGGTTGTGAAGGGAGTAGACCCCAATAGCAAAGAATGGTCCTTAAAAACGGATGAAGGGGAAAACAGACTCCGCCCTCAACGATTCACAAAAGGGAAAAGATGATCGTACTCGCATCAGTCCTCTCCATGTCAACTACGCTTTCCACTACGAGTGACAGATGGAAATTATCTAAAATTGAGAAATGGCGATGAAAGGCAGAAATAAGGTCCGTAGAAAGGAGAGATTTCAAGTGTTTTGCCATTCAAATCAAAATAGAAAATATGCTAACTAAAAACGAACAAGAAAATGGGAGCTGGAATGAGGGAAAAATACAAAGAGGAGAAGAACTTATAGGTCAGAGAGAGAAGGAGTGGAGAGTAGACAGATATCATAGACGTCGTGAAGAAGGAATGATACTGTGAGACAACCAGAAAGCCTTGCACATTCAAAAAATATTCGAAGGGACAACGTGGTTTCATATCGCATTAAATAAGCAATGCGTACGAAGGGATGGGAAGTTATAATGATTTCTAAAATCGTGTTCATACTGACACTTCAGTATTGGAAGAAGTGCGAGCGCCGTATTTTTTACTTTCGACACGTAAAACCAAACATACCGACTAACTAGTATTAGTCGGATGTTCGGAGGGCAATTGTGGAGGCCGAATTTAATCAAAGAGGAAAGGCCAAGCCATCTGGTTGAGACATCTGGCTAAAGACAATTCAGCCCTGCCCAGGGGCTTATGAAGCCAAGTATACGAATCGGCCATATAAGGAGCTGAACAGGAGCCAACACACAACTGGAAGGTCGACTAAATAATTATGTGCAAGGTCAAAAGTGGGCCCAACCCTTGGGCCTAGACGTAATATAAAAAGGGCGGAATGTCAGCCAAAGAGAGGTATGTGAAAACAAAAAAGATAACTCGAGATAGAAGTAACTTTGAGAGGATATTGACTTGTCCATCGGAGTGCTAATTCCGACACTCCCGATCAGAGTGTTCATCCCTTTTTCAGGTAGCAATCAGAGGATCAAGTGCATCTAATTGGATCCAAGAGTATTTCTAAACCACTTTACCACAACTTCTAGGAATGTTGGGAGAAACAAAGATCTTGGATTTTAGGAAATTTATTTTCTGCCTAGATATATCTGTAGCTCGCCTTTTTCACGCCCCTCTTTCGAGAGGTCGAAATAAAAGCCCTACAGTTCAGACTCCCGCTGTTCTGAATCTAATCTCACAAGTGCAATGTGAAATTGATAAAAACCAAAGAGTCTAAATCTGACAAATCTTTTGGAAAATCGATTTTGAATCAAATTGCCAAAAATGGACTGCTTTGGCAGATACAGAGTCGCCACGTAAATATTTTTGTTTTGGGGAAATTTAGGAAACCCATGACTCGTGCCAAAGGCCACGTGTCCGTCATCACCAAAGTTGCCTCGGCTCGGGAACTTGGGTACGAAAGGGGAAGGTCATGAATACATTTGAGCACCCGCTGTCTGATCAAAAATCGCCTACTAATCATGATATGATTTTTATCAACATTATATGCTCTTGTTCCAATTTATTAGGCTAGCATTACCATGTGATGCGCACACACACAAGATATAGACTAACTTACAAGAATTGGAACATTTCAAGTCATGTTTGTTTTTCGAAAAGGGTTTGAATTTGCCACTTGACAAAGTGGGCTTAAACGTACATTCATTGAATCATTCCAATTCAAGCAACAAGCCTTTATCCACAAGCACTTAAATAGTTTAACAAGTAAGCACTTAGCCTCATGGTAAGCATGCTAGTCATAACAACAATTACACTCATGCAAGTATGCTAAAGCACTAAAAACTCACTTAGTACTCTAAGCCAAAAAAGAATTTAGTTAGAAAAATGCATATTCCTAACTATGCCAAATGGCTAATGCAACACCTGCAATATGCAATTACTAGGCTCGGCTAATAAGCATGGTATATGAATCAATGAAATAGCATGCGGTCTAAGCACGTATTCAAAGAAGTATTGAAAATAACAATGCAGTTAGAATGATGAACTGAGCCTCGGTACATGCAAGACAAGATGAATGGATGCAAGCATGAAGTATGCTAAACGAAACATGATGTCTCTAATCTAACCATTGTAAGCTAGTAAATAAAATGGAGAAAGATATAGGGTTGGAAGACATACATGTTATTACAACATTTGCTCTCACAAAAGAGAGTCTGAATGAACTAACTAGCTAAGCTAAGCTAATTATTACAACACAAATTGAATTAGCTAAACTACTTAACTAATTATTACAACAAATAAATTGAACTAATTAATTAACCATGCTAGCTAACTAATTATTATAAACCGAATTAATTAACTATTCTAGCTAACTAATTACAACACTCCACAAAATTAACTAGCTACAAACAAATTAATTATAACAAATAGCTAAGTATTTAAGCTAGAATAGGCTTAGTGTGCGATGAATGTTCATGCGCGTGCTCAGTTTCCACCCGAAAAGCCACTGTTTTGCTACTGAATGCCTCTGTTGCACAGTACAGCACTTGCATTGATGACCACTTCCAGACCAGTTCTGTTCTACCCCGAAAGCACATTGCTGAATTTTCACTGGTGGTCAACAGGGGGCCGATCGACTACTGATGGTGGCCGGTCGGCCACTGATGGTGATCGGTCAGCTACTGATGACTAGACTGTTCTACTGTAACAGAGAGCAAACAGAGCACATACAGGGCATTTCCAAGGGTTTGTTTGCACTATTCATCCCTTTTTTCATGAACAAATTAAAGGGAGACAAAGCTTAGACCACAAACCATCAACTCAAGAAATTTCATTGCATGATGGCTTATAAACCAAGTGTGCAATTTTGATAAATGCAACAAAACAATACACAAATCATCTCCCTTTCATGGAAGATCAAGAGAAGTGATGACCTTGGAATCTTGAGTCATTTCATCCCTAGTGAGTATGAAACAGCCCAAGTTTCCATGTGCTCAATTAACATCCGATTGAGCACAAACAAGTTATGTTGTCTTGCACTATTTTTGTCCCATTTTAGTTACTCCATTTTAATTTACCAACCATTCCTTAGTAAATTAAGTCCAAAAGATGATTTTAAGTCCTCTAATGGAGTGAAGTACCAAACCAAGGGTTAACTTAAGACATCAAAGAGGTATCATGCCGTTGATAATGAACCCCTAAAAGGGATTAAATCATTAAGCATGACAACCTCAATCTCATGCTTAAAAAAAAATAGGCTTGAAACAACACTCAAAGCAAAACAAAAGAGTCAAGAAATGAGAGAGGTTATAGAGATTATTAGTACTGAAATTAAGTGAGAAAAGCATAAATAAATACAATCAACTCAAACAAGTGGTGTGTAAAGGGCTAAAACACCAAGCTTGTGAGGACACTTACACTAAAAGTATGCAATACAAGACTCAAATGACTTAGCCAACCCAAAACAGAGTTAAAACAGTCCAAATTAGAGACTAAAACATGCTGGAATTAAGCTACAAAGGGCTAGAAAATTAAGCTAACACATAGAGCTAATTAGGCTAGCAAACAAGACACAAGGAGGGGAGGCTAACCCCTCCAAATTTGAACCCCAAAACATGATTTTCACCACTGAAAATACTTTGAAATTCAGTGTTCAAAATCCCAAAAAAAGATGGTTTGAAAGTGGGAAACAAAGGTGGTAAGGACTCACAAACAAGAAATAAAGAAGGTGAACCACCCCCTAACCTTAAATGGCCTAAAACCACAATTTTCAGCCCACCAAAATAGAGTTTTTTACGACCCAAAAACAATGAGAAGATGATAGAAAAACAAGTATGCAAAACAAGTTTAAAAATGAAGTATTATACCTCTTAAGGAAAAGATCAACTTTAGGCAACAATTTAAGCCAAAACCACTTTCTAGAGCTCCAAGAAGACCTCAAGGAACCTCATCTCAAAGATGAACAACTTTGGTTAAGGAGGTGTAGGCAAAAGTGTAGTATATGTAATCCAATGTGCACAAATTTACAAGAGAGATATAGAGAGAGAGAGAGATAATTTTTGCTCCAAAAATTCTAACCCTCAAAAATGGGGAAGGAGACCCCATATATTTAGAAAAATATGCATTTGGCTGAGATATATCCAACCCTAAACGTGTAGGGAGATGTAGCCAATTGTGCTAATAGTTGGCACAATTGTCAACAAAATATCTGCAAAATAACACTGGTGGCTGTCGGCCATTATTGGTAGCCTAATCGACCACCATCGATATTAACCGCCATACCAATGGCCGATAACTAGGAGACAAGGCCGATGCCCATACCGAAGGTGCAGGTTTTAAAAAACAAGGTTTTGGTCCAAAACAAGGCAAAGAAGGGTGTAGGGTTTGAAATACGCAGCCGTGGCCTCCTCCGAGAACTTCGAGCGCTAAAACGAGCATCGCAATCATAATCATCGATTGCACAATCAATGACGTCCAAGTCTTGAGGACAATAAAAAACGGGGTGTCTACAATTGCCCTTCTTTAACAAAACTCGGAAGTCATGAAACGACATGAGTGAATGTCAAAGCCCGAAGACGACCCATTTTGACAAGGTGAAAGACTTGGACAAACAAACAAGACAAAAATAAATGGTTGCACCCAAGAGTTACCTACATATCCCTTTGTAAGGAATCAAACCAACGTAGTTCTGGGGCAAGATGCAAATGATATGCATAAAGCAAATTGAACTTACACGCTTCGCGAAGCCGGCTATTTTGAAAACTTATGATCATAGGAGATGATGCATTAAGCAATAACAACTGCAATAAGCAAGAATGAATACAATAAGTAAGATAACAACACCTGAATGAGCAACTTCAAGCTTAAAACTAACACAGGTTCCCATGCAAGAAATAAAATGCACTCCAACCACACCAATAAAGATTTAAGGAAGAAAACACAACTAAGCATTGTGTTTCACGCATCTTCAGAAATGGAGAAAACCATTCGATCGTGTTTTACACGTCCCGAAAAAAAAAGGAAAAATCTCTTGAGCTCGTGTTTCACATGTCCCGAGATAAACAACCGCTCAAGGCCGCGCTTCGCATGTCCTAAAAAACCGCTTAGGCGTTGTGACGCCCAAGGTAAAACTCCGCCAGGTCGCTTTCACATGTCCCGAGAAACAACCACTCCGCAGACGATTTCAGATTTCCCGAGGTAAACCCGCCTAAAGTTGCATTTCACGCGTCCCCGAGAAATACCGCTGGCGCATGCCAGACATCTCGAGGTAAAACCCGCCAGGCCGCGTTTTACATGTCCCGAGAACAACCACTGGGTCGTACTTTTGTACGTCCCGAGGTAAAAGAGAGGGGCGTGTGATAGATGCACGAAAGGTAAGCAAGTGTGATAGATGCAAAAAGTGAACAAGTGCGATAGATGCACGAAGGGAATGAGTGCGATAGATACACAAAGTGAATGAGTGCGATAAATGCACAAAGGGAATGAGTGCGATAGATGCACAAAGGGAATGACTGCGATAGATGCACAAAGGGAATAAGTGTGATAGGTGCACAAAGTGAATGAGCGCGATAGATGCACAAAGCGAATGAGCACGATAGATGCACAAAGGGAATGAGTGCGATAGATGCACAAAGTTTGAGGGGTAAGTTCTCTTACCGAGACATGAATGATCTTATCCGGAACTCCTCTGAATGAACTGTACATACAATATCGTGCCCTTCTTTGAATGAACCGTACATACAATATCGTGCCTTGTATAAGAAATAATCTTAACAAGTGCGATACAGTAAGAATGCATGTTCTATGCAAAACAAACAACCGAGATACAATGTTAATAGAAAGCATGTTCTATGTGAAACAAGAACGGAAGAATATTCTATGTGTGATTCATAACGGATGCTAGATGCACATGCAATATTCGTGAAATGCATGTCTTATGCAACAACGTATGTGAAATGCATATTCTATGCAACAAAGTGACATGCATGCTTTATGCAACAAAGTGAAACGCATATTCTACGCAAGGTAGAAAAGCATAATGTGACAAAAACAAATTTAGTAACAACCTCCAATTTACCTCAGAAGAGTTGCAATATGTTAAAAAAAAAAGGATACACCTCGTTCATGTTGACAAGTAATGAACATCGTGCGTTGAAAACACAGTTTTGAACTTCCATAGAGACAATCTGACCTCAACAAAGGAACTTTCCTTGTACTTCTTGAGAACCAAAGGCACAAAACGTCAAAACTCAAGAGAGGGCACCACCATATATCGCCCACTGTGGAGGGTGTTGGCCACCTGTCGGCCACCAATGGTGGCCGGTCAGCCATCGATGGCAGATTCGGGACATTTTTGGCCTTTTGCCTCCGGTCTTTATATATACACATCCACATTTCATTTCCTCACTTCTCCAAGGCCGAAATTCCTTTCTCTCTCTCTATAGACACTTTTCCTCTCTAGATCCGAGCCTTTTACACGTTTTCCAATGCCCTACGCACACTTTATTCGCTAAACCCTCTTGATTCTCAACATTTTGAACCGATCAAAATTTGATTTCAACGCTTCTTTCCTTATTTTTGCACTTCTAGGCTCATTTCCCTCGAATTTCTCTCGAGTTCTGTGCACTTTTCTGAGCTTTGACTTTTTCTTTCATTTTCTCTCTTCTAGGGTTTGACTTTTTCCAAGTTTACCCTATTTTCTCCAGTTTCTTTCACTTTTCACCCACTTCCTTGATGGCAGACGAGATTCCACATGACGGGGTTCCTCACGAGGTTCCACCTTCGTTATCACCTCATGCCGAGGTCGAGGAGCCGATGATGGCTGAGGACATTAGGGCAGAGTTCTAGCTTGAGGCCGAGCCAGAGTTGTTATCGCTGAGGGTATGGCCTTTCGATCCAGAGAGATACTGTCCCCAGACATATATCTTGCCTCCCGGAGGCATCAGAAACTTCACTAAGTTTGCTTGCGGTGCACCAGAGGACCTCCTACTGAGGGAGCTGGCTTTTCACCTGTCAGCCATTGTCGTTGAGGTATGAACTCTATTTTCATGCATTCCTGCCTTTCTTTACGTGCATTTCCTGCACTGTCTTTTATTTGATTATACTATCATCACTGTTTTAATTTGCATTCCTTGCACTGCCCTTAACTGCATTTCTTGCACTATCCTTACCATAGGGAGACTCTCGCGCATACAAGGGGTACGGAGCGACAACAGCAAGGGATTGGTATGACGAGCTCCCTGCCGAGGTTCGTGACATTGTTGATGAGCCTGGCTTCTGCCTCTTTTGCTCCAGATTGACGCAGGTTATAGCGAGTCGCCAACTTCTCAGAGCGCTAGTGGAGAGGTGGTAGGAGACCACCAACTCCTTCCACTTCTCCACCGCTGGGGAGATGACGATGACTCCCTACAACTTTGCCATGATCACGGGCTTAGGCATAAGGGGCGATCTGATCCTGTTCGATTCAGACATGGGAGAGTAGAAGGCTACTTGGATCAAGCTACTGGAAGTGCATCCACCTCTCTTCAGACCGGCCATGGTCCACTACAGCTAACTCGTTGAGCACTTTTGAGGGAGCCAGCCAGAGACAGGAGAGGAGATAGAGTAATATGCTCGGGGCTTTCTGATGTTCCTCCTCAGTACCACTCTGTTCGCGAACAAGGCGAACACCGCAGGATTATACCTGCTGAGCACCTTGGTGACCCTTCCTCGAGTGGGCTTTTACGGCTGGGGCGGAGCTGGCCTCGCCACTTTGTACGGCTATATGAGCTCTACCTTCCGCTTGAGAGGAGACTTGATCAGAGGCTACTAGTGAGCCTAGGAGGTATGCATTTCATTTCCCTCTTTGCATTTTACATTTTTTGCTCTACATTTCCTGCTTTACATCTATTCGACACAAGTGCTTTTTGCTTTGCACTTTCTACATCCTGCTCAAATCAGATACTTCTCGCTTTGCATCTTCGTACTGTTCAATCTGTATGCTTTATGCTTTGCATTTCTTGTATATTGCATGGTTGATCTCTTATCACTGCACTTTCCTTGCAGCTATAGGTGTATGCTTATTTTCCGACTCTCGCCCCAGAGCTTGTGGAGGAGCTTTCCCTAGCAGTTCCTTACTCGCGTCGATACGACGGTCGATGCCAGCGTCGGACCCGTAAGACCTTCAATTTCTTTCGTCACTATCTTGACACTGTGGCTTCCCACGAGGTAATCCAAAACTCACAACTTTAACATTGTTCTGATTCATGCCTTGACAAGTAACTGTGGCTAAATATCTGTACATACTCTGTTTGTAGATCACATGGCAGCCATGAGTGATGATGTTGGCTGACACGAGGGATCGGCCATTGGAGCTCGGGCACATCCTCGCTCAGATTCTACCGAGGACCTAGTCTGCCGAGCTTGGTTCTTAGGTGAGCGTTTTATCTGCAGACTTTTAGGCTCATCTCGACACGGCTTTCGATGCCACCCTAGAGACCATGAGAATAGCGGACAGCCTATCTGTCGATGCAGTCACAGAGTTTATGGTGGGCCTGGATGCTAACTACTTCCGAGTAGAGAACAACTATGCGGCCTTCATCTAGACCCATCTCATGCCACCTTTGACTGGTGTTCGTGGCGATGTGGGAGTAAGAGCTCCTACTGTGAGAGAGGCACCTTGTAATAACCCTCACCATCAAGCATCAATGACTATCGACATCGTTAAACCGAGACTGATTATGATCGATAACTGAAGTAATCGAAATACTAAACTGACTGACTAAAATCTGAAACTGATTAATTGAGTATATGTTAGTTTAAATGCATTCCTATCTGTTTGACTGTTTGATTATCTGTTCAGTTTTTATGTTTAAACTGTTAATTGAAGGCCTTATCGGGCGCTTTAATCCAAACCGACTTGTGTTTTATGATCACCATAATTTACACGATTTTATGGTATAATTATCCGAAAACTGATTAAGTATGATTAAATTAGATTAAATATTGATAAAATGCAAAGTTTGACTTATTTACAACTAGACCACTTAGTGGCCATTATCTATGCACTCTTGAGCCTTATTACATTAGATCAAAACACTTTTGTTCAGCTCATTTTGAGCACACCACCGACTAGAGAGAGGGAGAATAGGGAGTGAGAGTGTCTTCATCTCATTTTGCTTGGTCTTGCTTGGAAATTGAGAGGATTGAAGTATAGATTTCATATTTAAGCTTCTACACTTGAATTACAAGACCTAGGTAAGGTAATTGAACCTCTCATTGTTGTATTTAAGATTGTTCTTGCATAATTCATGTCAAATTGTAGAGTTAAGGCATGAATTGGTTCAATAGTGTTGATATAAAGCTTAATTGTTGCATGCATGTGTATATTGAAGAGTTTTGAGCTTGATTCCATGGAAACCTTGCATGCATGTCTATCTTTTGATCATAATCCATGATTACACCAAGTTCTTGAAGAAATGAGCTCAATCGAGCAAGCTTTGAAGCTTTAAATCGGTTTGAATGCATGCATGTCATGTTTGAAGTTTGTTCATAGAAATTGATTTGAAATTTGGTTTAATTGAACTACCCTTGGGCTTTGATTTTACAAATTAAGCTTCAAATCATGTCATTCTATGAGTTTACTTATGTTTTCCAGAAAATTGGCCCAATAGGATCGAATTTTATGCATCTAAACTTGATTTTGAGCTTGGGACTCAAATCTGGAATTTCCAGATTTTGGTCGTCCGCTCGAGCGGGTGAAGTGCCGCTCGAGCGAGGAAATCGAGCTCCCAGCATCTTGCACTGTAGAACTATCCGCTTGAGCGGAGGACTGGGTGACACGCTCGAGCGGGCGTCGAGCGTGAATTTCACCTATCCAAGATTTTTGGTCCGCCGAAGGGAAGTTGACGCCGAGGGACCTTTGTTGCATGTCCGCTCGAGGGGGGCAACCCTGCGCGCGAGCAGGGACCTATTTTTTCTGAAATTTCGAAGTTTTCTAAGTGCATCTTTGCATTCTCATCCCATCCTAGGCATTCTTAGGCCTAGTTTAAGACATCTTAATAAGGATATAGATGTAGAACCAAACCGAGGCAATTTAGGGATTACGTTATTATTTTTCCTAACTGTGAAACTTAGTGTGTGTTCAATCTGTTAACTGTATAAGGTTGGCATTCCGAGGAGACGCTTAGCTATCAGGCCCGTAACTCGTGAGTAACAATTGTGTAAAGATATGTTCAAAATGATTACCTTCAACAATCAGAATCAGATTTTTTCAACTATATACCGCCATCAATGAATGTATGTCCTATATTCTCGAATCAGACAGGCATCCTTAGCATCGATCGTTATCATATAAAGATCTCGCCGGTTCCCTTGTTGGAACCACTATCACATCGATTGATGGCCATCATTTACTATTCGGTCTTTTAAGACCTCACATCGTTATGCTAACGATGTACCACATATGATCAATCAGATCAACAACCGATACATCGATTGAAATGAACTGCTTTTCATCGTAAGGACATTCATTCTAAACCTCTTTACGCATTATGTTATTCACCGGGCTTTAGCTCACCGCTCATATATATATGTAGGTGTACAGCACCGACCAATGCTAGAAGCGCCGGTAAACTCCAGCTTTTGTCAAGCCAACTATCGTGCCTCATCATGAGGTCCCGAGCCTATCTAGCAAAGGCTATGGGGTGTTTTAATTTTTCCCCCATCTGTTCTGTTTTTGTAATGACCAGATAGATCATATCGCATCGCTTAATAGGGATTAGGTCCTGCTCAATGGTTGTAAATATTGTGCATACTGCTTGCATCGTATATATATCTATGTATGTATGAAAAATCTTTTTGCACACAGACTGTCACAGCTCATTGGACATTGTTTAATTATCAGATATTCCGCCATGCCCTCAGACCTGCAGATATGCCTCTCATCATACATGCCTTCGTAATTTCACATTCGGCCTACGGTCCTAAACCCATAGGGGCGGGTTTGGGTCGTGACATACCTAGATTGACCAGGGCTACCGGGGCAACCAGGGCTTGTGGTAGAGGGATTTCCCATGCAGGGCAGAGGACCAGTTGGCCTGAGCTTTTGACCACGCTTACATGTTGATGGCATACTGGGGATGCTTACGAGGTCTCGATTGAGCCTACAGCGGTTGGTCATAAGCTTGTTGGGTTTCGAGGCCCGACTCTGGTGTAGACTGCATTTTATCTTTACATCCACATTTCATTTCAGATATGTTCATTGCAGATACTGATCACTCAAATACATGTGCAGGCCTCCACAGAGTACACGGGGAGGGCTCTTGAGCTAATTGCCTCCCTAATGGGCATGGTATAGAGAAGAAAGGCATTGCTCAGTCTCTACGGTATTCAGGTAATTTCTTCAGTTTGTACTTCATGCTATCATCTTTCTACTGATATACTGGCATTCCAACTATAGATCTTTCCTAACTATATATCGACACACCATATCCGATACATCAGATTCACATCAGATTCGATTTTGCATACACTCACGTTGCATACCATGCTTGCATCTGATACATACATAGAAACTGATATGTTGACAACTGTCTTTTTAGATCCCAGCCATACCGAGTGCACCGGTAGCAGCTGTAGTACCTGTACCAGCAGTACCTCCTCCAACAGTAGGGAGGGGAGAGAGACAGGCTCCAACACGTGGCCGAGGCAGAGTTAGGGGCACCCGCGACGAGAGCAGTCCTTCAGAGCCCATTCTGAGTAACGATGATGTTGAGACGAGTGACTCTGAGGAAGTAGTGAGTCCGCAATCTAAGTCCTCCGAGAGTGGAGATGATGGCACTGGCTTAGGTTTCGGGGGTAGAGACGATGATGCTGAGGAGGATTTTGGGACAAAAAACAGAGATGCTGCCGGCTCTGGTTCAGAGGCTGATTCTGGCAGTAGTGCTTTTGACAGTGGCGCAGACGGAGACAATGCCCAAGAGTCTACTCCCTCGAGGAAGAGGACGAAGAGGTCCTCTCGAGCTTGAGGCGACTAGCGGTGATTTTTTTTTTTTTTTTTTTGTATTTTTGCTTAGTTTCTTTTCATTGGTAGCATTACCACATGTATAGCTTCAGATAGGTTTTATTTTTCTCTAAAACTTGTACTCCTCTTTTGTAAAACCAATGATCGGAGTAAAACCTCCCTGTTTTTTTATTTTATAAAAAGCATTGTTATTTTTGCATCATAAGCACCATATGAAATGGACACGGAATTGAATTGGCAAACAAAATGAACACTTGTATTGGCACAACATTCTTAACCAGGTAATGAACAAACCAACAACCAACATATAAGATGCAAAACACAACTCAATAAGCAAGGAAAACTCAATAAACAAAACAAAACAACTCGATAAACAAAGTAAAAAAACAACTCAAATACAAATGAACAAACTCAAGTAAAGTCAAAGACTCAAAACATGACCTTGAAAGAAACAAAGATCAAAACAAAACACACGCCTCCAGCACTAGTCAACACACAATGTGGACTCACCTTTTTCCGCACCCCGCCTTTCGGAAAGGGTTTGAGAAGAAAGTCTTCATAGTTCGAAGTCCCGCGATTCTAAATTAGTCTCACAAGTGCAATGTGAAACTGATAATCACCAAAGAGTCCAAATCCAGCAAACCTTTTTGAAAAATCGATTTTAAATCAAATAATGCCAAAATTAGACTGCTTTGCTAGATACAAAGTCGCCACCTAAGTATTTTATTTTGGGGAAATTTAGGAAACCCTGACTCGTGCCGAAGGCCACGTGTCCGTCATCACCAAAGTTGCCTCGGCTCGGAAACTTAGGTACGAGAGGGGAAGGTCCTGAAATGAGCACCCCACTCGACCGATCAAAGATCGGCCTCTACTAATCATAATATGGTGTTTTATAAACATTATGTGTTCTTGTTCCAGTTATTAATCTAACCTTACTATGTGATGCGCACAAGCAAATATAGACTAGTTTACTCAATTTGGAACAAATTCAACTCATATTTGTTTTCGAAAATGGTTTGAAGTTGCTACCCTCAAGTAGACTTAAAGATGCAGATTTGCCACCAAACATAGTGGGCTTAAAACAGAATTTTATCACAACAAAGTGGGCTTAAAACAAACATTCGTTGAATCATTCCAATTCAAACAATAAGCCTTTATCCACAGGCATTCATGCAGTTTAGCAAGTAAGCACATAGGCTCATGGTAAGCATGCGAAGCATGGCAATATGACAATCACACTCATGCAAGTATGCTAAAGTATAAAGACTTACCGAATACTCCAAGCCAAAACAAAAACTAGTTAAAACAATGCATGATCCTAACTATACAAGATGCCTAATGCAACACATGCAATATGCAATTTAATAGGCTCGGCTACTAACATAGCATATGGATCGATTTGAACAACATGCGATTAAACATGTATTCAAAGAAGTATTGAAATTACAACGCAGTTTGAATGATGCGCCGAGCCTCGGTGCATGCAATACGAATGAATAGATGCAATCATGCAAGCATAAGGTATGTTAATTGAAAATGTCCCTAATCTAACCATCAAAAGCTATTAAATAAAAGTGAGAAAGACGTGGGGTTGGAAGACATACACACACGCACGCACACTTATTACAACATTACGCCAAGGAGGATCCGAATAAGTAAGTTAACTAACTAGCTACGCTTAATTAAGCTAACTATTACAAATACGCTTTAACCAACTATCCTAAGCTAATTAAATATTACAAATCAATCTAATTAGCTAAATACTTAACTAATTTAATTACAAAGCAATTAAGCTAATTAATTACAACAAAAAGTAATTAACTAACTAGTCTACTTAAATAATTACAACGTTTGCTTGAATTAGTTACCACTAATTAACTAAGCAAATTACAACATAATTCATTATACTAATGAATCAATAAAAGAAATCAAACACCTTCGATGTGAGCACCAAGGAAGATGGATGGAGGTTGCATGTGCATTGCTCGAAAGTCAGCCGTCGCCTCTGCATCGCTCTTTTCACCGTTAGCCATCTGCTTTCTACAAATCGCACGCTAGCCACACACCAAGGGTCGGCCGTGCATTATTGATGGCTGGCCGGGCCCACAGAGGGCCAGCCATGCATTGATTTGGTGCAAACTCTATTTTTGTGCTCTAAGGTGATATTAGTGTAGATAGAGCATTTTCAAGTTCCGTTTGTCCTTTATTCCTTCTCTGCCATAGGAAAGCCTCAAGAGAATGTTGGGATTGACTCCAAAACCATCAATGAGCGATGTGATTACTTGATGATCGCAGATATCATCTTGGACCAAAAATCAATGAATGCAATGGAAATAAACCACCCCTCCCCTTTTTGTCATGAAATGAACTCAAAAAAGAGAAAGTTGAGACACTTCAAGGACATCAAAAACACTATGAATTAATGCTTGATGACCCTTGACACAAAGGAACTTGGCATAATGTCTGGCCAAATTCAAGCTATTCAAGCCATTTTCTTTAAGTGGGTTGATCTAAATTTTAAACCAATTGTTTTAGGCCTAGCCATTCATTAGTCCATTTTTCTGAACATGATCTTCAAAGTCCTCTAGTCTAAGAAGTGATGTCAAACAAGAGGTCTCTCTAAAACATGAGAAGGAGATTACACTGTTGACGATGAATCTCTGAAAAGATTAAGCCATTAGGTGTAGGTCTCTTTTACATGCCTTGAGTAACCTCAATTGGTTGAAACCATTCTCATAAATGATCATTAATTGATTAGTGAAAAATCAGCCTCAAAGCATGTGAAATGGTCCAAGAAAGCATGTTAAGCAAGAGATGTATTAACTATGTAACCTCAAGGGTGCCTAACAAGGTGTGAACCAAATGGAAAGGCTTAGGCAACCTCAAAATAGTCCCAAACACATGCAAATCAGAGATAAAACATGCATGAAAAGAGGACAAAAGCTAGGCAACAAATATAAGAATTGAAGACTAAATGATAAGAATAAGGAGGAGTGGCTAATCCCTTCATTTTTGGAGCTTCAAAGCATGATTTTCAACTTTCTTAAAACCTCTGAAAATTAGTTTGAATACTAAAGAAAGAGAGTGAAAAGGAGAAGAGTTTAGGTTATGAAATAAAGGTGTAGAAACAGCAAGCTCTTTCTACCCTTTTGGTAACCCTTCCAACTCAACTCTAACACTTCAAATAAGCTCAAAAACAACCAAAATAGCAACAATAATGGAGTAAAGAACAAAAATGAAAGCAAGCTTATACCTTTCAAGAAGCAAGCTTGCTCTTAGAGTTTCCAACTCAATTTCAATGCACTCTTAAGCTTGAATTACACTTCCTCAAGATCAACCAAGGCTTTAGGATGATCAAACAAGGTTATATAGGGTGTGTAGTGGTGGTGTAAGCAAACTAAGTTAGCTCAAAGGATGCCTTGCAATGGAAGAAGGAGGAGTCAAGGCTCTCAAGGTGTATATCTCTCTTCTAGACATTTTGTTCAACCCCAAAAACAATCCCAGAGCTTCGGTTTTATAGAATTCGAGCTGAAAAGGCAACAAATATCTTCAAAATGGATACCGTGGCCTCCTCGCCTGTAATAGTGTTTATCGCTAACTAAGGCACCGGCCATTCATAGCCACAATGCATTATCACTAATGCACGGCTGGGCCTTGATGGCCTCCCCTGTTTTTTTGGTTCAAACTTAGCTTAGGGTGAGAAATGGTCTAGAAATGAGACCCAAGGGTTCAAACAAGGTAAATGTTGAAGATGTGAAGCTATTTTGAAAACTTGATTGATTTCGAATCGCTGCGAATTTGCAATTCAACTTTCATTATCGAAAGTGCAATCAATCAAGCGCCCAAGTCTTCGGGTAGTCAAAAGAGGGTGTCTACACACAAGTGGGTGGTAAGCCTGAAAGGGGGATTGTCGGCCATAGGTAGGGGTTGTCGGCCATCGCCGATGGCCGGTCGGCCACCGCCAATGGCCGGTCGGCCACCAATGTGAGGACCCTCCAGATTCTTGACAACTGGCTTCCATTCTCAACCTTATCTTCTTCAAAAGGTTCAACTTCGTGATTTCTCCTCTAGAACTTCATTTCAATTGTAATTTCTTCCACAAATGGAGCTATTTCTGCCGAAAGACTTTCGATTGATTGTGACTTTAGACGGCTTGGAAAATGTGAATTTCTGGGGTTTCAACATAAATGCACTTTTACCGCTGAGTCGTTCTCCACTTTGTTTTCTGTTCCTTTGTGTCGTGGCTAGATGATGGAACCCAATTACATATGTCTTTAGCTTCGCGGGACAAGAAATATGCCCGACAATTGAAGAATTTCAAGCACTAATAGAATCTCGACGTGACGAGAAAATCATACCTCAACCCCATTTCGGCCACATCCAAGCTTTGGGACGAATGTGTGGGCTCACTCTATATGAGGCTCGATCCTTGGTTCACAACGGAGAGCTGGATATTCCCAATCTGAGTCATCGATTTTCTAACGCTTCGGACCGCAAAGGACCTTCTTTGGCTGGGTTTTCGGCAACATACCCTCTACTTGTGTGCAGACACCCCATTTTTGCCCGACCTTAAGACTTAGATGTCATCGATTGAGCACTCAGTGATTGTGCATGTAGACTAGTTTTCGAGGCTTCCAGCCGCGTGCCTTGCCTCCTAAACTTTCGTCTTGCATCCTTTTTGGTTTGTTTTTGGTACAAACCTTGTTTTCCTTGTTTGGAAGGTGGTACAACGGTGAGAGACTAGTTCTTCCCCTTGTAGATCATTTTTCCTCCCGCTAGCCAATTTTCTAATAGGCCAATTGGTCTCCTTGGCCTTTGGGCCACATTTTCGGCACCACCACACCAGGCATTGTTTTCATGTCAGAGACCTTCTCCCACCATGGCCGACCACTTGTTGTCTTGGGAGACCACTTGTGGTGGTCCGCCAACCACCTCAAGTAGATGGCCGACCACTTCAAGTGGTTGGCTGCTTTTCATCACCTTTTTGGAGATATTTTCATCCAGCTGGCACAGCTGGAAGGCACTAAAGCCATCCTCTATACACGTGTATGGAGGGATAGCCTTGGACCCTAAGCTTGTCCAACAAGCTTGAGCATTGGTTCTCTATAAAAGAGAACCTCCTCCTCCCTCCTCTAGGTTCAGATTTTTGTGTTGGAGAGTTATAGATACACCCTTATATCTATCTTGCCCTTTGCTTCATATTTGTGCTTCAAAAGTGTAGTTTTATCACACTTTAACACACAAACACACACTCAAACACCATACTCTTGGAGCCGAGGTCCCTTGAAGTTGTTTTTGAAGTTTTTGGATTGGTTTTGGTTCAAAAAGAGTGCTGGAGTTGCAGCCTTGGAGGTGTTCATCAAGGGTGAGTTTCTACCCTCTTGAACCTTGCTTTTGTTTAAGTTTTTAGCCCTATTTTCATGCTGATTTAAGCTTAACTCTTAACTACAAAAAGTTCTATTTTTGCATGCTTAAAATGTTTGTTTGAGGTCACTTTTTTGTTGGGGGTGGTCTACCCCATTTTAGGCCTTGTTAGGCCTTGTTTTGAGCCATCCCTTTTGCCTCTTGTTCTAGCCTTTGCATGACCTTTCTACCACTGAAATCTAGAGGATTCTCAGTGGTGGAAAGGTGGTTTTGGGGTCCCAAATAGGAGAGGGTCATCCCCTCTCCTTGTATTTTGAATACTTGCTTCATATGCCTCATGTCTGAGCATGTTTATTAAGCTTGTGTTGGCTTGTTCTTAGCATGTATTTGGGGTTATTTTGTGATGGCATGCCACTATTTTTAGTTGTCTTGATCATCTCACGCATGCTTAATACACTTGTAGTGTAAATTTCATAAACTAGTCTTGTATGCTTCATGAAGTGGCATGTCTTTCTAGCTTATGTTAACTCCATTTCAGTAGGTTTTTGGTGTTGTTCTAACATGCCATAACTCTGTTAAGGTTGGGTTTGATAGCCCCATGCATGCTCCATGCACTTGTAGTGCAATTCCATAAATTAGCCTAATGTGTGCCATGCTTAAGACTATCTTTCTAGCATGATTTTGGCTTAACTTTGAGAAGTTTTTGTCCATGTTTTAGCATGCTTTAACTCTGATTTGTGTTGTTTTGGTCTTGCATGCCTTGCTTTGTATAGCCATAGTGCATTCTAGCTTTTAGCTTTGTGTATCAAGTCCACTAGCATGCATTGCTTGGCCTATTTGAATGATTTGGCATCATTCGTCATGAGATTTCAGTGCATGTTTCATGGTCATGCACTTGCATTTGTCACTCATTCAATGCATTGGAGGGTTGGTCTTTTATGCCTTAAATATGAATCATTGTGTATGCCTTCATGCCTAAGCTTGCAAGCTATCATTTCAATGTGTTTTTGGGGTTATTTTGCCATAATATAACTTTGATTTTTGTTGGTTAAGTCATCTCATGCTTGGTCTTGGTAGGTGTAGTGTAATCCACCTTATTTGCCTTGCATATTCCATGCCTTATGCCCTTCATGCTAGCTTGTTTTAGCTTCCTTCTATACATGTTTTAGTATCATTTTGACATGTTCTGGGACTGTTTTGGGTTGCCTTGACCATATGCCTCATGAATTGCATAGTTGTAGTACAATTGGCCTTGCTAGCCTTGTGTTTTGATGCCTCATGCATGTTATCTTTGAGCTATTTGGATGATTTGGCATCATTTAATACTTGATTTTAGAGCATGTAGCATTGTCATATTCTCATGCATATCACTCTTTAATTGTGGTTTAGGAGTTATGCATTGTTGCCTTGTTTGGGCCTAGCACGATGCCATCTTGCCTAGACCTTGAGGCCCCATCTCAAAGATGTTTTGGTCTTTGTTTAGACCTAATTAAGCTCATCCATGATTGGTTCATGCATTTGTGCCATGTTTTGCATGCCTCCTTTATAATCCTCTTTACTAGCCTTATGCTTTAAGGACCCTAGCATGCCATACTTGTGTTGTTTGAATGATTTGGCATCATTTCTTACCATATTTCAGAGCTTATAATGTTGTTACACTTCCATGTTTATCACTTCTTGAGCACTCTTCAGAGTTGTGCTCTCAAGCCTAGTTGATGGGCCAATGCATGTGCATGTTTTGTTTTGCATTTCATGCCTTTGTTTTGGTGTTATGGCCACTGATTTAGGCATGACTGAAGTCTGTCCATTTTGGTTTAAGTCCATCGAGCATGTTATGTGAATGTTGTTACATTGTATCATGTTGTTGCATGCTTATGTTGCCTTACATTTTGTATGCATGCATTGGCCTTCTTTGCATGTTATTAGCTTTGTTAAGTCGATCATGTTACATTGCATTGAGTATGCCATGTTGTCCATTGCATTGTGTATGCCATGTTCTTCACCTTGTGCATGCCATCTTACATTGCATTGTGTATGCCATGTAGTGCCATTTTGTTTCGCATGCTAGTTTGTTGCATTTTATTTGGATTAGGTGTTAGTCCAAACACGAGAAAAGAGGGACGTTTCATACTTGAAGTGATGAAACGTGCCTCAATTCTCGGTCGCTGACGCTCTTGATCATACATGATAGAGTTCTAGGCTTTATGTGATTAGGTGTGCATTCATTTCATATTGAATTGTGCAACTTCGCCTCTCGGCCATCATGCATCGAGATGTGTGATTGGCCCGAGGGTCGAGAACCACACTCCTTGAGTTTCAAATGATAGGAGGGTGGTTGTGCACACATATCTTGCAAATACATTGCGATGCCCTTTCTTGCTCTCTGCAAAGAAATCGAGAAGTGCAAGAACAATTGGTCGACTCACCCAAAAACTAGCCGGGCCGACCACTTTTTCTGGTCTGCAACAAAGAAAGGTGGTCGGCAGGTGGTCTCCCACATCAACAACTGGTCGGCCACCCTCCCACAGGTCTCTAAGGTGAGTTGGAAGCTTTCTAGAGCTTGGTGCAAGGTTCTAAGAACAGTTGCAAATAGAGGCAAATCGGGGTATCACGACGATTTTAACGAGGCGCATCGAGCATGCATGCATTCTTCTCCTCCGAGGATCCCGATTTATCGCTTACTTGGCTAATTTGCTTAGCTAGTTTATACTTTGGTTCTGTACTTAATTAGTTAATGCATTTAACTATTCAATTTGTGTTGTAATAGCTTAATTAATTAGCTTGTTAGTTAATTAGTTTTGTGATGTAATAATTAGTTTAATTAGCTTAGATTAGCTAGTTAGCTTTCTTATTCTGACCTCCGTAAAGAGGGCCAATTGTTGTAATAAGTGCGGTGTGTGATGCATGTCTTCCAACGCCCATTTCTTTCTCCCTTTTACTTAACCGCCATTTATGGTTAGTTTTAGGGCATATTTCAACTTAGCATCCTTATGCTCGCATGCGTGCATCATTCATCTGCTTTTGCATGCACCAAGCTTGGCACATCATACTAATCGTATTGTATTTCAATTCCAATTTGAATACATGTATCGAATTGTCGATTCACATGACATCTTAGATAGTCGAGCCTATCTTAGTTGCATTTTTGCATGTGTTGCATTAGCCATTTTAACATGAACTAGGATCATGTATGATTTCTAACTAGTTCTCTGTTTTGGCTCGGAGTACACTGTGAGTGTTTACGCTTTAGCATACTGCATGTGTGTTAATGCTGCCATGATAGCATGCTTGCCATAAGGCTAATCGCTATTTGATATAACCTCAATGCTCGTGGGTGAATGTTGGATTAGTTGAATTGGAACAATTCATTGAAATCCACGATTTAGCCTACTTGGGAGTAGCAAACTTCAAACCGTTTTCAAACAAACGAACGTGCAATGTTTTGTTCCAACTTAGGCGATCTAGCCTATACTTGTATGTCAGGCGATCACATAGTAATTCTAGGTTAATAACCTAAATAAGAACACATGTGTTTTCAAAACAATATATCATGCTTAGTACAGTCGATCTTTGATCGGCGAAGCTGGTGCTCATTGCATGACCTTCCCCTCTCGTACTCAAGTTCCTGAGCCGAGGCAACTTTGGTGATGATGGACACGTGGCCGTAGGCACGAGTCAAGGTTTCCTAAATTTTTCCCAAAATAAAATATTTAGGTGGCGATTCTGTATCTGGCAAAGCAGTCCATGTTTGGCACTTCTTTATTAAAATCAGTTTTCCAAAACGATTTTTCGGATTTAGACTCTTTGGTGATTTATCGGTCTCACATTGTACTTTGTGAGATTAGATTCAGAACCGTGACATTGAGTCTGAACTGTAGTAACTAGAGAACAAAATGAATTCGCACCCTTGTAGGCACGGAGCTGGGGAGTTCTCGGGGGCACATCTACAGCTTTAGCTTAATTCGCTAGATTTAGAGAACATGACTCGAACTCATGATATATTGTTTTGTTTACACTTATGTGTCTCTTTGCATTGCATTTGCATTGGTGCGCCTAGGACACCGTGTTTGCCGTATGCTATATCTAAACGGTTTGCCAGAGGCTTACTTTGAGAAGCGTGCCATAAGGCTGACTGGTTGGGGGCTCTGCCACGACGGGAACACAAACTCTATATTTTTTTACCGAGGCACCTTTTTTGACCATTCGACCTAGTGCATATCAGAATCTATAGTGACTATTCCAAACTAGGACAGGTTGCTTACCCGATTATAGGTTGTTTGAAACCGCTGTGTGCGTAGTGAAACCCTAGCTCCTGACAAAATAGGACAGGGAAACCCTACCCCAACATAGGGGTGTTTTGGGTCTTATTTGCTTGCTATGTGCTTTTGGAGTGTGCCTCTACAGGGAATGTACGATTGGGTAAGTCTGGGTATCAAGCCTAAAGGCATCTGTATTTGAAGAATCAGTTTTACCTGAGCGTATCAGATCCAGATTTGGGACAGCGATTTTGGGCACAATGGTCAGTGTTTGAGAACAGTGTGTTTCGGCTTACAAGTGCCAACTGAGTGTTGTTATGCCAACTGTGTGTTGTCTCTATTTAAGCCATTTTGCTATCTATTTTTCTGTTCATTATTTTCTTATTATGCTTTATTTATCTTTTTGCAAGGTAGTTTAGCACGATTGCATCCAACCAAGCAGATATTCCCCAAGCACTTTGGGTTAGAGGTCGCAGACTTCATCAATCCGAGGATCTGATAGACGGACAACCAGTGTACCACTCATTACCCCCGGTTATTAGACAGAGATCAGCTAGGCGTAGTGCATTAGTACAACAGTTGCTAGATCAGTGGTCCTTGAGTAGACGGGTTGAGATTTTCGAGTCTACTACAGAGACAAATATACCTGTTATTTAGATAGATCAGTACAGTATGGCAGGCATGGAAGAGATGATGCGTCAGCTCCAGGAGACTATGCAAAACATGCAGCGAGATGCTGCCCGTCAAACAGAAGTAGTGGCCTAACAAGCAGAGTTAATCGCCAGGCTACAGCAGCAAACCGGAGCATCTGCTTCACACCCAGCTCCTCCCCCACCAGAAGTTCCAACACCCGGGGAGATAGCAAACGTCCAGGAAAATACGGACGTTCCAACGAGGCCACCTCCGGCCCCAATCCTACCCCAGCTATCCAAAGTCCCCACCAATCTAGTGGATTCACCGTTTGAATTTGAGGTGGATCCAACAGCACTAAAAGTGAGCAAGCTAGAAAAGCTTTTCAAGAAGGCTCAAGGCGTGAAATCCATTCCGAATATAGAGGATGGATACACCGACTCGGCCGTGACTCTGCCGGACCGGTTTAAAATGCCGCACATAGACCGCTTTGATGGGTCTGGGGATCCTATGGTGCACTTGTGGCTATTTTCAGATATCCTAAGGCCAGTGGGCCTCTCTAGATTACAGAAGCTTTCCCTGTTCGGCCGGACCCTGTCGGATATAGCGGCTATTTGTTACGCGAAGCTAGAGGACTCTGTTAAGAGAAGCTGGGAAGAGATGGCTGAGGCCTTCGTAGCTCAATACTCCTACAACACTCAGATCGAGGTCACAACTCGTGATCTCGAGACAACCAGGCAAGAACCAAAGGAGAGCTTCTCCGATTTTGTAACCCACTGAAGGGCTAAAGCCTTGATGATGACCATCAAGTCGGTTGACAAAGATCAGATACGGATGGTTGTGCGCAACCTCCAGCATAAGCTCATGCAAAAGATGATCGTCCTCCTCCTATCCACCTTTGCAGATTTACGTGAGATCGGGTGCAAATCGAGGACGCCATAAAACAGGGTCTGATTGACCATGAAAGAGAGCAGCCCAATAGGGCATTCAATCGCGGTACGAATGCAGGCACAAGCAGTGCTACAACTACCAGAGCTTCAGATATAGGAATGGTCACCACCACCACTCCAAAAACCCTTGCAGCTACACCCTTTACCGGTGTGTCCGGAAGTAGCTCGCAAATAGCCAGATACGCCCCCCGAGGCCAAAGAACCTTCACCCCACTATACATGCCTTTGTCCAAAGCTTTGGGGGTTTTGATCAAGAAAGGGCACTTGAAGCCCCTATAGCTACGGCCATCACCAGAAAAGCTTCCTCCCTCCCATAACCCGGTGAAGTACTCCGTCTTTCACCAATAGCATGGTCACTTAAACCCACTAAAGGCTTTCGACACGCCATGAGATTTAGGTCTCATCGACAACAGGTGATTATACCTTCAAGAAGCCAATGTCACAACCACATAACCAAGCTCCACCTCCCAAACGATTAACCTAATCCAAACCTCGCCATTCCATATGACCCGAGCATATACATTACCCTTTCCCACCTACCCAAGCCAAAGGTGTTCATTCCTCGACAAAGACCGACTTATGTATGTTGGACATCTCCCAAACCCAACCGTAACCGTGGTGGTGATCGCCAAGATAGAGCAAGGATCACTTTGGGAGCAGAGAGGAATGAGGATTCAGGGCCTGAGGGGTCTGCGAGTTTTGAGTACAACCCGAGCGGTTATATCACACCGATGGATCAGCTTAAGCCAAGGGTGGAATTGCTAGTGGGGGTAGAGATTTGTGTAGTTCGAGAGGATGGACCTAATCACGGGCTAGATGACCTAGCGGAATTGGAAGAGGACATAGCCAACCTTCAGTTTTTCAACGAACAGGATCCGGCGGACGTGACTATCAACTGGTTCAACTTGGAAGGGTCAACGGAAGCTACTGGGTGGCTCAGCGACGAGCCGGATGTTATTGAGTAGCCTCAGCCAGAACGGGGTCCATCAGAGATAGGGACATCAAAGAAGGGCCTAATGACCGGAATCGTAATAGACCGCCAGAGAGCACCGATGTTAAGAATTTTGCTCGGGACCAGAGCATTTTGAGTACAGAAGATATCGAAAGAGCAAAGCAGGCACCGAAACAGCTTTGAGGAGGAAAAGATCAAGATCCGGAAAGTGCTAGAAAGGCCAAAGCCCTTGAGGGGACTAAGGTGTGCCGCGATAGAAACAATTGTAATGGAACCGAACAGGTGTCTGTCGGTTGCCAATGGCATGTGGTGGGAAGATGATGACCTATGTCTTGCCCATACAGACGAGGATTGGGGACAAAACCAATCGGATGATACCTAGTATGTGGGAGAAGTTGACCACATGACTAGGAGTGGGCGGTATTTCAAGCCCCCACATTTGGATCAACCAGAGGCGTCCGTGAAGGACAAGGAGGCAGAGAGGCAGAAAGAAAAACTACTCGAGGAGGAGGCTGTACTGAAATAGCTTAAAAAGATACAGGCAGATATCTCCATCGACGGACTGCTCATGGCCTCAAGAGTTCAGAGATAGGTCCTTTCTACAATGGACAAGGCCAAGCTTATCAATCGATACCACACCAACAAATGTGGGATTGGTTTTTCCTGGAGGAGCTTTCCCGACGTTGACCTTCACTGACAAGGAGTTGTTGCCCGAGGGCACGAATCATAACAAACCACTCTACATCTCTGTGGAGTGCAGAGAGAAATGGATACCAGTAGTTCTTGTTGACACAGGATCCACTATCAACGTGTGCCCGTCAAGGACGGCATACGCAATCGGGTTGAAGCCCGCTGATTTTGTACCAACTGCCTAGGTGATAAGGGCATATGACAATACTAGCAGAGAGGTGATGGGGACTGTGCAGATTCAGACTCAAGTTAGTCCAGGACAACAGGATAATAACTTTTATGTCTTGGACGTTCTTGCAACTTTTAATCTACTCCTAGGGCCGTGGTCGCACTGTGAAGGCGCCTCTTCCACCCTCGCATCGATGTTGAAGTACCCCACCTGAAGGGAGTGGCTATTTTTTGGGAATTCTTCAATCCATCCGCCAGAGGTTTCTATACCAGTTCTAGAGATTGAACATGGTGCGGAGGATGTGTTCCTGTCAGGATTTACCCTAGCCGAGGCCTGGGTTGTATTGAACGTACTGGCTATTGATGAGGGGTTGTATGTCAGTGCACAATCTATGTACCTCATGAACAAGCTCCAGCATATCCCCGGGATGGGATTAGGAAGAAGTGGTCGAAGACGCTAAAAGATCGTCGGCGTGTGATAACCCACATACCTTTGGTTTAGGTTATCTGCCTACCAAAGAGGATTGGGTAAGGAAAGGCAAAGAGATGGCTGGAAGAGCCAGAGCCAAGCAAGCCAACAAGCCTTATGAGTTGGTGCACCGGCCCATCCAGGGCACCCTGAACGGATGCTTTGTCCGAGAGGGGGAGGACTTTCCGTTTTGCGGCTTCCTAGAGCCATGGCTAAACGCAGAGAGGTGGTGGTTGCCGGGATTTGAGATTTTCTTTGACTTGCAATTGTTTGGGGATGATGTTGCCGAGGAGCAGACAGACCCACCAGCTAAGGTTGAATAGTGCAAGGAGGAGGATTCCGAGAGTGCAGAGATTGAAATAGGGGTAGCACTGGCTTGTCTACTTTCAGATCCTTCGATCGTACATGAGTGCTTGGGGGATAACTTCTCAGTGTCCATGATCGAGAATGAAATGGTCATGAGCCCATCTTCAAACATTCTGGATACATCCATCGCACCCTCCCTGGTCTGGCAATATGAAGAGGGATTTTTATCGAGCAAAGACCGTCAGTAGTGAGCCGAATCTGATTCCACTAAGTCTCAGAGTCTAATCAGTTCCAAATTGCTCGAGTCTGAGTCTGAGTCCGGTATTCTTGGGGGTGACAACCCAGATGCCACAGTCCTATCTAGGTCGTGTTTTTCTTTTTCCTTTGAGTCTGTTTTAACAGAGGAAACAAGCGATTTGGAAGTGATTAATGAGAATGGAATGGCTGTGGCTTCCGAGTACTTTTCTGTACCCTTAATTTATTGCATTAATCAGGATTTTCAAAATTTTGATGAAAACGACGAGGAAGAAATTCCTTTGATTTTGCAATATTTGCTTGATCAAGAGCAGGAGAGGTTTGTTAAACCCTTGGTTGATGAAATCACCCAAATTAATGTTGGTACTGAAAAGGACCCGCGGCTGGTCCAGATCGGGTCCATGTTGTCTTCGGAGGAGTGCGAGCGCTTAGTCGCTTTATTAAAAGATTTCAAAGATGTTTCGCATGGTCCTACAAAGACATGCCTGGAATTGATCTTGAGATTGTACAGCACCAGATCCCTCTTGAGCCAAAGGCCTAACCTGTTAAGCAGAAGCTCAGAACGATCCGCCCGAACTGGGCTCTCAAGATTAAAAAAGAGGTCACCAAGCAAATTGACGCAGGTTCCTCATGTATCTGAATACCCAACTTGGTTGGCCAATATAGTTCCAGTGCCAAAGAAGGACGGCAGAATTCGGGTATTGTCATGACTCGGGCCCGCCCCCGTGGGCTAAGGACATAACCGGCCAGTAATCATGAGATTACCTACGGCCTCATACCAAAACAAATGTATTTTAACAGAGTTAATGGGGGCCAAACGGAAGCAGTTCAAGACTTTGTCCATAGAGCTGTGCTTACATAGCACATCCAAACAACCAAACATATATACATTAATATAAACTCACAATAGAAATACAGTAGCATAAGTTCTGTACAAATAGGATCATCCAAAAACTAAGTCAACCCATGAAAACTATATACAGACATATGCAAAGTCCTCGCCAACATGAAAAAAATAACATAGCATAGCAGAAAGGCGAAGACGAGTCTCGTGCGTGAGACACTAGAGCTGACTCTCCAAAACTCGGTTGTTCCACAAAGCTTCATCGGGCCGGTTCTGACCTCTTGGCTCACCTACAAACACATGAATGAGCGTGATCGCTAGCCCAATGAATAATATCAAATAAGAAGATACAAACGATATGTAGAACAACATACTCCGAACGGCCTTGGGCCCATTCACATTTTTATTTAACATTTATATACACAATTTAAGTCAAGTGACTGTGGTTTCAAACATACTGGCCCTTGGCCCATTTATCTTTCATTCTCAAAAATGGCCTCTCGCCCATTCGCTTATGTCAAACGGCCTCGCCCATCCATTCATGTCAAAATGGCCTCCTGACCATTCATTCTTATCAAAACGGCCTCGTCCATTCATTCATGTCAAAACGGCCTCCGACCCATTCATTCTTATCAAAACGACCTCGCCCATTCATTCATAAGTCAAAACGGCCTCCTACCATTCATTCTTGTCAAAACGGCCTTTGGCCCATTCATTCTTATCGCATTTGTCCACAATTCAAACTAGCAAATCGTAAGGCATAAGGCGATAAGAAAATAAGCAATTGACTAATGACAAGCTTCCAAATATCGATATTACTCACAGTGATCGGTTGGTTGATTTGCCCTGGAGCTCGACCCTACACATTTCATGAACACAAAAGGGTCACAAACAATACGATTCGTTCTAAATTCACATATTCTTCTTTAGGTTTTATTCTTATCTCTTTAACTCAATTACAATGCTCAATGCATGCCTAAGAGTACTTAGAAGTGAAGGAGAACGGAAAACGAAACACAAAATGCATAACAAAATCTCAGAAAACAGGGTCCCCACTCGAGCGGACCCAATTAGTCTCAAAGTGCCGTTGCATCAAATTCACGCCGAGCGTGAAATCGGCGCCGAGCGAAGGTCTGCCTACATAGCTCCCGCCGAAAGCATGGACTTACCTACCGAGCGACCCATGCTTGCAAAAATACCGAGCATGAATTTCACTCGAGCGTTGGTTTTCCGCCAGAGCGTACATCATAAATTCGGGTTTTCGTAATGTGTTCTTGAGCTCAAATTCGACATTCCAACCACATTCCTTGCATATTATGGCTCCAATTTCACATATCCTTGATCTATCATGGTACCAACACTAAAAGCCACCAACATGGAGCTCACTTCCATGACTCAAACACATGTGTGGCACATTTTCCACCAATCTCATAACCAATATAACAATTTCATGCATTAAACACTTACATCCTTATAATTTGCACATGCATGTGGTATATTATTCTTATTCTCAACTTATATCATGAAGAGATGGTCAAGAACATGATCTTCAACTAAAAACTCACATAGATCATGCATTTAGTGCTTAAATATGCAAATTCAAAGCAACTACATACATGCATGCAACATTGACCTTCAATTCAACATGATCAACTCAATTTCATTTCAATTCTTATTCTTGACCATTAATCAACTTTGAACACACAAGATTACACATTACACTCATGAATTCAAGAATCAATTGCTTACTTAGAGGCTCAATTTTTCCAATCAATAGCAAATTCTTGAATAATCTTCAAGATCACCAAGCTTTGAGACCAAAACCCCAATTTCCTTCACCCTCTCTCTCTAGTCGACCCTCTCCTTTTCCTTAGAGTTTATCATCAGCCAAGTGAAGCAAAAAGGAAGAAATTGGTTATGTAGTGCCCATATTAAAAGCCCCTCTTGTTATATTATTTTAATATCAAATAATAGAGCACTAATTCACTAATTAAATTAATTGAATTTGATCTGAATCAATTTCCAATTAAATTTCACCGTAGGCTCTAAAATTTATGCCAATCACAATGGCGTAATCAATTGGCTCATGTCGATAAGGCCTTCAATTTAATTTCCAAAGCGCATAATTAAATGATATTCCTACTATGAATGATAGAAATTCAAAACCACATATTTTCACCTAATGGCACATGAAATCAAATCAAAACACATAATCACATTCGTATTAAGGACTAATTAACATAATAAGGGACAGGATTATCACAAGTATGTGTGGATTTTAGGGATTTGAACAAAGCCAGTCCGAAAAACGACTTTCCTATGCCGCATATCGACGAATTAGTGGACTTCACTACTGAGCATGTGTTGCTCTCATTCATGGATGGGTTTTCAGGCTACAATCAGATATTGATGGCACCAAGACCGAGAGAAGATCGCTTACCACCCCGGGGAACCTATTGTTATAGGGTGATGCCATTTGGGTCAAGAATGGGCTACATATCAACAAAGTCACACCACGCTTTTACATGACATGATCCATAAAGAGGTTGAGGTGTACATGGACGACATGATTGTCAAGTCCAAGGAAAGAGATTGCCACTACAACACCTTGCAGAAATTCTTCCAACGGATCAGAGAGTATCTACACTACCAATCCTCGTAAGGTACGCTTGGTGTTACAAAGAAAAATGTCAGTTCTTGATCACACAAAGGGGCATCGAGGTCGATCCTTCCAAAATCAAGGCCATCTTAGAAATGCCACCACCGAGGACTGAAAATGAGGTGCGAGGCTTTCTGGGTAAAGTGCAATTCATAAGACAGTTTATTGCTAAATTAACCTTGACTTGTGAACCATTCTTTGGTCTCCTGAAGAAAGGAACGAAGTTCCAATGGGATAGCCGATGCCAAGCTGCTTTCAAACAGATCAAGCAATATTTATAGAACCCACATATGTTGTCACCGCCTGAGCCGGGGAAACCATTGATTTTGTACCTTTCAGTAACTGAAACTACAATGGGTTGCATGCTTGCACAGGAGTCTGAGGACAAAGTGGAGAGAGCTATCTACTACTTGAGCAAGAAAATGCTGGATTACGAGACCCGCTACACTCCGCTGGAGAAGGCTTGTCTGGCCTACGTATGGGCTACCAGGAAGCTGCGGCACTACCTGTTAGCTTACTCCGTAATACTAGTTTCAAGATTAGATCCCATCAAATATCTTTTCGAGAAACCGGCACTTACGAGTAGGCTAGCTCGTTGGTTGCTTCTGCTTTCCGAATTCGATCTGAAGTACATGACGCGCAAGTCAGTGAAAGAGAGAGCGGTAGCGAAGTTCCTAACTGATCACCCAGTTGAAAGGGATGAAGCAGTTAAGTATCTGTTCCCAGACGAGGCCATTCTGCATGTCGAAGAAGAGACTTGGACGATGTACTTTGACAGAGCATCAAACCAATACAGGTATGGGATAGGGGCGTTGCTGATAGCACCCGACAATTCCTATATACCTTTAGCATTCAAACTCCATTTCAGAGTGTCGAACAATGAGGCAGAATATGAGGCATGTATTGTCGGTTTAGAAGCTGCCCTAGAACTAGGGGCAAAACGGTTGGATGTCATCGGGGACTCGAACCTTGTTGTATCTCAAGCTAAAGGAGATTGGAAAGTTAAAGAAGAAAAGATGAGAATCTACCACCAGACCTTGGACGTGCTAATTGCTCGGTTTGAGAAATTGAACTTCGCTCATCTATTAAGAGAGAACAACAGGTACGTGGATTCACTAGCAACTCTATCTTCTATGATAGACATTTCTTTCGGAGTCCGGATGCGTCCGATCATCATCGAACAGAAATTTGTGCCGGCCTACGAGCTGATTGCTGCCATAGATAAGGTACAAGATGAGAATCCTTGGTATTACGATGTCTAGAATTTCTAGAAAAGGAAGCGTATCCACCAGGGGCAAATGCCAAAGATAAGAGGACAATTTAAAGAATTGCTGCTTAATTCATTGTCTACGGGGGTAAACTGTACAAGAGAAGTCATCTTGAGATACATAAACTGTGTGTTGATGCTGAAGAATCCAAGCGCCTAATGGAGGCCATCCATGGAGGAGAGTGTGGACGCATATGAATGGGGTGATGCTAGCCTGGAAAATCCTTAGACAGGGTTATTACTGGTCCACCATGGAGGAGGATTGTATTGGCTTTGTCCGGCGATGCCACAAATGTCAAATCCATGCAAACCGCATGACCATTCCGCCGTCAAAGCTGTACAACATGACTTCGCCATGGCCGTTTTTAGTCTGGAAGATTGATGTAATTGGGGCTGTCACTCCGAAGGGGTCCAACAGGAATGAGTACATTCTCGTAGCGATAGACTACTTCACGAAGTAGGTTGAGGCCCAATCTACGCCAAGGTTGAAGGCTTCAGATGTTGCAAAGTTCATCGTGAACAACATCATCTGTCGCTACGGTTCAATGAGATTATCTCGTATAATGGCTCTTACTTCAAGAAGGAGGTGATTGACTTATCGAGAAGTATAACATGGCTTTTCATACGCCATCCACATTTCTGGCCGAAACCAACGGAGCAGCTTGAGGCCGCCAACAAGAACATCAAGCACATTCTCAGAGAAGATGGTGGAAACTTGCTGATTCGCCAGATAAGTTGCCATTTGCTCTACGGGGCTACCGGAGTTCAATTCAACTTCTACTAAAGTGACTCCATATTCATTGGTTTATGGGATGGAGGTTGTTCTCCTATTGAAGTTGAGGTTCCGCCATTATGGGTATTGGGAAAGTGTTAGATAGATGAGGTAGATTGGCAAAGAAAGCAGTTCAAGAACTCATACTGTTTGACGAGAGAAGGCTGAAAGCACTGTATCATGTTCAGGGTTATCAACGAAGAATTGCCAGGGCTTTCAACAAGAAGGTTAAGTCCAAGGATTTGTGTGACAACCCTCACCATTGTTTACTGATAATACCACTGATTACTGCTAAACTGCGACTGAACATGATTAAGTAACTGATTTGACTGACATTCTAAACTGATTGATTGAGTGTATTAGTTTAAATGCAAATCTATCTGTTTGACTGCTAAATGATCTGTTCATGTTTTATGTTTTAAACTACAAATTGAAGGCCTTATCGGCGGCCGAATCCGAAACTGATTAGTGTTTCATGCTAATTAGAATTTATGTGATTTTTATGGTATGTTTAATTAAAATGTGATTTGGAACGATTAAATTGGATTAAATAATGTTAAATTACATTAGTTGGACTTATTTACCCAATTGCCATTAGTGGACAATGCTAGGCCATCTATTAGTCATGGTTTACCTATGCTTGGCATCACTCTTCATTCATCTTCCCAGAGACAAAACCGACAAGAGAGAGAGAGAGAGAGAGAGAGAGAGAGAGAGTTAGGAGAAAAATTGGGTTCAACAAGATTTGCTTGGAAAATTGGGAGAATTGAAAGTGAATTGGCAAATTGAGCTTGTACACCTTGAATTCAAGACCTAAGGTAGGATATTTACCTTCTTATTTGTGAATTTAAGTTAGTTTTTGCATGATTCATGGAAGATGAGAGTTTTAAAGTCAAGAATTGGTTTAAATGTTGAATTGAGTAGTAAATCATGCATGCATGTACACATTGTTGCATTTTGAGGTTGTTTTCATGGAAATTGCTACATGCATGTCCATATTCTAGCTTTGGTCCATGAATTCAGCATGTTTTTGGAAGGATTGACTTATTTGTTCCTGTATTAGAAGCTTTGAAGTTGATTAAATTCATGCATGTTGCATGTACATCATGTTCTTGAAGTTTTGTTTGGAAATGGGTTCAATTGAACTACCTTTGGGCTTTGATTTTGCAAATTGATCTTTGAAACATGTCATATTATGAGTTTTAAAGTGTTTTCCAGAAAATTAGCCTAAAAGGATCGAATTTGATGCTTTAAATGTTGAGTTTCATGCTTGGAGACAACTGAAATTTAGATTTTGATCCACGCCGAGCGAACTCCACGCCAAGCATACACTCGAAGTTCATGCACCGCTAGTGAGGAAAGTAACGCCGAGCATGAAATGCGCGGTATCCAAGATTTTGCATGTTTTTACAATACCGAAGCGAGGGAATGCACGCTCGAGCGAGGACTTGTGTCTCACACTCGAGCGGGGGTCGAGTGCCCGTCGAGCGTGAATTTCATGCATCCAGTACTTTTGCAGTCCGCTCGAGCGAGGAAAGTCACGCCGAATGTAGTTTTTGTTCGCATGTCCGCTGAGCAGAGAAAGACACGCCACGAACCCCTGTTTCAACCTTAAATTTGAAAAGTGTTTTAAAGTGCATCTTTGCATCCTCATTCCATCCCAGGCATTCCTAGGCCTAGTTTAAGGCATCTTAATGAGGATAATCCTATAGAACCGCACCGAATCAAGATAGGCACTAAGTTATTGTTTCCCAAACGTGCAACTTAGTGTGTGTTCATCCCAGAATCGTATGGTTGGCATCCGAAGACGCCACTAGCCTATTCAGAGCCTAGAACTCGGAGTAATAATGTTGTAAGGATATATTTAATCATAAATATTTTTGAATGAATGATCAGCATCGCTTCAAATGATATTTCTTCAATGAATGTTTGCCCTATTTGTGAATCAGATTCGTGGCATCCATAGCAATTTACTATTACATCATTATCGCTATCGTTATAGAGATCTCGCTTCCTATGTTGGAACCACTATCACATCGACATGATGGCCATCAACTGATCGCTCACCGCTAAGACCTGCATTATTTTGCTATGAGATGTACCCACACATGACCGCTATGATTGAATGATCGATATATCGTTATAATCGATCGCTTTTAAATCGAAAGGACATTCATTCTTAACCTCTTTACGCATATGTTATTCACTGGGCTTTAGCTCACTGTTTATATATATGTAGGTGTCCAGGCACCGGATCGGAGCTAGGAGCGTTGGGTTAAACTCTTTTTTTGTCAAGCCAACCAACATGCCTCACTGCGAGGTTCCAAGTGTGTTCAAGCTTAGGCTTTTTGGGGTGTCTCAGTTCATCCTTTCTATCTCTATTTTTGTATAGACTGACTGTACTTGTACTGTACTGTTCTAATAGGGATTAGGTCCCTATCCTAGATGATTGTATATGTATGTATATACTATTATGATTTTGAATATGAATATGTGTAGAAAAGTCTTTTGCATCTGCATCATCAAAGCTCATTCGACATCTTTCATTATTGTTTTGACTTATGTTCTCTATACTCAGACATCAAGTATTATTGTTAAGGTGCCTTCGAATCACGGACATCGCCGCCATGTGCTAATCCCATAGGGGTGGGTTTGGGTCATGACAATTTGAAAGAAGGGAATCTTGTGCTCAAAGACAACTGAGCTCCCATCTACGACCCTTGGGGCAAGTTCAGACCCAATTGGACTGGCCCTTACATCATTAAGTCTATCTGGTTGGGTGGAGCTGTCATTTTGATGGACCTAGATGGCCTAGAGTTCTCCCAGTCGATCAACATGGACAAGTTGAAGAAATACTTTCCCTGAGTGGCTCGCTAGGCCGAAAACCCGAAAGGGCAACCTAGGCAAAAGTTAGAGCACAGAAAATTTGAAATAATAAAAACTGAGCTCGCAAGATTGGAAACCCAGAAAGGGCGGCCTTGGCAAAAGTTAAAGCGCAAAAGAAGAGTGTTAATACACGAGTGAATCCGAGCCGAACTACATAAGGCTTGATTCCTATCGTTGGGATATGTAGGCAACTTCATTCTGAAGTCCAGCCATAAACACTTCCCCGATCAACTTTGTCCGTGTGATCGTGTTGGTCATCTTTGTCTATTCTGCATTCAAGAGCTCGGTTGTGATCTCCAAATGCAGTGCTATTCAGACTAAGGGCGACTTTTTAGTTGCTGAGGATCCGGGGTTGTACATCTCAGTCGTAGATCTCGAGTGTGTCCAGTTGTGATCCATATCGAAAATGGTTTTGAAATGTTTTAATAAAAGTTGATTTTGCTCAAATTAATCTTTTTACAACTTAGACCATTTTTTGACCAAACGAAAAATTTTCAGTACCCACAACCTTCAATTACATTGATTTCAATACAGAGCTCTCCTACTCTTGAATACAAATTGAAGTTGCTTTTTATTACATTCATAAAGAAAACTTGAAAGTACTGATTAAAGAAAATAAATTCGGGGCATAGTCAAGTCGTGTTCTTGCCTTCCTAGAGCTTGGAAGCCTTTGATGCAAGTAGACCACTTATGCCTTCATCAAGCCAAGCTATGCACTTATCAAAGAGGCTGCAATTGAAAGTGGAAGTCAGCCGGCTCTCGCTTCCATGTCAGGCATACCGTTAGTGTGGCGCCTTTGATTGAAATGTAGCAGGTACTTATCCTTCCTCGAAAGTCTGATCATGCCCAAACTGATGCCGAATTCAAAACGGGAAGTAAAGGATCTAGTGTGTCAGGCTGATCAACTGAATCCCGGGTCGAAGTCATGTCAGAGCTCATCGCCGGTAGATTAAGCCGAGGCATCGCCAAGCAATGTCAAAAGTGCCAAACCGTATCCATTCATACCAACATCCTCATCAGGCATCGACTAGACGCTACCGTAAGAAATAACCGCTAGTCAATATGTCAAGCATGAGTCCACAACCTTCAATTTATCCATCAACCATATCTCGAGAGGGATGAAAATGAGAGATTAAAGAATAGAGAGGTGTACGTTGAGAGAAAAGTGAGAAAAGGGTTTTGAGAGAAAAATCGTGCCTAAGGACCGAAAGTGATGAGAAATATATGTGAGATAGTGGGAAACATTACCCGCAGAAGAGGTGGACTCCCTCAAATCTAGTCGCTCGCCGGCGGAAAGCGCCCAAACCCATCAACGCCTCAACTAGTGTCATGGCGATATGCCTTTGCCCTCTTTCAAGCCCTCAAGAATCTTAATCAAACAGCGCTAAACCCACCGGAGTCGGGCAAGAAGAAATGTGACAACATACACAAGCAAAGTGCATGTTGTTTAAACCTTGCTAATCATGGTCGCCATTCAAGATCGTAAAATTGATTTAACCAAGCTCTAATGTCCAAAGACTCCATCACAAATCAATGACCGAAAGGCCATGCAAAGTAAGCCCACACATTCGCCCTAAGGCTTGACATGGCAAGCGTAATTGTGGCAAAATCTCTTCCTCATGTTCGACTCCATCAAAGCTTGGAAGTCTTCGAAGTGGGACATATCTCTTATCCGCCAAAGCTAAAGACGCAAGCATCGATTCCAAAACCTTGCCGCATGAAGAAATGGAAGACACAAATAAAAGACTCAAAGAATAGTGCATTTATATCAAAGCCCCAAATTTACCTTTTCCGAGCCATCCAAGTTAGCAACCAATTTATAGATTTTACAGAAACGCCCATTTTGATGCAAACCGAAGTTAGAATGAGGGAACCAAGAAGTCGAACATTTATGAAGGATAAGGCATCGCTTGGAAGATGCTGTCAAAAACTAGAGGTCCTCAGTAAAAGTGGTCACCGACCACTTTTTTTCAGTCACCAACCAATTTAACTGCCTACTACCTACCTTTTTGGGTTTGCGAATAAAAACTGGTACAGACTCCATGGTGGCTCGCCATGAGCAAAAAGGTGGTTTCAGAATTTTTTCTTGTCTCCAAGAGAGTCCCTAGCCTTCCTATGTGCTCGAGTGCTCAAGGTTTGAGTTTACCTCTGCTTTCGATGTGTTCTATCGCTTTTCTCCAAAATGTATTTCCTTATCGAGTTGTCACTCATTTGTTTATCGAGTTGTCGCCATTTGTTTATCGAAGTTGTTTCTCACTTATCAAGTTGTAAACTTGTTAAGGTCTTGTTGTTGCTATTGCTGTTGTTTAGCTTGTTGTGCTCTGCTCACTACCGACTCTGGCAATACACGATGTTCAATTTCCATTCAATCTCATTTTGTGCAAATGGTGCGATGCGATGCTAAGAATGTAAAATACAACACTTTTGAACAAAAAGCTATTTCATTCCATCATAGCTTCCTTTTTACAACATTTTACAACAGGTACAAGTTTTAAGGAAAATAAACTGCTCTAAGTTGTACAATGTGCTACAACTACATGTAAAAAGAAAAATAAAGCGTAAACATCTGATCATCGCTATCAAGCTTCACGCATCGAGAGGTCTCTCACATGTCACCTCTTCACCCTCTTTGGTAGCCTCGCACCACCACCGCCATTTATCTCAATCGGAGTCACCGCCCTAATCCTCCCCACCACCTTCGCCCTCGAATCCAGAACCAGAGTCATCATCCCCGCCTCGCAGATGTCTCGACCGTGGATGCCGACCTCCTCCTCGCCGACTCTCGCCATATCCGACAGTGCTCTACGCCCTCCTCACCGCGAGTCGAGTCCCTCCTAGTTGCTCAAGAAAATGAGATGGCCCGCCGCGACAAAGGAACCCTAAAAGGGTAGTTTAAATACATCAACCGTAGTATGTATATCGATGCAAGTATAATGCGGAGTGTGTGCATGCAAATATAGTATGTGAATGTGATGTGTCGATGTGCTCTACACATGCAAATAATCAATATGGTGAAATGTTTCGCCAATATGTCATCAAGTCTGAGTAAATACAAGGAAATTGAAAAGTACCGTATCGTCAAGTACAGAGAGCATCGTCTCCTCCGCAAGACCATACTCTCGCCGAGGCCACCACCCCGAGCAACCCTCTCAGATACTCTCGAGGTCAGTAGATACAAATTCAAGTCATCAAGAAATGAATAAATGACTAAATATCCGAGTGATAAATGAAAATTGGAGCATACCGGCCGTGAGTCAAGGTCACGACATATCGATGATCCCAAGCGGAGGCTCCAATGGAATCGTAACATGTCCCATATTGCCACCACACCGCCGGAAGATCTGCTACCTAACGCATCGGGTAAGTCGAGGGCATCCTCTAGCCCCACCCTTGATGTATTCGACCGCTAATCGGCGGACATCCGCAGCTTGAGGCGACTCGACGACAAGATGTCGGCCGCCTCGCCTCGTCGGCACGACACCTACTAGAGGCATCAAGTATGTATGGCGGTATGTCGCGACTTCTCCTCCTCCAAGAATAGAACCGTGATCGACACCCAAAGATAAGTTCGCTAACCTCCCGGGGAGTGAGGCCTTCTGTCGACCGCATGTCTAATGGAGGCAGCTGGGATCACCGAAAGTGGCATTGCCCATCGCTCGACACATGAAGTTTATCCCCAAGAAACCAGCATTACCGGCCGTCCTCAAACAAAACCTCAGACGGAGGTGCCCCATGCCCTAGCAAACTGGAACTGAGAGTACCCAGGCATCTCCAGCCAAGGCTGCCAAGTGATCTGTAAATAGTAAGTGCATAAACTGGTTAGATGTCATAAATATGCAAGATGAATCAAAGCCGGAAGTATGAAGAATCGAGAGTTTTGGCTTACACTCACGGCCGCCCGCACTACGTCAAAGTACTCAAGATACTAGAGAGTCTCCCCGAGGCTCCGGACGGCACCGACCTCAAATCAGGTGAATAAGGATCTCGAGAGGTGCCTCAACCCGAGCTCAAGGGCGTAGTGTTCGAAGTAGGCATAAACCCACAACCGTGAAAGGCAAGACAAAGGTCGCCGTAACATAGAATGTACAGAGAATACGTAACGCCGAAAAGGTAATGCGGCACGTAATGTACAAAGAATATAGAATGTCAATGCAAAATGCGTATCACGTAATGGCAGAAAATGCAAAATGCCGAAAGCAGAATGTGAATACGTAATGTATAGAAAATGCGTAACGCCGAAAGTAAAATGCCACGTAATGTACAGTAAAATGTAGAATCTCGAAAAATACGAGTACGTAATGTAACATGTGTGATGTGTGCCCGGCAAAGGTATGATAATGAAAAGTAGAATGTAAATCAAGAGGGTAGAATGTACCTCCCAGCTCGCCAAGAGCCACCTACTATGGTCCCTTGCTCGCGAGGTCGCTGCTCATGTAGCAATAAGGGTAACGAGTTGCCGCCACCCCTAATCATAATCCGACGACCTATGATAGGTCTACCAGAGCATCGGAAGCAGATAGTTCGAACTCCGGCCGGAGAATGTAGTGGTCCCGAGCAGAACATCAAAACCCTTGTGATAATGGCTAGTATGGTCTCAAAAGTCTCGAAGGTAGTCCTCTTGTATCGCCTCGCAAACCAAGTGTATCGGACCGCCAGATGATTCATTAACCCATGGACGGGCTCCGAAAGCAGATACATCCAAGCCACCCCACCACCGATATCCGCATCAGATGGGATTGGTCTTACCGCCACATCGAGGTCTGGTCAAGATGAAGAAGTCATACACGGTCATCACATGTCCCTTGCGGCGTAAAAAATGAAAGAGTTGGTGGTGTCCCACCATCTTCTACTAACGCACCCGCAAGGGTCCTACTACGGACGACGCGACAACCCCGCTAAAATTGGCCAAACCCGCCATCCACATATGCATAGCATCCGGAGCTCCATGTACCACTCGCAATAATTGATCTGTGAACCTCAGATGAAACAGAAGATACCTACGCTAAAAAGAACAAATGTAATCGGCTTCAAAATTAAATACAATATTGTGGTTATGTTATGAACCTGGCAAGCATGAATCAGGCGTTCGTGATTGAGCAATGTTATAAGCCAGATGCAAAGTAAATCAAATGTCGTTATGAATCGCGGTGTTCAAATTGAGTAGTGTTATGAGCCGTGTGCAAAGTAAATCAAATGTCAGGGTTGAACTGTGCAGGAAATCATGTCGACGTAGGCAAAGCTAAGCATGAGCCGTGGTGCAGCAAAATTAAATCAATGTCAGGGTTATGAACTCGCGGTGTTCGGGATTGAACAAGGTGCTGCGGCAGGTGTTATGAACTCGCGCTGCGTAAAAATTACCAAACCAAATATCATAAGCATTGGATCGTGGTGTTCAGACGAGCAAAACTCGGCAGTTATGAACCGTGGTGTTCAGATTGAGCAAATC